>CM077920.1:205085519-205685519 GCA_039797435.1 Crotalus adamanteus | reverse complement strand
AATTCCCAAAAGGCCCTGGACAGCTTTTTTGGTGGACGTATCTCGACAGATGCCATCACTCTTAGAAATGGGTCATGAAATGCCTGTAAGCCTAGCTCAGAGACCCTAGACCAGTGGTTCTCAACCTGTGGGTCGAGACCCCATTTGGGGTCAAACGACCATTTCATGGGGGTCGCCAAACGCAGTCCGCCATTTTTTTCCCCCTTTTCCTTAGCTGTGCTACTCCCTTTTATTCTATTGGCTTTCGAAAGCCAATAGGGATTGTCCAGGCTGTCTCTGCCCTGCTGAGCCTGCCAAAAGTCCCATTCTGAGTAGTCCTCGACTTACGACTGGTTGAGTAGTTCTCAACTTATGACCGGGTGGGGATCGCGGCATTAAAAAGGTTGAGAACCACTGCCCTAAAGGACCCCACAAGCTTCCTCTTCCTCCACTCTACAGACCCCACTCTCTCCTAGCACTGATGACATTCCCTAGTTGGATCATGAAATCTGCAAGGAAATCACCCAGTTCAGAGAGCACCAAGGACCCCACAGTCCTCCTCCTCCTCCTTCTCCCTTCTAGCACTGATGATGTTACCTAGTTGGGTCATGAAACGTCTGCAAGAAGACCACCCAGCTCAAGAGCACCAAGGATCCCACAGTCTTCCAACTCTTCCTCCTCCTTCTCTTCCCTCCCTCCCTCCCTCCTCCTCCTTTACACTCTCCCTTCTAGCACTGATAATATTACCTAGTTGGGTCATGAAACGTCTGCAAGAAAACCACCCAGCTCAGAGATCACCGACGACCCCACAGTCTTCCTCCTCCATGGTCATGTGATCAAAATCCCAACGCTTGGCCACTGGTCCGTATTTATGACGGTTGCAGTCTCCCGGGGTCATGTGATCAAATTTTGGGCTCAATTATGGCCATTAAGTCGAGGACTACCTGTATCTGGATGTGCGGAGGAGACCCTAACTCTCAAAAGAGGTTACCCTCTAGTGAAGTCTGCCCACATCTTCTGTAGACTACTGGGGAGGGTTCTCCACTCAGCACCCCCAACCGCTGCATTCACTTAACGACCGCCGAAAGGTCATAAAATCAGGTTGGTCTCGTGGGTGACCCCACATAGTAATAATAACAATAATAATAACAATAGTAAAATAATAATAATAATAAAAATAATAAAGTTGGAAGGGACCTTGGAAGTCATCTAGTCCAACCCCGCATAGGCATACTTTATGTCCATCGTGACATATGACTGTAACGGGCAGGCTCCAATGCCACCACCAGGTCGTAAAATCGGGTCAGTCATGTGGGCACCTTGATTTTAGGAGTCATGACCCAAATCAGAATAGAATAGAGCTGGAAGCGACCTTGGAGGTCTTCTAGTCCAACCCCCTACTCAATCAATCAATCAATCAATCAGAACAGAGCTGGAAGGGACCTTAGAGGTCTTCTAGTCCAGCCCCCTGCTCAAGCAGGAGAACCTATATACCATCTCAGACAGGTGACTGTCTGGTCTCTCCTTAAAAATCTCCAGTGATGGGGCGCCCACGATTTCTGGTGGCAAACCGTTCCACTGGTTAATTGATATTCCAGGCCCGTGGACTTCCTGGTCGTAAGTCGAGGACTACCTCTGCCACACAAAAGGACTCACCTGAACATGTCGGTCACTTCTCCTTTGGCCAAGGCAACCAGAAGTGGGAAGCCGATGCAAGCTGGAACCAGATACAACAGAGCTGGCTGGGGAGGGAAGATCAAGAGGGAACTTTAGAACGAGAGAGGCAGAGCAGAGGGAATCGGGGTCCGGCCTGCTAAGAGACACCCCTCATTCACAGCAGCAGTGGAGTTCCTCACAACCTTCCCATGGTCCCCGGTGGGAAGCCTTCTGCAACCTGGGGCCGTCGTTATTGCAAGGCAGCAGAGGCTCAGCCAAGGTGCCGAGAAGCCCAAACTATCTGTGGCCTGGTGTTTCTCAAGCTTGGCCATTTTAAGATGGGTGGACTTCAACTCCCAGAATTCCTGAGCCAGCCATGCTGTTGGCCTGTCCCTTTAAGACAGGGGTGGGGATCTATAGCTGGCTCAGGAATTCTGGGAATTGAAGTCCACCGGTCATGAAGGGGCCACAGGTTCAGCTCCTATAACCTGATCTGGGGGGGGGGGGCGGTCCACGAAGCTCACCTGAGCATGTTTGAAGACATGCATGATGAAGATGGTGAGGCTGAGTCCAAGAATATAGGCCACGAAACTGGTGTAGAAGTAGGTGTGTGTGTTCTTCTTCAGGCTGCGGTGACAAGCAAAGGGGGGGGGGAGGTAGGTAAATAGGACAGTCCAGAGCCCAGGTGCAGACCCACAAGCCAAGGGGGTGAGGAAAGCAGAGCCCCCAGGGCAAGAAGAAGCCAGAGAATAAGAGAATTAACAGATTAGGGGTCTTCAAAGTTGGCCCTTTTATGACTTGTGGATTTCAACTAAGGAATTCTGGGAGTTGAAGTCCACAAGTCATAAAAGGGCCAAGTTGGAAGACCCCTGTTCTAATCTTCTTTATAGGCCAAGAAAACCTCCCTCTTTTATCACTCAGCTAAACAGATCTGTCTATCGCAAACCTCTTAACACTTGCCACATTCGTGTGCACAACAGCACACCTCTATGACCCCAGGTGAATGTGCAAATCCAACCTGGCCCGGGGGTTGTGCAAAACCACAAGCAGGGTGCTTTATAATCATTCATAAAAATAAGCCTATTTCTGCCAAAGATTCTTGGGGTTTTGGAGAATAGAATAGAATAGAATATAGTATAGAATAGGAATAGAATAGAATAGAATAGAATAGAATAGAATAGAATAGAATAGAATAGAATAGAATAGAATAGGGAATAAATAGAATAGAATAGAATAGAAAAAAATATAGTATAGAATAGGAATAGAATAGAATAGGGAATAAAGAATAGAATAGAATAGAACAGAATAGGAATATAGAATAGAATAAGAATATAGAATAGAATAGAATAGAGTATAGAATAGGAATAGAATAGGGAATAAAGAATAGAATAGAATAGAAATAGAATAGGGAATAAAGAATAGAATAGAATAGAATAGAATAGAATAGAATAGAATAGAATAGATTGTAGATTAGATTAGATTAGATTAGAATTGAATATGGGAGGGACCTTGGGAGGTTTTCTAGTCCAACCCCCTGCCCAAGCCAGAAACCCTATACCATTTCAGGCAAATAGCTGTCCAGTCTCTTCTTGAAAACCTCCAGGGATGCAGCAGTCACAACTTCTGGAGGCAAGCAGTTCCACTGGTTAATTGTTCTGTCAGGAAGTTTCTCCTTAGTTCTAGGTTGCTTCTCTCCTTGATGAGTTTCCATCTGTTGCTTCTTGTCCTGCCTTCTGGTGCTTTGGAGAAGAGCTTGACTCCCTCTTCTTTGGGGCAGCCCCTGAGATAGTGGAAGACTGCTATCATGCCTCCCCTGGTCCTTCTTTTCAATAAACTAGACCTACCCAATTTCTGCAACCATTGTTCGTATGTTTTAGCCTCTGGTCCCCTAATCACCTTTGTTGCTCTTCTCTGGACTCTTTCCAGTGCAACTACAGGAGACAAGCTATTCCATTAATTGTTCTGTCAGGAAGTTTCTCCTTAGTTCTAGGTTGCTTCTCTCCTTGATGAGTTTCCATCCGTTGTTTCTTGTCCTGCCTTCAGGGGCTTTGGAGAATAGCTTGACTCCCTCTTCTTTGGGGCAGCCCCTGAGATACTGGAAGACTGCTATCATGTCCCCCCTCGTCCTTCTCTTCATTAAATTAGACATGCCCAATTACTGAAACCGTTCTTCGTATGTTTTAGCCTCCGATCCCCTGATCATTTTTATCACTCTCAACCCCAACTTTTCTGCTCTCTTAATGACAGCCATGTCTGAAAAGGTATAGCGTTTCCTGCCTGAGCAGGGGATTGGACTAGATGACCCCCAAGTCCCCTTCCAACTTTATGATTATGATTATTACTGCTGGAAGGGGGGGTGGTGGAGCATTTTTCAATTGTTAAGTTGCCGCAAAGGATTTACCTGATATCAAAGCGCAAGAGAAGGGCGATGAAGATACCTGGAGGGACAGGAAGAGGGATAAAGTCACCTTTAATCTAACATCTGCCCCCTTATAGATGGCCTTGGTGCCCACCAGCCACCTGGATCTCCAGATGTCAATTAGCTGCAGCCCCACAGCGCCCCCTTGTGGCTACGAATACAGGCAGTCCTCAATTGAGGCCTGTTGATTCCTGTTGCAAAGTGAGACGCTCGTTAAATTAGTTTTGCTTCATTTGACGTCTTTTTTCGCTGAACACTCTTATTAAGCGAATCAACTGCGGTTGTTAAGTTAGTAACACGGTCGTTAAGTGAATCCTCATTGACTTTACTTGTCGGAAGGTCGCAAAAGGGGATCCCGGGGGATCCTGCGACCGTCATAAATGTGAGCGTCATAAATGTCAAGCGACTGAATTTTGATCACGTCATCACGTGACCATGGTGGGGGGGGGGAAAGGTTTTGCTACAACGGTCGTAAGTATGAAAATGAAAGTATGAAAGTACGAAAATCGGTCATAAGTCACTTTTTCCAGTGCCATTATAACGTCAAATGGTCACTAAACAAATTGCTTTAAGTCAAGAATTGCCTGTATCTACTTACCATTTTATTTCACAAAAAAATATTAACAGCTTCTCCATACAGTTTACTTCTAACTTAGACCATCCTGGTTTTACCGTATTTATCTGGTGTATATTTATTTTAGATAGCAATAGCAATAGCACATAGACTTATCTACCTCTTCCTAAGCAGTTTACAGAGTCAGTTTATTGGCCCCTAACAATCTGGGTCCTCATTTTACCGACCTCGGAAGGATGGAAGGCTGAGTCAACCTTGAGCCGGTCAGGATCGAACTCCCGGCTGTGTGCAGAGTCAGCCTGCAATACTGCATTGTAACCACTGCATCACCATGGCAGATAGATAGATAGATAGATAGATAGATAGATAGATAGATAGATAGATAGATAGATAGATAGATAGATAGATAGATAGATAGATAGATAGATAGATAGATAGACAGACAGACAGACAGACATAGATAATGGATGGATGGATAGACAGACAGATAGATAATGGATAGATGGATGGATGGATGGATAGGGATGGATAAATAGACAGATAGATAGATAATGGATAGATAGATGGATGGATGGATAGACAGATAGATAATGGATGGATGGATGGATGGATGTAGACAAACAGATAGATAATGGATGGATGGATGGATGGATGGATGGATGGATGGATGGATAGACAGACAGATAATGGATAGATGGATGGATGGATGGATGGATAGATATAAGACATAGATAATGGATGGATGGATAGACAGACAGATAGATAGATAATGGATAGATGGATGGATGGATGTAGACAGACAAACAGACAGATAATGGATAGATGGATGGATGGATAAATAGATAATGGATAGATGGATGGATGGATGGATGGATGGATGAATAAACAGATAGACAGACAGATAGATAATGGATAGATAGATGGATGGATGGATGGTTGGATAGACAGACAGATAATGGATGGATGGATGGATGAATGGATGGATGTAGACAGACAGACAGATAATGGATGGATGGATAGACAGACAGATAATGGATAGATGGATGGATGGATGGATGGATGGACAGACAGACAGATAAATTTATAGCATTTGTCTTACCTGGAATGACAATGTCACCCAAGCCCAGCATGGCAAAATTGTCAGCTTCCAGGCCTTTCTCCAGCAGATCTTGGGGGAAAACCACTGCAGGGGGGGGTGGGGAAGGAACAGGAGGGGAAGTGAAGTGATTGTAAGGGGAGATGGAAGGATCCAAAACAGGTGACTCTTTTGAACAATTTGACACTGAATATTAAATTAAATTTTGTTCTTGATTGACGTAGGAGAAGAGCAAGCTGAGCTGGAAGGTGGAGCTAAACATGTCATCAGCTTAAAGTCACTGCATTGCCACAAGAGAACCAAATCCAACCCCTCCCCCTCCCCATGAATTCCATTGAATTCATCCTGGACTGTTCATTGACTAGATTCATGCGTAAGTAGTCCCCACGGCAGTGAAAAAACATGACATGACCATTTTTACACCATTGCAGCATCCCCAATATGCTCACATGATTAATAGTAGTAGTAGTAGTAGTAATAATAATAAGAAGAAGAAGTTGGAAGGGACCTTGGAGGTCATCTAGTCCAATCCCCTGCTCAGGTAGACAACCCTATACCATTTCACAAAAAATGACTGTCCAGTCTCTTCTTAAAAACAGATTCTAACGCCAGCTACTCACGTTTGATGGGGGCTTCAAATGACTTGGCTACAGTCACCATCACATTGGTGCCAAAGACCTAGGAAAAAGGGAAGCCGAATTAGGAAGAGCAGGTAGTGATCCACCAGGTACAGTATTATTATAAGGCAGGGGTGCCTGGCTGAGGAATTCTGGGAGTTGAAGTCCACCAGTCATAAAAGGGCCAAGTTTGAAGACCCCTGTTATAAGAGATCGTGTTTCTGCCACACCTCTTGAGGTTTTGGAGTCATGACAGCCCAAGAATGCTCAGTAGAGCAAGGAATGGGCCGGATGTTAAGCTACACCCACCTCGAACTCCTTACACATCGTCTGTCCAAGTTCATGGTGCCCACGTTCTCAGCCTAGTCCTCCTCCCTTGCCATCACTAAAAGACTTTCCCACTATAAGCCCATAACTTTATTTTTCAGAGCAATTGGCGGAGACTTTCCAGATCCAAGGAGGCACCTCTAAGTAGCTGGGTTAAGGAGAAGCTCCTGCATACTGTCCAGGAGACAGCGAGTTCTAGTCCTGCCTAAGGCTGAATTGGGGCCAATCCCCAGGAGACAGCGAGTTCTGGTCCCACCTTAGGCATGAAAGCCGGCTGGGTGACTTTGGATCAATCAACAGGAGAGGGTGAGTTCTAGTCTCCTCTTGGGCATGAAAGCCAGCTGGGTGATCTTGGGCCAATCACCAGGAGATGGTGAGTTCTAGTCCCGCCTAAGGCATGAAAGTCAGCTGAATTTGGGCCAGTCACTAAGTGACGGTGAGTTCTTCTCCCACCTTAGGCATGAAAGCCAGCTGGATGACTCTGGGCCAATCACAAGGAGACGGTGAGTTCTAGTCCCGCCTTAGGCATGAAAGAAGCTGGGTGACTTTGGGCCAATCACCAGGAGACGGTGAGTTCTAGTCCCGCCTAAGGCATGAAAGTCAGCTGAATTTGGGCCAATCACTAAGAGATGGTGAGTTCTTGCCCAGCCTTAGACATGAAAGCCAGCTGGATGACTCTGGGCCAATCACCAGGAGATGGTGAGTTCTAGTCCCGCCTTAGGCATGAAAGCCAGCTGGATGACTCTGGGCCAATCACCAGGAGTTGGTGAGTTCTAATCCAGCTTTAGGCATGAAAGAGGCTGGGTGACTTTGGGCCAATCACCAGGAGATGGTGAGTTCTAATCCAGCCTTAGACATGAAAGCCAGCTGGATGACTCTGGGCCAATCACCAGGAGACGGTGAGTTCTAGTCCCGCCTTAGACACGAAAGCCTGCTGGGTGACTTTGAGCCAGTCCTTCTTCCTCAGCCCTGCCCACCTCACAGGGTTGTTGTGGTGTGGAAAATAGGGAGGAGGAAGGACTATTAACCTACATCCGCTTGCTTAAGTGATTGATACAAGTAATAAAAACGGTGGGAGGAAAAGCTAATCCATAAATTAATGCTCTTGTCTGGAGGATCTCGTCAAGGCTGATTCGCACTTTCCCCTCTATTCCGCTTCGCTCGCGGTTTGACCAAGAAAAGGGAGGAGGTGGGATGGGATGCAGGGGGGGGGGGAATTGCAGCTAAGCATCACCCCCTACCCACGAGACGGCGTTTGACCCCAAGAACCTGGCGTGACTGGTTTCCCGTCACAAAATGAACAGGAGTGATTGGTGGACTGTGGGAAAGAGGAGGGAATTAACTGTGCAAGCTTCTGCCCGGGAAATCAGGAGCTGGTTTTGCTTCGTCGGCGCCAGTATGGTGTATTCAGTAAAGTTTACACCAGTGGTTCTCAACCTTTTTAATGCCGGGATCCCCAACCGGTCGCAAGTCGAGGACTACTCAACTGATGCAGCACCGTTTGCAGAATGGGACTTTTGGCGGGCTCAGCAGGGCAGAGACAGCCTGGACAATTCCTATTGGCTTTGGAAAGCCAATAGAATTAGACTCTATTCAAGAGAGTCTATTCTATTGGCTTTCGAAAGCCAATAGAATAAAAGGGAGTAGCACAGCTAAGGAAAAGGGGGGGAAAAATGGCGGACTGCGTTGTTTGGCGACCCCCATGAAATGGTCGTTCGACCCCAAATGGGGTCCCGACCCAGAGGTTGAGAACCGCTGGTTTACACGCTTGGTAAAAATAACATCCCGGGAGTTTCTTTTTTTCTGGATCTGCCCATTGGACCGTTGGCAGATCTGCTGAGCCTGGAAACCAGCTGCAGGAGCAGGGGCTTACCCAGAAGACATCATAGATGAAGAGCCCACCAAGCAAGATGCAACCCGTGCTGACGTTGTTCAAGTGTAACAGCTCCACTCCGTTGAGAGAGAAGGCCAGGCCAAAGAGGTTGTTAGCGATCCAGTGCTGGAGGAAAGAGAAGGGAAGTCCTGAGCAACACTCCCTCGCCCCACATTCCACCCTCTTGGTCTGATGGGAAGCCAGCCCGTAGGTTACGCACATCCTCCTGCCTGCAGTCTGCTCAGAATAAGATAATAACACAGCGGGAAGGGATTTTGGAGGTCATCTAGTCCAACCCGCTGCTCAGGCAGGAAACCCTAGACCATTTCAGACAAAGGGCTGTCTAGTCTCTTCTTAAAAACGTCCAATGTTGGAGCATTCGCCGCTTCTGGAGGCAGGTGGTTCCACTGGTTAATTGTTCTCACTGTCAGGAAGTTTCTCCTTAGTTCCAGGTTGCTTTTCTCCTTGATGAGTTTCTATCCGTTGCTTCTTCTCCTGCCTTCAGGCGCTTAGGAGAATAGCTTGACTCCCTCTTCTTTGGGGCAGCCCCTGAGATATTGGAACACTGCTATCATGTCCCCCCTCGTCCTTCTCTTCATTAAACTAGACATATTCAATTCCTGCACCCACAACTTCTGGTGGCAAGTTGTTCCACTGGTTAATTGTTCTCACTGTCAGGAAATTCCTCGTTAGTTCCAGGTTGCTTCTCTCCTTGATGAGTTTCCATCCGTTGCTCCTTGTCCTGCCTTCTGTTGCTTTGGAGAATAGCTTGACTCCCTCTTCTTTGGGGCAGCCCCTCAAATATTGGAACGCTGCTATCCTGTCCCCCCATAGTCCTCCTCTTTATTAAACTAGACATCCCCAATTCCAGCAACCGTTCCTTATATGTTTTAGCCTCCAGTCCCCTGATCCTCTTTGTTGCTCTTCTCTGCACTCTTTCTAGAGTCTCAACACCTTTTTTATATTGTGGTGACCAAAACTGGATGCAGTATTCCTAGGCTGGTCTTATCAAGGCCTTATAAAGTGGTATCAATTATTCCACCTGCCTCACCAGCAGGTCAGCTTACCTTCCTCAGCAGGTACCAGACGCCCACAATGCTGCTCATGGCCAGGCAGACGAGGTCCTTGGTGTCAAATTCATAGTTGACAATCTCTGGAAGGAGACAATAAATGCCATTTTCAAGGTCACTAATGGGAGGATACGCCGAAGGGGGCTTACCTAAAGGCGAAGGAGGCATGTAAGCAAGGTGACGAAAAATTAGGATTTTTTTTGTTTAAAAGAATCCCTTCGCGAGATAGAGAAGAAGGAAGCAAATCCTTAAGGAAACAAAGGGAAAATGTCAGCTGAGCCAGATAAAGGAAGTTGGCCGTGAGTCCGTGGGAACCCCCTCCCCAAATCCCACCAACAGTTGCCAGACGTGTCAATCGACAAGGCAAGAGTAGCTGCCGGTCTTGTCAATCAACAGAGGAAGGGGATGCCTGTTCCACAAGGAGGGAGGGGTTGTTATCTTAGTTCAAATATATTTATCCGTAGTCCAACTAAAGGGGACAATTTATGTATACATCTGTTTGGGTTTTTTTTTTCTGCACTTTTTTTGTGTAGCATTGTCTAGCCCCCCCCCCCCTTTTTGGACTTTGTATTTCAATGTTTTGAATAAAATAAAAATAGAACTTGAATAAGAAAAAAGAAAAGGGATTTGGGAGATAAAACGGGTCCTGAAGACCACCCACTATTAAAGTCTCTAGGGATCCAAACTTAGTGGCGTCCTTCACTCTAGTTAGTGCCTGCCAGCCTAGTTGTAGAGGACGTGTGGGTGAGAGGGTGTGTGCACGTGAGAAAGAGCATGCCTGCCTGACTTCTATTTATCTCTATGTATCATCTCTCTCCTATCTATTATCTCTCTCTATCTACTCTCTCTCTACTATATTTATCTATCATCTCTACTACTGGTTTCTCTGTCTCTATCATCACTCTACTATCTATCTACTAGTATCTCTCTAACTACAGTATGCATCTCTCTACTATATCTATTGATCATCTATGTCTCTACTATCTATCTCTGTTTCTCTATCATCTATCTCTCTATCTGCCTAATTTTTAAAAGACACTATCTATCTATCTATCTATCTATCTATCTATCTATCTATCTATCTATCTATCTGTTTTATCATCCTCTATGTCTATCATTTCTCTATCTCTCTATCAATCTCTGTACCTCTATCTATCTATCTATCTATCTATCTATCTATCTATCTATCTATCTATCTATCTATCTATCTATCTATCTATCCCTATCTATCATCTATCAACTATCTCTAGCTATGTATCTGTCTGTCTTATCATCCATCCATCCATCCATCCATCCATCCATCCATCCATCTGTTTTATCATCCTTTATGTCTCTATCATCTCTATCTCTCTGTACCTCTATCTATCGATCTATCTCTAGCTATGTATCTCTGTATTATCATCTCTCTATCTGTTTTATCATCCTCTATGTCTCTATCATCTCTGTACATCTATCTATCTATCTATCTATCTATCTATCTATCTATCTATCTATCTATGCCTATCTATCATCTATCTCTAACTATGTATCTCTTTCTGTTTTATCATCTGTTTTATCATCCTCTATGTCTCTATCATCTCTCTATCTCTACCAATCTCTGTACATCTATCTATCTATCTATCTATCTATCTATCTATCTATCTATCTATCTATCTATCTATCTATCTATCTATCCATCCCTTATCTATCATCTATCATCTATCTATCTATCTATCTATCTATCTATCTATCTATCTATCTATCTATCTATCTATGCCTATCTATCATCTATCTATCATCTATGTCTAGCTATGTATCTGTCTTATCTATCTATCTATCTATCTATCTATCTATCTATCTATCTATCTATCTATCTATCTATCTCTTTTATCATCCTGTCTATCATTTCTCTATCTCTCTATCAATCTCTGTACATCTATCTATCTATCTATCTATCTATCTATCTATCTATCTATCTATCTATCTATCTATCTATCTATCTATCTATCTATCCCTATCTATCATCTATCTTTAGCTATGTATCTCTTTCTGTCTTATCATCTATCTATCTATCTATCTATCTCTATATCTATCATCTCTCTCTCTCTCTCTCTCTCTCTCTCATCTCTCTCAATTCACTCGTTGCCCTCACCACAACGCAGCCAGCAAGATACGAGAGCATTTGTCGTATGGCAGTACACAAGCAGTCACAGAAGGCAGGAGTCATAAGATCCACAGAGGAAATCCTTCAATTCTCCTGGGCCAAACGAGGGAGCAAACGTACCTTCCTTTGCTTCCCCAGAGCCTTGAGTAAAAAGGAGCTGATACTGCTTGCTGGGAAAGTTGACTGGGAAACACTTATTCATCATGGGGCTGAAACGAGATGGGAGGAAGAGGAAGGAAAAGGGAGAAAGAAGGGAAGGAGCCGTCGTTTTAAAAGGCATAACCGACAAACAGCAACTGTATGCAAGGAAAAGCAAAATCCCACAGAAATACATTTATAAAATTAACTCAAGGAATACCAAATAGTCAGAGCAGTATTTTTCAATCTCAGGCACTTTAAGGTATGGGGACTTCAACTCCCAGAATTCCCTAGCCAGCATGCCAATAAACTTTCAGATGGGTGGACTTCAACTCCCAGAATTCCTTAGTCAGTGTGATAAATTGGCTGAGGTGGTAAAACCTGGAAATCTGAAGATTTGCAACAATGCCGTAAGCCTTGAGTTTATTTAGCTATTATCTATTCGTTAAGAAAATGTAAAATCTAAAAGCACTGATATGGAAGCCTAGTTGGCAAAGAAAGAAAGCCAGAATAAGGTTGAAGAAAATTGGGGTTTTAACTTCTTAGAGGGGATTTCATATTATTAATTAGAGAGTTAAAGGGAGAAGTTGAGATAAGGGGAATTCTGGTTGTTAGATTTAAAATACTTGGAAATTAGTTGAAAATAAGGACTTTGTCTGCTTTTAAAAATTAGACCTAAAAGGAAAAAGAAAATTAATTGTTATGAATATGTTTGATTTATTGATTAACCCAGGTAATATACCTAATGGTTTTGATTTATTAAAGGGGATATTGTATTATTAAGTAGATGATTTAATATGGTGGGAAATAAATAACCTTAGGAAATAGAACAAGATTACATTCAAGTAGATAAAATGCGTATGTTGGATATTAAATTTTGTTATGAATTGAGATAAGGGAAATCTTGGTTATCTAAAGCCTGAAAATTATAAATATCAAAGGTTAAATTGGAATATTGATGAGAAACTAAAAACTAATAATGATGTTTTTACTAAATTTCAATAGCTTGAATACGAGACAGTAAATGTTAAGGGAAAAAGAGAAGAAATATCTAATGTTGTAACCTGACATTTGTACTAAAGATTTTGTTATGGAACTATTGATTAACCCAGTCACTGCGTTGCTTTTTAAATATGTAAATGTAAAATTGGAAAATTAATATTATTTAAAAAAAAAGAAAATGTATATGGTTGCCCAAGTCACTGAGGGTGATTCTGGGGCAGCTTAAGAGAAATAAAATCCCAAGTACAGGTAAGTCTTCGGCTTACGACCGTGACTGAGCCCAGAATGTATGCCGCTAAGTGAAAAATTTGTTAAGTGAGTTTTGTCCCATTTTACGACCTCTCTTGCCACCTTTGTTAAGTGAATCGCTGCAGTTGTTAAATTAGTCACACAGTCGTTAAGTGAAACTGGCCACCCCATTGACTTTGCTCATCGGAAAGGTGCAAAAGGGGATCGCGTGACCCCGGGACGCTACAAACCGTCGCAAATATGAGTCAGTGGCCAAATGTCCAAATTTTGATCACGTGACCCTGGGGAGGCTGTAAGGCTGAAAAATGGTCCTAAGTCACTTTTTTCAGTGCTGTTGTAACTTTGAATGGTCACTAAACGAACGGTTGTAAGTGGAGGACAACCTATACAAACCCCGTGAAACTCACGTCCTAGTGACATCAAACCAGCCAACTTCCAGATGTTGTGGATGCTCCAATACTGGAAGTTATTACGAAGAGACTGGACAACCATTTGTCTGAAATGGTGTAGGGCAGGGGTAGGCACCCTTGGCTCTTTTATGACTCGTGGACTTCAACTCCCAAAATTTCTGAGCCAACCATGCTGAGGGGAAAGGTTTCCAAGCTGAACCAGGCTGGCTCGGGAATTCTGGGAGTTGAAGTCCACGAGTCATAAATGCCTGCCTGAGCAGGGGGTTGAAGACCTCCAAGGTCCCTTCCAACTGTGTTATTCTATTCTGTTCTGTTCTATGCCATGCCGTGCCATGCCATTCCATATTTTCTATTCTATTCTGTTGTATTCTAATTTTCTATTCTATTCTATTCCATTCCATATTTTCTTTTCTACTCTACTCTATTCTAATTTTCTATTTGATTCTAATTTTCTATTCTATTCCATTCCAATCTATTCTATTCCATTCCATATTTTCTATTCTATTCCATTCGATTTCATTCCATATTTTCTATTCTATTCTATTCCATTCCAATCTATTCCATTTCATTTCATTCCATTCCATTCCATATTTTCTATTCTATTCTATTCCATTCCATTCCATATTTTCTATTCTATTCTATTCTATTCTATTCTATCCCATTCCATTCCATATTTTCTATTCTATTCCATTCCAATCTATTCCATTCCATTTCATTCCATTCCATATTTTCTATTCTATTCTATTCTATTCTATTCTATTCTATTCTATTCTATTCTATTCTATTCCATTCCATTCCATATTTTCTATTCTATTCCATTCCAATCTATTCCATTCCATTTCATTCCATTCCATATTTTCTATTCTATTCTATTCTATTCTATTCTATTCTATTCTATTCTATTCTATTCTATTCTATTCTATTCTATTCTATTCCATTCCATTCCATATTTTCTATTCTATTCTATTCTATTCCATTCCATTCCATATTTTCTATTCTATTCTATTCTATTCTATTCTATTCTATTCTATTCTATTCTATTCTATTCTATTCCATTCCATATTTTCTATTCTATTCCATTCCAATCCATTCCATTCCATTTCATTCCATTCCATATTTTCTATTCTATTCTATTCTATTCTATTCTATTCTATTCTATTCTATTCTATTCTATTCTATTCTATTCTATTCCATTCCATTCCATTCCATTCCATATTTTCTACTCTACTCTACTCTACTCTACTCTACTCTACTCTACCCTACCCTACCCTATCCCATTCCTATTCTATTCTTGATGGGCTCTGTATCATCCGGGGGTCCCCAGCCCCCCTGGCAAAACCACAGCCAAAAGAGTATCAAGGAGGGGAGCAATTTTATCTCCACAGGGATGATGCTCCTTAAGCCATGGAGGAATTTAAAAGTGACAACTGGCACCTGGAATTGAGACCTGGAAGCTAATGGGCAGCCAATAAGCCTTGTTTCTGGAGGGATTTCGAAATTTTCCAGAAAAATCAGTGCTAGCCCCTCCCCCTCATAGTTTGGTGACATCTCACAGGGGGATGCAAGGCTGCACACCCCAAACTCACTAACCATATAAACAAGACCTCGCAAAATTCAGAATCAGAATAGAGCCGGAAGGGACCTCAGTGGTCATCTAGTCCAGCCCCCGCTCCAGCAGGAGACCCTATACCAGTGGTTCTCAACCTGTGGGTCGGGACCCCATTTGGGGTCGAACGACCATTTCACGGGGGTCGCCAAACAATGCAGTCTGCCATTTTTTCCCCCTTTTCCTTAGCTGTGCTCCTCCCTTTTATTCTATTGGCTTTCGAAAGCCAATAGAATAGACTCTCTTGAATAGAGTCTCATTCTATTGGCTTTCAAAAGCCAATAGGAATTGTCCAGGCTGTCTCTGCCCTGCTGAGCCCGCCAAAAGCCCCAGTCTGCAAACGGTGCTGCACCAGTTGAGTAGTCCTCGACTTACGACCGGTTGGGGGTTGCGGCATTAAAAAGGTTGAGAACCACTGCCCTATACCATTGCAGACAAGTGACTGTCCAGGCTCTTCTTAAAAACCTCCAGTGGAGGAAGCACCTACAACATCTGAAGGCAAGATAATCCTCCATTTTCTTTTTTCTTTTTGTATTATATTTTTTATTTTATTTTTTACAAGCATAAGTCACTCAATAATTGGTAAACAGTGTGTTGTCTGGGTTACATTTGTAAAAACACTCCTTAACAATTGATTTCTATAGTCGGTTTTCCATATATTAATTTTAGTTGATTTCTTCTTTCCCCGAAACATCTGTTTTTGCAAACATTGAGTTAATACAATTCTTATTGTTTTAATAAATGACAATTTAGTATATATTTTTTCCAATATTCCTAAAATCCTCCATTTTCTGGTTGTTAAGGCACGGCAATGGGCGAACCAAGCAAGCCAGCCTGAGTCTTATTTTGTCGCCCGGCTTTTGAAGTCTTTTGTTTTGTTTTTCAAAGGAAAAGCTGGCCTTAAAAGATGGCAGATGTTCTCTCCACCTACAGATAAATATTCTTATTTTTTAAAACAAGAGAGAGAGTTCAGAAGCCAGCTGGGTGCCCATTTCCCATCTGATTAGGCAAGTTAACTATTAAATTTAGAGACTCTGCCAGGGTTTTAACCTTTCCTTTATGTGCAATAATAGGCCGGACACCTTTATTTGCAAATGATGAGAGGCCTCCAAGAGGGTTTTTTTGCTTTCATTGACTCTGAAGACTTAAATTTCTGCACTGGTGGAGAAATGAAGGAATAACCAAACCAGGTATAAATAAAAAGGGATATTCCAGGTACAAAAAACTACAGCAAGGGTCTTCAAAGTTGGCCCTTTTATGACTTGTGGACTTCAACTCCCAGAATTCCTCAGCCAGCATGCATGCCTGGCTGAGGAATTCTGGGAGTTGAAGTCCAGAAGTCATGAAAGGGCCAAGTTTGAAGACTCCTGGTTTAGGACTACATACCTATATTACATTCTTTATGAGGGGAAAAAAAGCAGAAATCTTACCCTTGTTCTACATTTAGTGATAATTACCTACCTTCCAGCCGCAGAGCCACAAAGCAGCCCACAAAAATCTGAACTAGGTCTCTATCTACTCTTTTTTTTCCAGAATGTTCCTTCAGGATTGCCTCAAAATACTCATACCTGCCGTATATATTCTATAGCAGGGTTCTTGAAACTTGGCCCTTTGATGACTGGTGGACTTCAACTCCTCAGCCAGCATGGGGGAACTATGGCCCCCCCTCATGACTCGTGGACTTCAACTCCCAGAATTCCTGAGCCAGCATGGGGGAACTATGGCCCCCCCTCATGACTCGTGGACTTCAACTCCCAGAATTCCTGAGCCAGCATGGGGGAACTATGCCCCCCCCTCATGACTCGTGGACTTCAACTCCCAGAATTCCTGAGCCAGCATGGGGGAACTATGGCCCCCCCTCATGACTCGTGGACTTCAACTCCCAGAATTCCTGAGCCAGCATGGGGGAACTATGGCCCCCCCTCATGACTCGTGGACTTCAACTCCCAGAATTCCTGAGCCAGCATGGGGGAACTATGGCCCCCCCTCATGACTCGTGGACTTCAACTCCCAGAATTCCTGAGCCAGCATGGGGGAACTATGGCCCCCCCTCATGACTCGTGGACTTCAACTCCCAGAATTCCTGAGCCAGCCTGGCTCAGCTTGGAAACCTCTCCCTTTCCCCTCAGCATGGCTGGCTCAGGAATTCTGGGAGTTGAAGTCCATGAGTCATCAAAGGGCCAACTTTGAAGACCTCTGCTTGTGGACTTCAACTCCCAGAATTCCTCAGCCAGCATGCCTAGCTGAGGAATTCTGGGAGTTAAAAGTCCACAAAGTCATAACAGGGCCCATTTCGAAGGCCCCTGCTCTACAGGATGTGCATGACTCACTTAGTACGGGTCGTTGTTGACCGTAAGACAGCCTCCCTATCATGATCGTACGTCACGACAGTCCACACACCGTGTAACCAAACCAGTTTATTTTGCAGCCATCGTTAAGTGGATGCAGCGGACGTTAAGTGAACCAAAGGGCTGGTTAAAAGTGCCTGTGCGTTTCAATGTATACAGGTAGTCCTCCACTTACGACTGTAATAGAGGCTGCCTGCTAATGTCGCAAGTCAGGACAGCTGTAAAGTTGAGGCACCCAATTGGGATGAGCTGATTTTGTGATTTGTTTTGTGGGAGCCGTTAAGGGAAGACGGCGGTTGTAAAATGAAGGCCACTGCCGTAAAGCGAATGCTGCAATCGCTAAGGAACCGACGGGGTGTTTCTGCTGAAAACTGGAAGTAAAGGCCACGTTTTTTTGGGGGGAGGGGAGGAAACGGCCATAAAATGGGATCATCTGACCGCAGTGACATAAATGGGGGGCTGACTGTAGGGCACCTGAAGTGCCAGTAACTACAGGGAGGGGACTCAGAAATGGGTTATAAGTATCCCCAAGGAGGTCAGTCATAAGTCAGTCAGTCATATACTTTCCTGCCCGAGCAGGGGGTTGGACTAGATGACCTCCAAGGTCCCTTCCAACTTTACTAATATGAACAATATGAACAATAAGTCTCGTGTCCTGTTTATGTTTGTTTATATATGTATGTATGTATATTATAAAGCAAAAGCTTTTCTCTGTTTCGCGTCGCTCGAGACAGTGAGATGGGCCACATATCAATTCGTTAAATAAATTTTTAAAAAAATCCTGGCATTAACAAGCTTTTCTGATGTTTTGCACTCACAATACATTGTTCACGTTTCTTCACGTTACCTGATGGTGTGGGACAAGGCGAGGATCCCAAGGACGAAGAAATACATGGAGAGCAGCAGGTTGATATATTCTTGAGAGAAGATCTAAGAGGTAAAACAAAAACCAGGAGAGGTGAACTTCCGGTTTCCCAACGACACAAATGACATCATAAAAGGGCATCGCCCTTTTTATTTTTGTCATGAGCATAATCAACCAGCCAGCTCATCAAAAGCTCTTTCTTTTTCCATCAGGACATTTTGAAAAACAAACAAACAAAAAAATCATTAGTTATTTGTATCCCTACTTTATTTTTATTTTTTTTACACATAACTCAAGGCAACGAACATCTCCAACACAAATGCTACTAATGAAAGCGCCAAAGCTCCTGTTGAATGAAATAATAGAATAGAATGTAGAATAGAATAGAATAGAATAGAATAGAATAGAATAGAAGCTGGAAGGGACCTTGGAGGTCTTCTAGTCCAGCCCCCTGCTCAAGCAGGAGAACCTATACCATCTCTGACAAGTAACTGTCCAGCCTCTTCTTAAAAACTTCCAGTGATGAAGCACCTACAATTTCTGGTGGCAAGCTGTTCCATTGGTTAATTGTCCTCACTGTTATGAATTTTCTCCTTAATTCCAGGTTGCTTCTCTCTTTGGTCAGTTTCCATTTTTCTTACATTTTTTTTGTAAGAGCTTTAGAAAAAAAAATCCAAGTTTGCTACTTCGTTTTGATGGCTTTTAAATAATCACAGAAAAAAAAAGAACAAAACGCAGAGATAATCAGGGTAGAAATGCATACACGATCGAAGGAAAATAAGTAAACGTAACAAGGGCATTTAGAAAGGTGACAAAAACACCGTGGAACAAAGAAAAAAATAGTTATAATAATAATCAGTTTCAATTCTATATATACTTATCTAATGCAAATATTATGCCAGCCATGTATCTATTTATTTCTATTATACTTAGATAACTATCATGCTTTGTTTCACTTGCGAACGGTGGCAAGGGAGATCGTAAAATGGGGCAAAACTCACTTAACAAATGTTTCTGCTAAGCGACGGAAATTTGGGGCTCAGCTGAGGACTACTGACATAAATTTAAATTTAGTAAATAAATAAAATTAAATAAATATACAGCCAACGGGGATCTGCGCCGACGGGCAAGTCCAAGTCTGATAGATCTCCCAGGTTCCTTTGCTGTTCAGTGCCTCAGTTTAAAAATCCAAATGCCAGCAGCTCCAGGCACAGAACAAACACCCAAAACAAACAAATCATATTGCAAAGGATATTTCCAATTTGAGTCACGCATTGTGTTTTAACGGGCCGTGACAGTCACCCCTCACATCAGGTTAACACCCAGGTATTGCAAATGCTATACGTGAGCATTTCAAAGAAAGAAAAATGTTGTTTTTATTTCCTGTTCTGCAGTTTTTCTCCACCCCACCCCAGTACATTAAATCTGTTTAAGATACTAGGGCAGGGGTAGGCAACCTCGGCTCTTTTATGACTGGTGGACTTCAACTCCCAGAATTCCTGAGCCAGCCACGCTGAGGGGAAAGGGAGAGGTTTCCAAGCTGAGCCACGCTGGCTCAGGAATTCTGGGAGTTGAAGTCCACCAGTCATGAGGGGGCCATAGTTCCCCCGTGCTGGCTCAGGAATTCTGGGAGTTCAAGTCCACGAGTCATGAGGGGGGCCGTAGTTCCCCCATGCTGGCTCAGGAATTCTGGGAGTTGGAAGTCCACCAGTCATGAGGGGGCCATAGTTCCCCCATTCTGGCTCAGGAATTCTGGGAGTTGAAGTCATGAGTTATGAGGGGGGCATAGTTCCCCATGCTGGCTCAGGAATTCTGGGAGTTGAAGTCCACGCGTCATAAAAGAGCCAAGGTTGCCTACCCCTGGACTGGGGGGGGGGAATCTACAAACAAATAATAAAAATAGATTAATCCACTAGCAAGTCCTATCTTTACGAGGCCTGACAGGTGTTGGTGTATTTACCTCCATTTCCCTCTGAAAAAAGAAAAATACCTTTGGGTATTCAGAGGACCCTTGAGAAAAAAGCTCAGTCTTCTTCCACAGGAGAACATTTGCTAGGTGGGCAACCTTAAATACATCAGAAACACCACCAGATTTACCTTTTAATAATAGGGGAGGGGAACTATAGGAAGTGGTGGCTGCAGTTCTCTTGTGGACGTTTCGTGACCCAACTACGGAAGATCATCAGTGTTAGAAAGGAGTGGGGCTTGCGAGGAGGAGGAGGAGGAGGAGGAGGAGGAGGAGGAGGAGAATGATAATGATTCTTGGGTCCTTGGTGCTCTCTGAGTTTGTTTGTTTTCTTCCAGATGTTTTATGACCCATGTTGGTGACATCAACCCCCCTTCCCTTCTACTACTAATGATGTTACCTAGTTGGATCATGAAACGTCTACAAGAAAACCACCCAGCTCAGAGAACCCCAAGGAACCCACGGTTCTCCTACTACTCCCCTTCGCCTTCACTCTACAAACTCCACAGCTTTACAAGGCCTTGTTAAGGCCCCACTTGGAATCCTGCATCCAGTTTTGGTCACCACGATGTAAAAAAGATGTTGAGACTCTGGAAAGAGTGCAGAGAAGAGCAACAAAGAGGATCAGGGGACTGGAGGCTAAAACCTATAAGGAACAGTTGCTGGAATTGGGTATGTCTAGTTTAAGGAAGAGAAGGACGAGGGGGGACATGATAGCAGTCTTCCAGTATCTCAGGGGCTGCCCCAAAGAAGAGGGAGTCAAGCTATTCTCCAGAGTCCCTGAAGGCAGGACAAGAAGCAACGGGTGGAAACTCATCAAGGAGAGAAACAATCTAGAGCTAAGGAGAAACTTCCTGACAGTGAGGACAATTAACCAGTGGAACAACCTGCCTCCATAAGTTGTGGATACTCCAACACTGGAAGTTTTTAAGAAGAAACTAGACAGTCATTTGTCTATTCCTATTCTATTCTATTCTATTCTATTCTATTCTATTCTATTCTATTCTATTCTATTCTATTCCATTCTATTCCATTCCATAATTCTATTCTATTCTATTCTATTCTATTCTATTCTATTCTATTCCTATTCCTATTCCTATTCCAATACTGGATGTTTTTAAGAAAAGACTGGACAGCCATTTCTCTGAAAGGCTATAGGGTTTCTTGCCTGAGCAGGGGGTTGGACTAGAGGACCTCCAAGGTCCCTTCCAGCTCTTTTATTCTATTCTATTCTGAGTGTGAAAAACGGTCCTTTTTTTCAGGGCTGTCACTTGAACAAATGGTTGCAACGTTCATTTCAAACGGTCACTTGAACAACTGGTTGCAACGTTAATGGCCACCTGTGCAATACAGCCAGCAACTGTTCCTCATTTCTTGTGGTTATTCTCAGAAGCAGCCTCCAGTCATCTGACTTCCAACAACAGCTTTCTAAGCATCTGGAGTTGCCAAATGCTTGAAAATAAAACACCCCCTTGCAGGAAACACAATTTGCCAATTGGAAAGCTTGCTGGCCTGAAGGCGCAGTCCGCAATGCCCAGTTGCCCAGGACTGGCAAATGAGGTGGCAAGGGGGAAACAGCCTGAAATCCAGTTCAGTTCAACATCTCGTGGGGGACATGGCGGGAACCCTCCAAGTATGGCATTGGCTAGAGCAGGGGTAGGCAACCTTGGCTCTTTTGTGACTCGTGGACTTCAACTCCCAGAATTCCTGAGCCGGCCATGCTGAGGAGAAAGGGAGAGGTTTCCAAGCTGAGCCAGGTTGGCTCAGGAATTCTGGGAGTTGAAGTCCACAAATCCTGAGGGGGCCGTAATTCCCCCATGCTGGCTCAGGAATTCTGGGAATTGAAGTCCACCCGTCATGAGGGGGCCATAGTTCCCCCATACTGGCTGAGGAATTCTGGGAGTTGAAGTCCACCGGTCATGAGGGGGCCATAGTTCCCCCACGCTGGCTGAGGAATTCTGGGAGTTGAAGTCCACCAGTCATGAGGGAGCCATATTTCCCCATGCTGGCTCAGGAATTCTGGGAGTTGAAGTCCACGAGTTATGAGGGAGCCATAGTTCCCCCATGCTGGCTCAGGAATTCTGGGAGTTGAAGTCCACGAGTCATAAAAGAGCCAAGGTTACCTACCCCTGGTCTAGAGGTTAAAGCACTGGACTAGAAACTGGGAAATTGTAAATTCTAGTCCACCCTTAGACATGAAAACCAGCTGGGTGACTTTGGACCAATGACCAGGAGACGGTGAGTTCTAATCTCATATTAGGCAAGAAAGCTGGCTGGGTGACTTTGGGCCAATCACCAGGACAGCGCAATTTCTAGTTCCTGACTGGGGGATTTTGGGAGTTGAAGTCGACCCACCTTCAAATTGCCAAGATGGAGAAACACTGCCTCTTACAGTAAATTGGGAGGACTCAAAATGCTAGTTGCAAATAAACGCCTTCCTAAGAAACAGCCCCAAGGCCTCTTCCCTATATTTACATCACTGATTATAAAATATTGGAATTTTTCCTGTTTGGTTCTGGCATTTTTTCAGGTCTGCCTGAGGAACTACTCTTGAATATTTTATTCTATATCGAAGAGCATCAAACCGCAGAGGGATCGCTTCTGGGCGATCTGCTAATTTGAGGCTAATTCATTTTATAACTAAGTTGCTTTAAAGTTTGTATTTGCTTTTCGTGCAATCCGCTGCTCTGGTTTCACTGCAAATAATCCACCTTCGCTTTGTTGCCAAACTGCAGATCTCTAACACTAAACACCCTGCACAAACTTCTATTTAAAGCCAGGAGTAACAGGTCTGTAATTATCTGTTGCTTTCTTGACCTTTAGCAAACAAAACAGCCGTATTCGTCTGAATGAAAGCAGTACATGGCAGACCAAACCAGACCCAGCAGTTCAAGACGTGACGTCAGGTTTGGTCTCCAGAAGCTGCAAATTCCTTTCCAAGAGATGGTTGGAAAAGCTTCTTCCCTCTCCAAGATGAACCACAGTCCCTTCCTGGCCACAGGACAAACATATTGGATTAGCTTCCAATTAGAAGAAAATTGAAATATAAAGAGAGAGCAAAAGCCCCACTCCCTTCCAGCACTGATGGCGGTACCTAGTTGGGTCATGAAAGGTTTGCAAGAAAACAACCAAGCTCGGAGAGCACGGAGGACCTCACAGTCCTTCTCCTCCTCCTCTCCACAAACCCCATTCCCTTGTAGCACTGATGATGTTACATAATTTGGTAATGAAATGTCTGTAAGAAAACAGCCAAGCTCAGAGAGTTCCAAGGGCCACACAGTCGTCATCCTCTTCCTCCTCCTCCTCCTCCTCCTCCTCCTCCTCCTCACAAACTCTTCTTTCCAGCACTGATAATGTTACCTAGTTGGGTCATGAAATGTCTGCAAGAAAACCACCATGCTCAGAGAGCACCAAGGACCCTACAGTCCTCTTCCTCCTCCTCCTCTCCACAAACCCCCTTCCCTTCTATCACTGATGATGTTTCCTAGTTGGGTCATGAAACGTCTGCAAGTAAACAACCATGCTCAGAGATCACCAAGGACTCCACAGTCCTCCTTCTCCTCCCTTCTAGCACTGATGATGTTCCCTAGTTGGCTAATGAAATGTCTGCAAGAGAACGAAGCTCAGAGAGCACCAAGGATCCCACAATCCTCTTCCCCCTCTTCTTTTCTTCTCCTCCTCCTCTCCACACACCCACTCCCTTCTAACACAGATGACATTGCCTACTTCGGTCATGAAACATCTGCAAGAGAACCCAGCTCAGAGAGCACCAAGGACCATATAGTCCTCCTCCTCCTCTCCACACACCCCACTCCCTTCTAACACTGATGATGTTACCTAGTTGGATCATGAAACGTCTGCAAGAAAACACAACCAAGCTCAGAAAGCACCAAGGACCCCACAATCCTCCTCTTCTTCCTCCTCCTCTCCACAAACCCCCTTCCCTTCTAATACTGATGATGTTCCCTAGTTGGGTCATGAAATGTCTGCAAGAGAGCAACCCAGCTCAGAGAGCACCGAGGACCCCACAGTCTTCCTCCTCCTCCTCCTCCTCCTCCTCCTCCTCCTCCTCTCCACACACCTCACTCTCTTCTAACACTGATGATGTTCCCTAGTTGGGTCATGAAATGTCTGCAAGAGAGCAACCCAGCTCAGAGAGCACCAAGGACCCTATAGTCGTCCTCCTCCTCTTCCTCCTCTCCACTCTCTTCTAACACTGATGATGTTCCCTAGTTGGGTCATGAAATGTCTGCAAGAGAGCAACCCAGCTCAGAGAGCACCAAGGACCCCACGGAAAAAGGCTGTCCCAGCAAAGGGACTTCTGTCGTTTGACTTACTTTGAAAAAGAGATAGAGTCCTAGGAGAGTACAGCTGGCAACGATCGGAAAACGGGCCGCGTCTCGGCTGGTGATGGTTTCTGGCATATCCGAAGCATTCTGGAAGAGAAATTGGTCACGATTCAATCCACCCACGATGTCGCAAGCAGAATCCAGACTCTTGCAAGGAAGCTCAAAGGACAGCCGACTTCAGGGGTCTTCAAACTGGACCACTTTAAGACTTGTGGACTTCAACTCCCAGAATGAGGAATTCTGGGAGTTGAAGTCCACAAGTCTTAAAGTGGCCCAGTTTGAAGACCCCTGGTATAAAGCAAGTGTAGTTTTTAAGGTAGAAAGCTCTCCAGGCTTTCTGTAACGCAGTGTTTCCCAAACTTGACAATTTTAAGGCATGTGGACTTCAACTCCCAGAATTCCATAGCCAACATTGCTGGCTATGGAATTCTGGGAGCTGAAGTCCACATGCCTTAAAATTGTCAAGTTTGGGAAACACTGCTGTAACGAGATATGATAGAACATCTGAAGTCACCTTGAGGATCTATTGCAGGTTCTCCAGAGTTGGCAACTTTTAAGACTTGTGGACTTCAGTTCCCACAATTCATGGTTGACTGGCTGAGGAATTCTGGGAGTTGAAGTCCACAAGGCTTACAGTGGCCCAGTTTGAAGACTACTTGGCCTACTTGATCCACAGCAACTCAACCCCTCCTCATTCCACAGCAGAAGTTGTGGCACGAGGAAAGCCCCGCCGATGGTTGTGGTTGTGGTGTTTTTACACCCCTCACAAGCACTGCTCAAGCAGGCATCCCTGTACAGTGACCGGAGGCAAATTCGCTCCTTCCCAGGAAGGCGTCATATGCTACAACAGCTGTTCTCAATCTGTGGGTCGGGACCCCATTTGGGGTCGAATGACCATTTCACAGGGGTCACCAAACAACGCAGTCTGCCATTTTTTTTCCCCTTTTCCTTAGCTGTGCTACTCCTTTATTCTATTGGCTTTTGAAAGCCAATAGAACAGACTCTCTTGAATAGAGTTTAATTCTATTGACTTTCAAAAGCCAATAGGAATTGTCCAGGCTGTCTTTGCCCTGCTGAGCCCGCCAAAAGTCCCATTCTGCAAACGGTGCTGCAAGTTGTCTGCAGCGAAGGCGAGCTGTCTGGAAGCTTCCACCCCTCCCTGCTGAGCAACTACTAAAAATGTAAGTAAAAGAGGGCCAAGGGTGGGAGGCAGGAGGCCGGCCGGCGCAGGGAGGGTTGCTGGCGCGCGTGGGGCCCGGCGGGTGCCTTACCTCCCTTGGGCTGGGCCAGGGGGTGGCCCAGTCGGTGGTCGGCCTGCACCATCGCTGCCCCTTGCCAGCTACGCCTCGGCTGGCGCAGGGGGCGGCACCACGCATGCGCGGCGCTCCCGGGCAGGGAAAGTCCTTGACTTACGACCGGTTGGGTAATCCTCAACTTACGACCGGTTGGGTAGTCCTCGACTTACGACCAGTTGGGGGGTCGCGGCATTAAAAAGGTTGAGAACCACTGTTCTACAAGCAACACAGCTGTTTTCATTTTCTTCTTTTTTTGATTTAGTCTGAAGGACGCTCCTGCTAAATATCCCTTTTGTGACATGGAGCCCTTGGCTGGCTCGTGGGACAACTTTGAATCCTTTTGACTTTTTTCTCCCCCACCCCAAAACGGATTTTTTTTTTTTTTTTTAACAAAACAACAACTCTACAGTTGCAGCCTTTTTCAGTCCGGTGCCCTGCAGATGTTTTGAATCACAGTTTCCATTCTCCCTGCCCGTCTGGCTATTCTGACTGAGTCCGGTTGCAAACTGCAATCCAAAATATTTAGAGGAATGTCTGTTCGGAAAAAGTTCCCCAGTTTTGTTTTGTTTTTTAAAAAAATCCGGTTTAAATCAGACTGGAAAGCAACCTGTGGAAAATTTTTAGAATTCTGCTCCGAAAATCAAAGGCGAAGTTGGAGATGGGGTGGGGCGAGAGAAATTTATAGACTCCAGATGTTGACGAATTACAACATGCTTTACCCAGAAGCCTCGCTGGCTGAGAAATGTAGTTCAGCCACATATGAAGGAGGAACAAAGATTCCTCATCGGTGGAATGCAGACGTTATTATACGATGAAAGCAAAAAAGGTGATTCGGAAAATAAGCACAGGCACTCCTTGACTTACGACAACTGAGCCCAGCACTTCTACTGGCAAGAAAAATCAAATGTACAGGTACAGTATAGGGGGCACCTTGCTCAATAGTAGTAACTGTGAGAGGGACCTCGGAATCCTAGTGGACAATCCCTTAAATAAGAGCCAGCCGTGTGCTGCAGCTGCCAAAAAGGCCAACACAGTGCTGGGCTGCATTAACAGAGGGATAGAATCAAGATCACGTGAAGTGTTAATACAAGGGCTTGGTAAGGCCACACTTGGAATCCTGCATCCAGTTTTGGTCACGATGTAAAAACGATGTTGAGACTCTAGAAAGAGTGCAGAGAAGAGCAACAAAGATGATCAGGGGACTGGAGGCTAAAACATATAAGGAAGGTTTACTGGAATTGGGGATGTCTAGTTTAATGAAGAGAAGGACGAGGGGTGACATGATAGCAGCCTTCCAGTATCTCAGGGGCTGCCCCAAAGAGGGAGTCAAGCTATTCTGCAAAGCGCCTGAAGGCAGGACAAGAAGCAACAGATGGAAACTAACCAAGGAGAGAAGCAACCTAGAACTAAGGAGAAACTTCCTGACAGTTAGAACAATTAACCAGTGGAACAACCTGCTTCCAGAAGTGGTGAATGCTCCAACACTGGGAGTTTTCTTAAGAAGAGACTGGACAGCCATTTGTCTGAAATGGTCCAGGGTTTCCTGCCTGAGCAGGCGGTTGGACTAGATGATCTCCAAGGTCCCTTCCAACTTTATTATTATTATTATTATTATTATTATTATTATTATTATTATTATTATCATCATCATCATCATCATCATCATCATCATCATTACCATTACTACTACTTCCGTTGGCTAATCAAGGCAGTTCTTAAGCGATTTTTGCCCCTTTTTGCAACTTTTGCTGCCATGATTGTTAAAAGAATCGCTGCAGTTGTTAAATTAGTAACACAGTCATTAAGGGAATCCGGCATCCCCCATTGGCTTTGCTTGTCGGAAGGTCGCAAAAGGGGATCACATAACCCCCCCCCAGGATACTGGCAACCGTCGTAAGTATGAATCAGTCGCCCAGTAGCTGAATTTTGATCACATGACCAAGGGGATGCTGCAATGGTCATTAAGCATGAAAACAGGTCATGTCCATTTTTTTTTCAGTTCTGTTGTAACTTTGAATGGTCACTAAACAAACAGTTGTAAGACAAGGACTATCGGTGACAACTGTGGATTCCTGAAATAGACTTGTTCACCCAAGCCACCGGTTCTAGTGGATTGTTCTGTCAGGAAATTTCTCCTTAGTTCCAGGTTGCTTCTCTCCTTGATAAATTTCCACCTGTTGTTTCTTGTCCTGTTTTCAGATGCTTTGGAGAATAGGTGGACCCCCTCTTCTTTGGGGGCAGTTCAAATATTGAATCACTGCTATCCTGTCACCCCTGGTCTTTCTTTTCTCTAGACTAGCCAGACCCAATTCCTGCAACCGTTCTTCATTATGTTTTAGCCTCCAGACCCCTGATCATCTTTGTCGCTCTTCTCTGCACTTTTTCCAGTGCAACTACAGGAGACAAGCTATTCCACTGATGGTTTTTGTCAGGAAGTTTCTCCTTAGTTCTAGGTTGCTTCTCTCCTTGATGAGTTTCCATCCGTTGCTTCTTGTCCTGCCTTCAGGTTGACTCCCTCTTCTTTGGGACAGCCCCTCAAATATTGGTATACTGCTGTTATGTCATCCCCCTTAGTCCAGGAGTAGGCAATCTTGGCTCTTTTATGACTCGTGGACTTCAACTCCCAGAATTCCTGAACCAGCATGGGGGAACTATGGCCCCCTCATGACTCGTGGACTTCAACTCCCAGAATTCCTGAGCCAGCATGGCTCAGCTTGGAAACCTCTCCCTTTCCACTCAGCATGGCTGGCTCAGGAATTCTGGGAGTTGAAGTCCACGAGTCATAAAAGAGCCAAGGCTGCCTACCCCTGCCCAAATGCCTGAATTTTGATCACGTGATCGTGAGGAAAAAATATTTAAATATTTAAACCAGGGGTCTTCAAACTTGGCCCCCTCATGACTCGTGGACTTCAACTCCCAGAATTCCTGAGCCAGCATGGGGGAACTATGGCCCCCTCATGACTCGTGGACTTCAACTCCCAGAATTCCTGAGCCAGCATGGGGGAACTATGGCCCCCTCATGACTCGTGGACTTCAACTCCCAGAATTCCTGAGCCAGCATGGCTCAGCTTGGAAACCTCTCCCTTTTCCCTCAGCATGGCTGGCTGAGGAGTTCTGGGAGTTGAAGTCCATGAGTCATAAAAGAGGCAAGGTTGCCTACCCCTGCCCTAGTCCTTCTTTTCATTAAAGTAGACATAGCCAGTTCCAGCAACCGTCCTTCATATGTTTTAACCTCCAGCTTCCTCTTTATCTTTGTTGCTCTCCTCTGGACTCTTTCTAGAGTTTCAACACCTTTTTTTATACTGTGGTAATCAGAACTGGATGCAAGATTTCAAAGTATTTGCGCATCCCAAAGTACTTGCAAAGGATCTGGGTGATCCCCTCTTAAAAGCTTTAACCACAATGGATTAAAACCACACTGAGTGACTTAGGCGCCAGCAGACACCAGCAGCTGTTAGAACCCACACTTCAAATATGGTGCAGAAATAATAGAATTATAGGCTGAAACTGGATAGCTGCTGCAAACGTCAGCAGCTGAATCCAGAATGAACACATCCTATGCAAATCCAGACCTTCTGCAAGGGTCAATGCATCCTCCCTGACACTCATTTAGCCATAATTTCCAGCAAAGGAAGCAGCTGAAGTCTGTTAGAGGTGGGACGTCTTCTTCATTCGGCCCTCTTGGCTACTAACACGTCAGTGCTTTGCCTAGTTTGGCTCACACACGTGAAGAATGCTCATGGTACACATTCAAGAAGGGGAAGGAAAAAATATTGGGGGGAACTAGATCCACCCACCATCAAAAATCTTGGCTTCTTTAAGGGGGAGGGAGGCAAGAAGGGAGGGAGGGAGGGAGGAGAAAGAAAGACAGACAGAAAGAAATGAGGGAGGGAGGAAGGAAGGAAAAAAGAAAGGAGAGAAGAAATGGAAGAAGGGAAGAAAAGAAAAAGAATAGAGGGAGGGAGGGGGAGGGAGGGAGGAAGGAAAGAAAGGAGGAGAGGGAGGGAAGAAAGAAAGAAAGAAAGGAGGGAGGAAGGAAGGAAGGAAGGAAAAAAGAAAGGGAGAGAAGAAAGAAATGGAAGAAGGGAAGAAAGAAAGAATAGAGGGAGGGAAGGAAGGGGGGAGGAAGGAAAGAAGGGAGGGAGGGAGGGAGGGAGGGAGGGAGAGAAAGAAAGAAAGAAAGAAAGAAAGAAAGAAAGAAAGAAAGAAAGAAAGAAAGAAAGAAAGAAAGAAAGAAAGAAAGAACCACATGTAGAGGAATCTTTGGAAGAGGGAAGAGACTATATTCTAAATTCCATCATTTAAAAATTTTAAACCCTAATTAAATTTTTATCCATTGCTTGATTTATCTGTTGTTACATTAGTAAAGTCCCTTTTTGAGGGAGACAGGCGGTTTAGAAATACAAAATATAAATAAAGAAGAGGCGAAGAAGCAGAAACCAAACAGGAAAAAAAGGCAAACATTTGTGGGTCCCCCCCCATGCAAAGTGAGAACGAGAGGGGGGGCACATACCTTTACTCACCTGTTGGCACAATCCTTTGCATTAATCCTGGGAATCAGCTGATCTTTCACACACACCCCAGGCCAGAAAAAGGCCAGCGGGGGGGGGGGGGGGGCAGACAAGGCACACCCCATTTCTATACATGGTGCCCCCTTTTCCCCCCTCCTCCCCATCCTTGTTGGATCCCAGGTAGCAGACAAGACTGCTGGGATAGATGGGCAGATCCAGCCAAGGGGGAAGCCAGGAGAGAGAAAAAGACCCCACCCCAAAATAAGAGTGACTACAGATAGCCCCCGACTTACATCCACAATGGAACCCAATTTCTGTCGCTAAGCGAGGCGTTTTAAGCTAAATTTTGCCCCATTTTACATGTTCGGCGAATCGCTGCCATCGTTAAGAGAGTCACACCGTCGTTAAGCGAATCCGGTTTTCCCCATTCCCAACTCTGCCCGTCAGAAGGTGGCAAAAGGGGAATCGCACAATCCCGGGACACAGCAAACCATCTTCAACGGGAGTCGGTTTGCCCTACTGTGCAACACGTTCACCGAATCACCGCCGCTAAGCGAGTCACCCAGTCGTTAAGCGAATCCGGTTCTCCCCATTCCCGACTCGTCAGGAGGCGGCAAAGGGGGAAATCACACAACCCCGGGAGAAGCCACAAGGGGAGTCAGTGGGCCCAGCTCGTTGATTATGATCAATGCTAATTTATAAAGGATAACATTCTGATCAATATGACCGATGTTCAGTGTGAAAGACGGTCACTTTTTTTCAGTGCCCGTTGTAACTTTGAACCGGTCACTAAATGAAATGGTTGTAAGTCGAGGATTAGCTGTATAGGGATGTTTTTGTCAAAAGCGTGGCCCTTTTAAGAGGGGGTGGACTTCAACTCCCAGAATTCCCCAGCCAGCAAAGCTGGCTGGGGAATTCTGGGAGTTGAAGTCCACCCCCTCTTAAAAGGGCCACGTTTAACTATAGGGAATGAAGACCCCCCCCTCTTCTTGGATGCCCAACTAAGGTAGACTGACCCCGCCTGGGGAGGCTCTCCTCCTCCTCCTCCTCCTCCTGCTCACCTTCCCTTTGGCGCAAGTGACGGAGCGCAGCGCCCCGAAGAAGATGGGCAGCAGGGCCATGACCACCAGGCTGCCGTAGGCCAGCGCCATGCCCTCGGCGGTGGCCGGGGGCCGCGTGCCGGCCGTGGGGGCTTCGGCCGCCCCGCTGCCGTTGTGCGCCTCGGCCTGCTCCATCGCCGCCAATGCCCGACGCAGCCCGCACTTCCGACCCGGCAGAGGCGGCCCCGCAGCGCCCAGGGACACGTTCCCTTACCCGGCCGGAAGTGGGGCGCGGCGCATGCGCGGGCGCCGCCACGCCCCCTGGAGACGACGGCGGCCTGGTCCGTTGCTAGGGAGCCGCCACCGCCGCCGCCTGGCCTAAAATGGGGATACCCCCCCCCCCAATTTCCTAGCACCGCCATCGGGACCCCCTTTGCGCCCTGAAAGGACAAGGTCCTTTCCTCCCGCCCCGCTCCCCTCCCCTAGATGCATTCTCACGTAACGATGGTGAGACCTGTGTCAGGAGCTGGCAAAGGCTGCTGATGCTGGTATGATTCCAATGTGTGATTTGCTTAATATGCTCTTTAATGCTGTGATTATTATTGCCGCGTCGGTGCTGTTGCAGCAATTGTTATTTCTATAATTGCTGCCATTATTGTTGCTATTATTGCAGATTATTTTTATTACTGCTGCAATTGTTGCTATTAGTGCAGTTGTTATTTCTATTACTGCTGCAGTTGCTGCTATTACTGCTGTGCTTGTTGCTGTTATTGCAGATTATTTTTTATTACGGCTGCAATTGTTGCTATTACTGCTGTAATGTTGCTATTGTTGCAGGTTATTTTTATTACTGCTGTAAATGTTGCTATTGCTGCTGTGATTATTGTTGCTATTGCAGTTATTTTTATTACTGCTGCAATTATTGCTATCGCTGCTGTGATTATTGTTGCTCTTATTGCAGTTATTATTTGTATTACTGCTGCAATTATTGCTATTGCTGCTGTGATTATTGTTGCTATTATTGCAGTTATTTTTATTACTGCTGCAATTATTGCTATTGCTGCTGTGATTATTGTTGTTATTATTGCAGTTATTTTTATTACTGCTGCAATTATTGCTATTGCTGCTGTGATTATTGTTGCTATTATTGCAGTGATTGTTATTTCTATCATTTCTGCCATTGTTATTGCTGTTACTGCTCTGATTATTGCTATCGCTGCAGTTGTTATTTCTATTATTGCTGCTATTCTTATTTGCTGTGATTATTTATATTGCTGCTGTTATTGCTATTACTTTTATTCATTGTATTTATTTATTCAGTTTCTATAGCTGCCCAACTCAACCGAGTGACTCTGAGACTGCTGTCATTGTTACTGGAGTTATTATTTGTATTATTGTTGTGATTATTATTACTTTTACTGCTGTGGTTGATATTGCTATTACTGCTGTGATTGTTTCTGTTACTGCAGTATTTTAATTGTTGCTGCGGTTATTATTACTGAGGTTCTTGGTGCCTTCTGAGTTTGTTGCTCTTTTCTTGCAGACATTTCATTACCAAACTAGGTAACATCATCAGTGCAATGATGACGTTACCTAGTTTAGGTTAATGTGGGAAAGAAATAGAATAACATAGAATAAAGAAGAATAAAGTATAATAATAATAATAATAATGAAAAATCACTAAAAGCAAAAATCTTGTGTCTGCATAATCTCTGAAAGAAAGATGTGTTAGCCAAAAGCTGTATTAACAGTACGTGAATGACCTAATGCATATTTAGAAACATTGTTTAAAAGTAAAAACTGCCTTCATTGTATTCCCATGAGAAATGGACCTAACGTGTGAGAAACTATCTGGATGTTACACAAAGTAGATCCCATATACAATGTAAGATTCCATCTATGCCTCCTTTGTTCCTGAGAAAAAGAAACCTATAAAGCTTTAGTTTAGACCCTCCCCCTTGTTCAGAAATTTGTTGATTGTTAAATCACTTCTGAACCTTTTGCGCAAAAATAAAAATCTCTCACCCTTGGAATTTCGTAAAAGTCCTTTATTTTTTTAAGGCTTTATTTTTCCACAAGATTTATGGCGACTTCTCCGCCGGGACATTTTTAAGGGCTTTTAAGAAAAGGGATTTAACCTTCCAAGACGGACTGCCCTGGTGGGGCCCCCTCTCCTAAACGACGACAGCTCCAAAAGCCAGCTCCGTAGCTCTTGACTACAGGGAGACCTCGACTGGGTGGAAAGGGAATTAACCCATCAACGAAGCATTCCTGTCTAAAGATCCGTGAGGGTGACAGACAGGTCTTAAATCAACAAAGGAGTCTGGAAAACGCCTGCAGGCAAGTATTGTAAAACAGGGAAAAAACCTGATCCCTTTTGGATCGGAAGAAGGGATTGATCACCCCTTAGAAGGCAAAGGTGTCGTCCTTAAGCCTTCAATAGGCAGGATTGTGTGGGAGGTTAAACCATTGTAGCTCAGGCTTGAGTGATCGATGGTAGTGTATTAGAGAGATGGGTGGGAAAAAGTCAAAGGAGAGCGTTGACCAGACGCCACTCCAGTGCATGTTAAAGAATTTCAAAAAGGGTTTTTCTAGGGATTATGGAGATCCAAAACCAAATCCAGCCATGTTAAAAAGATTCTGTGAATCTGAGTGGACTGCCCTGGGCGCAGGGTGGCCAAAAATGGGATCGGCGAATCCCGAACTCGTTGCACGGGTTCATCAAATTGTGACTGGAAATGGTTATTGGGACCAGTATCCCTATATTGACCAATGGAAAATCAACGTTGCACAGAGACCCAGATGGTTAGCAAAATGTCAGATAGAATGTGCAAAGATATATTTGGCAAGCCAAAAAGCCAAGCCAAAAAACAAAAGCTAAGATTTTCAGCCAGGAAGATAGGGAGGAAATTGCCAGACCACCCCCCTATGTTCCTAGAAGAGAAGAAGGGAGAATAAATCAGCAAATTCCACCCCCTCTGCCTGAAAGAGAAGCCCAATTTCAGCCAGAAGCCAGTGAGGAAGGAAAATTAGCAACAGCTGGATCCTTTCAAGAAACAGATAAAAGCTTGAATAACTTTGAAGAAAACAAAACAGTTTCTAGCCCAACCAGAAGCAAGTTAGAAATAAAAACAGAAGAAAATATAGCCCCTCTAAGAGAGGTGTTGGTCTCTGGACCAGATAACACTAATATTTCAATGCTTCAATATGTTCCATAACCGTGACAGGGAGGAGGAACGCAAATCAGATCAAAAAGAAAAAAAAGAAAGTTGAAATGTTAGCCCTGGCATTGGGAGGAACATGCCTAGGACCCAATCAGTGTGCCATCTGTAAACAAGAAGGACACTGGCAAAGGGAGTGCCCCCAGAGGAATGGCCAACCCAGGGGACAATCTCGCCAGTATGGAAGAGGAAGAGGATTTAGAGGGACTTTCCAGAGAGGCTTCAGAAAGAGCTTCAAAGGAAGAGGGCATCCAGTTTATCCCAATCAGACAGAGGAAAGAGAAGAAAACATGATCGGCTTAGCTGACATGGAATGGGAAGACTGAAGAGGACAGGGTTCTATCGCCCCACCCCCAGAGCCCATTGTTAAAATAAGGGTGGGAGGACAGGTTGTCCCGATGCTAGTTGACACGGGAGCCACCAGATCTGTCCTAAATAAATCCATTGGCAAACAATCAAATCCTTGTGGTAGCTGTATATTTAAAAATTCGCCAACTTGCTTTAGTCAAGCCCTAGCCCAAGATCTTGCTTATCTGAAGTTATTCAGACAAGAGGATTGTTGCCTTCAATATGTCGATGATGTCTTAATAACTGGCCAAAGCAGGGAGGATTGCTTTGAAAACACATCCAGACTGCTCCAAATGTTACAAGACTGTGGTTATAGAGCAATGGTTCTCAACCTTTCTAATGCCGTGACCCCATAATACAGTTCCCCATGTTGTGGTGACCCCCAAGTGGGTGTGGCCACCAATAAGAGGGAGTAGGACAGCTAGGGAAAAGGGGAAAAAATGGCGGAAAGCATGGTTTGGCGACCCCCGTGAAATGGTCGTTCGACCCCAAATGGGGTCCCGACCCACAGGTTGAGAACCACTGTTATAGAGCATCCAAAAAGAAAGCACAATTAGTTCAAGAGACTGTAATGTATTTAGGCTATGAACTTTCACAAGGACAAAGAACTTTGGGCCCCCAGAGAAAGCAAGCTGTGTTACAGATTCCCATCCCACAAACAAAACCGGAAATTAGAGCCTTTTTGGGAATTACAGGCTTCTGTAGAATTTGGATTCCTAACTTCGCTCTCACAGCTAAACCATTGTACCAAGTTTTAAGGGGACCAGAAAAAGAACCTCTTTTGTGGCAAGAGGAACAAACCCAAGCAATGAGACAATTGCAACAGGCTCTCACCACAGCCCCCGCCCTAGGACTACCTGATATATCTAAGCCATTTTCACTTTATGTGGATGTATGACAAAATGTAGCTTTAGGGGTCCTTACCCAAAAGCAGGGAAGTTGGAATCGCCCTGTCGCTTATCTGTCAAAACACCTGGACATTTCTTCACAAGGCTGGCCCCAATGTTTAAAAATTCTAGCAGCAGTTATGCTATTACTGCAGGAGGCAAACAAGTTAACCTTTTCAGCTCCAGTGACTGTTTATACTAGTCATGCCTTGCAGACAATCATTGACAATAAAGGACATTTATGGATAAGTAATCAACGAATGCATAAAATACAGGCTCTTTTATTAGAAAATCCACAAGTTACACTGCAACAATGCTCAACTTTAAACCCAGCAACTTTAATGCCAATTCCTGATTCAACCAAACCTGTTCATGACTGCATGCAAACAATAGAACTACAATATTCTTGCAGACCTGACCTTACAGACCAACCCTTGCATAATCCAGACTATCAATGGTTTACTGATGGTTCTAGCTTTATGGATAAAGGATGTAGATACTCTGGTTACGCAATAGTTTCTCAAACTTCTACTGTTGAGTCAGCACAGTTGCCTAGTCAAGCCAGGAGATAGAGTGTGGGTAAAGCACTGGAAATCAGATCCCTTGAGCCCAAGATGGAAAGGACCGTATACTGTTGTCATGTGTTCTCCTTTGGCAGTGAAAACCTTGGAAGGAAAGTCTTGGATCCATTGGAGTAGAGTGAAAGCAGCAGCACCTGCAGATCCGGTGACCTACAAGGTGGACAAGACTGACAAGCCTTTGGTGTTGAAATTTACAAGAAATATAGCAACGGGTTCCCAAGACATGGTGTGATCAACAACCTTGCTGAGACACCCCAGGAAGCTGTCTCTCTACGCACGGTGGAAGATATGAGGATTCTACAGCTCGTAATATTTGTTAATTATTTAATATGCACACACATTCCTACACAAATCAGTACAATGGCTACACGAGAGGTCATAATGCAGAAACCCTCTAATAAAGAATTATTGAGTAGCACAAACCAAGAAAGAGCAGAAACACAGGGAAACCAAGGTTGTCAAAACTGTATCAAAACTACAAAACAAGGAAACCAGATAACCAAGACTTTGATTTACCATACAGTTAAACCAGAAGGGTGCCAAGATAGTTCTCCTGACTCTTGTACATACAATAGAACTACATAGAAAGTTTGTAGAAAAGGTGTCCAATATCAGTGTTATAACCCGAAGTCTGATCCTGATCGTTGGGCCTTACAAATCAAAATACATAGAACAAGAACTAGCTATAAGGACCAGGCACTCTTAGGGATCTCCCAATGGAAATCCAATCCACACTCCAGTTTTAGCATCACCTTTGATGTTTGCAAAGCAGCTAATTATTGGACTCCAACATATGGTTGTGGAGGGATCAGTAATATTCACAACTTTATCCCAAAACATAAGTACTTGTGCCCACCAGATGGATGTGCGGTCAAATGTAAGTGGTGGTCATGTATTAAGTGGCATACCCAAGACCCAAAAAAGATAGACCACATCTTGTTTGAAAAGAATGAAACAAAAGCAGATTCCTGTGGAACGGATAACTGTAATTTGGTGACTCTCACAGTAAAGAATGGCAGTTGGTTCCTGGAACAAAATAGGTGGGAAAGTAAGAAATGGATGTTTGGGATAGGAATAGATACAAATGGCTATGACCCAATGTCAGAAATAGAAGTCAAAATTATAACTGCAACCAAAAGACCAGAACAAAAATCATTATTTTGGTCATATTATGAGGAAATGGAGAACCTACATATTCCTGAAGTACCTAGATATGTAACCTTTGTTAAGTTAGCAGAAGACATTGCCCACACTTTAGGCGTGTCTAACTGTTTTGTGTGTGGTGGAACAAACATGGGAGAAAGGTGGTCGTGGGAGGCACAAGAGTTAAATTATACCAAGGTACTAGAAATGTTAAAAAATAATAATTTAACCTATACAAGTGGGAAAGATGGTGATTGGGGTCTCACTTCCACCTTGGTAGGACATGTATGTTACTCAAGAAACAAAACAGAATCTTGTGTAGCAGTAGGCGACCTCCTATGCACAGGGACATGGGAAAATGGTAAATGGTGGTCTGGAACCAATGAGACCACTGCTATGGATCTTGGAATTAACAAGGCTGCTATAACTATGAAGGTTTGTAGGCCTGAAAATTTTGTTAATTCTAGGATGTATTTTAATTCCTTGCTTGCTCCCCTGTCTTATAGCCATGATTCGGAGAATCTCAGAAAGTACAGCCCAATTAAGCTGAGGTAGCGCAGCAGTTAGAGTGCAGTACTGCAGGCCACTTTAGCTGACTGTGTTCAGCAGGTCAGCGGTTCAAATCTCACCGACTCAAGGTTGACTCAGCCTTCCATCCTTCCGGGGTAGGTAAAATGAGGACTCAGATTGTTGGGGGCAATGTAAATATATATATACATTGCTTACTGGTGTACACCGCTTAGAGAGTGCTTGCACTTAAAGCGGTATATAAGTCTCATAAATAAATAAATAAATAAATAAATAAATAAATAAATAAATAAATAAATAAAACATGAAACAATGTTAGCCTTATGGGAATATAAAATGGTACCTTCAAGAGATCCAGAATCAGAGTAGAATAATGGAAGTTTAAGCTGGAAAACTTCCAAAGGGGGGAGTAATGTGGGAAAGAAATAGAATAACATAGAATAAAGAAGAATAAAGTATAATAATAATAATAATAATAATGAAAAATCTCTAAAAGCAAAAATCATGTGTCTGCATAATCTCTGAAAGAAAGCTGTGTTAGCCAAAAGCTGTATTAACAGTACGTGAATGACCTAATGCATATTTAGAAACATTGTTTAAAAGTAAAAACTGCCTTCATTGTATTCCCATGAGAAATGGAGCTAACGTGTGAGAAACTATCTGGATGTTACACAAAGTAGATCCCATATACAATGTAAGATTCCATCTATGCCTCCTTTGTTCCTGAGAAAAAGAAACCTATAAAGCTTTAGTTTAGACCCTCCCCCTTGTTCAGAAATTTGTTGATTGTTAAATCACTTCTGAACCTTTTGCGCAAAAATAAAAATCTCTCTTTCACCCTTGGAATTTCGTTAAAGTCCTTTATTTTTTTAAGGCTTTATTTTTCCACAAGGTCACAAAACATCTGCAAAAAAACCACCAAGCTCAGAGGGCACCAAAGACCCCTCATTTCAGCCCTGAGCTACAAATATCCTCCTTTTTGATTATTATTACTATTGTTTCTTGCTATTATTGTATGCAATAAACTGGGTATTCAACCAACTCAGATTCCTCGGTTGTGGTTTTATCTAGGATTCTTTTTTTTTTTTCCTTTACAAGCTGTGATTTGATGTGGGGCACCTATGTCCATTCCTCACGCTGGTATGTATTTACTTAAATTGATACCCCCCCCCCCAGTCTCAAGAACACTGAGCATTGATGGAAAGACAAGAAGAAAAAGAAAAAAGGATATTCTACAACAGGGATCAAAAACAAAGCATAAAAGATGGTGAGGAACAAAAAAAAACAAAAAAATCCCAAAGCCACACAATCCATACAATGCTTTGCTTATGAATAATTGGGAGTCAGGTGGTCTATACGTTGAATAAATAAAATAAGTAAATGTAATTCAAGATAAAAAAAGACTTCAATAACCTTTCAGGAAGTCAAAGGAAAAAGAAACTAATGAAGCAACAGAATACCATACAAGAAAAAAACCCCAAGGATTAAGCCATGCCTAAACTAGGTTAGCAAGTGGCCTCTGTCTAGGACTCGCTGGAAAAACAGTGTTTTAGACTTGGATCTTCAGGATGAGCAGATTTTTCATTTATTATTTCATTATTTGTATCCTGCCTTTATTTTTACAAATAACTCAAGGCAAACGAACATCTCCAACACACTTTCCTCCCCCCCCCGTTCCCCCCAAACAACAACCCTGTAAGGTGGGTGGTGCTGAAAGGGAGAGTGGCCCAAAGTCACCCAGCCGGCTTTCGTGCCTAAGGCGGGACTAGAACTCCCAGTCACCTGGCGATTGGTCAACAGTCACCTACCGAGCTTTCTTGCCAAAGGCAGGACTAGAACTCACCATTTCCTGGGGATTGGCCCAAAGTCACCCAGCCGGCTTTCGTGCCTAAGGCGGGACTAGAACTCCCAGTCACCTGGTGATTGGTCAAAAGCCACCTACCGAGCTTTCGTGCCTAAGGCGGGACTAGAACTCACCATTTGTCCAGTCTCTTCTTAAAAACTTCCAGTGTTGGAGCATGCACAACTTCTGGAGGCAGGTTGTTCCACTGATTAATTGTTCTGTTTGTCTTGGAGTTTTATTTCTGTAAGCTGCCAGAATTGCCCTGAGTGAATTAGGCTGCCAAATAAACCTGAATAAATGTATTATTTATTCAACTTATATCCTGCCCCTCTCTCCTGGAGATTTGTTTATACATAAATAACTGCAGAGGGAAATTCCAGGAAGGCAGGTGGAAGAGCAGGGTGCAGTTGCTGCTGAAGATGGTGAGGTGTCTGCTCACACCAAGCCTGCTTAGGCCTCTGTCTCTTTTTTTGATGGGGGGGGGGAGGAAGAGGAAACATTTAATATTTGACTGGTGAGAACTGGACCAAACCATCTAGATTATGGCAGGGAAGGGCTGGCTTGTAGACCATCCCATCAGGAAACCAATCCATCAGTAAGGCGACAGTAGAAATGCATAAAGAGCAGGACTCCTCGGGAACAAAGGTCCGTGCAAGTGTCTCGGCCTCCAGGGGGTAGCAAAATCCCATTGTAGGGACTATCCGGTTTGTGGCATCTAGATAATCCAGCCTGAATTACATCCATCGTCCCTGGCATTCTCTTCTGGAGCAAGCGTCCATGCCTGTATTTAGATCTCAGGGGCTGCCCCAAAGAAGAGGGAGTCAAGCTAATCTGCAAAGCACCAGAAGGGCAGGACAAGAAGCAACGGGTGGAAATCAATCAAGGAGAGAAGCAACCTAGAACCAAGGAGAAACTTCCTGACAGTGAGGACAGTTAACCAGTGCTACAGTGGAACAGCTTTGCCTCCAGAAATCGTGAGCACTCCATCAGTGGAGGTTTTTAACAAGAAGGACTGGACAGTCACTTACCTGAGAAGGTTCTCCTGCTCGAGCAGGGGGATGGACTAGAAGACCTCCAAGGTCCCTTCCAGCTCTATTCTATTCTATTCTATTCTGTTCTATTCTATTCTATTCTATTCTATAGTCCTATTCAATTCTATATTTCTATTCTATTCTATTCTATTTGGTTCTATCCCATAATTCTATTCTATTCTGTTCTTTTTTGTTCTGTTCTATTCTATTCTATCCCATAATTTTATTCTATTCTATTCTGTCCCATAATTTTATTCTGTTCTGTTCTATTCTATTCTGTTCTATTCTATCCCACAATTCAATTCAATTCAATTCAATTCTATTCTATTCTATTCTATTCTATTCTATTCTATTCTATTCTATCCATAATTCTATTCTATTCTATTCTATTCTATTCTATTCTATTCTATTCTATTCTATTCTATAATTCTATTCTATTCTATCCCATAATTCTATTCTATTTTGCTCTATTCTGTCCCATAATTCTATTCTGCTCTATTCTATTCTATTCTATTCTATTCTATTCTATTCTATTCTATTCTATTCTATTCTATTCTATTTTTAGCCCAACTTAAAATCTCCTTTAATTGAATCTGTGCAACAATTTAGTGGTTTATTGCTCTGGAAAAGCGAAACCTCCTGGGTGTTGTCCTTCCTGGGAAGCTGCCTGTGCAAAGCTTCCCATCGTCCGAAATGGCAAGAACGCCACCGCGGAGGACACAGCTGCATCGTCCAGCCATTAACTCTGACTACAAGTGGTCCTCGACTTACAACAGTTCATTTAGTGACCGTTCAGAATTACATTTAGTGACCGTTCAGAATTACAATTACATGGCAAAAAGTGACTGATGGCTATTTTTCATCCAGGCGACCATTGCAGCCTCCCTGAGGTCACGTGATCAAAATTCAGACACTGGCCAACTGATTCATATTTATGACAGTCGCCGTGTCCTGGGATCACATGATCCCCTTCGGACAAGCAAAGTCAGAAGGGGGAAGCCAGATTCACTTACCTCAGGGGTTTACAAACTTGGCAACTTTAAGACCTGTGGACTTCAACTCCCAGAATTCCTCAACCAGCCATGCTGGCTGAGGAATTCTGGGAGTTGAAGTCCACAAGCCACAAAGGGGCCATAGTTCCCCCGTGCTGGCTGAGGAATTCTGGGAGTTGGAGTCCACAAGTCATGAGGGGGCCATAGTTCCCCCATGCTGGCTCAGGAATTCTGGGAGTTGAAGTCCACAGTCATGAGGGGGCAAAGGTTCCTCAAAGCCTTCTTCTCGACTTACAACAGTTCATTTAGTGACCATTCAAAGTTACGACGGCACTGAAAAAAAAGGGACTGATGACTGCTTTTTCTCACAGCCTCGCCCGGGTCACGTGATTTGCCTGCGGATGCTCGACAACTGATTCACACTTACGATGGTCGCAGTGTTTCAATCCCCTTTTGCAACCGTCTGACCCGCAAAGTGAATCGGGAAGCCGGATCCACTTAGCAACGGTGTGACTAATTCGAGAACCGGAGTGATTCACTTAACAAACGTGGCAAGGAAGGTTGTAAAACGGGGCAAAACTCACTTAATGACTTTCTCAAATAGCTACATCAATTCCGGTCCCCTTCACGGTCATAAGGCAAGGACTACTCGTAGAGGAACACACACCCTCACATACTCCAACACTGGAAGTTTTTAAGAAGAGACTGGATAGCCATTTGTCCGAAATGGTATAGGATTTCCTGCCTGAGCAGGGGGTTGGACTTGATGATCTCCAAGGTCCCTTCCAACTTTATTGTTGTTGTTGTTGTTGTTGTTGTTATTATTATTATTATTATTATTATTATTATTATTATTATTATTATTATTATTACACCCAACTGGCTAACAGGCGAGACCAGACGACATGATGTCGAGAAACTGGAAAGATGCTTATAATAGGAAATAATAACGCCATCACCAACGTGCTAATCAGCAACTCCACAAGGAAAGGAAGAATTCCAAAGGAAAATACATTTTTCTGCCAATTTTCCAGGGCTTCCTGGCTCCTCTCCAGCTATGTGGAACATCTGATTTCCTTTACAAGGCAGTTTCATTAGAGAGCTGTAAACTTGGCCCCAGGGCAGATGGCAGCCGGGTGGAACCGGAACGAAGATCCAGAAAGAAAGAGAATATTCGCTCCATGTGCAGCGAGTCCTCGACCGCAATTCAGCCTGACATTTCTGCTGTTAAGTGAGACGGATGGAAACTGATCAAGGAGAGAAGCAGCCTAGAACTAAGGAGAAACTTCCTGACAGTGAGAACAATCAGCCAGTGGAACAACCTGCCTCCAGAAGCGGTGAATGCTCCAACACTGGAAGTCTTTAAGAGGAGACTGGACAGCCATCTGTCTGAAATGGTATAAGGTCTCCTGCCTGAGCAGGGGGTTGGACTAGATGACCTCCAAGGTCCCTCCCTGCTCTCTTATTCTACGTTCTAAGTTAAATGAGCCAAAATTTCATATTATTTATTTATTGAGGCAGATGATCCCTAGCGTAACTCTTTGTCTTTCAAACTCTTCTCAGGACCCCTCAAAATTCTGAATGGAAGCAGAGCTTAGGAGGAGGGAGGGAGAGAAAAGAGAGTTTTTTTAATAAAAAATAAATGTCCCCTTAAAAAAGACACTGAGCTTCTATTTTAAGGATCCAAGGGAGATGAATCATCAATTCACATTTCAAGCTAACAGCAAAGATAAGAGGCTCCTGGGAGCAGTGGTCCTTCCCCAAACCCACCCACCCACCCCCAAAAAATCTGGCCTTTTGCCTCAGCGTGTTGTTTCCTTTGGACAACATCCACCCGCCCGATCCTCCTGCCTCAATCCCACACAAGCTGCACACAAACAGTTGTTCACTCTTTGTGGTCCAAGATTTGGGATTCCGTTCTCCATCCATGTTGCTGCGTTTATTTATATCTGTGGTCACCACAATTTCAGAAGTTGTACACACAATATAACTAGATATGCTGGGTTAAGAAAGAATGGAATAGAGAATGTTCCAGGACAATTCACTGTTTTTTTAAAAATTTGATTTCTACCTCCCTTTATTTTACATCTATCTATCTATCTATCTATCTATCTATCTATCTATCTATCTATCTATCTAATCATTTATCTATCATTTATTCTATCATCTGTCTGTCTGCCTGCCTGTCTGTCTACCTATCATCTCTATCTATCTATCTATCTATCTATCTATCTATCTATCTATCTATCTATCTATCTATCTATCTATCTATCTTATCTCTTATAATTTATCTATTATTCTATCATCTGTCTGTCTGTCCACCCACCCACCCTTCCATCCATCCATCTATATCTTATCATCATTTATCTATCATTTATTCTATCATCTATCTGTCTATCATCTATCTGTCATTTATCTATCACATCTATCTATCTATCTATCTATCTATCTATCTATCTATCTATCTATCTATCTATCTATCTATCATCTATCATATCCATCATTTTTATCTAATTTATGATCGATCTATCTATCTATCTATCTATCTATCTATCTATCTATCGATCTATCGATCTATCTATCTATCTCGATTCATCCATCCAGCTAGCTAGCTAGCTAGCTAAAATTTATAGGCCACTCATCTTAGCTCAAGGTTTTTATTTGTATCCTGTCTCTATTATTCTGACCAACAATTCAAGGTGGTGAACATATCCAACATGCCCTTTTCCTTCTATATTCGCAACAACAACCCTGTGAGGTAGAATAGGCTGAGAGAGAGGGACTGGCCCAAAGTCATCCAGCCAGCTTTAATGCCTAAGGAGGGACTAGAACTCACCTTCTCCAGGTGATTGGCCCAAATTTTCATGCCTCAGGCAGGACTAGAACTCCCAATCTCCTGGTTTCTTGCCTTATCCACCAGACCACACAAAGGCAGCTTCATATTCGTAAAGGAATTTCCATAGGAAAAGTTTCCGTGAAAAATTGCTAATCCTGAAGGACATTATAGATGGCCATCTTCTCGGTGGAAAGAACATTTGATTCCAAGATTTTGTGGGAAATGAGATTATTTAATACTGTATTCTTCATGGTAGGCATGAGGATATCCCAGGGGTAGACAACCTTAGCTCTTTTATGCCTCGTGGACTTCAACTCCCAGAATTCCCGAGCCAGCCATGCTGAGGGGAAAGGGAGAGGTTTCCAAGCTGAGCCAGGCTGGCTCAGGAATTCTGGGAGATGAAGTCCACGAGTCATGAGGGGGCCACAGTTCCCCCACGCTGGCTCAGGAATTCTGGGAGTTGAAGTCCACGAGTCATGAGGGGGCCACAGTTCCCCCATGCTGGCTCAGGAATTCTGGGAGTTGAAGTCCATGAGTCATGAGGGGGGGCCATAGTTCCCCCATGCTGCCTCAGAAATTCTAGGAATTGAAGTCCACGAGTCATGAGGGGGCCACAGTTCCCCCACGCTGGCTCAGGAATTCTGGGAGTTGAAGTCCACGAGTCATGAGGGGGCCACAGTTCCCCCATGCTGGCTCAGGAATTCTGGGAGTTGAAGTCCACGAGTCATGAGGGGGCCACAGTTCCCCCATGCTGGCTCAGGAATTCTGGGAGTTGAAGTCCATGAGTCATGAGGGGGGGGCCATAGTTCCCCCATGCTGGCTCAGGAATTCTGGGAGTTGAAGTCCACGAGTCATGAGGGGGCCATAGTTCCCCCATGCTGGCTCAGGAATTCTGGGAGTTGAAGTCCACGAGGCATAAAAGAGCCAAGGTTGCCTGCCCCTGGATATACCATATTATGTCAACACTCTGCTACCTGCACTTCGCTGGTTTTCCTCTAGAGGGCACAAAACACAGATATTCCTCAACTTACGACCACAGGTGTTGCCATGTGTGACAGTTGTTAAATCAATTTCTCCCCATTTTATGACCTTTCCTGCCAATTTGTTAACTGAATCAAGACTTTTGTTAAGTTAGTAACACGGTCGTTAAGTGGCTCCCCCCACTGACTTTGGTTGTCAGAAGGTTGCAAAAGGAGGAACCGCGAGACACCCCCGACCCCCAGGGACACTGCAGCCATCATAAATATGAGTCAGTTGCCAAACGTCTGAACTTTGATCACGTGACCAGGGTGCAGGATGCAGCGACGGTCGTTAAGTGTGAAAAACGATCCTAAGTCGCTTTTTTCAATGTCGTCGTAACTTTGTTCAGCTTGGAAGAATCTCCATGTGTCGTTTTTTAATTGGGGGGAGGGTCTGAAAAACAGGGGCCCCGCCCCGTCTCCTGAAAGCCTCTCTTTTGGACAAATTCCTGCAGCCCATCATCCCCAGAGACCTAATTTCCCAAAACCCCAGCTTCTGTGTTTGGCAATGCCTCTTTGCTCTTTCCCCTTTGAGGAGGAAAGTATAAAATCCCCAAGTAAATAACATTATTATATACAGCTTCATTCCAATCAACTCCCAGTAGTGTATACCGAAAGGGAAAAAAAAAACAAAAAAATCACGGCATCTGTGGGGATTTTAAGTCCCCGGTCAATTCCAGTGGCATCATTTATTTCAGTGGTTCTCAACCTGTGGGTGGGGACCCCATTTGGGGTCGAACGACCATTTCACGGGGGTCGCCAAACAACACAGTCCGCCATTTTTTCCCCCTTTTCCTTAGTTGTGCTACTCCCTTTTATTCTATTGGCTTTTGAAAGCCAATAGAAGAGACTCTCTTGAATAGAGTCCAATTCTATTGGCTTTCAAAAGCCAATAGGAATTGTCCAGGCTGTCTCTGCCCTGCCGAGCCCGCCAAAAGTCCCATTCTGCAAACGGTGCTGCACCAGTTGAGTAATCCTCGACTTACGACCAGTTGGGGGTTGCGGCATTAAAAGGGTTGAGAACCACTGTTTTATTTCCTTGACAAAAGCAGGGAAATATATGGGTATTTGTATGTAGGTCTTTGGTTGTTCGGGTTTTCTCCCACGTAAAATTGGAAGTGTCTTGGCGACGTTTCGACGAAGTCCCATTCGTCATCTTCAGGCTGGTGCTTTCAGCTTCGTGCCTCGAGCAGCAGTGTGTGGTCTTGGCTGTTTCTTCCTTTTAACTGCCAGTGGAGGTATGAACTGATTGGGTGGGAGCTTGGCTGTGTTCTGATTGGGTGGAGGTGTGTTCTGATTGGTTAGGGGCTTGGCTGTGCTCTGATTGGCTGGGGGGTTGGCTGTGCTCTGATTGGCTGGGGGGTTGGCTGTGCTCTGATTGGCTGGGGGAGTGTTCTGTTTGGTTGTGCTCAGGTTAGTCTGAGTTGCAGAGGGATTCAAGATTTTGGGCTGCCCTGCCATTCCTTGGCTTCGTGTTCGTGGTCGTGCTTCCTCTTCATGGAGGGTGTCAGTTTGCTTCATGTATGGATTGGGGGGGTTTAAAGTGGCTAATGATGCAGCTGTGGTCTGGCTTCTGGTTTGTGGTCGTGCCTCATAGTCAGTGTGGCTTTGGGTTTGTTTTTTGCGTGGATGTTTGGTGGTGACATCCTGTGTGGTTTTTGTGAGTGTGGGTCTGGTATCATTTTTTGTGTTAGGGAGTCATTTGTCAATGAGGGCGGGTTTTCAAATGGCTGGTAGGCGGGAGGTATCATCTCGCTTGTTCATGCTGTGTGGGGAACAAGCGAGATGATACCTCCCGCCTACCAGCCATTTGGAAACCCGCCCTCATTGACAAACGACTCCCTAACACAAAAAATGATACCAGACCCACACTCACAAAAACCACACAGGATGTCACCACCAAACATCCACGCAAAAAACAAACCCAAAGCCACACTGACTATGAGGCACGACCACAAACCAGAAGCCAGACCACAGCTGCATCATTAGCCACTTTAAACCCCCCCAATCCATACATGAAGCAAACTGACACCCTCCATGAAGAGGAAGCACGACCACGAACACGAAGCCAAGGAATGGCAGGGCAGCCCAAAATCTTGAATCCCTCTGCAACTCAGACTAACCTGAGCACAACCAAACAGAACACTCCCCCAGCCAATCAGAGCACAGCCAACCCCCCAGCCAATCAGAGCACAGCCAACCCCCCAGCCAATCAGAGCACAGCCAAGCCCCTAACCAATCAGAACACACCTCCACCCAATCAGAACACAGCCAAGCTCCCACCCAATCAGTTCATACCTCCACTGGCAGTTAAAAGGAAGAAACAGCCAAGACCACACACTGCTGCTCGAGGCACGAAGCTGAAAGCACCAGCCTGAAGATGACGAATGGGACTTCGTCGAAACGTCGCCAAGACACTTCCAATTTTACGTGGGAGAAAACCCGAACAACCAAAGACATATATATATATATATATATATATATATATATATATATATATATATATATATATATGTGTGTGTGTGTGTGTGTGTGTGTGTGTGTGTGTGTGTGTGTGTGTGTGTGTATATGTGTATATGTGTATATGTGTATATGTGTATATGTATATATGTGTATATATATATGCATATGTATACATATATATATATATATATATATATATATATATATATATATATATATATATATGTTTTCTGAGGTTTTCGCGTGTGTTTGTATGTAGGTCTTTGGTTGTTCGGGTTTTCTCCCGCGTAAAATTGGAAGTGTCTTGGCGACGTTTCGACGAAGTCCCATTCGTCATCTTCAGGCTGGTGTTTTCAGCTTCATGCTTCAGCTGCTCGAAGCACGAAGCTGAAAACACCAGCCTGAAGATGACGAATGGGACTTCGTCGAAACGTCGCCAAGACACTTCCAATTTTACGCGGGAGAAAACCCGAACAACCAAAGACCTACATATATATATATATATATATATATATATATATATATATATATATATATATATATATATATATATATATATATATATATATATATATATATATATATATATATATATATATATAATTTTTATTAAAGATGGTTCAAAAGGGAAAATAAAATTCAATGCAACTACAGTCGTGGCCAAAAATGGTGGAAACCTTTTGGGAAAATTGTCCAGTAGAAATGCCACCTTTGGTTAAGTTTACACCCATTTTTCTTCTAATTTCTTTATAATTGTAGCCTTGTTCACTTAATAATTCTATTTTATATCGCTTTCTGGGCGACCAGTCAACTCTTTGCACGATTACTTCAATTTTATTATGTTTTACAAGCTCACTCAGTGAAAGAACACAAAAAACCCCAGCCAACTGGATAGCGATCACATAACACACTGACCAACGTCCTCCTCTCAGCTTCAATACAGGACGCTGATAACTGGATCCTACTGTGATCTGATTGGCTCATGGCCAAAACAAGATGACACCCGATTGGCTCTCTAAACACTCGTGCTCATTGGCTACAATCAGATGGAGGAAAGCTACCTGAGATCAACCTAAGCAAATTGTGCTTCCTTTTTCTGGTTATTTGGCTGTAACATTTCATAGATTACAGTACAAATAATTGAACAAACTATATTGCATTACATTCTTGATTAAATTATCTTTCCATTGATATATAATTTTATGATACTACTCCCCCCCAAAAGTGGTGTTATTAGCCATCCAACCTCAAAAATACACTTTTCCCAAAAGGTTTCCACAATTTTGGCCACTACTGTAATATAAAGTAAGAAAATTAAAAAAAAAATCAGAGAGAGAATAAAAAAGAAAGAAAAAAAGAGACGGGTCATTCTCAACGTACAACATACTGAAGAAAAGTGACTTATGACCATTTTTCACACTTAACGACCATCGCGGCATTCCCCAGGGTCACGGGATTAAAATTCAGACGCTTGGCAACTGACTCGTACTTACGACGGCTTCAGTGTCCCCAGGTCACGTGGTCCCCTTTTGCGATCTTCTCGACAAGCAAAGTCAATGGGGAAGACAGATTCGCTTCACGACCATGTTCCTAATTTAATAAATGCAGTGATTCACTTAACAACCACGTAAAATGGCGCAAAATTCGCTTAACCAATGTCTCACTTAGCAACATAAATTTTGGGCTCAACTACCTGTATAAAGAATTAGCTATTTCACAAAGCTTATTACCTTTTGGGGGGGGGGAGCCTCCGATCATCTTTATAGCAGTTATAAGTACAATTATAAAATTAGCTCTTTCCATAAGATTACAGCACATCTTTTCTCTTTCGATAATTTGTCCTGTCTAATCGTAAAAAGTTCATTTTTTTCCTGCTTTATACAATAAGGTCTGTAAGATATTTCCAGTCAGCAATAAACATACATAATTTCTTCTTCTTTGCTCAAAAGATGTGAAGTCCCATCATCTTTACCAAACAATCCCCCATGGTGGGTACTGTATTGCCAAATCTTTTCATCTTGGTGCTTAACAATAATTTTGTTGCAGTTATTATGTACAAAAATAAAGTCCCATGATAGTTCCCCCCCATTTGTCCCTCAAACCCACAAAAAAACCCTTTTATATTAGTCTTTACTAGTCCTCAGGGCATGTATTTGAACCCAGAATTTATTAGCTTCAAAAAAGCTAGTTTGATGATGATGATGATGATGATGATGATAATGCACCATTGTTGCTACTTTGTCATGCCGCTGCTTGTAGTCAGTCAGTGCTGCAAGAAGATCCCACTGACTGACTATAAGCAGCGGCATGACAAAGTAGCACCAATGGTGCATAGGAAGATCTGCAAGAAATATCATTTGCCTGTAAGCAAGAACTGGTGGGATCATAAAATAGAGAAAGTCATAGAAAATGATAAAGTTAAACTGCTCTGGGACTTCAGGATTCAAACAGACAAGCACCTGCAACATAACACCCCGGACTTAACAATTGTCGATAAGAAAGACGAAAAAGTCTGGATAGTGGACGTGGCAGTGCCTGGAGACAGCAGAATAGACGAGCAAGAACTGGAGAAGATAACAAAATACAAAGACCTACAAATAGAAATAGAAAGACTGTGGTAAAGGCAAGCAAGGGTGGTACCAATAGTCATAGGCGCCTTGGGTGCAGTCCCAAAACAACTGGAGCACCACTTGAACACCATTGGCATTGACAAATTCGCTATTAGTCAATTGCAAAAGGCAGCCTTACTAGGAACCGCTTCCATCCTGCGACGATATCTGTAATATACCATCAAACATTCACATCTGCCTATCCCAGGTCCTTGGGAAGGACTCGATAGATAGACAACGTGCCAAATCCAGTCTGAACATCTGGTTGACTGCGTGATAATTAATCATAATCATAATAATAAAGTTGGAGGGTACCTTGGAGGTCATCTAGTCCAACCCCCTGCTCAAGCAGGAAATTAATTATTATTAATAATCTTATTAACAATAAGACTAATATTTTTGTTGATCCACTAAACAATAACACATCTCTTCTTTTTGTTCCCACATAAATTTGATGTCCCTTTGTACATTCTAAACAACTATCCTGTCAACCACCTATTCTCCCATTGTCCCAATTGTATATCACAATTAGTTCTTGACTTAATAATTTTTACGACCTTGCTTGCCACAGTTGTTCATGTCTTTGTGTAGTTTTGTTTTGCTCATTTCCCCCCCCTTTGGATTTAGTATTTCAATCTTTTGAATAAAAGGAAAAAAATGAAAGAAAAAAAACCCCAAAATAAACAGGAGAGGAGACAGTTGACCTCCTGATTTTATTCCGTTTTGTATCTCACGGGGTTAGTTAGATCTCCATGAATGACTGTGGTGCTTTCTGCGAAGTTTAAAAATCAATGTTATAAAGTTCTCTCCAGAATTCTCCTCTTCCAAAACCTTGAACAAAAAGAAGGTAGGAAGCCTTGTTCGTTTCCTGCACAGAAATTTTTTTGTATGGATGCATAAATCATGGCTTTTGGGTTCTTTGCAACAGGTGAATCCAGGTTACAATGGCTTATCCAGCCACCTGGCTTAGCTCGATGGGTGAATCTGACTTGTGATGACCAAGAAAATTTCTCCCTTTCATCCATTGAAGGCCCAACAAATGATAATTTATAACCAAGCCCTGGCTGCAGTAAATGTCTTGATGCAGCAGCTCAGGACTTTAAACAACTTTGCACAAATGTTTGGCTTCCATATCATCAGCTCAGTTCTTGGAAAATTCTCCTAATGTTCAGTCATTTTATTTTAAAAGCTGCAGCACAGGAGATACTCCCTAGATGGAAAACACGCAGCGAGGAAACGGCTATAGCTTTGGAAGCCTCGGCCAGGCTGCTGCGAATTCAGTGTGCAGTCTGAGTGTAACTTGTTAGAAAGATGTGGAGACCCTAGAACAGTGGTTCTCAACCTTTCTAATGCCACGACCCCATAATACAGTTCCCCATGTTGTGGTGACCCCCAACCACTTATACATCACCGGGTGCCAGGGTCGTGGCCAAAGAAAAGGGGGAAAAATGGCGGACAGCCTTGTTTGGTGACCCCTATGAAATGGTCGTTCGACCCCAAATGGGGTCCCGACCCACAGGTTGAGAACCACTGCCCTAGAAAGTGAGCTGCAAAGATGATGAAGAGTCTGGGGGCTAAATCATATGATGAACAGTTGAATGGGAAGTAGATATGTCTCGTATAACAAAGAGAAGGGTTGGGAGGGACGTGATAGCAGTCTTCCAGTATTTGAGAGGCTGCCACAATAATAATAATAATAATAACAATAATAATAATAATAATAAACCAAGGGACTAATTCTGGCTGCACAAGACCAAGCCTTAAGGACAAATGCATATAAAGTCAAAATTGAGAAGACAGCAACAGACAGTAAGTGCCGCTAGAGAAAGTCATAGAAAATGATAAGATTAAACTGCTCTGGGACTTCAGAATTCAAACAGACAAGCACCTGCAACATAACACCCCGGACTTAACAATTGTCGATAAGAAAGACAAAAAAGTCTGGATAGTGGATGTGGCAGTGCCTGGAGACAGCAGAATAGACGAGAAAGAACTGGAGAAGATAACAAAATACAAAGACCTACAAATAGAAATAGAAAGACTGTGGCAAAAGCAAGCAAGGGTAGTACCAATAGTCATAGGCGCCTTGGGTGCAATCCCAAAACAACTGGAGCACCACTTGAACACCATTGGCATTGACAGATTCACTATTAGTCAATTGCAAAAGGCGGCCTTACTAGGAACCGCTTCCATCCTGCGATGATATCTGTAATACCATCAAACATCCACATCTGCCTATCCCAGGTCCTTGGGAAGGACTCGATAGGGAGACAAAAATGCCAAATCCAGTCTGAACATCTGGCTGACTGTGCGATGATCCATAATAATAATAATAATAAAGTTGGAAGGGATTTTGGAGTTCATCTAGTCCAACCCTCTGCTCAGGCAGGAAACCCTATACCATTTCAGACAAATGGCTGTCCAGTCTCTTCTTAAAAACTTCCAGTGTTGGAGCATTCACCGCTTGTGGAGGCAGGTTGTTCCACTGGTTAATTGTCCTCACTGTCAGGAAGTTTCTCCTTAGTTTTTGGTTGCTTCTCTTCTTGACTAGTTTCCATCCGTTGCTTCTTGTGCTGCCTTCAGGCGCTTTGGAGAATAGCTTGACTCCCTCTTCTTTGGGGCAGCCCCTGAGATACTGGAAGACTGCTATCATGTTCCCCCCCCCCCTTGTCCTTCTCTTCATTAACCTAGACCTACCCAACTCCAGCTACCATTCCTTATATGTTTTAGCCTCCAGTCCCCTAATCATCTTTGTTGCTCTTCTCTGTACTTTCTAGAGTCTCAACCTCTTTTTTACATCATGGTGACCAAAACTGGATGCAGCATTCCAAGTGTGGCCTTACCAAGGCCTTGTAAAGTGGTATTAATACTTCACATGATCTTGATTCTACCCCTCTGTTAATGCAGCCTAGCACTGTGTTGGCTTTTTTGGCAGCTGCAGCACACGGCTGGCTCATATTTAGGTGATTGTCTACTAGGACTCCGAGGTCCCTCTCACAGGGATCTGAGCAAGGTACCACAAAGAAGAGGGTGGGTCTACCTATTCTCCAAAGCACCTGAAGGCAGGACAAGAAGCAACAGTTGTAAACTAGTCAAGGAGAGAAGCAACCTGGAACTAAGGAGAAACTTCCTTAGAGTGAGGACAATTAACCAGTGGAACTACCTGCCTCCAAAAGTTGTGAATGCTCCAACACTGAAAGTTTTCAAGAAGGGACTGGACAGCCATTTATCCGGAATGGTATAGGATCTCTTGCTTAAGCAGGATAACATCAGACACGTCACTGGAAGGCAACACCACAAGACTGTGTCTCACTTATACTCACTGGAGAAAGCTATTTTGTTTGGAAGCGTTTGCGCTAAAAGAAAACCAGCCCTCCAGAGAACTCGGTGGCTGGAGACCATCAAAGCCGACATCAACCAGAGCATAGGAAAATTTAAAGAAGCAGGGCAGGATCAGAAGACACAGAGAGACCACGTGGTCCAGAGAATTGCCCAGGATCGGTCACGACTGAATGGATAAGCAGCAGCAGCATTGCTTGCGCAGGGGGTTGGACTAGAGAACCTCCAAGGTCCGTTTCAACTCTGTTATTCAATGGAATAGATTGCCTCCATCACCGGAGGTTTCCAAAAACAGACTGAATTTGACCGGCGTGATATAATGTCTCCAGCCTTGGGCAGGGGGTTGGACTAGATGACCTCTGAGGTCCCTCCCAGCCCTACGATTCTATGTTCTGTTACCCCAAACCTTTTTTTTTTATAGCTCAGCCAATGGGCCCTGGGCCAGTCCTGCTCCCAACGTGGTTAGAGGCATGAAATTAAATAGGAGTTAACATATGCCAGACCCAACAATTTACGACAGGCCCAATCAACCTCCATCAGCCTCTTACAACCTGCCAGATGGTTGTCAATTCACACACACACAAACACACGCACACTCACCCGCCCCCTCACACACACAACATTTTCTATTTTTGAAATCTCAGGGGGGCAGCGAAACAGAAGATAAACCAGAGAAAGGGTGATGGATGAGCTGCAGCGAGGCTGGGCAGAGAAAACTCAGTTACTAGGCGTTAGACGTGACCGTAGATATTCCGCGATCCCAGGATTGTGCCCGCCAGATGCGTCACTCAAGAGCCAAGAATTCGGGGTCACGGGCGGGGAAAAAAATGCTTAAAGTCGTTTTTTATGGCTAAATGATTTGTAAAACCGACCCTGCCAGCGGTCTCACATTGCACGTACTTCCCTCTAAAGATTTCACCCGGTTTTTTTTTCACAGAGAGACGGCACGTCCACCTACTAGGCAGTCCTCGGCTTGGAACTGTTCGTTTAGTGACCGTTTGGAATTACAACGGCAGCTTTTCACCCTTACGACCGCTGCAGCCTCCCCTCGGTTGACGCGATCCAAATTTCGGACGCTTGGCAACTGGTTTCATATTTCACAGAGTCAGTTTAGTCTACAGGTTTAGGATCTCCTGGTGGCCTCCCGTCCACGAACAAATAAAACGAGGAAGGGGGTCCCTGTGGATGTTCCCCAGCTCACTTTGCTGGGGAATTCTGGGAGTTGAAGTCCACCCATCTTAAAGTGTCCAGGCTTGAAAAACACACTGAATTAGAGTATATTGAAGTCTGCAAATTGTCTCTTTCTTTAGTGCGGGGGGGGGGGGAAGTGGGGATCTTCAAACTTGGCCCTTTGATGACTGGTGGACTTCAACTCCCAGAATTCCTCAGCCAGGCACACGTGGCTGGCTGAGGAATTCTGGGAGTTGAAGTCCACAAGTCATCAAAGGGCCCAGTTCGAAGTCCCTGGTTTAGGACTACATACCTGTATTACATTCTTTATGAGGGGGAAAAAGGCAGAAATCTTACCCTTCTTCTACATTTAGTGATAATTACCTCTCTTCCAGCCACGCAGTCACAAAGCAGCCCACAAAAATCTGAACTAGGCCTCTATCCGCTCTTTTTTTTTCCAGAATGTTCCTTCAAGATTTCCTCAAAATGCTCATATCTGCTTTATATATTCTATAGAATAGAATTCTTTAAACTTGGCCCTTTTATGACTTGTGGACTTCAGCTCCCAGAATTCCTCAGCCAGGCACATGTGCCTGGCTGAGGAATTCTGGGAGTTGAAGTCAGCAAGTCATGAAGGGGCCATAGTTCCCCCATGCTGGCTGAGGAATTCTGGGAGTTGAAGTCCACAAGTCATAAACAGGCCAAGTTTGAAGACCCCTGGTTTAGGACTACATACCTGTATTACATTCTTTATGAGGGGAAAAAAAGCAGAAATCTTACCCTTGTTCTACATTTAGTGATAATTACCTCTCTTCCAGCTGTGGAGCCACAAAGCAGCCCACAAAAATCTGAACTAGGCCTCTGTCTCCTCCTTTTTTCCAGAATGTTCCTTCAAGATTTCTCAAAATATTCATACCTGCCTGATATATTCTATAGCAGGGGTCTTCCAACTGGGCCCTTTTAGGACTGGTGGACTGCAACTCCCAGAATCCCCCAGCCAGCATGCGCTTAAAAGTGGCCACGTTTGGAGACCCCTGCTCTAGTTAGGGGCCTCTGTGTTTCGCCCAAGCCGTAGCCCTTCGGCAGGGGCAGCTGCTGATCCCTGCCCAGATGTGACTGTTATCTCCCTCCCCACAACTTCCTGTGTTTGCGCCCTGCATTTTTTGTGTCGGATCTCACTATTTCCATTCCTCAGCTTGCCAACTTTCCATCCCCAGTTCTGCCTTCTCTCCCTCCTCCCCTCCTTTTTTCCCTCCCCTCTTTTCGCAGCCTCTTGTTAGATGACAACATGGATTTTATATATTGTGTGCATATATATATATATATATATATATATATATATATATATATTATATATATATTATAATATATATATATATATTTTTGCAGGCTTGAATGGGAAGGAAAAAAGTCAGCCTGGGGAGGGGGGTTGTCGATGGACAGGCAGGGGTCTGCATCAGGTCCGCTGAGCTGAAAGCTGGGAGGGGGCTAGGCTAGGGGGAATATTCGGGGAACATGCAGGAAATCCCCTTTTCCCTAGACAGGCAGCCACACAAGAGTTGTTCAGAGTTGCAAAACGCTTGAGAAGTGGGTTGCCTTAATGAGGGGCTCTGCTTAATGAGGGAGGGGCAATTTCATCACAAGCAGAGTGCAAAAGCCCCCCTATGGGACAGGTGCCTGTGGAGAGACTCTAAATCTCATTTTGCCACTGGTTTGGGTGCAATAACATTGGATAGTGATCCCATAATTGAGCGCCAGTTTGGCGTACTGGTTTAGGTACTGGCCTAGAAAGCAGGTGACCGTGAGTTCTAGTCCCGCCTTAGGCACCAAAGTAAGCTGGACGACTTTGGGCCAATCACCAGGAGATGGTGAGTTCTAGTCCTGCCTTAGGGACGAAAGCTGGCTAAGTGACTTTGGGCCAATCACCTGGAGACGGTGAGTTCTACTCCTGCCTTAGGGATGAAAGCTGGCTGGGTGACTTTGGGCCAATCACCAGGAGATGGTGAGTTCTAGTCCTGCCTTAGGAACAAAAGCCGGCTGGGTGACTTTGGGCCAATTACCAGGAGACGATGAGTTCTAGTCCTGCCTTAGGGACGAAACCTGGCTGGATGACTTTGGGCCAATCCCCAGGAGATGGTGAGTTCTAGTCCTGCCTTAGGGACGAAACCTGGCTGGATGACTTTGGGCCAATCCCCAGGAGACGGTTGAGTTCTAGTCCTGCCTTAGGGACAAAAGCCAGCTAGGTGACTTTGAGCCAATCCCCAGGAGACGGTGAGTTCTAGTCCCGCCTTAGGCATGAAAGCCAGCTGGGTGACTTTGGGCCAATCACCAGGAGACGGTGAATTCTAGTCCTGCCTTAGGGACGAAAGCTGCCTGGGTGGACTTTGGCCCAGTTACCAGGAGACAGTGAGTTCTAGTCCCACTTTAGGTATTAAAGCTGTCTAGCTGACTTGGACTAGTCCCTCTCAGTCAGCCCAGCTTACCTTACGGGGATATTATTGTGTTGAAAATAGGAGGAAAAGATACGTTGGATACATCTGCCACCTCGAATAATTGATATAAATAAATAAGGGCGGGATATAAAGAAATACATAAACTGCACAAACGATGAAACCGGGGTCCCCGATGGAGAGCCAGGTGTGATACCCTCAAGAGGGGGCTCCAAGCTCCTGGGTCACTGGGTTGCCCTGAACAAATTTCTGGGCATCACGTGTGTTTTGTGCACGCCAAGCAGACCCCGGGGACCTCCGTTCCAAACATCTGGAGTTCCTGGGAAATTTCAGAATGGGCGGCGGGGGGGGGGGAAGCCCATCAGACCCGCCCCCTGTAGCCCTGCCAGTCAGGGGAAGTGCTCCCAGCCCCTTGCAAAGCGGAGGAGGCCCCCTTGGATCTGGTGGCAAACTGAGCGCCTGTTCCCATCCCATTTACTGGAAGGAGCCTTCCGTGGCCCCTCTTCCTCTCCCTTCCCCTCCTTTTCCTCCCCTTTCCCCTCCCCCTCTTCCTCCTCCTCTCCCTTCCCCCTTCTCCTCCTGCCCCTCTTCCTCCTCCCTCTCCCTTCCTCTTCTTCTTTTCTCTCCTCTTCCTCCCTTCCTTTGCTCCCCCTCTTCCTCCTGTTTTCCCCTTCCCCTCCTCCTCCTGCCCCCTTCCTCCCGCCCCCTCCCCCCTCTTCCTTCTCCTCTTCCTCCTCCTTCCCCTCCATCTTCCTCCTCTAGCTGACAAAATTATTTCTGCAAGGTGGCTGAGCGAAGCCTTCCTCCTTTTCCCCCCTCCTCCTCCTCCTCCTCTTCGTCCTTCTTCTCCCCCGCTTCCTCCTCTTTCTCTCCTCCTCCTGACAAAATTATTTCTGCAAGGTGGCTGAGCGAAGCCTTCTTCCTCCTCCTCCTCCCCCTCCCCGCCATTGCTGCTGCTGCCGCCAAGATCAATTCTGCGAAGCGCCCGGGCTAAGCCTCCTCCTCCTCCTCCTCCTCCTCCTCAACCCCCCCTCGCAGCTCCCACCAGCCACGGAAACTTGCGACCTGACCCCGGGCAGGAGGCGCTCCCGGAGCTGAAGTCAGGGCTGGCGGCCGGGCCGAGCCGACTCCCGATTTAGCCTCCTCCCCGCCGTGGCGGGTCTTTCCCGGAGCAGGGCGGCCTTTCCAGCGGGGGAGCGCCGGGAGCCTCGCAGGAGGTTTGATTCGCACCTGGGCAAGCCGAGGAGGAGGAGGAGGAGGAGGAAGGCGAGGGGAAGGACCGTGGAGTCCCTGATGCTCTCTGAGCTGGGTGGTTTTCTTGCGTACGTTTCATGACCCAATTAGGGAACATCATCAGGGCTGGAAGGGAGGGAGGTTTGGGAGGAGGAGGAGGAGGAGGAGGAAGAAGAAGGTGGAGGAGGAGGCGGAAGAAGAGAGGAGGAAGAAGAAGGTGGAGGAGGAGGAAGAAGAAGAAGAAGGTGGAGGAGGAGGAGGAAGAAGAGGAGGAAGAACAAGGAGGAGGAAGAAGGTGGAGGAGGAGGAAGAAGAGGAAGGAGGAGGAGGAGGAGAGGGAGGTGGAGGAGAGGAAGAGAAGAAAGAAGAAGAAGGTGGAGGAGGAAGAAGGTGGATGAGGAGGAGGAAGAAGAGAGGAGGAAGAAGAAGGTGGAGGAGGAGGAGAAAGAAGGTGGAGGAGAAGAAGAAGAAGAAGGTGGAGGAGGAGGAAGAAGAGGAAGAAGGAGGAGGAGGAAGAAGAGGTGGAGGAAGAGGAGGAGGAAGGAGGAGGAGGGAGGAGGAGGAAGAAGAAGAAGGTGGAGGAGGAGGAAGAAGAGAGGAGGAGGAGAAGAAGAAGAAGAAGAAGAGGAAGTGGAAGAGGAAGAGGAAGAAGAAGAAGAAGAAGAAGAAGAAGAAGAAGAAGAAGAAGAAGAAGAAGAAGAAGAAGAAGAAGAAGAAGAAGAAGAAGAAGAAAGGAGGAGGAGGGGGTCCTTGGTGCTCTCTGAGCTTGGTGGTTTTCTTGCAAACATTTCATGACCCAATGAGGGAACATCATCATGGCTAGAAGAGAGAGGGGGTTGTGAAGGAGGAAGAGAAGGAGACGAGATCCTTGCCAAACGGGCAGCCAAACGTTTCAGCCCAGGAAACGGGGATGGGTTGGCAGCCAGGTTTCAAAACTTGGTTTGTGATCTCTTCAAGAAGCCATCACTGCAGGTCCAGCCTGCCCAGTGACTTGTTTCTTCCTTAGCACTTTCCACCATCATTGTATCCGCAGCAGAACATCCAGATTCAGCCAGAGTTTCGTTCCATACAGCATTAATCTTGCGAACTCTCAAGCTTCCTCCTTCCGTTACATATTCAAGATGGACAATGTTTGTATGAAATCTATCCATCTTTTCCACACCACAAAGTACTTCTCTTGCGATTGATCCTTCAAGAAAGCCGAAATCTTTGCCATTTCCGCCAAATAAGAAACTTTAAAAAACCACTCTTGCAAAGTAGGCAAAGATTCCTTCTTCCAACATTGCCCTACTAACAACCTTGCCGCTGTAATTAAATTTAACATCAATGTAGTCTCTTTAGTATCACAATCAGTAACAATACCTAACAAAAACAATTGTGGGGTAAATTTACCCTCCTTCTAAAAATTCTTTGAATATTCCACCATATCTTAATCCAAAAAGCTTTTATATTTTTACACGACCACCAGATATGATAGTAAGTAGCATCCAAACATCCGTATCTCCAACATTTAGGCTGTAAGTCAGGATACATTTCGAGACATTTTTTGTGGATCAAGGTGCCATCTGTAAAACATTTTGTAAAAATTCTCCCTTAAGTTTTGGGCCTGTGTAAATTTGACGTTCCTCACCCAAATAGTTTCCCAAGTATCTAGTACAGTGGTTCTCAACCTTTCTAATGCCGCGACCCCATAATACAGCTCCCTATGTTGTGGTGACCCCCAACCCACTTATACATCACCAGGTGCCAGGGGTGTGGCCAAAGAAAAGGGGAAAAAAATGGCGGACAGCCTTGTTTGGCGACCCCCCGTGAAATGGTCGTTCGACCCCAAATGGGGTCCCGACCCACAGGTTGAGAACCACTGATCTAGTAGAACTGATTCACCAAAGTTTTGTGCCATTTAATCATACATTCTTTAACTAATTCTGCTTCTGAATCCAACGCTACTAACACCCCATAAATTCTCTTAATGTGAGTTCGCCTTTGATCTTTTGTTTAAAAAAGTTCTCATCTTCTCTAAGCAAACCCACATTACAATCTATCATCCATCTATCCACTATTTGTCTATACTGAAACCATGAATATATAATATTTTCTTGTGCTAATCTTCCAAAGATTTTAACTGCCAATTTTTACCATCCCATCTAAGTAATTGTGCGTAAGAAACACTATCCATCTTAACTCCTTTCTTTATCCCCTCAATCGCATGCCATGGTATGGCCCATAATGGAATTTTGGAATCACTTCTGTAATATTCCTCCAGACCCGAAGTAAAGAAATCCTTATAATATGAGATTTAAAAACCCCATCCACCTTTTTATTAAAAATTAAATAGGCATGCCATCCGAAAAGTAAATCCCAACCCTCCAAGAAAGATGGACAATGTTTAATATTTATTTGCTACGTATATGTAGGGATGTGGGTCTATAGATATGTTGTTCATAGTATGTTTAGGTGTGTGTCATGTATGTGTTTCACTTTGAGAGCGGGCAACTCAATTTCATTTTTGACGTGTGCCGTTGTGCCCACGGTATAAAAATGACAATAAAGGTTATCTTATCTTATCTTATCTTATCTTATCTTATCTTATCTTACTAAAGCCTTGTGGAGCTACAGTAATGGCTGGATGATGTGCTACATCAGTGGTTTTCAAACTTGGCCTCATTCAGATGAATGGACTTCAACTCCCAGGATTCCCCAGCCAGCCAAGGCCAGGGAATTCTGGGAGTCAAAGTCCACCCCTCTCAAAGCACGCTGACTGGGGAATTCAGAGTTGAAATATTGGGACTCCATTGTCGTCATAACTTGAGGACTATCCATACACTCATCCTCCTCCCAGCAAGATGCTGTGGGTGAAAACAGCTTCTCCTAAACCTGGAAGGAACTGCGGAGATTTTATGCAAATCTGCATTTCAAGTTTTGTGCTCCTGAGAGTCACGCTCAGCTTCTCTCTTCCCATTTGCCTCAGGAAGAAGTTTCCACAGACGGAATTTGAAGTACAGTTAGTCCTCAATTTACAAGTGTTTGTTTTAGGGACCGTTCAGAGTGACAGCAGCACTTTAAAAATCGACTTAGGACCGAGGGTTTTCACCCTTAAGGACCATTTGCAGCATCCCCGTGTCACGTGATCCGAATTTGGACCCTTGGCAACCGTCTCCTATTGGTGACGTGATCCCCCTTTGCGTCCTTCTGACAAGCAAAGTCAACGGGGGAAGCCGGATTCGCTTAACGACCATGTTGCCAACTTCACAAGTGCAGCGATTGACTTGACAACTCTGGCAAGGAAGATTGTTAACAACTGGGCACAACTGGATGTGATGTCCGTCTCGTTTAGCAGTGGAAGTTTCCACCTCCGTTGTGGTCTTACGTCAAGGACCGCTTGTGCAATCAAGTGTAATAGAAAACACTCATTACAGGAAGTTGGCAACCGTTTATAAGAGTTTGTTTAGTGACCATTTGCAAGGAGGGACGTTCTGCGGATTACAAGGCGAGACGTCATGTTATTTCAAAAACCATTCCTATTAAGTTGCATTTCCCCCTCCCCTTCTGCTCATCTGGGCTCGGCAGGGCTCACCCGCAGGCCTCTGCCGAGCAGGCAGCTCCATTCCTGATCCAGCCTGGCACGCAGCCCCTGGCAGGCAGCTCTGCAAGCCACGAGGTAAAAAAACCAAAAGCCCTTGGGGATCAAAGTGGCACCGGTCTCATCGTGGTCTTGTCCCTTGCTCGTTTTTCATCCAGCAGACTCCAGCGTGACTTTTTTGGGACAAGCCTGGAAATCTTGCCTCTTTCTCAGAAATGCCAAGGCAGTCAATCCCCACCCCCACCCCGAACAATTCCTGGATGCAATCAATTCAAAGGATACTCCTTCTTTGTCACACCGCTGTGCTGCCCGCCATTCTTTTACCATCTGAAGGGACCACCCACCAAAACGGAATCACACCGTTGGAAAGGACTCTGATGATCTTCTAGGCCAGGGATAGGTAACCTTGATCCTTTTATGACTCGTGGACTTCAACTCCCAGAATTCCTGAGCCAGCATGGGGGAACTATGGCCCCCTCATGACTCGTGGACTTCAACTCCCAGAATTCCTGAGCCAGTATGGGGGAACTGTGGCCCCTTCATGACTCGTGGACTTCAACTCCCAGAATTCCTGAGCCAGCATGCCTCAGCTTGGAAAACTCTCCCTTTCCCCTCAGCATGGCTGGCTCAGGAATTCTGGGAGTTGAAGTCCACGAGTCATAAAAGAGCCAAGGTTGCCTACCCCTGCCCAAATGCCTGAATTTTGATCATGTGACTGTGAGGAAAAAAATATTTAAATATTTAAACCAGGGGTCTTCAAACTTGGCCCCTTCATGACTTATGGACTTCAACTCCCAGAATTCCTGAGCCAGCATGGGGGAACTATGGCCCCCTCATGACTCGTGGACTTCAACTCCCAGAATTCCTGAGCCAGCATGGGGGAACTATGGTCCCCTCATGACTCGTGGACTTCAACTCCCAGAATTCCTGAGCCAGCATGGGGGAACTATGGCCCCCTCATGACTCGTGGACTTCAACTCCCAGAATTCCTGAGCCAGCATGGGGGAACTATGGTCCCCTCATGACTTATGGACTTCAACTCCCAGAATTCCTGAGCCAGCATGGCTCAGCTTGGAAACCTCTCCCTTTCCCCTCAGCGTGGCTGGCTCAGGAATTCTGGGAGTTGAAGTCCACGAGTCATAAAAGAGCCAAGGGTGCCTAACCTTGTTCTAGTCCAACCTTCTCCTCAAGAGAAAATATGGAGGCCAAACACAACATCTTTTTTGGGGGGGCAGAGATTTTGGTTTGGTTTTTGGGGGGTGACCCGTGAATCCCTACCTGCAACCTGTAAACCTGGGACGACCCGGCTATTGAGCATTATAGCAGAATAACAGAGCTGGAAGGGAGCTTGGAGGTCATCTAATCCAGCCCCCTGCTCCAGCAGGAGACCCTGTACCATTTCAAACAAATAGCTGTCCAGTCTCTTCTTGAAAACTTCCAGTGTTGGAGCATTCATTGCTTCCAGAGGCAGGTTGTTCCACTGGTTAATTGTTCTAACTATCAGAAAGTTTCTCCTTAGTTCCAGGTTGCTTCTCTCCTTGATTAGTTTCCATCCGTTGCTTCTTGTCCTGCCTTCAGGCGCTTTGGAGAATAGCTTGACTCCCTCTACTTTGGGGCAGCCCCTGAGATACTGGAAGGCTGTTATCATGTCCCCCCTCGTCCTTCTCTTCCTAGACAGACCCAATTCCAGCAATTGTTCTTTGTTTTAGCCTCCAGTCCCCTGATCATCCTTGTTGCTCTTCTCTGCACTCTTTCCAGAGTCTCAACATCTTTTTTACATCGTGGCGACCAAAACTGGATGCAGTATTCCAAGTGGGGCCTTACCAAGGCCTTGTAAAGTGGTATCAACACTTCACCTGATCCTGATTCCATTCCTCTGTTAATGCAGCCTTGCACCGTGTTGGCCTTTTTGGCTGCTGCAGCACACGGCTGGCTCCTATTTAAGGGATCGTCCACTAGGACTCCGAGATCCCTCTTGCCATTACTACTATTGAGTGACCACTTACAACCACAGCAGTATCCCCAGGGTGACACCATCCAACAACACAAAGCTTGGCAACCGGAATGTACAGGTCATCCTTGACTAACAGCAGTTCGCCTAGTTAACGACCCAATTGCATAGCCATGCTAGGCACAAAAAAAGTAGATCCAGGCCAGACGCTCGGCGGGCCAACAAGCAGGGAGACCTCTGATGCCCTCACAGCACAGAAAGATCGTGGCAAGACTTGGAACGGACCTTTCGTGCGACTTTTTGGTTGTTGCGTGCCACCAGCCGGTCCAGGAAACGCCGCACTTTCTTGGTTAGGCTCTCTTTCCGTTTGTAAAGCGACCTGCGCCGTTCGTTGGCCTCCTTGCTGTCCTGGCGCAGGCGGATCTGCCGCACCACCCCTTCGAAAAGTTCGGTCACGTTGTGCTGGAGGACAGCGGACGTCTCGATGAATTTGCAGTTGAAAACCACGGCACAGGCCCGGCCTTCTGCGAAGGAAAAAAAAAACACACACAAATTGGTGAGCAAGACGCTGATCTCTCCGGCATATCCCAAAGGTGTTTTTTTTCCAAAAGGCAACTGGACTTTGCGGGCTTTTTCCCCCCCTTGAAAAAGTTGCGCTTCTCATCCAAGAGGCTTCTTCCGTTCTGAGCAGAACGGAAGAAGCTTCGTGGATGAAAAGCGAAACGTTTTGAACCTTGGGAAAAATTTCAGAGAAGAGCAACGAAGGTGATCCAAGGCCTGGAGACTAAAACGTACGAAGAACGGCTGCGGGACTTGGGTTTGGCTGGTCTAAGGAAAAGAAGAAACAGGGGAGACATGATAGCAGCGTTCCAGTATCTGAGGGGCTGCCACAAAGAAGAGGGGGGGGGGGTCACGTTATTCAACAAAGCACCAGAGGGAAGGACGAGAAACAACAGTTGGAAACTGATCAAGGAGAGAAGCAACCTGGAATTAAGGAGAAACTTCCTAACAGGGAGGACAATTAACCAATGGAACAGCTTGCCACCAGAAATCGCGGGCGTTCCATCACTGGTCGTTTTTAAGAAGAGGCTAGACCAGAGGTAAGCAACCTTGGCTCTTTTATAACTCGTGGACTTCAACTCCCAGAATTCCTGAGCCAGCATGGCTCAGCTTGGAAACCTCCCTTTCCCCTCAGCATGGCTGGCCCAGGAATTCTGGGAGTTGAAGTCCACGAGTCATAAAAGAGCTGAGGTTGCCTACCCCTGGGCTAGACAGTCACCTGTTTGAAATGGTGTAGGTCAGTGATGGCGAACCTTTTAGAGACTGAGTGCTCAAACTGCAACCCAAAACCCACTTATCCATCGTCAGGTGCCGGGTGGGCGTGGCCCATTGGGTGGGCGTGGCCCATTGGGTGGGCGTGGCTGCAGTGGTAAGAGCAGACTGGATGGGACTAAAAAGTTCAATCAATCAATTCCAATTTTGCAAGATCTTTTTTTTCCGCAAGAAGTTGAAATTGATTGAAATTGATTGATTTTTTTTTTTTGCGCACGGCGACAGAGGCCTCAAGTGAAAAGGTTTTATAAAACCCAGCTGAAGGCCTAGGACTGGGGCAACGGCACGCATGCCCAAAGAGAGGGCTCTGAGTGCCGTCTCTGGCACCCGTGCCATAGGTCTGCCACCACTGGTGTATGTTCTCCTGCTTGAGTAGGGGGCTGGACTAGAAGACCTCCAAGGTCCAGTTCTATGCTATTCTATTCTATTCTATTCTATTCTATTCTATTCTATTCTATTCTATTCTATTTTTTGTGACAACTGTGACCTAGAATGATTGGGAATCTCCTGAGATGCTCATAGTTACAATCAGAAAAGATGCTTCATCTGACTACTTTCTCATTTACCACACCAGGTTAAGCTATAAACGAAGACAGTGGACTGGACAGCACAGAACATAGAATAACAGAGTTGGGAAGGGACCTTGGAGGTCTTCTAGTCCATCCCCCTGCTCAAATAGGAGACCCTACACCATTCTAGACAAATGCTTGTCCAGTCTTGTCTTAAAAACTTCCAGCGTTGGAGCATTCACCGCTTCTGGAGGCAGGTTGTTCCACTGGTTAATTGTTCTCACTGTCAGGAAGTTTCTCCTTAGTTCTAGGTTGCTTCTCTCCTTGATTAGTTTCCATCCGTTGCTTCTTGTCCTGCCTTCAGGCACTTTGGAGAATAGCTTGACTTCCTTCCTTCCTTCCTTGCTTCCTTCCTTCCTTCCTTCCTTCCTTCCTTCCCTTCCCTTCCCTTCCCTTCCCTTCCCTTCCCCTCCCTCCTTCCTTCCTCCATCCTCCATGTACTTTCTTTCTTGCTCTTCTTTCTTTCTCTTTCTTTCTTTCTTTCTTTCTTTCTTTCTTTTTTCTTTCTTTTTCTTTTTCTTTCTTTCTTCTTGCTCCCTTCTTTCTTTCTCTTTCTTTTTCTTTTTTTCTTTCTTTTTTCTTTCTTCCTCTTTTATTTATTTCTCTTTTTCTTTTTTCTTTTCTTTTTCTTTCTTTCTTTCTCTTTCTCTTTCTCCCTTTCCTTCTTTGTCTTTCTTTCTCTTTTTTTCTTTCTGTTTCTTTTTTCTTTCTTTTTTCTTTCTTTCTGTTTTCTTTCTCTCTTTTTTCTTTTTTCCTTTTTCTTTCTCTTTCTCTCTTTCCTTCTTTTTCTTTCTCTTTCTTTTTTCTTTCTTTCTTTTATTCCTTCCTTCCTTTCTTTCCTTTCTTTCTTTCCTCTTCCCTCCCTCCCTCCCTCCCACCCTCTCCCCAAAGAACCAAAGCAGCTCCTTCGGTAAGAAGCAAAACATTTTCAAGGGGAAAAAATAAAGTCCAAGAAAGCCCAGTTGCCATTTTGAAAAAAAAAAAAAAGCACCTTTGGGGCTAAACCGTGACCTGGACAATGGAGAATCTCCAGAGACCTTCGGGAACCAGCTTGGCCCTCCTGGGACCCACCTTCCACGGAGACTTCTCGGGAGCGCACCAGGTCGGTCTTGTTCCCCACCAGGATGATGGGGATGTTCTCCGCCTGCCGGGTCCTCCGAAGCTGGATGCGCAGCTCCGAGGCGCTCTCAAAGCTGGCCCGGTCCGTGATGGAGTAGACCAGGACATAGGCATTGCCCACCAGCATGCAGTAATTGTGCAGCCAGTTGCCTTCTTCCAATGACTGCAGAAAAGAAAAAAAGAAAAAAGATGGAATAGGAATAAGAATAAGAATAGAATAGAATAGAATAGAATAGAATAGAATAGAATAGAATAGAATAGAATAGAATAGAATAGAATAGAAATTAAACGGAATAGAATAGAATAGAATAGAAATTAAATGGGATGGGATGGGATGGGATGGGATGGGATGGGATGGGATGGAATGGAATAGAATAGAATAGAATAGAATAGAATAGAATAGAATAGAATAGAATAGAAATTAAATGGAGTGGAGTGGAGTAGAGCAGAGCAGAGCAGAACAGAATAGAAATTAAACGGAATAGAATAGAATAGAATAGAATAGAATAGAATAGAATAGAATAGAATAGAATAGAATAGAATAGAATAGAATAGAAAATATGGAATGGAATAGAATAGAATAGAATAGAATAGAATAGAATAGAATAGAATAGAATAGAAATTAAATGGGATGGGATGGAATAGAATAGAATAGAATAGAATAGAATAGAATAGAATAGAATAGAATAGAATAGAAATTAAATGGGATGGGATGGGATGGGATGGAATAGAATAGAATAGAATAGAATAGAATAGAATAGAATAGAATAGAATAGAATAGAATAGAAATTAAATGGGATGGGATGGGATGGGATGGAATGGAATGGAATAGAATAGTATAGAATAGAATAGAATAGAATAGAATAGGAATAGAATAGGAATAGAAATTAAATGGAGTGGAGTGGAATGGAGCAGAGCAGAGCAGCAGAACAGAAATTAAATGGAGTGGAGTGGAGTAGAGCAGAGCAGAGCAGAACAGAATAGAAATTAAACGGAATAGAATAGAATAGAATAGAATAGAATAGAATAGAATAGAATAGAATAGAATAGAAAATATGGAATAGAATAGAATAGAAGAGAATAGATCTGGAAGGGACCTTGGAGATCTTCTAGACAAGCCCCCTGCTCAAGCAGGAGAACCTATATACCATCTCAGACAGGTGAATGTCTAGTCTCTCCTTAAAAATTTCCAGTGATGGAGCGCCCATGATTTCTGGGGGCAAGAGAGGGATGAGAGGTGTTCCCGCAAGAGAAGAAGGGTCTCCTTTGACCTCCATCCCCCCCTGATCCAGGCTTAGGCTGGGCTTGGCCTTTGGAGTCAAAAGTGAGAGGAATAAACCTTTGTGTCCTTTTTTTTTGCAGCGCAAAATGCACGTTGTCAGCTCTACAACGAAGTTAGCTGGAGCCATTTTCCCTTCGTTTTCGGTTGCCACAGAATTGGGAGGGGGGAAATGAGTGCTTTATTTTAGACATAACAATAATTTGTCCCATGGGAACCAAGGTCCTTGCTAACTGCATTTTGGCAGGCGGTAACTTTCATTAGAAAGCCCGCCCAAGTAGATAATTGGGGAATATGATTTATGACATAATGCAGGGGTGGGCAAGTTTCATTTTGTGACTTTGTAACCTTGGGGGGGGGGGTTTCGGTCTTGGGTTCACTTTTGAACATGCCGACATTAAGTCGCCAAATAAACATGCTCTTTTTACACGTAAATACGACCCTTTTTACACACGACCGTTGCAGCGTCCCCCTGTGATCACTGGATCAAAATTCAGACACTTGGTGACTGACTCACATTTACAACGGTCGCAGCGTCCCGGGGCTGTCACGGGATCCCCCCTTTTGCGACCCTTCTGACAAGCCAACTCCATGGGGGAAGCCGGATTCGCTTAATGACCATTAGTGACTTAACAGCTGCAAGTGATTCGTTTAGCAGCCGTGGTGAGGCAGGTTGTAAAAAGGAACAAAGGTTGCTTAGCAAATGTCTTGCTTTGTAATGGAAATTTGTGGTCGTGAGTTGAGGACTACCTGGAATCACATCACACAAGAGGGCTCAGCACAGGTGATGAGTTTGTGCAAGCATCCAGGTTGAGGACAGGAGCAAAAGATACCCATTGCTTGACTACCTGAGCACAGGTAGCCTCCAAGGACTTCCCAGGAAAGCTGCTGCCACTGCTGGACTGAACCTCAAAGAATTAATGGAACTGATTTATTTGTATTCCGCCTTTAATGTTTCATTGCAAATAACTCAAGGTGGTGAACTTATCCAATACACCTTTTTCTCCTCCTATTTCCCCCCACAATAACAACCCTGTGAGGTGGGCAGGGCTGAGAAAGAGGGACTGGCCCAGAGTTACTCAGCCAGTTTTCATGCCTAAGGCGGGACTAGAACTCACCATCTCCCGGTGACTGACCCAAAGTCACCTACCGAGCTTTCGTGCCTAAGGCGGGACTAGAACTCCCAGTCACCTGGTGATTGGTCAAAAGTCACCTACCGAGCTTTCATGCCTAAGGTGGGACTAGAACTTGTAGTCACCTGGTGATTGGTCAACAGTCACCTACCGAGCTTTCTTGCCTAAGGCAGGTCTAGAACTCTCAGTCACCTGGTGATTGGTCAAAAGTCACCTACTGAGCTTTCATGCCTAAGGCGGGACTAGAACTCGTAGTCACCTGGTGATTGGTCAACAGTCACCTACCGAGCTTTCGTGCCTAAGGCAGGACTAGAACTCACCATTTCCTGGGGATTGGCCCAAAGTCACCCAGCCGGCTTTGGTGCCTAAAGCGGGACTAGAACTCACCGTCTCCTGGTGATTGGTCCAAAGTCACCCAATTGGTTTTCATGCCTAAGACGGGACTAGAATTCACCGTCTCCTGGTGATTTGCCCAAAGTCATCCAGCTGCTTTCACACCTAGGGCAGGACTAGAACTCACCATCTCCTGGGGATTGGCCCAAAGTCACCCAGTCAGTTTCATGCCTAAGGCGGGACTAGAACTCACCGTCTCCTGGTGATTGGCCCAAAGTCACCTAGCCAGGACTAGAACTCACGGTCTCCAGCTTCCTAGTCTGGTTCCTTAACCAACAGACCAAGAGGTTGTGCAAGGTTGGACAGCGTCCACATCAGAGTTTCTCAATCTTGACCATTTTAAGACAGGGGGTCTCTCTCTCTCTCAGCCCAGCCCACCTCACAAGGTTGTCGTGGAGAAAAGTGTGTTGGATAGTTTCACTGCCTTGGCGATATAATAACGGCGGGATACGACGACACGAATAAATTTTGCACGCCAGTCAGGAAAGAGCATTTTGCAGATGTTCTCCGGCCGAGAAAGATGCAGGCTCCCTGAGAAAGGTACTTCTGGCCTGGATCTCTGGGTCAGGCCATTCCCACCTACCCGCTTTTCAGCCTCCCAGGGGTCGATCGCCACCAGCGTGGTCTCCTCCCCGTCCACGGACAAGGTGCGTTCGTAGGTGTCCTCTGGAAGGAAGCAGAAGCAGAACTGGGTCTGACGGTCACGAATTGCTTCGGAATTAGCAATAAAGAGGAGAGACCCGGAACCGTCCCAGACGCCAGAAACACGGAGGGAGCCTGTGGGAGCAGCCACGGCAGTCACGGGAGGGCAAGTGGTTTAAATCGGGCAGCAAAGGGGCCGAAAGTCACCAACCTTAGAGTAGCCCATCCAGTTCAAGCAAGGAAGCAGGATGGACAAATTTCGGGGTCCTGGGCGCTCTCTGAGCTTGGCGGCTTTCTTACAGACGTTTCGTGACCCAGCTAGGGAACATCATCAATACTAGAAGGAAGGGGGGGTTTGCGGGGAGGGGGAGGGAGAGAAGGAGGGGGGAGGAGGGAGTGGAGAAAGGGGAGGAGGAAGACGAGGAGGACTGTAGGAGTCTTTGGTGCTCTCTAAGCTTGGTAGCTTTCTTACAGACGTTTCCTGACCCAGCTAGGGAACATCATCAATACTAGAAGGAAGGGGGGTTTGCAGAGATGGGGACGGGGAGGGGGAGGGGGGAGGAGGAGGAGGAGGAGGAGGAGGGAGAGGAGGACTGGGAGAGGAGGAGGAGGAGGACTGTGGGGTCCTTGATGCTCTCTGAGCTTGGTGGCTTTCTTACGATGTTTCGTGACCCAGCTAGGGAACATCATCAGTGCTAGAAGGAAATGAGGTCTGCAGAGATGGGGAGGGAGTGGAGGAGGAGGAGGAGGAGGAGGACTGGGAGAGGAGGAGGAGGAGGAGGAGGAGGAGGAGGAGGACTGTGGAGTCCTGGGTGCTCTCTGAGCTTGGTGGCTTTCTTACGATGTTTCGTGACCCAGCTAGGGAACATCATCAATACTAAAAGGAAGGGTGGTTTGCAGAGATGGGAAGGGGGAGGAGGAGGTGGAGGAGGAGGAGGACTGTGGGGTCCCTGGTGCTCTCTAAGCTTGGCTGTTTTCTTGCAGACGTTTCAGTACCCGACTAGGTAACATCATCAGTGCTAGATGGGAGTATGGCTTGTGGAGAGGAGGAGGAGGACCACTGTGGGGTCCTGGGTGTTCTCTAAGCTTGGCTGTTTCTTTGCAGACGTTTCATGACCCAACTAGGGAACATCCCCAGTGCCAACCTCCCTTCCTGCTAGCGCCGATGACATTACCCAGCTGGGTCATGAAACGTCTTCAAGAAAACAAGCTCAGAGAACGCCAAGGACTCCACCGTTCAACCCAGAGCTAGGAAAAGTTACAAGAGCTTGTAGGAGACCCACCTCGTTGTTGCTCCAGGGAGTCCTTCTCTTGCACCCCAGCAAAGAGACTCACCAGGCTGCTCTTTCCCACCCCGGGGTCTCCCAGAAACACCACTCGGTAGAGGGATCCCGACGACTCCTCCGAGCTGGGGGACTCGGACCGCCAGCCCCCGCAGGGCTCCGGCAGGCAGGCTCGGGGCTCGCAGGACAAGGACTGTCCCAACTGGGGGTGGCAGGGCTCGGCCCCCCTGCTCCGAGGGCTCAGCCTCTCCCGGTGAGAAGCCGGAACAGGGGTGCTGGCCCGTCGCTGGCACGGACCACCGGGGCTCCCCCGTTGGATGTTCAGGGTCATCTTCTTCTTCCGAAGAGAATCGGTCCCCAGGTGAGGGTTGCGGCACTGAAAAGATGGGGGGGGCAGGGAGGGGTCCACCTCTTCTCCAAAGCCCCTGAAAGGCAGGGCAAGAAGGCACGGATGGAAACTCATCAAGGTGAGAAGCAAACCTGGAATTAAGGAGAAACAATTAGCCAGCCGAACTACTTGCCTCCAGAAGCGGGGGGCGCTCCATGACTGGAGGCTTTTAAGAAGAGACTGGACAGCCACTTGTCTGACATGGTATAGGGCAGTGGTTCTCAACCTTTTTAATGCCGCGACCCCCAACCGGTCGTAAGTCGAGGACTACTCAACGGGTCGTAAGTCGAGGACTACTCAACTGGTGCAGCATCGTTTGCAGACTGGGGCTTTTGGCGGGCTCAGCAGGGCAGAGACAGCCTGGACAATTTCTATTGGCTTTTGAAAGCCAATAGAATTAGACTCTATTCAAGAGAGTCTATTCGATTGGCTTTCAAAAGCCAATAGAATAAAAGGGAGTAGCACAGCTAAGGAAAAGGGGGAAAAAATGGCAGACTGCGTTGTTTGGCGACCCCCGTGAAATGGTCGTTCGACCCCAAATGGGGTCCCGACCCACAGGTTGAGAACCACTGGTCTAGGGTTTCCTGCCTGAGCAGGGGGTTGGACTAGATGACCTCTGAGGTCCCTTCCAACTCTGTTATTTAATGGAGTAGATTGCCTCTAGGCTTAACCCTAAACCCAGGTTAAGAAGATCAAATGGTTGCATCCATACCCCATGTGGCGCCAAAGGGAAACCATCATCCCAGTTATTAGTATGGTGGCCAGCCCGTTTGTTTAGACTTGCGTTTCTGAATCTTGGCCATTTTAAGATGGGTGGACTTCAACTCCCAGAATTCCCCAGCCATCATGTGCTAGCTGGGGAATTCTGGGAATTCACATCCACCCATCTTTCAGCGGCCGAGAAAAACTGTCCTGAATAGATACTGGCAAGGTAAGTGAGTTGGAAATAGCTGCAAATAAAAAAATCCAGCCAGTCCTGACATTCGGCATTCCCGTTTCATCCAGTTAGTTTATTCATTTTATTATTGTATTTCGCTTTGTCCAATGACTTTATTTATTATTTTATTGAGCAGGTTTATCTAGCTAAGCCGGTCTCACAAAACCTGGCGTGCTGGCACCACAACAGTTGAAAGCAAAAACCATTCCAGCTGATTGGTGCTTCTTCAGGGCTCAGCAGAAGCCCCAGGATCAGCACCGAGCTCCAGATGGAGCCTGGCGCTGATCCTGGCGCTTCCGCTGAGCCCTGACAGCCCTGAAGAAGCACTGATCCTGGCGCTTCCGCTGAGCCCAGAAGAAGCGCCGATCAGCTGGAATGTTACAGCATCTCCACGGTGCTGAAACCTCTCTTTCTGCGTTACTAAACCCAAGCTAAAAATGGAAATTAAAAAAGAATTGTCATCTTTTTTTTTTAAAAAAAAAAAAAGAATTATTCAGGCTTCTGAGCTGCTGGGTTAACATTTTCACCCCGTCATTTCTGAGTTTTAAATAACATTGATTCCCCCCAATATATACATATTCCATCCCTGACACAGCTGACAAAGTGAGAAAGAGCCTGTGGCCTAGAGGTTAACACAGCTGCTTAACATGCAGACAGCCCAGGTTCGAATCTCAGAAGGGTATGTCTGGTTGATAAGAACTAACAAGTTCGAAATAGCTATTCCATTCTCCCTTAATTCTTTGTTAGCAATCCAAATATTAAAAATTACATTAAAAATTGAAGAATAGCGATTCCTGGGTACATACATTTCAGTAAAAAAGGAAGCGATCACCAGGAAATAAAACACCAAGGTTTTAATAAATAACTCCGACTTACGACTGAGCCCCGAGTTTCGGTTGTTAAGCAAGGCAGTCGTTAAGTGAGTTTTGCCCTGTTTTACGACCTTTTTGCCACAGTTGTTAAGTGAATCACTGCAGTTGTTAGGTTAGTGACACGGTCGTTAAGCAAATCTGGCTTCTCCATTGACTTGGCTTATCAGACGGTCCCAAAAGGGGATCAAGTGACCCTGATCGGTAGTTGGAAGTTGTTGGGGTTATTTTACAATATTACTTTGTCAAAATATAAAACACAAAGAGAAATTCAAAAAAATATGTAACAATACTTGGAAGTTTTCTACCTTCAATAAATCCTCTGGCTTCTTAAGAAACCCTGAATTATTTTCTTGTCCAACACCGTTTTATGGACCATAAAACAACTCTGCTCTTCAGGATGAAAACTAGTGTAATTTTTTTTTTCTTTGCCACTTTCCCCCTGGAGATTTCAATCCAAGCAAGTAGCAAAACAGAGAAGCTAAAATGTACCAAGTGCAACTTGCAACTTCTGTGCAGAGAGCTTTTGTTAATACAGTGCTAACACAGTACAAGGTTGCATCAACAGAAGGAGAGAATCGGGATCACATGGAGTGTTAATACCACTTTACAAGGCCAATCTCTTCTTGAAAACCTCCAGTGTTGGAGCATTCACCGCTTCTGGAGGCAGGTGGTTCCACTGGTTAATTGTTCTCACTGTCAGGAAGTTTCTCCTTAGTTCTAGTTGCTTCTCTCCTTGATTAGTTTCCATCCATTGCTTCTTGTCCGGCCTTTTAGGTGCTTTGGAGAAGAGAGCAACAGAGGTGGAAGGGACCTTGGAGGTCATCTAGTCCAACCCCCTGTTCAAGCAGGAAACCCTATACCAGTGATGGCGAACCTTTTAGAGACCGAGTGCCCAAAAAACTGGCCTTGCCCCTGCCCCCACTCTGCCCCCCTGCCCCGCTCCCCCTGCCCACAGGACCACTCACCGCCTCCAAGGCCCACCGCAGATCGCTCAGGCAGCCCTGCAGCATCAACTGCATGATGGGGCGTGAGGGCAGAGTCTTGTCTACGCTGCCTGACTGCCATGTCCTTGGCTGCACTGCTCCGTGTGGGCCACGCTCGGGGGCGACTCTCCTTCAGGGGGGCTGCTGGAGAGGAGGGGGTCACGGGGGGAGGCAAGGCTGGGGCAACGACACGTGTGCCCACAGAGAGGGCTCCGAGTGCCGCCTTTGGCACCCGTGCCATAGGTTCGCCACCCCTGCCCTATACCCTTTCGGACAAATGGCTGTCCAGTTTCTTCTTAAAAACTTCCAGTGTTGGAGCACTCACCGCTTCTGCAGGTAGGTTGTTCCACTTATTACTCAATTAATCCACAAATTAATTGTTCAGACTTGTTTCCTTGGTGCTTGTGGCTGCTGGCAGATTTCATTCAGCTACCTCTGGTTTTAATTTAAATTTAAATTTTACTACCTGGATCCTCTTTTGGGCTAAAGAAGAAGCACCTTAGCCCACAGGTGAAATCAAGGTATGACCAAGCCCATCGCCCTTTTGAGTCTTTTACGGTGCACGTTCTCTCCCTGTCTCTCTGTTTCTTTCTCTCTCTCTCTCTCTCTCTCTCTCTCTGTTTCTTTCTCTTTCTCTCTCACGCCATCTCTGTTTCTTTTTCTTTCTGTTTCTTTCTCTCTCCCTCTCTCTCCGTTTCTTTCTCTTTCTTTTTCTGTCTTTGTCTCTGTTTCTTTCTCTTTGTTTCTCTCTCTATCTTTCTCTTTGTCTTTCTCTTTCTCTGTCTTTCTCTGTGTTTCTTTCTCTTTTCTCTCTCTCTCTATTTCTTTCTTTTTGTCTTTCTTTCTTTCTCTTTCTGTTTCTCTCTCTCTCTCTCTCTCTCTTTCTGTCTGTCTATCTTTCTCTGTTTCTTTCTCTTTATCTCTCTCTTTCTGTCTTTCTCTCTCTCTGTTTCTTTCTCTTTCTCTCTCTCCGTTTCTTTCTCTTTCTCTTTGTCTTTCTGTCTCTGTTTCTTTCTCTTTCTGTCTCTGTTTCTTTCTTTCTCTCTCTCCCCGTCTGTCTCTCTCTGTTTCTTTCTCTTTCTGTCTTTTTCTCTCTCTCTCACTGTTTCTTTCTTTCTCTCTCTCCCTCCCTCTGTTTCTTTCTCTTTCTGTCTTTCTCTGTCTTTCTCTGTCTCTCTCTGTTTCTCTCTCTTTCTGTCTTTCTATCTTTCTGTTTCTTTCTCTTTGTCTTTCTCTTTCTGTCTTTCTCTTTGTTTCTTTCTCTTTCTCCCTCTGTCTCTCTCTGTGTGTTTCTTTCTCTTTCTCTCTCTCTCATCTTTCTGTTTCTTTCTCTCTCTCTGTTTCTTTCTCCCTCTCTCTTCCTCTCTCTGTTTCTTTCTCTTTCTGTCTTTCTGTCTTTCTCTTTGTCTTTCTCTGTCTCTGTTTCTCTCTCTCTTTCTGTCTTTCTATCTTTCTCTCTGTTTCTTTCTCTTTCTGTCTTTCTCTCTGTGTGTTTCTTTGTCTTTTTCTTTCTTTCTTTCTCTTTCTCTCTGTGTGTTTCTTTTCTCTCCCTCTCCCTCTCCGTGTGGGTTGCAATCCTGCTCTGGTTTCTTACAGGGCACCAGTAACCCAACGCCGGGCAGGCTGGTTTTGCCAGCTCCCAACTTCCAAAACACGGTTAAAAATTCAAAAAGGGAAGCGGTTTCCGATTGTCACCCGCGGCATAAAGTTACACGCCCGCTCCGCAAACGCTGCCTGCAGCCGACTTCACATCGGCCGCCTCCGAGAAGCCCTGGAGCTCCAGCGATATTCGGGGGGGGGGGGGGGGAACGGCGAAGGTGCCCCTGAGCATGTGCAAAGCGCATCGCCCTGCTTTCCCACGGACGGGGGTTATTCCCAAAGGGGCCGCGCCCTTCGACTTGGGGGGGGGGAAGTCTCTAATCCGGGGGCGCCCATCCTTGACAAACTTTTAAGACTCCCCAAAACTGGCTGGCCAATTCTGGGGGTTGGAGTCCACAAGTCATAAAAGGTGCCAAAATTGGACACTTCTGTCTAACCTCTTTACGGGGGGGGGATCCGGCTGCTTCTCCCTCCCCAGAAACCTCGCGAAAGCGAGTCACGGGTGGAAAGCTTTGCAGGGCACGCTGCATGGCCTCGGGAAGTCCCCTCGCCCGCATTTGGGGGGGCTCTAAAGGCGCAGGAGGGGTTCCCACTGGAGCGGGCGACGCGCGCAACTACCCGAACCAGGGGGTCTCACCCATCCCGGGGGACGACCCCCCCCGGAACCGCTGTCCATATTTCGGGTGGGGGGGAGAAGCTGGCCGACAGCCCCCCCCGGCTTACCAGCTCGACGGGTCGCTCCCGGGGATCCTCTGGGCGCCCCCAACCTTGCGCCCCGTCCAGCCTGTCCGGCTTCATGGCGCAGCGCCGGCCACGGCGGGGCAGGGCGGGGACTTTTAAGCGGAGGAGCGAAGGCGCCCCCGCCCCGTCGCAGCTGCGGGTGGGACACACCCCCCGTGGCTCAGATGGACCCCCCCCCTTTTCCTCCCTTCCACCCCGCCGCCGCCCTTCCCAAGCGGGATGAGAAGAAGGGAGTTTCTGCGCGCGTCCAGAAGGCTGGGGGACCAGCCCCGTCTGCCTTGGAGAAGACCCAGGCTGGCACGCATCCCAGCCGCCTCCCCTTGGCGCTGCCAGCCCGGGTTTTCCTTGGAAACTCCACATTCCTTTAGGGAAGGGGAAGTAAAAAACAGTGTTTCTCAACCTTGACAATTTTAAGGCATGTGGACTTCAACTCCCAGAATTCCACAGCCAGCAATGCTGGCTGTGGAATTCTGGGAGTTGAAGTCCACATGCCTTAAAATTGTCAAGGTTGACAAACACTGAAACACAAGAACAGTGTTGGGAGGGGCCTTGGAGACTAGAAGGCCCTAGACCAGGGGTCTTCAAATGGGGCCCTTTTATAACTTGTGGACTTCAACTCCCAGAATTCCTCAGCCCAGGCACGCTGGCTGAGGAATTCTGGGAGTTGGAATCCACAAGTCATAAAAGGGCCAGGTGTGAAGACCCCTGGTCTAAACCATTGCAGAGAAGGGGCTGCCCAATCTCTTCTTGAAAACCTCCACTGATGGAGCATCCACAACATCTGGAGGCAGGTTGTTCCACTGGTTAATCGTTCTAACTGTCAGGAAATTTCTCCTTAGTTTCAGGTTGCTTCTCTCCTTGATGAGTTTCCATCCCTTGCTTCTTGTCCTGTCCTCAGCTGCTTTGGAGAACAGCTTGACTCCCTCTTCTTTGGGGCAGCCCCTGAGATATTGGAAGGCTGCTATCATGTCTCCCCTCGTCCTTCTCTTCACTAGACATACCCAATTCTTGCAACCGTTCCTTATGTTTTAGTCTCCTGTCTGCCCAATCATCTTGTCTCCAGAAGAGGTGAACCTGGAATTAAGGAGAAACTTCCTGACAGTGAGGAGAATCAACCATTTTCTATTCTATTTTCTATTCTATTCTATTCTATTCTATTGTAGAATAGAATAGAATAGAATAGAATAGAATAGAATAGAATAGAATAGAATAGAATAGAATAGAAATAGCAGATTGTAGAATAGAATAGAATAGAATAGAATAGAATAGAAAATATGGGATGGGATGGGATGGGATGGGATGGGATGGGATGGGATGGGATAGGATAGGATAGGATAGGATAGAATAGAATAGAATAGAATAGAATAGAATAGAATAGAATAGAATAGAATAGAATAGAAAAGAAAATATGGGATGGGATGGGATGGGATGGGATGGGATGGGATGGGATGGGATGGGATAGGATAGGATAGGATAGTAGAGTAGAGTACAGTAGAATAACAGAGTTGGAAAGGACCTTGGAGATCATCTAGTCCAACCCCTTGTTCAGGCAGGAAACCCTATACCATTTCAGACAAATGGTTGAAGAACAGGACTGCTCGAAAAAATGGACTCAAGGCAGGTGTGATGGCCAAGGAGACTTTCTCCTTATCTCCAAGCTGAGGAGCAGTTGGGAAGGAGCAGCCCAAGGTCATTCCGTATTTGGGATCCAGATAACTCCCTGGGGCCGTTCGGAGGACCACGAGACCAAGGTGGGGCTATGAGAAAGGATTTAATGAGAGCAGCAGACGCTCAGCAAGGCACAAGCCAGCTCTCTACTTACCAGGACTTTCCATCCGAATCCTTATGTGAAATTTCTGAGAAAATGTGCATTTTAAAAAAAAAAAAAGGGGGGGGGGAGAAGACCCTCTCCATCTGCTTTTATTCCGAGTTCACCCAGAACGAGGTAGTTTTTGAATTAAGCCCTCTCCTGGGTGCTAGGCCAATGAAGAGAGGGATAGGGGTGACATGATAGCGGTCTTCTAATATTTCAGGGGTTGCCACAAAGAAGGGGGGGGGTCAACCTGTTCCCCAAAGCACCAGAAGGCAAGACAAAAAAACAACGGATGGAAACTAACCAAGGAGAGAAGCAACCTAGAACTAAGGAGAAACTTAGGGTAACCTAATCCTGAGGGCTGGCTGAGGAATTCTGGGAGTTGGAAGTCCACAAGTCTTAAAGTTGCCAAGTTTGAAGACCCCTGGTGTATAATAAGCTTTGTATCTGCGCATGTCTGTCATCGATAACCAAACGGGGGTTTATTTCCAAATTGCCTTCGTATTGAATGGCCTTGATTTTTATTTTTTTTTAACCAACAACTCCCACAATACAGATAGCCCTCAACGTACGACCCCAACGGAGCCCCCAATTTCTATTGCTAAACGCGAAGGTTGTTAAGTGAGGCGTGCTCCATTTTTACGACCTTTCTTGCCACGCCTTTTGTTCCCTTAGAATGGTCGCTAAACAAATGGTCCTGAGCTCAAGATCACCTGGAATGCGCAGCCCGGAGCTGCCCAAAGATACGCAAAGTAAACCCGTCTTTGCAAGTTGCTCAGTTTTTCCTTTTTTTTTTGTCTGCGTTTCTCTTTCTGCACCGTTTCAGGCCCAAAGGTTCCGGCCTCCGTCTTCAAGGGGACTTGTGGTATGTCATTATTTGAACTGCAGTCCTTGGTAAATGAGTTGCTTTGGTGTAAAATGAACAGTTATGGTTTGCGTTTAAATGTAAGGTCAGACCTGTGATGGCATCCCACTTAATAAGAGAAGACATTCTCAGCTTAAATGCCCTCTGTCTCCACCTAGTGGTGAATTTAGAGGTTGCAATGGAAAAAAACTGGATCCATTCTTTCTTTCTTTGTCTATCTCTTTGTGCCTTTCTCTTTCTGTCTTTCTTTTTCTCTGTGCCTTTCTTTCTCTTTCTGTCTTCTTTCTCTGTCTTTCTCTCTGTGTCTTTTGTCTTTCTCTGTGCCTTTCTCTTTTTCTTTCTTTCTCTCTTTGTGCCTTTCTCTGTCTCTCTGTCTTTACCTTTCTTTCTCTCTGCCTGTTTGTTTCTCTCTTTCTCTGTGCCTTCCTTTCTTTTTCTTTCTGTCTCTCTCTGTGCCTTTCTTTCTTTCTTTGTCTTTCTCTGTGTGTGCCTTTCTCTTTCTCTATCTTTCTCCTTGTCTCTCTGTCGTTCTTCCTCTGTCTTTTTCCATCTTTCTGTCTCTCTCTCTCACACACACACAAATGTGTTACAAATGTAACAACATCAGTGATTCATTTAACAACTCTGGCGAGAGATGTTGTAAAACGGGGCAAAACTCATTTAACTGTCTTGCTTAGCAACAGAAATAACAGAATAAGAGTTGGAAGGCACTTTGGAGGTCATCTATTCCCACCCCCTACTCAGGCAAGAAACCCTATACCATTTCAGACAAATGGCTGTCCAGTCTCTTCTTAAAAACTTCCAGTGATGGAGCACCCACCACTTCTGGTGGCAGGTTGTTCCACTGGTTAATTGTCCTCACTGTCAGGAAGTTTCTCCTTAGTTCCAGGTTGCTTCTCTCCTTGATGAGTTTCCATCCATTGCTTCTTGTCCTGCCTTCAGGCACCTTGGAGAATAGCTTGACTCCCTCTTCTTTGGGGCAGCCCCTGAGATATTGGAAGACTGCTATCATGTTCCCCCTTGTCCTTCTCTTCGTTAAACTAGACATACCCAATTCCTGCAGCCATTCTTCCTATGTTTTAACCTCCAGTCCCCTGATCATCTTTGTTGCTCTTCTCTGCCCTTGAGGACTAGCTGCATGCCCTTCCATGCAGGGCAGAATTTAGCAGGATCCTGGTTTGCAAGAAAGCAGGGATCCTGGTCACTGGTCCTACCCCTGCAGCCTTGACTGCACTCCACATTGGGGTACCGCGGAGAGAACGGGGCCATGATTTTTGGAGTGTCCCAGCGATAAACCCACCAACATTCAGTCAGATAAGGGCTGCCTTTAATAGAGAAAAGAGAAAACCCCGACATAGTTGGACGAGGAAATTTAAAAACAGCTGCAAGGCTTAGCAAGATTAGGCTTTGCCCAGGATGCGGCACCCAATCTGGGCCAAACACAGCCAAAGCAAACCAACAATGGAGCCCGGAAAGGTTTTTTTGCAATCCAGGCATCTCCTTCCTGTTTCGCTTCCCGCGGCTACAAGGGGAAATCGCCATCCGTCGGGATGTTGAGAACCACCTCCATATCCGGGGTGCATCTGGAGGGGGTGTGTGAAAGAGAGAAGCAGACAACATCAGATCCACACTAGGAAAGAAGGTGAGGCGTCAAAAGTAAGCCTCCCCCCCCCTCAAAATGGCATCACAAGACCATGCGGGGGCTCGGGTGGGTCTGGGGGGGCAGCCATCGGAACTACGAATCCGGGTCGTAAGTACCGGTCGTCCTCAACGTACGGCCACAACTGAGCCCAAATATTCTGTGACTGGGCCAGACCGTGGTTAAGTGAATTTTGACCCATTTTACGACTCTTCTTCCCGCAGTAAGTTAGCCATAGGGTCATTAAGCGAATCTGGCTTTCCCTCATTGGCTTTGCTTGTCAGAATAATAATAATAATAATAATAATAATAATAATGATGATGATGATGATGATGAAGAAGAAGAAGAAGAAGAAGAAGAAGAAGAAGAAGAAGAAGAAGAAGAAGAAGAAGAAGAAGAAGAAGAAGAAGAAGAAGAAGTAGTTGGAAGGGACCTTGGAGGTCATCTAGTCCAACCCCCTGCTCAGGCAAGAAACCCTATACCATTTCAGACAAATGGCTGTCCAGTTTCTTCTTAAAAACTTCCAGTGTTGGAGCATTCACCGCTTCTGGAAGCAAATTGTTCCACTGGTCGCCAAAAGGGGGTCACGTGATCGCAGGACAGTGCAAACCGTCATAAATGTGAGCCACTTGCCAGGCATCTGCGTTTGGATCACATATTCATTTGGAGATGCTGCAACGGTCGTTAAGTGTGAAAAACAGTCGTAAATCCCCTTTTTCAGTTCCGTCGTAACTTAGAACGTTCGCTAAATCGACTCGGACACTTGGCAACTGAGTCGTATTTACGGGGTTGCAGCGTCCCGGGTTCACGCGATCCCTTTTTGCCACTCTTCTGATAAGCAAAGTCAAAGGGGAGGCCAGGTTCCTAGTTTATCAACTGCAGTGATTCCCTTAACCACTCTGGCAAGAACAGTCGTAAAACGGGACAAAATTCACTTACTGAGCAACAGACATTTTGGACTCCATTGTGGTCATAAGCCAAGGACCACCTGTATACATTAGGGGCCTCTAGCATACATTGTGGGATGCTTATGCTTATGCATTAAATCCCAGGTTGCAACTGTACCCTTTCCATCGGTCGCTAAGCGACTGGTCGTAAGTCCAGGACCACCTGTATATACTTCTCAGCGGCCATTTCTTACCCGTGTTTCTTCAAAAATAAGACTGGGTCTTATTTTTTTATTTTTTGCACTGGGTCTTATTTTCAGGGTAGGCCTTACCTCACTTCCGGCACCGACAGCCCCACCCAGCCGGTCCACTTCTTCTGGGGCTGAACTTCTGCAGCTGCAGTTGGGCCTGCGTTTTGCAGTCAGGCCTTTCCAGAAGGTCTAAGCAGCCGAGTACCGAGCGATGGATTCAATCCATCGCTTGGAGCTCGGCTGCAGAGATCTTGCAGAACCCAGCTACGGACTGAACCCATAGCTCGGTTCTTGGCGGCAGAGGCCTTCCAGAAAGCCCTGTGACTGAGAAATGCAGGCCTGGCTGCAGAAGAGGCCTCAGAAGAAGAAGTGGGCTGGGGAGGAGAGGCCTGGCTGCAAAATAAGCGGGTGCGCAGCGGGTGGGGCAGCTCCACACCCCCATCCCTGCCCCAGCTTGATTTTTAGGTTTGTACTTTGCCCCAAAACTAGGGCTTATTTTTAGGCCAGGGCTTATATTAGACCCACTCACCCCCCAAAATCAAGCTAAGGCTTATTGTTGGTGTAGGCCAGGGATAGGAAACCTGGGCTCTTTTATGACTCGTGGACTTCAACTCCCAGAGTTCCTGAGCCAACAGCGCTGAGGGGAAAGGGAGAGGTTTCCAAGCTGAGCCAGGCTGGCTCAGGAATTTTGGGAGTTGAAGTCCATGAGTCATAAAGGGGCCATAGTTCCCCCATGGTGGCTCAGGAATTCTGGAAGTTGAAGTCCACCAGTCATAAAAGGGGCAAGTTTGAAGACCCCTAGTTTAAATATTTAAATATTTTTTCCTCATGGTCCCGAGACAAAAATTCAGGAATTTGAGCAGGGGTAGGCAACCTTGGCTCTTTTATGACTGGTGGACTTCAACTCCCAGAATTCCTGAGCCAGCCATGCTGAAGGGAAAGGGAGAGGTTTCCAAGCTGAGCCATGCTGGCTCAGGAATTCTGGGAGTTGAAGTCCACGAATCATGAGAAGACCATAGTTCCCCCATGCTGGCTCAGGAATTCTGGGAGTTGAAGTCCACCAGTCATAAGAGGGCCAAGTTTGAAGACCCCTGGATAAATATTTAAATATTTTTTCCTCATAGTCAAGTGATCAAAATTCAGGCATTTGGGCAGGGGTAGGCAATCGTGGACTTCAACTCCCAGAATTCCTGAGCCAGCCACGCTGAGGGGAAAGGGAGAGGTTTCCAAGCTGAGCCATACTGGCTGAGGAATTCTGGGAGTTGAAGTCCACGAGTCCTAAAAGGGCCAAGGTTGCCTACCCCTGGTGTAGGCCTTACTTTCAGGGAAACACGGCAGTTGTATGCAACCTGTGTGGCTGCCCGACAAGGGACATGAAGGCAAAAAGGGAGGCCGTACTTGGGCCGGCGCAGAAGGACGTCAGGAAAAATGGTACTGTAGGGGTCCCCAGCTGACTGATGCAGGACGATGATGCTCTTGTGCAGCTCCTTCACTTCCTTTACCAGGTCGTCGATCACCTGAAATAATAATAATAATAATAATAATAATAATAATAATAATAATAATAATAATAATAATAATAATAATAATAATAAGCTGCACAAGACCAAGCCTTAAGGACAAATGCATACAAAGTCAAAATTGAGAAGACAGCAACAGACAGTAAGTGCCGCCTATGCAAAGAAGCTGAAGAAACAGTGGACCACTTGGTAAGCTGTTGCAAGAAGATTGCACAGACTGATTACAAGCAGCGGCATGACAAAGTAGCAACAATGGTGCATTGGAAGATCTGCAAAAAATATCATTTGCCTGTAAGCAAAAACTGGTGGGATCATAAAATAGAGAAAGTCATAGAAAATGATAAAATTAAACTGCTCTGGGACTTCAGAATTCAAACAGACAAGCACCTGCAACATAACACCCCAGACTTAACAATTGTCGATAAGAAAGACAAAAAAGTCTGGATAGTGGACGTGGCAGTGCCTGGAGATAGCAGAATAGAAGAGAAAGAACTGGAGAAGATAACAAAATACAAAGACCTACAAATAGAAATAGAAAGACTGTGGCAAAAGCAAACAAGGGTAGTACCAATAGTAATAGGCTCCTTAGGTGCAATCCCAAAACAACTGGAGCACCACTTGAACACCATTGGCATTGACAAATTCGCTATTAGTCAATTGCAAAAGGCGGCCTTATTAGGAACTGCTTCCATCCTGCGACGATACCTGTAATACCATCAAACATCTACATCTGCCTATCCCAGGTCCTGGGTAAGGACTCGATAGGTAGACAAAATGCCAAATCCAGTCTGAACATCTGGCTGACTGTGCGATGATTGATAATAATAATAATAATAATAATAAGGAGGAGGAGGAGGAGGGGGAGGAGGAGGAAGAGGAGGAGAAGAAGAAGAAGGAGAAGGAGAAGAAGAAGAAGTTGGAAGGGACCTTGGAGGTCATCTAGTCCAACCCCCTGCTCAGGCAGGAAACCCTGTACCATTGCAAACAAATGGCTGTCCAAGCTCTTCTTAAAATATATATGCTCATATAAATTTATATAGAACAGAATAGAATAACAGAGTTGGAAGGGATCTTGGAGGTCATCTAGTCCAACTCTCTGCTCAGGCAGGAAACCCTGTACCATTTCAGACAAACGGCTGTCCAGTCTCTTCTTAAAAATGAAAAAAGGGAATCAAGGCCAGCTGTTCCCAGCTCTGAACATCTCCTGTGCCCCACTGCTTCCAAGTTCGACTTCCCGGCTCCCCAGTGAGTTTTTAAAACATGGTTGGCATCCAGGTCCCCTGTTACAGATAGTCCTCGACTTACAGCAGTTCGTTTAGCAACGGTTCGAAGTTACAATGGCACGGAGAAAAGTGAGTGAGGACTGTCTTTCATCCTTACGGCCGTTGCAGCACTCCCACGTTCGCGTGGTCAAAATTCAGAGGCTTAGCAAATGGTTCGTATTTACGACGGTTGTAGCGTCCCTGGGGGGGGGAATCACATGATCCCCTTTTGTGACCTTCTGATGAACAAAGTTAATCGGGAAAGCTAGATTCACTTCACAATGGGGGCAAGGAAGGTCTTAAAATGGTGCAAAACTCAATAAATGTCTCAGTTAGCAATAGAAAGTTTGGGTTGAATTATGGTCGTAAGTCGAGGATTGCCTGTACAGTGTTTCTCAATCTTGGCGGCTTTTTAGATGGGTGGACATCAACTCCCAGAATTCCCCAGCCAGCTAAACCGGCATCCGCTTCCCATTGGTGGCCAAACTGGCCCATAACGAACCCTTGATTCGCTTAACGACAGTGAAGTTCGGCTAATGACCACTGCTAAAAAATTCATCAAATCGATTTGGTCACCCAGGCCACTAAGTGAATTGATGGTTCGTTATGGCCAGTTTGGCCGCCATTTTTTTAGCTTTTGCCATTTTACAACCGTCGTGACTGATGGCCAGTGGCAGGTGCCATTACACTTTAAGTCAAGGACCAGCTGTAGAATTATTTAAATAGCTTTTCTGTTTGATTCTTCTCATTTTATTGGCTGAATGGAGTACTTTTTTTTTTACTTTTTAATCACATGGTTAGCCTATATCAGTGACATGGGCAGTATAGTAATTTAATAGACAGACAGAGAAATATTAGATAAAGACAGATAGATATGAGATAGACAGATGGACAGACAGACAGGCAAACAAGATAGATACAGATGATAGATAGATAGATAGATAGATAGATAGATAGATAGATAGATAGATAGATAGATAGGTAGGTAGGTAGGTAGGTAGGTAGGTAGGTAGGTAGGTAGGTAGGTAGGTAGGTAGGTAGGTAGGTAGGTAGGTAGATAGACAGACAGACAGACAGACAGACAGACAGACAGATAGATAGATAGATAGATATTAGAGACACAGATATTAGATAGAGATACAGATAGATAGATAGATAGATAGATTAGATAGATAGATAGATAGATAGATACAGTAGATAGACAGACAGACAGATATAATTAGATAGCTAGACAGACCGATATTAGAGACACAGATATTAGATAGAGATAGACAGACAGATAGATAGATAGATAGATAGATAGATACATAGATAGATAAATAGATAGATAGATAGATAGATATAGTAGATAGACAGACAGACAGACAGATATAATTAGATAGATAGACAGACAGATATTAGAGACACAGATATTAGATAGAGATAGATAGATAGATAGATAGATAGATAGATAGATAGATAGAGATAGGTAGGTAGATAGATAGATAGATAGATAGATAGATAGATAGATAGATAGATAGACATAGATAGATAGATAGAAGACACAGATATTAGAGGCAGATAGATAGATAGATAGAGATAATTAGATAGACAAACAGATATTAGAGACACAGATATTAGATAGAGATAGATAGATAGAAGCAGTAGGTGTGAACTTAAATGGACTCCAGAAGATGGTAGAGGAAAGGAAGACCTGGAGGAACATTGTCCATGGGGTCGCGATGGGTCGGACATGACTTCGCAATTAACAACAACAGATAGATAGATAGATAGATAGATAGATAGATAGATAGATAGATAGATAGATAGACAGACAGATATTAGAGACACAGATATTAGATAGAGATAGATAGATAGATAGATAGATAGATAGATAGATAGATAGATAGATAGATAGATAGATAGATAGATAGATAGATAGATAGAGGTAGGTAGGTAGATAGATAGATAGATAGATAGATAGATAGATAGATAGATAGATAGATAGACATAGATAGATAGATAGAAGACACAGATATTAGAGGCAGATAGATAGATAGATAGAGATAGATAATTAGATAGACAAACAGATATTAGAGACACAGATATTAGATAGAGATAGATAGATAGAAGCAGTAGGTGTGAACTTAAATGGACTCCAGAAGATGGTAGAGGAAAGGAAGACCTGGAGGAACATTGTCCATGGGGTCGCGATGGGTCGGACATGACTTCGCAATTAACAACAACAGATAGATAGATAGATAGATAGATAGATAGATAGATAGATAGATAGATAGATAGATAGATAGATAGATAGACACAGATATTAGACAGACAGACAGAGATAGATAATTAGATAGACAAATATTAGAGACACAGATATTAGAGATAGATAGAGAGAGAGAGAGAGAGATAGAAGAGAGAGAGAGAGAGAGACAGACAGACAGACAGATGATGTTAATAATTTTTCTTTAAGTACAGGAAGTCCTCAGCTTACGACCACAACTGAGTCCAAACTTTCTGTTGCTAAGTGAAACATTTGTTTCCCATTTGTGAACTTTGCCCCATTTTACTTTCTTTCTTCCCGCAGTTGTTAAGTGAATCACTGCAGCCACATGGTTGTTAAGTGAATCTGGCTTCCCCCAATGACTTTGCTTCCCAGAAGTTCGCAAAAAGGGGATCATGTGAGCCCGGGGGGACACTGTGCAACCATCATCAGTATGAGTCAGTTGCCAAGTGTTTGATTTTTGACCACATGACCACAGAGATGCTGCAACGGTCATAGGTGTGAAAAAGGGTCTTCAGTCACTTTTTTGGGGAGGGTGCCGTTGTAACTTTGAACTAAAGGAGCAGTTGTAAATCGAGGACTACCTGCATAGCAGAGACCTCAGCTCAGGATTTCCCTTTGTCCTCTATACGTAACAGTTTCTAGCGACCATGAAGGAACAGGTTGCCACCAGGTGATCAAGAGAAGAACTTCCTAACCAATCCTGAACATCAGCTGAGTTCTTTGCCATGTTAACCGACTGCGATTCCCAGATTTCCTTGCCTCCTTTTGCGCTTTTATCTGCCTTCTCAGTTCCACGTTGTTCCGGTGCATCTGCTCCAGGCCGTCCTGATACTGCAGCAGCGTCTTCTAGAACGACAAAAAAAAAGAAAGACGACACAATTTAAGACGGGAATGAAACAGCAGTTCATGATTTCTGGGTGGCCACATGAGGTGGCAAGATCCCTTAAATCAGTGGTTCTCAACCTTTTTAATGCCGCGACCCCCAACCGGTCGTAAGTCAAGGACTACTCAACCGGTCGTAAGTCGAGGACTACTCAACTGGTGCAGCATCGTTTGCAGATTGGGGCTTTTGGCGGGCTCAGCAGGGCAGAGACAGCCTGGACAATTTCTATTGGCTTTTGAAGGCCAATAGAATTAGACTCTATTCAAGAGAGTCTCTTCTATTGGCTTTCAAAAGCCAATAGAATAAAAGGGAGTAGCACAGCTAAGGAAAAGGGGGAAAAAAATGGCGGACTGCGTTGTTTGGCGACCCCCGTGAAATGGTTGTTCGACTCCAAATAGGGTCCCGACCCACAGGTTGAGAACCGCTGCCTTAAATAGAGGTGGTCCTCGACTTTTAACTGTTCATTTAGTCGTTTGGTTACAGCAGCACTGAAAAAAAAAGAGATTTAGGACTAGTCCTCCCACTTACGACCGTCGTAGCATTCCGCCATGGTCACATGATCCAAACCCAGATGTTTGGCAACTGGCATGGACTTATGACGGTTGCACGGTGACCAGGTTTTGTGATCTTTTTCAGCCCATGCGGGACAAGCCAATAGCTATTCTATTCTATTTTACAATTCTATTCTATTCTATTCTATTCTATTCTATTCTATTCTATTCTATTCTATTCTATTCTATTCCATTCCATTCCATTCCATTCCATTCCATTCTATTTAATGAAGAGAAGGACTAGGGGTGACATGATAGCAGGATTCCAGTATCTCAGGAGCTGCCCCAAAGAAGAGGGAGTCAAGCTGTTCTCCAAAGCCCCTGAAGGCAGGACAAGAAGCAGCGGATGGAAACTCATCAAGGAGAGAAGCAACCTGGAACTAAGGAGAAATTTCCTGGCAGTTAAAACAATTAGCCAGTGGAACAACCTGCCTCCAGAAGCGGTGAATGCTCCAACACTGGAAGTTTTCAAGAAGAGACTGGACAGCCACTTGTCTAATGATATAAGTCTCCCGTTTGAGCAGGGGGTTGGACTAGATCAGGGCTTTTCAACCAGTGGTACGGGTACCACCTGTGGTACATTGTCACTTGGCAGTTGGTACACGACCATCCTAGAAAAGTGAGCCCAGAAGAAGCACCAATCAGCTGGAAAGCAGCACTGATCCTGGCGCTTCCGCTGAGCCCAGAAGAAGCACCAATCAGCTGGAATGTTGCAGCCTCTCCAGGGTTTTGTGATTTACATTCAGAGGCTTGGCAACCGATTCATATTTATGACGGTCACAGTGTCCCAGGGTCATGGGAAGTGACCAAAACCTGCTGCAACCACCCAGCAGACGGGGGGAATAAAAACCAAACACCCCCCCACCCCACCCCTGCTGTCAATCCTCAACAGAAACGCTCACAACAATGAAAACCTTGGACAGGAGGAAGAGCGCCGCTGGGCGGGCGGGCAGATGTCTTGCTCGGCTGTGGCTTGGGGGACACTTTTTCAGTGCCTTGTAACTTCGAACAGTCACTAAGTGAACTGTTGTAAATCGAGGACTACCTGTACTTTATCACTTTTTCCCCTTTTTTTTTGGTCATCAGGTTTTTGACACCTTGCTAGGCGACTGGTGGTCCTCGGATATTGCCGTATCCTAAAAGTGGTACAATGGGTGAAAAGGTTGAAAAGCCCTGGACTAGATGACCTCTAAGCTCCCTTCCAACTCTATTCTGATTGATTGATTGATTGAAATAGCATAAGCTCTCCTGCTTGAGCTTGGGGTTGGACTAGATGACCTCCAAGCTCCCTTCCAGCTGTATTCTGATTGATTGATTGATTGGAAAAAAAAAAAACCCTCAAGAAAGTCCAGTTCCTCTTTTGGGGATTCCACTCACATCGGCCACGGACTGCAGAATGCGCTCCTGTTCGTCCCGGGCTTTTCCCGCTAAGGAGTCCAGGAACCGCTTGGCCAGATCTTCGGTGTCTTCCAATTCGTACTGCAGGGGGGTAGAAAGAGAAGGGGGGGTTTTTAAAGAAGGGTCCGAGGACTGCAGCCCCCCCCCCCACCTCAGCCCACCCTTGAGACGGAGCGCCCCCCCCATCCACCTGTTGCTCCTCATTCAGGTTCCGGATGTTGCGCAGGAGGGAGGAGATCTGGACGGCCTTCAGCGGGTACTCCTTGTCCATGTACGTCCGCAGGAGGTTGACCTCCTCCTGCAGGGTGTGGACCTTGGTGCCGACCCGTTTCAGCTCCAGGTCCATCTCTGGAGAGGAGAGAAAGAGAAGCTGTTTTCTGCAAACACCCCGGCACCCCTGGAGGTTCTGATGGCAGCTATCACAAGGAAATATACATATATCAAAGCACACGTACTTATAGGTATAGTATGTATACATATACTATATACACACACACATATACACATATACATAAATATGCATATATATATCTATACACATACATATCTATATACACACATACATATATATACATATCTGTATACACACACACATACACACACACACACATATATATATATATACCTATCTATATATACCTATCTATCTATACACACACACATACACACACACATATATCCACACATATACATACATGTAGGTACACACGTGCATAGATAGATAGATAGATAGATAGATAGATAGATAGATAGATAGATAGATAGATAGATAGATAGATAGATGTCAATGCTGCAAATACTGTATATTCTTGCTTTGACAATATGCAAAACTGTCTGGCATTTATTGGGTTAATACTTAGCTTAGACTGAGCGGGGGGGGGGAAAAAGCCCGGGAAAGAAAGAGGAAGTAAACGTTTGACCTTCTCACTAATTGGATAATGTGACCTGTGACTGCATGAGAAGGGAGGGGTTGAGCAAGGAAAGCTTGATGCCAGCGGCAGGAAGTTCAGATTCTGGCATTAACCAGTCCAACATGGTGACCGGCAAAAATTGTAGCTCTGCAAATAAAGACTTTAGGAAACATGCCTGAAAGTTCTTTGAAGTGCTTCATTAGTCGGAACATGTGACATCATGCCAGAATTTAAACGTACTAATTGATTCGGGATGTACCCGCTGCATTATTAGTCTGGCGTTTGCCATGAAAATGGGCATAAGGGCAAAACAGCTTTCCAAACCGATGAGATTTGAGCAAGCCAATGGCTCCCTGATGGGAGGGACTCTTATTACACAATTAACGGAGCCCTTACGCCTAGAAATAGGTGCACACTGGGAGTTTATTCGTTTCCTGGTGGCTCCAAAGATGACCGAGGCAGTGATCCTGGGACTAGCCTGGTTGGACAAATGGAAGCCATTTATCTGGTGGGAGAAAGGAATGAGAATTGTGAGACTACCTATAGGGCCTGATCCCCCCATTGATTCAACAGATGTTACCGGGCATCTTAGACCACCCAATGAGCGAGCGCACATGGCCGTCTCACTGACCCCAGGTGAACCAGTCATCCCCAAAGAATACTTGGACCTGGCGGAGGTGTTCAGTGAAAAAGAATGTGATGCCCTACCCCCTCACAGACCCAATGACTGCTCCATCGAACTGGTGCCCGGAGCCAAACTCCCACGTCCGAGGATGTATGCTATGTCCCCCCTCGAAATGGAGGAGATGCAGCGATATGTGAACAAGAACCTAGCGAGGGGGTTTATTGAACGGGCCAAATCTTCCATGGGAGCCCCTGTGTTGTTCAAAGAGAAAAAAGATGGGTCTCTTCGTCTCTGCGTAGACTACAAGGGACTCAATGCTGTAAGTGTGGAAAATAAATACCCCCTCCCCCTCCTAAAGGATTTATTGACCCACCTGGCTAAGGGGAGTGTCTTCACTAAGTTAGACCTAAGACAGGCATACTACCGGGTGAGAATAAAAGAGGGAGACGAGTGGAAAACTGCCTTCAACTGCCCTATGGGGAGCTATCAGTTCAAAGTCATGCCATTTGGACTACAGGGGGCCCCAGCTGTATTTATGCAGTTGATTAATGAGGTTCTACATGATCACTTGTACAAAGGGGTTTTGGTGTATCTTGATGATATCCTGATATACAGCACAAACATGAATGATCACATAAAGCTGGTGAGAGAAGTGTTAAAGAAACTATTGAATGCCAAGCTTTATGTCAAATTGTCAAAATGTGAATTTCACCGAACCCAATTAGACTATCTTGGCTACCGAATTTCCAATGAGGGTATTGAAATGGATCCGGCCAAGGTAAAAACTATAATCGAATGGCAACCCCCAAGGACTCGCAAACAGCTCCAAAGCTTTCTGGGTTTTGCCAACTTTTATCGTCAATTCATCCCTTCTTTTGCCGAGATTGCCCTTCCTCTTACAGAACTACTCAAGACAGGCAAAGGAGGAGGGAAGCCACGACCGGGCCAACCACTAGCATGGACAATGAGCTGTCAAACAGCTTTTGAGAATTTAAAGAGACTATTTGCCGCTGAACCGGTTCTAAAGCACCCCTGCCCAGGGGAACCCTTTGTGATTCAAGCCGACGCCAGCGATGTGGCGGTTGGAGCAGTGTTACTTCAAAAGAACAAAAATGGGATCCTGCAACCCTGTGCCTACACCTCTAAGAAATTCACGGAGAGCGAGCGAAGATGGGCAATCTGGGAGAAAGAGGCCTTCGCAATTAGGTGGGCGCTATTGAACTGGCGACACTATCTAGAAGGGAGCAAGGTGCCATTTGAGGTATGGACTGATCACAAGAACCTAGAGGCACTGAAAACTCCTCGCAAATTGTCACCAAAGCATGTACGGTGGGCACAGTACTTTAACCGCTTCAACTTCACTCTAAAGTACATACCAGGAGGAAAGAACTTTCTAGCTGATGCGCTATCCCGGTTACCCCAGCACAAAAGTGAGCGAGAGCAGGTTAACGAGGCAATTATTCCCAATCCACAAACTGTCACTCAACTTACACCTCGCAGGGTCCCCAATCCGGATGACCCTGGAGTGAAGAAAATAAAACGAGAGCTCCTCACTGACCAATGGTTCAAAGATAATCAAGCGTCCCTAACATGCAGGGATGGCTTGGCTTACAAAGGGGGGAAGTTATATTTGCCAGAAGCGCTTCGTCTAAATGCTCTCAACCACAGCCACGATGTAAAGCAGGCTGGACACTTCGGATATTTGAAAACCCTACACCTCACCCGCCGGCAATTCTGGTGGCCGGGGCTGAAAAAGGATGTGGAAAACTATGTAAAAAGTTGTACAGTATGTGCTACAATGAAAAGAATCCCGGGGAAAACTCCTGGGTTACTGCAACCCGTGGCAGACCCTTCTCAACCCTGGGAAGAAATAGCTATGGACTTTATAGTGGACCTACCTGAAAGTAAGGGAAATACTGTCATTTGGACTGTGATAGACCTGTTCTCGAAACAAGCTCATTTCATTGCCTGCAAAGGACTCCCATCCGCCCAACGCCTGGCCAAATTGTTCCTGAAACATATCTACCGGCTGCATGGTGCCCCTAAGCGAATAATCTCAGACAGGGGGGTGCAATTCACAGCGAAGTTTTGGAGAAATTTCCTTACATTGATTGGATCATCTCAAGGGTTATCATCTGCTTTTCATCCAGCCACCAATGGGGCCGCTGAAGCCGCTAACAAAATGGTGGAGCAATATCTTAGGTGCTACGTTTCCTACCAACAGACGAACTGGACTGATCTCCTCCCTTTTGCGGAGGTGGCATACAATAATTCCGTGCACAGCAGCACCGGCTACACGCCTTTCAAAGTAGCCACAGGGAAAGAATTCAACCCAATACCTGAATATCCTCAGTTGCCCTCCGCTTCACAGACACTTGATCAATGGGTGAGAGGATGGGAAGAAGTTTGGAAAAACACAAAAACTGCTTTAAAAAAGACTTTTGAAACCTATAAAAAGCAGGCTGATAAAAAGAGGGCTCCCCAAAGAACATTCCAAGTTGGGGAAAAGGTCTATCTGTCAACTAAATATCTACGCCTCAAATTGCCCAGCAAGAAATTGGGACCAAAATTCTTGGGGCCTTTCCCCATAGTAAAGGTCATCAACCCAGTCACAGTACAACTAAAACTCCCTAAACTGTTAGGGAAAATTCACCCAGTTTTCCATTGTAGTTTGTTGAAGCCTTATCGGGGCTCCACTTTGAGACCTCCTCCAAAGAAGGCACCTGGACCCCTCGTAGTGGCAGGGCAGACCCACTATGAAGTGAAACATATTCTTGACTCCAGAATCTTTAGAGGGAAATTACAGTACTTGGTACAATGGAAGGGATACCCATTGTCTGAAGCCACCTGGGTGAAATCTAGTGAAGTGAACGCTGACAGATTGATCGAAAAGTTTCATGTGAAACACCCCAGCAAACCGAAAGATAACCCTTAACATATGCTTTTGTTTCCTTACAGGATCTGTCCTTCTTGTAAGGGGGGCCGGATGTCAATGCTGCAAATACTATATATTCTTGCTTTGACAATATGCAAAACTGTCTGGCATTTATTGGGTTAATACTTAGCTTAGACTGAGCGGGGAAAAACCCCGGGAAAGAAAGAGGAAGTAAACGTTTGACCTTCTCACTAATTGGATAATGTGACCTGTGACTGCATGAGAAGGGAGGGGTTGAGCAAGGAAAGCTTGATGCCAGCGGCAGGAAGTTCAGATTCTGGCATTAACCAGTCCAACATGGTGACCGGCAAAAATTGTAGCTCTGCAAATAAAGACTTTAGGAAACATGCCTGAAAGTTCTTTGAAGTGCTTCATTAGTCGGAACATGTGACAATAGATAGATATAGATCAGTGTTTCTCAATCTTGACAATTTTAAGGCATGTGGACTTCAACACCCAGAATTCCACAGCCAGCAATGCTGGCTGTGGAATTCTGGGAGTTGAAGTCCACATGCCTTAAAATTGTCAAGGTTGAGAAACACTGATATAGATAAAGATATGAGAGAGAATACAGATAGATAGATAGATGATAGATATATAAGATAAATAGATAGATAGATAGATAGATAGATAGATAGAGAGAGAGAGAGACACATGATAGATAGATAGATTGATAGATAGATGATAGATATATAAGATAAATAGATAGATAGATAGACAGACAGGCAGATACATGATAGATAGATAGATAGATAGATAGATAGATAGATAGATAGACAGATAGATAGATAGATAGACAGACAGACAGATAATTGCAAGGACCAGTCGTAATTCCTTTCTTTTTTAATGCAGCTGTGACTTTGAACAGTCGCTAAATGAGGACAATTTTAAGTCGAGGACTACCTATACACCTTGGCCCCCTTTTTTAAGATGCTTGATAAACAACATTGCCATAATGCACTAATTTTACCTCCTCTACCCACCCCTTCCCCATCTCCCACTCCCCCCACCTGGTCAGGAGGGCAGGCGGGCCCTGCTTACTCATCATGTTCTTCTCCACGTTCTTCTCCACGGCTTTGAGCTCAGCTTTGGCTACGCCAACTTGGTTCTGATTGGAGTCCTGGAGAGTGGCGATGATCCGCTGTGGGATGGAAGCAACGGGGTGCAATTAAACAAGGGGAAGAGAAGTTGCCTCCGGAAGCTGCGGGCGCTGCATCCCTGGAGGTTTTCAAGAGACTGGACAGCCACCTGTCTGGAATGGTGAAGGCCAGGGGTCGGCAACCTTGGCCCTTTTATGACTCGTGGACGTCAACTCTCAGAATTCCTGAGCCAGCATGGGGGAACTATGGCCCCCTCATGACTCGTGGACCTCAACTCCCAGAATTCCTGAGCCAGCATGGGGGAACTATGACCCCCTCATGACTGGTGGACTTCAATTCCCAGAATTCCTGAGCCAGCATGGGGGAACTATGGCCCCCTCATGACTCGTGGACTTCAACTCCCAGAATTCCTGAGCCAGCATGGGGGAACTATGGCCCCCTCATGACTCGTGGACCTCAACTCCCAGAATTCCTGAGCCAGCATGGGGGAACTATGACCCCCTCATGACTGGTGGACTTCAATTCCCAGAATTCCTGAGCCAGCATGGGGAAACTATGGCCCCCTCATGACTGGTGGACTTCAACTCCCAGAATTCCTGAGCCAGCATGGGGGAACTATGGCCCCCTCATGACTCGTGGACTTCAACTCCCAGAATTCCTGAGCCAGCATGGGGGAACTATGGCCCCCTCATGACTTGTAGACTTCAACTCCCAGAATTCCTGAGCCAGCATGGGGAAACTATGGCCCCCTCATGACTGGTGGACTTCAATTCCCAGAATTCCTGAGCCAGCATGGGGGAACTATGGCCCCCTCATGACTTGTAGACTTCAACTCCCAGAATTCCTGAGCCAGCATGGGGGAACTATGGCCCCCTCATGACTCGTGGACTTCAACTCCCAGAATTCCTGAGCCAGCATGGGGGAACTATGGCCCCCTCATGACTCGTGGACTTCAACTCCCAGAATTCCTGAGCCAGCATGGGGGAACTATGGCCCCCTCATGACTCGTAGACTTCAACTCCCAGAATTCCTGGGCCAGCATGGGGGAACTATGCCCCCTTCATGGCTTGTGGACTTCAACTCCCAGAATTCCTCAGCCAGCATGGGGGAACTATGGCCCCCTCATGACTTGTGGACTTCAACTCCCAGAATTCCTGAGCCAGCATGGCTCAGCTTGGAAACCTCTCCCTTTCCCCTCAGCGTGGCTGCCTCAGGAATTCTGGGAGTTGAAGTCCACCAGTCATAAAAGAGCCAAGGTTGCCTAACGCTGGTGTAGGCCATATTTCAGACAAGTGACTGTCCAGTCTCTTCTTAAAAACCTCCAGGGATGGAGCACCCACACCTCATGGAGACAGGTAATTCCACTGATTAGTGAATACAATAGAGCTGGAAGGGACCTTGGAGGTCTTCTAGTCCAGCCCCCTGCTCAAGCAGGAGAACCTATACTAGTGATGGCAAACCTTTTAGAGACCAAGTGCCCAAAAACTGGGCTCCACCCACCCCTACTCCACCCCTGCCCCGTCCCTGCTCTGCTCCCCCCACCCCACACCCCGCCTGCCCACAGGACTACTCACTGCCTCCAGGGCCCGCCGCAGATCACCCACACCCTCTGCCCGCGCCCTGCAGCATCAACTGTGCACGATGGGGTGTGAGGGCAGAGTCTTGTCTACGCTGCCTGGCTGCCATGTCCTTGGCTGCGCTGCTCCGTGTGGGCCACACTCGGGGGCGACTCTCCTTCAGGGGGGCTTCTGGACAGGGGGTGGCGGGAGGAGGCAAAGCTGGAGCAACGGCACGTGTGCCCACAGAGAGGGCTCCGAGTGCCGCCTCTGGCACCCGTGCCATAAGTTCGCCACCACTGACCTATACCATCTCAGACAGGTGACTGTCTGGTCTCTTCTTAAAAAATCTGCAGTGATGGAGCGCCCACGATTTCTGGTGGCAAGCTGTTCCACTGGTTCATTGTCCTCCCTGTTAGGAAGTTTCTCCTTCATTCCAGGTTGCTTCTCTCCTTGATCAGTTTCCATCCACTGTTTCTCGTCCTTCCCTCCGGTGCTTTGGAGAATAATTTGACCCCCTCTTCTTTGGGCAGCCCCTCAGATACTGGAATGCTGCTATCATGTCTCCCCTATTTTTTCTTTTCTGGCTCAGCAATTCTGGGAGTTGAAGTCCACGAGTCATGAAAGAGCCAAGGTTGCCTACCCCTGGCACTAGCCAAACCCAGGTCCTGCAGCCGTGCTTCATATGTTTTGGTCTCCAGGCCTTGGATCATCCTAGTTGCTTAGGACTGGGGTCCCCAACGCCCCGGTCCGTGGACCAGTACCAGTCTGCGACATGCCAGCAACCAGTCCACACAAACAAGCAAAGCCCCATCCGCGACATGCAGGCAGCACACAAAACCACACACACCTCCAGTGCGCAGAAAAACATCTCTCCAGGTAACCGGTCCCTGGTGCCCAAAAGGTTTGTGACCTCTGACGTAGGACACCCTGCACCTCAGGGGTCTTCAAACTTGGCTCTTTGATGACTTGTGGACTTCAACTCCCAGAATTCCTCAGCCAGGCACAGTGACTGGCTGAGGAATTCTGGGAGTTGAAGTCCACAAGTCATCAAAGAGCCAAGTTTGAAGACCCCTGGTTTAGCCATATGCAGCGTTTCTCAGCCTTGTCCACTTCAAGAGGGGTGGACGTCAACTCCCAGAATTCCCCAGCCAGCAAAGCAAAACTGGCTGGGGAATTCTGGGAGTTGAAGTCCACAAGTCATCAAAGGGCCACGTTGGAAGACTCCTGCCATATCTTTTCAGACAAATGGCTGCCTTTTCTGAACAAACAGACCAACCGACCGTTCAGGTGGGCGCCAAGCCCACCTGCTAAGAGACAGGTTGCCCTCTCCCTTGCTCTTTGTGGTGAAGGGCCCGGCTGCAGGTGGGCTCTCCGTGCCCAAAGCCCGGCGCTGCTGGTCCGACCTGCCTCCCCCCCCCCTGTGGCCTTACGTACCCCAAACATGTCGTATTGCTGCAGGAGGGTTCTGGCTTGGCTAGCCGAATCGGCTTCCGTCTCCTGGATCTTCTCCATCAGCTCCTTATTCTTCTCCATCAGTATGGAGGAATGGTGCCGCAGTTCTTCCAGGCTGGTCATCTTGCTCTTAGAAAGCCGCTAAGGGGGGGGGGGAGTTGCAACAGGGGTTCTCGGTCTCTGTCACTTTAAAAACGTATGGATTTCAACTCCCAGAATTCTGGGAATGGCAATCCAGCCCCCTTAAAGTTGTCCCGGTTAAGGAAGACTGGATGACCAAACGGCTCCACTCCATCCTGATTGGCAATCAGAGGGAAGGAGACTCCAGTCCTAGAATGGTGCAATCCCACCTTCCTTCCTTCCTTCCTTCTTCCTCCCTCCCTCCCTTCCTTCCAGATCAACCTTCCTACCTAGCCTCCTCCTTCTTTCCTTGCTTCTTTCCTTTTAAATCAACCTTCCTACTTAGCTTCCTCCCTCCTTTCCTTTCTTCTCCCCTCCTCCCTCCCTCCCTCCCTCTCCCTTCCTTCCTTCCTTCCTTCCAGATTAACCTTCCTACCTAGCTTCCTCCCTCCCTCCCATCCTCCTCCCCTCCTCCCTCCCTCCCTCTCCCTTCCTTCCTTCTTTCCTTTCAAATCAACCTTCCTACTTAGCTTCCTCCCTTCCTCCCTCCCTCCTTTCCTTTCTTCTCCCCTCCTCCCTCTCCCTTCCTTCCTTCCTTCCTTCCAGATCAACCTTCCTACCTAGCTTCCTCCCTCCCTCCCATCCTTCTCCCCTCCTCCCTCTCTCCCTCCCTCTCCCTCCCTCTCCCTTCCTTCCTACCTTCCTTCCAAATCAACCTTCCTACCTAGTTTCCTCCTTCCTTCCTTTCTTCTTTCCTTTCAAATCAATCTTCCTACTTAGCTTCCTCCCTTCCTCCCTCCCTCCTTTCCTTTCTTCTCCCCTCCTCCCTCCCTCACCCTCCCTTTCTTCCTTCCTCCCTTCCTTCCAGATCAACCTTCCTACCTAGCTTCCTCCTTCCTTCCTTCCTTCCTTCTCCCCTCCTCCCTCCCTCCCTCCTTCCTTCCTTCCTTCTTTCCTTCCTCTTTTCTTCCTTCCTTTCCTTCCAGATCAACATTCCTACCTTCTTCCTTCCTTCCTCCCTCCCTCCCTCCTACCCCTTTCTTTCCTTCCTTTCTCCTTCCCTCTCTCCCTCCTTCCTCCTTCCTTCCTCAAGATCAACCTTCCTTTTTTCCTCCCTCCCTCTCCTACCTTTCTAAACCCACCCATCTCAGCCAAGTGGTTCTGAGTGGCTTACAATTCTAAAATTGTAACACCAGTTTCTCCAAGTGTTAACCCTTTGCACCTTCCTTTCAGAACATAAGGGGGTCCAATCCCCAAATCTGAGGTTCTGCTCTGAAACCCCAGGGGAACACCATGTGAATCTGGACTCTCCCCCACCCCCCAGCAGCCATCAGAGGGGCCCATGTGAGACACCCCCAGCTCTCCCCTTCCAGTACCTGCAGGATTTTGATGTTGGCCTTGGCCATCTCCTCGGTCAGGGCTTGGTGCCAACCCACCTTGTGCCTCATGGAGGGGGTGGCTCTCAAGACCAGGGCCCGGGCCTTGCGGTCCTCTAGGAACAGAAGAGAAAGGGGGGGGTGAACACACCTGAGGCTGCTGCTCTGGTTAGACTGCCTACAGCAAGTCAGAGGAGGCAGCCAGAATAGATTCTGCACCAAACATTGGAGAGCAAAAGTTGTGTCTAGCAGTGAAGGCACCAGGCTAGAAGCCAGGAGGTTGGGAGTTCTAGTCCTGCCTTAGGTATAAAGGCCAGCTGGGTGATTTTGGCCAATCACCAGGAGGCTATGAGATAATTTCTATCTGTCTATCTTTTTCCTTCCTGCCTGCCTGCCTTCCTACCTTCCTTCCTCTTCCCTTTCTTTCTTTCTTTTCTTTCTTTCTTTCTTTCTTTCTTTCTTTTCTTTCTTTCTTTCTCTTTCTTCTCTTTCTTTTTGTCTTTTCCTTCCTTCCTTCCTTCCTTCTTTCCCTCCCCCCCTCTCCCTTTCTTTCTTTCTTTCTTTCTTTCTTTCTTTCTTTCTTTCTTTCTTTCTTTCTTTCTTTCTTTCTTTCTCTTTCTTCTCTTTCTTTTTGTGTTTTCCTTCCTTCCTTCCTTCCTTCTTTCCCTCCCTCCCTCCCTCCCCCCCTCTCTCTTTCTTTCTTTCTTTCTTTTCCTTTCATTCCTTCCTTCCTTCCAGTGTTGATACCACTTTACAAGGCCTTGGTAAGGCCACACTTGGAATACGGCATCCAGTTTTGTTCACCACAATGTAAAAAAGACGTTGAGACTCTAGAAAGAAGGCAGAGAAGAGCAACAAAGATTATTAGGGGACTGGAAGCTAAAGCGTATAAAGAACGGTTGCTGGAATTGGGGATGTCTAGTTTAATGAAGAGAAGGATGAGGGGGGACAGGATAGCAGTCTTCCACTATCTCAGGGGCTGCCCCAAGGAAGAGGGAGTCAAGCTGTTCTGAAGGCAGGACAAGAAGCAACGGGTGGAAACTAATCAAGGAGAGAAGCAACCTAGAACTAAGGAGAAACTTCCTGACAGTTAGAACAATTAACCAATGGAACTACCTGCCTCCAGAAGCAGTGAATGCTCCAACACTGGAAGCTTTTACGAAGAGACTGGACAGCCATTTTTCTGACATGGTATAGGTTTCCTGCCTGAGCAGGGGTTTGGACTAGATGACCTCTAAGGTCCTTTCCAACTCTGTTATTCTATATTCTATATTCCCTTTTCTTCTTTCCCCTTCTCTCTCTCTCTCTCTCTCTCTCTCTCTCTCTCTCTCTCTCTCCCTCTCCCTCTCCCCCTCCCCCCTCCCCCTCCCCCTCCCCCTCCCCCTCTCCCTCTCCCTCTCCCTCTCTCTCTCTCTCTCTCTCTCTCTCTCTCTCCTGCATTTTCCTAGGCAGAACATCCACAGTGCCAGGCCCCTGCCTTCTTCCTGAACTGAGAGAAAAGCAACTGGTCCGAAGTCACCCAGCTTGCTTCGGGGATTTAAGGCAGGATTCGCACTCAGGTTCCTCTGCTCCACTAAACCATGGGTAGGCAACCTCGGTTCTTTTATGACTGGTGGACTTCAACTCCCAGAATTCCTGAGCCAGCACGGCTCAGCTTGGAAACCTCTCCATTTCCCCTCAGCGTGGCTGGCTCAGGAATTCTGGGAGTTGAAGTCCACCAGTCATAAAAGAGCCAAGGTTGCCTACCCCTGCTCAAATGCCTGAATTTTTGTCACGGGACCATGAGGAAAAAATATTTAAATATTTAAACCAGGGGCCTTCAAACTTGGCCCTTTTAGGACTCGTGGGCTTCAACTCCCAGAATTCCTGAGCCAGCATGGGGGAACTATGGCCCCCTCATGACTTGTGGACTTCAACTCCCATAATTCCTCAGCCAGCATGGGGGAACTACGGCCCCCTCATGACTCGTGGACTTCAACTCCCAGAATTCCTGAGCCAGCATGGGGGAACTATGGCCCCCTCATGACTCGTGGACTTCAACTCCCAGAATTCCTGAGCCAGCATGGGGAAACTATGGCCCCCTCATGACTTGTGGACTTCAACTCCCAGAATTCCTGAGCCAGCATGGGGGAACTATGGCCCCCTCATGACTTGTGGACTTCAACTCCCAGAATTCCTGAGCCAGCATGGGGAACTATGGCCCCCTCATGACTTGTGGACTTCAACTCCCAGAATTCCTGAGCCAGCATGGGGAAACTATGGCCCCCTCATGACTTGTGGACTTCAACTCCCAGAATTCCTGAGCCAGCATGGGGGAACTATGGCCCCCTCATGACTGGTGGACTTCAACTCCCAGAATTCCTGAGCCAGCATGGGGGAACTATGGCCCCCTCATGACTGGTGGACTTCAACTCCCAGAATTCCTGAGCCAGGATGGCTCAACTTGGAAACCTCCCTTTCCCCTCAGCATGGCTGGCTGAGGAATTCTGGGAGTTGAAGTCCACCAGGCATAAAAGAGCCCAGGTGGCCTACCGCTGCACTAAACCAAACTAGCCCTCTTTCCCCTATTCAGAAAAAGCCTCTTCTTTTTACTTACAGGAAGAAACCAGTCCTTCCCTTTCTTCCTTGTGTCGGGGAGAATCGAAAGTTTGAAGATGCTTTCTACCCAGCACCTTCTACCCTTCACAAACCCGGACTTTCTGAGTATCTCTGAGTGGCCTTCTTTTCACTAAGCCACACCAACTTTACCAAAAAAGAAACACTGGAAATGTGGGTTTTTTTTCCCTCCTCCCTCCCCCACCTTGCAGGCCAGACTACATCAGCCAAACTCCTTTTTTTCCCACCTGATCTTTTGGGTTGTATCTTCTGCAGGAATTTCTTTCCCTCCTTCATCCCTGGAGGCGGCGCGGGGGGCAGGAATAATCTTAATTTGGGTCTTCTTGGCATCGCTTCTCTTTCCCATTGGCTGTAATCCTAAAGGGTGCGGGAGAAAGAAGGAAGTGGGCAGAACAGCACATGAGGAGGATAACTGATTTTTGAGATCTATTTTATAGATCTCTCTCTTCTCCATACCTTCCCCCCACCCCTTACAATGTGTGTTGTTGTATACACAAATGCCCCCAGGGGCCCAATTATGCCATGCCTGTACGAACAAGAATATTTGTAGCTCCAGGTTGAATTGAGGGTTCCTTGGTGCTCTATGAGCTTGGCTGTTTTCCAGCAGCAGACGTTTCATTTCCCAAACTAGTAAAACTGATGACGTTACCTAGTTGGGTCATGAAATGTCTGCAAGAAAAAAAGCCAGCTCAGAGAGCACCAAGGATCCCACAGTCCTCCTCCTCCTCCTCCTCCTCCCCCTTCTAGCACTGATGACATTACCTACTTGGGTTATGAAATGTCTGCAAGAAAAGAACCAGCTCAGAGAGCACCAAGGACCCCACAGGTCATTATTCCTCCTCCTCCTCCTCCTCCTCCCTCCCTCCCTCCCTCCCTCCCTTCTAGCACTGATGACGTTACCTAGTTGGGTCATGAAATGTCTGCAAGAAAAGAACCCAGAGAGCACCAAGGACCCCACAGTCATTCTTCCTCCTCCTCCTCCTCCCCCTTCTAGCACTGATGATGTTACCTAGTTGAGTCATGAAATGTCTGCAAGAAAAAAAGCCAGCTCAGAGAGCACCAAGGATCCCACAGTCCTCCTCCTCCTCCCCCTTCTAGCACTGATGACGTTACCTAGTTGGGTCGTGAAATGTCTGCAAAAAAAGAACCAGCTCAGAGAGGATCCCACAGTCATTCCTCCTCCTCCTCCTCCCCCTCCCCCCCTTTTAGCACTGATGACGTTACCTAGTTGGGTCATGAAATGTCTGCAAGAAAAGAACCAGCTCAGAGAGCACCTAGAACCCCACAGTCATTATTCCTCCTCCTCCTCCCCCCTTCTAGCACTGATGACATTACCTGGTTGGGTCATGAAATGTCTGCAAGAAAAGAAGCCAACTCAGAGAGCACCAAGGACCTCAGCTATATCTATGCTCCTATTATATCTTTGAGAAATAATTGCTGAAAACAACCTTGTCATCCATGGAAATACTATTCCGTTTGACATGGAAAGCCAATTCCCTCCGACAATCTCTTGTTTCAACATACATATTTCTTTTTAGGTAAAGATAATAATATGGATTTGTGCACAGCTGTCCCATTTTGTTACCTAGTCAGCCAAGAATACAAAAGCATGTTTTGGATCTTTTTTTTTTTTTTTTTAACCATACTGCTTTCTTTGGCAAAATAGTCTTTCCCCCTGCCTGCGGAACTCACCGTTTGGTTTAAGGAACCGATAAAACTCCTGGGAAACAAATTTGGATTCCTAGCCGACATTTTTAAAGCCGGGGAAAAGCCGGGGAAGAGAGAAGGCCAGCACCTGGAGGGACGAAGAATTATATGTATATAAAAGAAGAAGAAATATAGGTCAATATTGGAAGAAAGATTCGTTGCCTACTATAGAAGAATGGACACTTAAGGTTTCTAATTTAGCAGAAATGGCAAAAATTTCTGCTTATTTAAAGGATCATACACAAGAAAGATATATTATTGTATGGAGAAGATGGATAGATTATATTCAGATTAAATATGGAACTAAAAAGTTCCATTTATTTTATGATTAAATTTTAAATAATAATTATTATTAATAGCATTTTATAATGGAAATTATTTAGTTTATTTATTGTTATTATGGTACTTTATAATAATTGTTTTAAAATGGATTTGTTTATAATATTATGATGTTAAAGTTTAAAGAGAGTTAAGGGTTAAGAATGAATTTGGTTACTGTATAATTTGTTAAAGTTAATTAGATTTTGTTTAATATGTTTGTAATAACCCTGTACTCGGCTCTGAGAAGTGGGGGGGGTAGGGGGTGGGGGGGTGGGTTTGGGGGTTAAAATTTTTTGTTAATTGTTAATAAAACTTTTTCAATAAAAAAAAGAAGAAGAAATGGACATAGGGAGAGACACGGAAGATCCGTTACGGTCTTGCAAAATGTGGCTTTCTTTTCTTTGCAAAACGAAACATTTAAATAAAAGCAGAGGAAAAATAGCTTTTACTGGAGGAGCAAAAGGCTACCAGGAAAAGGCACCCAGTAAGTGATTTGAAATAATGTTTGGGGGTACACGGAATGGGTGAGATCGCCTACTGACCTCCAGCCATTGTTTTATTATCTTAATACTGTTTGTGATGGAATATTTATATGCTGCCCCACCTTTCCAGCTTCAAAGAGGTTTCCAATAATACAGCAAGTAAGTGTGTTTTTAACTTTTGTAGGCTGCTCACAGACACATACAAGAGATGGGCGGAAATACACACAGACACACACACACAAAGTATATTCAAATAAAGTGAATATACATATATACAGTCACTTATTTATTTGAACATATATGTATCTCAAATAAATAAGTGAACTAACCCTCTATACATCCTGCTCTCTTTTAATTCATATTGCTGTAATTTTTTTATTATTTCATTGTTTTACTGTTATTATATTGATATCTTTTTATAATTCTGTAAGTCATCCTGAGTAGCCCCATAGTGAGACGAGCAGCAAATACATTTAATAATAAATAAAATATTATTTTACTTAGTGTTCTTCTGAAGCGATAAAAGACCCCCAAAAGGCGGTTGCAATCTCCAAGGAAGGGGCACCCCATAGTCTCATCTCTTCCTTCCCCCCAATAGCCCCCCAAAGCAATTTGAAAAATAGGGTTTGTTTTGTTTTGTTTTGTTTTGTTTTTGGGTGGTGGATAGTGTAAGCTGCCCAAAGTCATGTCTAATTAAAATAAATTATATTAAATTTAAATTTAAAAAACCACAAATCCTTGGAAGGGAGGAAGCCAAAGCCCCCCTCCCCCCCCCATTTGGGCTCCAGTCCCAAGCCAAAGACAGGAGCACCAACGTGAGCCAGGATTTTATTCCAGGTATATTTATTTTATTAAATTAGGAGAAATGTTAATATGCATAGGTAACCCATGTATGATATGCCATATGCATAAAATAAAATAAAATATAAAAAATAAAATAATAAATATAAAATAATAAAATAAAATAAAACAAAATATAAAATAAAATAAAATAATAATATAAAATAAAATAATAAAATTAAAATGTTTCAGGGGTTGGTCTCAATTTAGAGTCCCCCAATCCCTCAGCACGGAGGACCTAGGGGACGCAGCAGCCGCTACCCGGAAACGGCTGCTTTCCGGGGGTAGACTGCGCCCGTCCCTGGAGGCTCCATTTAAGATGAGCAGCTCCTTCCCTCCCGCCTCCTTTCCCCTTTACCTGCTTCGCGCGCGCGCGTGTGTGCGTCTTCCCGTCTCCTAGCAACGCGGCCCAGCGCGCGCGCGCTGATCTCCATGGCGACCGGGAGGGCCTACGGCAACCTGGCAGGCCCAAGCGCCGCCGCCCTTCGCTCTGCTGTGACGCAGCCAACTGCCTCCGTCCTCCCCGCCCCTTGATGACGTTCCCAACGCCCGTTTCGGTTCATTCGCCGCCACCCTTGCCGCGAAAGCCCCGCTTGCGCGTGCGCAGTGGCGGTCTTTCGCGGGACCGCCTTCGCTGGCTGCGCCGCCTCTATCGCCAACCTGGCGCCCCCTCCTAAATGGGTTGACTTACGTCTCCCGTCAATGGCTCTGCGGACTATTGATTGCAATTGTAGAGCGATATATTTACCATCTTAGGGAAAGGCCACCTAGGGTGCAGCCTCTACTGAATCTTGGGTGAATAAGCTAAAAAGAGTTGGATAGGAGACCACGAGGAAATCTCAGGGGAAGCCAGAGTGGAGAATATGATCTCGGGAGGAGCAGCAGGTTTCACATTGAAATCAAGGAAGGCTCCTCTTCACCTTTGGATAGAAAAGTGGAGATGGTTGATAAATTTGGCGACTTTAATACTTGTGGACTTCCAACTCCCAGAATTCATTTAGAACATGGAATAATAGAATTTGAAGGCAGCTTAGAGGTGAGGGAAGTTAGCCCAGAGAAGGAAATATTAAAAAGGCAGAAAGGTATATTTTTCCTCAAAAGGACTTTTTAAAACCAAACCTGGCCCCAAATCTATCTCTCTGCCCCAAGCAAGACTTTAGCCCCATACAAATGCAGATGTAAAACCATCAGAAAGTTGGGGCCAGAGCAATCAAGAACACAAAAGAGAAGATCTGCATACCCCACCCAAACTCTAGGAGTCATTAGCCCCATCACCTGGAAAGCAGGATATGATAATAGAATTAAACCACAGATATCAAGGCCTAGACAAACACTCAGAAACAACCTCAAGGTTCATGCCGCAGGAACAGGAAACTATTCCAAACAAAAGGCTGGAGGGGATATAAAAACCTACTACACCATGTGCTCAGCCCCTTCTCTCCTCTGCACTTTCCTGAAGAACCATCTTTCTGCAATAAACTAACCTTCCCAAAACAGTCACCATGTTCGCTTATTTATTCCTGGCTTGGATGAACCAGGATGAAGACTTTACTTCTAACAGAGGTCTTCCAATTTAACTCCCTGCTCAAGCAAGCTATCCTATACCAGGGGTGTCCAATATTAGCCACTTTAAGACACGTAGACTTCAACTCCCAGAATTCCCCAGCCAGCCATGCTGAGTGAGGGACTCTGGGTCCACGAGTCTTAAAGTTGCCAAATTGGGAGATCCCTGAAGAGAAAAAATCCCATCTCCCTCACACCCACATCCTACTCCCTCACACCCCATCTTTTAACCATAACTTTTGACTATAATTCTATTTTTATTGCTTTTAGAAATATTTATCGTTTATGGTTTTATCATCGTTAATATTGTAAGCCGCCCAGAGTCGCTTCAAAGCAAGATGGGCAGCAAACTAATGCAATCAATAAGTAATTAACTAAATCAATAAAAGTGGAACCCCAATTGTGTGCCTTGAAGCTCAGACACCCCAAGTTTGGCATGGAGCTAATAAGTGGATCCCTGAATTTGACCTTTGCAAAGGGGTTTATTTGCCCAGGCCAAAATACAAACTACCAAGTAATTCATGCAAAAGATAAGCATTTATTAAGGGAAGTCTTTAGGGTTGTTGTTGCTGTTAATTGCGAAGTCGTGTCCGACCCATCGCGACCCCATGGACAACGTTCCTCCAGGTCTTCCTGTCCTCTACCATCTTCTGGAGTCCATTTAAATTCACACTGGAGTCCATTTAAATTCATACTTTAGGGTACAGAAGCCAAAGATATGAGCTAGAAAACAACACATCAAATAATAAGCTGACATTAATTAGGTGTAAGGAAAGACAGTGATCCTTAAAATATTTTGCATTTTCCCCTTTCGCATCTGGGCTTGTTTCTTTAACAACACTCAAGGACTCCAGGATAGCCTCCCTATTGTTTAGTTTATGAATAGGCTAGTTTTTGCATATTAAAGAAAGAAAATGGTTTGGCTGAAAAAGAAAACATGGTTTCCTGAACTTCAAAAGGAGGCCTCAGATGCCTTGCTAAAATGCTAATATCTCCTTTATTTAAAGGCTATTAAAAAAAAACTCTCCCTTTTTACAACCCTATAATTAGGGATAATAATGAAGCCTGAGATTCAAGGAGCAAGATGATCTTGTTATATACCACATCTTTGAAAGGTGACAATCTTCTGGTGAAAAAGAAGAGAGTGGAAATAAAAAGAAGGTGGGAAGAAAAGGATTTAGCTTTTTAATCATCTGCTTTGATGGAACATAAAATAATAGCGTTGGAAAGGGATCCTGGAGGTCATCTAGTCCAACCCCCTGTTCAGGCAGGAAACCCTACACCATTTCAGACAGACGGCTGTCTATTCTCTTCTTAAAAACTTCCAGTGTTGGCACATTCGCCGCTTCTGGAGGCAGGTTGTTCCACTGGTTAATTGCTCTCACTGTCAGGAAATTTCTCCATAGTTCTAGTTTGCTTCTCTCCTTGATCAGTTTCCATCCAGTGCTTCTTGTCCTGCCTTCAGGCGCTTTGGAGAATAGCTTGACTCCCTCTTCTTTGGGGCAGCCCCTGAGATATTGGAAGGCTGCTATTATGTCAGCCTAGCACTTCTCTTCATTAAACTAGACATACCCAGTTCCTGCACCTGTTAATCATATGTTTTAGCCTCCAGTCCCCTTAGCAGAGGAGGAGTCTTTGTATTGAGATATTAAAGCAGTTTGAGGGGACAACCTTACATTGAGATGCTAAGGCAGCTTGGACAAGCCAGGAAATGTCTGCTTGCAAGCTTGCCTGAAGTCAACTCAGATGATTCTTATTGCTATGCAGATCTGCTCCAGGAAGGCCAAAAGTTGAGATTGGCTATGATAAAAGACCCTGGCAGGTCAGATTTGGCTGAATAAATTTCCTCCCCCTCCTCCTCCTCCTCCTCCTCCTCCTCCATAAAATTAAGACTAAACTAATCAAGGAGAGGAGCAAACTAGAACTAAGGAGAAATTTCCTGACAGTGAGAACATTTAACCAGTGGAACAGCTTGCCTCCAGAAGTTGTGGGGGTTCCATCACTAAGAACTACGTATGCAAACTTTCAGAGTTCCATATCTAGAGATCGGCAAAACTTAACAGAAAAGAGAAACTGGCCATTGAAGTTAAATTGTCATTTTGGATACCACTGTGCTTAGAAGCCTAAGTCAATGATGTAGCTGTGCAATCACGACCTCTTCAAATTTCCTCCCTGAGATGATGATGATGATAATAATAATTAATTAATAACAATTGTCAATAAGAAAGACAAAAAAGTCTGGAGAGTGGACATGGCAGTGCCTGGAGACAGCAGAATAGACGAGAAAGAACTGGAGAAGATCACAAAATACAAAGACCTACAAATAAAAATAGAAAGACTGTGGCAAAGGCAAGCAAGAGTAGTACCAATAGTCATAGGCTCCTTGGGTACAATCCCAAAACAACTGGAGCACCATTTGGACACCATCATCGGCATTGACAAATTCACCATTAGTCAATTGCAAAAGGCGGCCTTACTAGGAACCGCTTCCATCCTGCGACGATATCTGTAATACCATCAAACATCCACATCTGCCCATCCCAGGTCTTTGGGAAGGACTTGATAGGTAGACAAAAATGCCAAATCCAGTCTGAACATCTGGCTGACTGTGCGCTGATCCATCATCATCATCATCATCATCACCATCATCATCAAGTTGGAAGGGACCTTGGAGGTCTTCTAGTCCAACCCCCCGCTCAGCAGGAAACTCTATGCCATCTCAAACAAGTGACTGTCCAGTCTCTTCATAAAAGCCTCCAGTGATGGAGCACCTACAACTTCTGGAGGCAGGTTGTTCCACTGACTAATTGTTCTGACTGTCAGGAAATTTCTCCTTACTTCCAGGTTGCTTCTCTCCTTGATTAGTTTACATAAAAAGCTAAATCTTCCTAAAGAGAGACAGAGAGAGAGGGAGGGAGGGAGGGAGGGAGGGAGGGAGGGAGAGAGAGAGAGAGAGAGAGAGAGAGAGAGAGAGAGAGAGAGAGAGAGAGAGAGAGAGAAGAATGCGATAAAACAAACAGCACAGGAAAATTTGCAGGAGTCAAAATCCAGATAAAATCCATAACTGTGTCTGATGAAATCCATTATATGTTGCCTGCTCAATGATTAATCTAAACCGTCTTTACAGCATACTTTCAAAAAATGTTACTTAAAGGCAGCTCATCTGGAATGGATGCATGCATCCAAAAATTGTTTTTAGTATGCCGGAAAATGAATTGAGCATCAACCCTATAACTCTCAAAATCAGGGAACACCCTATACAATGTCATGGAAAAAGAAATTCATATAATAATAATAATAATAATAATAATAATAATAATAATAATAATAAAGTTGGAAGGGACCTTGGAGGTCATCTAGTCCAACCCCCTGCTCAGGCAGGAAACCCTATACCATTTCAGACAGACTGCTGTCCATTCTCTTCTTAAAAACTTCCAGTGTTGGAGCATTCACCACTTCTGGAGGCAGGTTGTTCCGTTGGTTAATTGTTCTAACTGTCAGGAAGTTTCTCCTTAGTTCTAGGTTGCTTCTCTCCTTGATTAGTTTCCATCTGTTGCTTCTTGTCCTGCCTTCAGGGACTCTGGAGAACAATTTGACTCCCTCTTCTTTGGGGCAGACCCTGAGATACTGGAAGACTGCTATCATGTCCCCCCTCGTCCTTGTCTTCATTAAACTAGACATACCCAATTCCAGCAACCGTTCTTTTTATGTTTTAGCCTCCAGTCCTGATTATCTTTGTTGCTCTTCTCTGTACTCCTTCTAGAGTCTCAACATCTTTTTTACATCGTGGTGACCAAAACTGGAGGTAGAATTCCAAGTGTGGCCTGTATCTTATCCTTATCTGTATCTTATTGTTATTGCTATTGCTGATAACACTATTTTTTAATGTATTATTGCTCTCATTAGTGCTCATTTATTATTTTGATTCTAATCCCTGAACAATAAACGTTACGGTCATATCTATATGTTTATTTTTTTAGGGCTACAGTATTGCTCTTATTAATGCTGACTTATTATTTTTATCCTAATCCCTGAACAATATACCTTAACCCAGAAATTACTTTTGTAGGACGACTCTGCAAATAAAACAAATAAATAAAACATCTGTAAGACTCTGCAAGTAAAATAGTACATATACAATTATTCTTCTTCTGCTGAGCTGAAAAAAGTCGGACGTCAATGCTTTCCCTTCCCTCCTCATCCCATCCTTCATTTTCTTCTCCTCTTTCCCTATGATGTTTCTTGGCTTTTGTAATTTGTATTAGGCCGATGTCAAAATGGAAATTGTGCAAAATTAATAAATAATATTTTGTATTTCTTAACTGTCCATTCCCCCGCCTCCCCCCCCCAGAGGGGGACTCGGGGCGGTGCGTACAATACAATTATTTATAATTCCCCCCAAATTATGACCGCACATTGGATACGTTTTATAAAATAGATTTTATTTTATAATTGTTATGGATCCAAGACGGTTGGATGGCTCTCCTTCCTTTGCGTGTGGTAAAAGGACCCACCAGGCAGGAGGTCCCGGACGACCTGGAGCCCACCCAAGCCGGCTGGCACAAAGCAGGAAAGGCCGGCCAGATGCCCGGCTGATGTTGCCAAAGCGACTGGGAGCTTCCTGGGGCAGGGAAGGCTCTGATTGGCCACTCGGCCTGACTGAGCACTTCCCAAAACAGGTGAGGAGCTCATTGGTCGCCCGGGTGACGGCCAGGAGGGCAGGACAGAAGCGCTTCGATTGGCTCGCTGGCTGAGTGATGGGTTGCCTTGGCGCCTCATCCTGCGGAGGCAGTTTCCGTGGCAACAGGAGTTGTAGAGGAGAGGGAGGGGGCCTAGGCGGTCCTTGGCAAAAGGGGAGATGCCAGTGGGAGAGGGGAGAGAGAGAGAGAGAGAGAGAGAGAGAGAGAGAGAGAATGAGAGAGGCCTTTGGAGATGGGTTGCAAAAAATTAAAATTAAAATCCCTGGCTCTTGGCTGGAGCATCAGGCAGCCAGCTGGGCCCCTGATTTCATAAGAGGCTTTGCTTCTGCATATGTGCGTATGTGTGCATAATACACACATATACTGTGTATTATACACACACTATTATACACACACACACACACACACACACACATACATATATACATATACATACACATATATGTAGGTCTTTGGTTGCATACATACATACACATATATACATACATACATACATACACACACCTATATATATATACACACACATACACACATATACACAAACACATATAATATATATATTATATATAGAGAAAAAGACTATATTGTGTGTATATATATGTGTGTGTGTGTGTGCATGTGTGTGTACTTGTATGTATAGATGTATATCTGTATATGTGTGTATGTATATAGTGTATGTATGTATATAGTATGTGCATGTGTGTTTGTGTGTGTATGTATATATGTATGTGTGTATATATATATGTGTGTGTGTGTGTGTATACGTACATACATACATATATATATATGTATATATGGGAAGGAGAGTCGAATTGTATATTTTACAACCATTAAGGATATATATATGTGTGTGTGTGTGTGTGTATGTGTATGTGTATGTATGTATGTATGTATGTATGTATGTATGTATGTATATATATATATATATGTATGTATGTATATATATATATATATATATATATATATATATATATATATATATATATATATATATATATATATATACTTGACAGATAAAAGACGATCACCAGGAAGTAAAAACAATCAGGTTTTAATAAATAAACCGAGCTTTCGATGGCTGTATCACTGCCATCATCGTCAGGATGTAAAAGCCAGAGGGTGGGGGAGTTCGTTTATGAGCGCAGCCGTGCCCGCATTCGGCTCATAGACCACGTGACGGATCCCGGCAGGCTGATCCTTGCATCACTCATAGTATCGTAAGGTGTATTTTTGAATTTCATGCTCCTACGGTTGATTCCTTCTTTGCTATACATATACTATATATATATAGTCTTTGGTTATTCGGGTTTTCTCCTGCGTCAAATTGGAAGTGTCTTGGCGACGTTTCGACGAAGTCCCATTCGTCATCTTCAGGCTGGTGTCCCCCCTCGTCCTTCTCTTCGTTAAACTAGACCTACCCAATTCCAGCAGCCTTTCCTTATGTGCTTTAGCCTCTAGTCCCCTAATCATCTTTGTTGCTCTTCTCTGCCTTCTTTCCAGAGTCTCAACCTCTTTTTTACATCGTGGTGACCAAAATTGGATGCCGTATTCCAAATGTGGCCTTACTAAGGCATTGTAAAGTGGTATTAATACTTCACGTGATCTTGATTCTATCCCTCTGTTAATGCAGCCTAACACTGTGTTGGCCTTTTTGGGCAGCTGCAGCACACGGCTGGCTCCTATTTAAGGGATTGTCCACTAGGACTCCCAGATCCCTCTCACAGTTACTACTATTGAGCAAGGTACCCCCTATACCAGTGTTTCCCAAACTTGACAATTTTAAGGCATGTGGACTTCAACTCCCAGAATTCCACAGCCAGCGTTGCTGGCTGTGGAATTCTGGGAGTTGAAGTCCTCATGCCTTAAAATTGTCAAGTTTGGGAAACACTGCCCTATACTATACCTGTGCATTTGGTTTTTCTTGCCTAAATGTAGAACCTTACTTTTTTCACCCTTCAATTTCATGTTGTTAGATAGCGCCCAGTGTTCTAGTCTGTCCAGATCCTCCTGTATCCTAAGCCTGTCTAAAAGGTTTATAGTTCGTCTGAATGAAAGTAAAATCTCCTTTGGGTCACACTCCTGCACCTTCGCGGAGTGTCCTTGTTGTGTTCTAGACACATTTGCCTCCAGAAATTGTGGCTGCTCCATCACTGGAGGCTTCCGAGAAGAGACCGGACAGCCATTTGTCTGAAATGGCATAGGGTCTCCTGCCTGAGCAGGGGGTTGGACTAGATGACCTCCAAGGTCCCTTCCACCTCTGTTATTCTGTTATTCAGTGGAACGGCTTGCCTTCAGAAGTTGTGGGTGCCCCATCACTGGAGGTTTCCAAGAAGAGACAGGATAGTCATTTCTCTGAAATGGTATGGGGTTTCCCGCTTGAGCAGGGGGTTAGACTAGAGGACCTCCGAGATCCCTTCTAACTCGGTTATTTAGTAATTCTTCAGAAATATTTTTCCTGTTCCCTGGACAATGTCCAAATCTTCTCATCCCTGCTTAGGTTCTGAGTTAGCCCAGTGCAGCCGTCGGCTAAAAATTGCACCAGCCAGGCTCTCCAAAATAAAGCAAAATGCAAAATAACGTGGAACGGACAAAGGACAGCTGGATTTGATCTGGGGTTGAAATCACTGAGTATCTCGCCAGAGGCAACTGTGCTCTTAATTTCCAAAATTAACAGAGGGATAGAATCAAGATCACGTGAAGTATTAATAACAGTTTACAAGGCCTTGGTAAGGTCACACTTGGAATACTCCATCCAGTTTTGGTCACCACGATGTAAAAAAGATGCTGAGACTCTAGAATAGCGGTTCTCAACCTGTGGGTCGCGACCCCATTTGGGGTCGAACGACCATTTCACGGGGGTCGCCAAACAACGCGATCCACCATTTTTTTTCCTCAGCCGGCGCATGGGGCAGCGCCGCGCATGCGCGCCGCACAGGGGGCAGCGCCGCACATGCGCACCATGCAGGGGTGGCGCATGGGGGCGCCGCCACGCATGCGTGCCGCGCAGGGGCGGTGCTGCGCATGCGTGCCACGCAGGGGGCACCGCCGCACATGCGTGCCGCGCAGGGGGCGCCGCCGCGCATGCACACCGCCTCCTCATGACCGGGGTCGCCGGTATAAAAAGATTGAGAACCACTGCTCTAGAAAGAGTGCAGAGAACAGCAACAAAGATGATCAGGGGACTGGAGGCTGAAACATATAAGGAACGGTTGCTAGAATTGGGTATGTCTAGTTTAATGAAGAGAAGGACGAGGGGGGACAGGATAGCAGCCTTCCAGTATCTCAGGAGCTGCCCCAAAGAAGAGGGAGTCAAGCTATTCTCCAAAGCCCCTGGACAAGAAGCAATGGATGGAAACTAATTAAGGAGAGAAGCAACCTGGAACTAAGGAGAAGCTTCCTGACAATGAGGACAATTAACCAGTGAAACAACCTGCCTCCAGAAGTGGTCAATGCTCCAACACTGGAAGCTTTTAAGAAGAGACTGGACAGCCATTTATCCGAAATGATATAGGGCTTCCTGCCTGAGCAGGGGGTTGGACTAAATGACCTCCAAGGTCCTATTATTATTATTATTATTATTATTATTATTATTATTATTATTATTATTATTATAAGAAACTACAATTACTCATGGATTTATACCCATGATGGGACCAGAATTTCTGCTGCTAAACAAGGACAGTTTCAGTTAATTGCAAGGTCGTTTAAGTGAGTTGCACCCAATTTTATGACGTTTTGGCCACGGTGGCTGAGTATATCCTCGAAGCTGTTAAGCGAATCATACGGTCGTTAAGCAAATCTGGATTCCCCTCCCCCACTGACTCTGTCAAAAGATGGCTAGGAAGGTCACAAATGGAGATTGTGTGACCACAGGACAGTGCGACTGTGATAAAAGCTGCTGGTTGCCAAGCACCCAAATTTGGATCGCGTGGCCGTGGAGATGCTGCAACAGTCGTAAGTGTGAGGACTGATTGCAAGTTCCTTTTTTGGGGGGCGCTGTTGTAAGGACGAACGGGTACTAAACGAATGGCTGTAAAGCGAGGACATGGGCACCGCAACGTTGTAGCACGTTGTTTGGTATTTGCCATCAGCAAACTTCAAATGGATGGGACTTCTTTTTTGTTTTAAACCAAAATCCCAACATCTATCTCTATACCAGGGGTAGGCAACCTTGGCTCTTTTATGACTCGTGGACTTCAACTCCCAGAATTCCTGAGCCACCATGGGGGAACTATGGCTCCCTCATAACTCATGGACTTCAACTCCCAGAATTCCTGAGCCAGCATGGGGGAACTATGGCCCCCTCATGACTGGTGGACTTCAACTCCCAGAATTCCTGAGCCAGCATGGGGGAACTATGGCCCCGTCATGACTGGTGGACTTCAACTCCCAGAATTCCTGAGCCAGCATGGGGGAACTATGGCCTCCTCATGGTTTGTGGACTTCAACTCCCAGAATTCCTGAGCCAGCCTGGCTCAGCTTGGAAACCTCTCCCTTTCCCTTCAGCATGGCTGGCTCAGGAATTCTGGGAGTTGAAGTCCACCAGTCATAAAAGAGCCAAGGTTGCCTACCCCTGCTCTATACAAATAATCCTTGACTTATAAAAGTTTATTTAGTGACCATTCAAAGTTACAAAGGCCCTGAAAACAAAAGTGACTCATGACATTTTTCACATTTACACATTTGCAGCCTCCCCATCTTCACATGATCAAAATTCAAATCAGAATCCAAATAGAGCGGGAAGGGATCTCGGAAGTCTTCTAGTCCAACCCCCTGCTCAAGCAGGAGATTCTCTACCATTCCAGACAAACGGCTGTCCTTTCCCTTCTTAAAAACTTCCCGTGATGGAGCACCCACGGACTTCTGGTGGCAAGTTGTTCCACTGGTTAATTCTCCTCGCTCTTGGGAAGTTTGGCGAATGCTTTGCAACGGGTTCATGTTTACGACCATTGCTGAATCCCAAGATCACGTGATCCTCTTTTGAGACTTTCTGGAAAGCAAAGTCCAGGGGGAAACTGGATTCCTTTAACAACTGGGTTACTCGTTTAACAACGGGCAGTGACTGGCTTCACAAATGTGGCATGAAAAGTCGTAAAATGGGGCAAAACTCATTTAAAACTCAGCAACGTAAAGTGGTGGTTGCAAATCCAGAACTGCCTGTATCTCTACTACACACAAGAAAACCATAGAGGGGATCTGCACCAGACCAAAACCCCAGTTTTAATGTCCAAGGTTGCATTTATACAGATGATTTTGTGTGATCATTTAATACAGATTCTGTCTTTTTCTCCTTTTTTTTTTTCCTAGCACATAGGAAAATTTCCTGCGTTTGCTTTCTTGCAGCCTGCATCTCAGCAATGTGGAGGCGTTCCTGGATATGTTGGATTACAAAACCCATGTTCTCACAGAAACCGATAGGACGCTGAGGAGTCTTTTTATCTAGGACGGAAGGCTGGGACGCAGCAAGGGTCGTAAATATGAACCTTTTGCCAAGCATTTTCCAAACTTCCCAACAGAGAGGAGAATTAACCAGTGGAACAACTTGCCACCAGAATTCATGGGTGCTTCATCACGGGTGGTTTTTAAGAGTTTGCCTTGAAAAGAGTCCTGAAACTTCACACTCCAAAAGTAGAACAATATAAAGATGACTAACCTATGCCTATTACATAGAGTAATAGGGCTTGAAGGGACATTAGAGGTCTTCTAGTCCAACCCTCTTCTCAAGTAGGTTATTCAGGGGTGGTCAACATTAAGACATTTCAAATTAATAAGAATGTTTTGAAGAGTTTTAAAAGATTAGCTGCGGATTTATTAGATGGAATACTTAAAGATTAAATATTGGTTTGAATCTGCTTAAAAAGAATAGAAAAAAATTTGGACATAAATGTATTTTAGCTTGAGAGGGACATGTTTTTCAAGTAATATATTATTTCTTTCTTGTTTTCTTTTTTTTTAAAGATATGAAAAATGTAAAACTGTTGGGATGGCTGGTCTGAGGAAAAAGACTTAAATATTTAAGTGTAATTAACTCTTAAGTAAATCTGAACCGGTAAAGATATTTTTGAACATTGTGGTGAAGGAATTTTTATCAATATTACTAATATCAAGCTTAAGTATAATAAAATCCCTTCAGTGGGGAAAATAAATTTAAATAAGAACTTTAGTAACGGGATCTATGACAAGGTGATTAAGACGATGAATTAGAAAAGCAGCTTGATATTGAGGTAGGAGTTGCTTGTAAAAATACTAGAAAAATGGTTATATTCAATTGTTAGCTACTAAAATACTGAGAAATGTACGAATTTAAGGTCAATAAAAGAGAATATTATTAGAAGAAGAGAAAACCAAGGAAAGCTACTATGTGGAGTATGGAATTATAGAAACTAATTGTTATTGAGTGTTTGTAAATATAAACCCAGGCAACACGCAGTTTACCAAATATTAATGTGATTATGTTTTAAAAATTATATATATATAATAAGACATCTGGACTTCAACTCCAAGAATTCTGGGACTTGAAGTCCACAAATCTTAAAGTGGTCAAGATCCCTTCTTAAAAACTCCAGATAAGGTAGAAATAGTCCTCAATTTATGAATACACTTGAGGCCAAAATTTCTATTGTTAAGCAAGGCCACTTCTATTCAGTGAGTTTTCTCCCATTTTGCCACTTTTCTTGCCATTGTTGTTAAGTGAATCACCTACAGTTGTGAACTGAGTCACAGGGCTGTTAAGTGAACCGGGCTTCCCCATTGAGAAGATCCCAAAAGGGGATCGTGTGACCCCGAGGGACGCTGCAACTGTCCTAAGTACATGTCAGTTGCCAAGCATTCTGAATTTGGATCACGTAACCACGGGGGATGCTGCAATGGTCATAAGTGTGAAAAACAGTCCTAAATCAAAGTCTACCTATATAGTTTGTCCTTGACTTATGATCGCAATTGAGGCCAAAACCTTCATTGCTAAGCTAGGCCAGGGGCAAGCAACCTGGGCTCTTTTATGACTCGTGGACTTCAACTCCCAGAATTCCTGAGCCAGCCACGCTGAGGGGAAAAGGAGAGGTTTCCAAGCTGAGCCATGCTGGCTCAGGAATTCTGGGAGTTGAAGTCCAGAAGTCATGAGGGGGGCCATAGTTTCCCCATGCTGGCTCAGGAATTCTGGGAGTTGAAGTCCACGAGTCATGAGGAGGCCATAGTTCCCCCATGCTGGCTCAGGAATTCTGAGAGTTGAAGTCCACCAGTCATGAGGGGGCCATAGTTCCCCCATGCTGGCTCAGGAATTCTGGGAGTTGAAGTCCACGAGTCATGAGGAGGCCATAGTTCCCCCATGCTGGCTCAGGAATTCTGAGAGTTGAAGTCCATGAGTCATGAGGGGGCCATAGTTCCCCCATGCTGGCTCAGGAATTCTGGGAGTTGAAGTCCACGAGTCATGAGGGGGCCATAGTTCCCCCATGCTGGCTCAGGAATTCTGGGAGTTGAAGTCCACCAGTCATGAGGGGGCCATAGTTCCCCCATTCTGGCTCAGGAATTCTGGGAGTTGAAGTCCACGAGTCATAAAGGGAGCCATAGTTCCCCCATGCTGGCTCAGGAATTCTGGGAGTTGAAGTCCACAAGTCATGAGGGGGCCATAATTCCCCCATGCTGGCTCAGGAATTCTGGGAGTTGAAGTCCATGAGTAATGAAGGGGCCAAGGTTGCTTACCTTGAGTCCTAGGAACAAATGCATCTCCCCCCCCCCTTTGGCTGGAGACACACACACACACACACACACACACACACACACACACACACACACACACACACACACACGCTGGAGCCCCTCTAAAATCCAGCCATGGCCTCTTTCTCTTTAAACAGGCCTGCTCTGCATATGCAAATCTACGTCGAATTAGCCCTTCAAGCCCCTTGCAAGTGCTGGATTTGCACATCACAGTAAGCCAGGGCCTGCTTAGGGTTTGGTGAGTAAGCCACAGTTAGCGTGGCTTGGCTCACACAAGCCTGGTATCCTTGCTTCTCTCTATCCAACCCAGGCTGCTTTCCAAGGGGCTCAGCCTTAGCCACCATGCCCAGGTCTGGCCCCTCAAGGGTTAAGCCGTGGGGCAGGGGGGGTGGAGATTTCAGGGGAGGGACTATGGTGGACAGAGGGAGGGCATTGTGGCAGAGGTTTAGAGCTGGGGGTCCCACTTGCCGGAATAGCCCCTGGGGATTTGGGGGACTCTGATACTCTAGGACTCTGGAATTTGGGGGGATCCTGGAGTCTGGGACTCTAGGGTTCCAGGATTTTGGGGGCTCCAGGACTTTGGGGGCTCCAGGACTGTGGGATTTTGGGGGCTCCTGGACTTTGGGGGCTCCAGGACTTTGGGGGCTCCAGGACTGTGGGATTTTGGGGGCTCCTGGACTTTGGGGGCTCCAGGACTTTGGGGGCTCCAGGACTCTGGGACCTTGGGGGCTCCAGGATTTTGGGGGCTCTGGGTCTTTGGGGACTCCAGGACTTTGGGGGCTCCTGGCCTCCGGGATTTTAGGGAGTCCGGGACTCCGGGATTTGGACTTCTGGATGTCGGGCCAGGCTGAGCCCCTCCAGCACGTCCAGCAGCAGCAGCAGCCCCTGCGGGGGAGGCGCCGCGCATCTCTGCCCGGCTGCAACGGACGGACGGGATCGCTCAGCAGCGGAGCCGATCCGACCGCTGAAACCCGATCCGGACCGGGACGTTCTCCGGTCGCAGCAGAGCCGGTGAGCGGCGGAGAGGCCCCAAGGCCAGGGCTGGAGGATAATGGGTGTTGTAGTCCAAGACGGCCAGGTTAGTAGGCGGGAGTGGCGGGACGGGTGTTCAGGGGGGCAACAGTTCCAGCTCCCCCCAATTCTCTCCGGCAAGGAGTTAAATGTTGGTCTCCAAGATCCGCACCAAGATCCTGCTTTGTTTAACTGTGGTTTGTTGAATAAACTGGGATTAGCTGGCATTACAGATGAGATTAGCCCATTCCTCTTATTTTAGCAGCCCCCACTCTGGTTGGTTAGCAGGACTTCCGAAGCCAAGTCGTGTTACAAAAAGTAACACAAAAAGGGGTCACAAAAAGGGGGGGGTCACAAAAAGTCGAGATTTATTTTATTTATTTATTTATTAAATTTATATGCCGCCCGTCTCGTGATCCGAAGCCACTCTGGGCAACTTGTAATGTAGTGAGTTGTAGTTTTTGAAAAAGGGTAGAATTTTGATCCCACCGTCCTGACGGCCATTATGACTTTTTTGACCCTAACCCCCCCCCCCCCGCAGACCCCAGCTTTGATTTCTCGGCTTCTTCCTGATCCTGCTGTCTTAGAAGATTAAGTTCATCAAAGTTGCCTTAAAGCTCTCTCCCCTGGGATTGAAGTGTGTTTGTGTAACTCCACAATGTTTTTAAGAAGAGACTGGATAGCCATTTGTCCGAAATGGTATAGTCCTGCCTGAGCAGGGGGATGGACTAGATGACCTCCAAGGTCCCTTCCAATTTTTTTTTTATTATTAATTATTATTGTTGTTGCTCTCCTTGCTTTTTTTATGGAACAAAATTTAACAACAATGGGGACAATGTAAAACTGGCACAAAAGGAAACATTAAAAAAAAAAGATAATGAAGTTAAACTTTTGAGCAGTTCCATCCAATTTTAGAGAGGGTTTAGGGTTTCCTGCCTGAGCAGGGGGTTGGACTAGATGACCTCCAAGGTCCCTTCCAACTCCAAAATTTAACAACAATGGGGACAACGTAAAACTGGCACAAAAGGAAACATTTTTTTTAAAAAAAAGATAACGAAGTTAAATGTTTGAGCAGTTCCATCCAACTTTAGAGAGTCTAAGTTTGTCCAAAATGGTGCCTGAGCAGGGGGTTGGACTAGATGACCTCCAAGGTCCCTTCCAACTTCCATCATTATTATTATTGTTAAATCCCCTCCTTGGGCTTCTCTTAGCTGGCAGTCATTTCATTGGGCATCCTGCGAATTTCGCCTTTAAGGTATACTGCCCTGAAACATGGAGGCTCACCTCCCCAAGCCTTAGGGTTGCCTATCATGAATCTCTCTCCAAATGGATGCTCTGTTTGCCAGTTTGTGGTGTTCTCCATGGCCTGGGAACGATGGAAAGCTAGTCCAATAGATTTGAAGGTACAGAGAGATCAGTCTGGAAAGCAACCTTTACATTGCAGGACATGATTGATTAAATAACCAATGTTGGTTTCCTTCTTGGAATAGAATGCCAAGGTGGTCAGTGGGGTTCCATTTTTCCAAGGATTCTTTTGGGGTCGGTGTATTCAGATATATTAAAGCAGTGTTTCCCATGGGTGGGAAGTTTAAAAGGAGTGGACTTCAACTCCCAGAATTCCCCAGCCAGCATGTGCTGGCTGGGGAATTCTGGGAGTTGAAGTCCCTCATCTTAAGCTTCCCACCCTTGGGAAAGACTACATTAAAAAGAAGTTGATTAAGAACTTGCAATGGATCAAGTGGTGGCTATCTAGAGTTTCTTTAAATATAAATCAAAGCTTCCTGATTAGAACAAGAGTCCAGTTGTGGAGATGGTGGGTTTAAACCATGTGGACTTCAACTCCCAGGATTCCACAGGCAGTATGGGTGGACTTCAAGTCTCAGAGAATTCTGGGAGTTGAAGTCCGCACAGATTAAAATGACCAAGGTTGAGAAACATCAGCATATAACCCATTTTGGGGCTTCTGAGCCCTGTCTCCAGCACAAAGAAAATATATTCATTTATTAAATTTATTTGCCACCCATTTCATAATGAAATGACTCTGGCAATAAAGAAAATAGGAAAAGTGGAAATAACTCTGCAGTTCAACAACTTTTCTAGGCTTACACGTTGTTTTCTGGAATAAAAGCAAAGAACACCCCATTCCGGTCAATTGGCTATATGGTAAAATCTTGAAAGATAGCCAACTTAGTATACTGGTTAAGGTGTCAGACTTAAACCCTGAAAAGTTGTGGGTTCTAGTTCCACCTTAGGCGGGAAAGCTGTGTTTAGTGACCATTTATTATAACAACAACAATAACAACAACAACAATAATAATAGTAGTAGTAGTATTGTATATAAAACTTAGATGTATATGTAGAGATGAAGAATTGATTGTAAAAAGTGGAATAATCTGATAAGAATGTATATACTGGAATGTCACGTCAAATCCAATGTTTGTTTTTAATTGTATTATAAATAAAAATTGTAAAAAAAATAAAAAAAATAATAGTAGTAGTGGTAGTAAAGTTGGAAGGGACCTTGGGGGTCATCTAGTCCAACCCCCTGCTCAGGCAGGAAACCCTATTACACCATTTCGGACAAATGGCTGTCCAGTCTCTTCTTAAAAACTTCCAGCGTTGGAGCATTCACAACTTCTGGAGTCAAGAACTTCCACTGGTTTGAAATTACAAAAGCACTGAAAAAGGTGACTTTTGACCGTTTTCACCTTTACGACCATGGCAGCATCCCCGTGGTCACGTGATCAAAATTAAAATGCTTGGCAGCCGACTCACATTTATGACGGTTGCCGTGCCCCTGGGGGGGGTGTCGTGTGATCCTCTATTGTGACCTTCTGACAAGCAAAGTCAGAATGGGAGACCCTGTGACTAACTTAACAACTGCGATGATTCACTTAAGAACTATGGCAAGCCAGGTCGTAAAATGGGGCAAAACCCACTTAGCGACTCAGCCACAAAATTTTAGAGCTCAGTTGCGGTCATAAGCCGAGGACTACCTGTGTAACGTTTCCCTGCGTTTATGGCTAAGCACATTGCTAGGGAAGACCCATAAGGAAAGGGGAAAATATTTGGTGAGGGTCCGAAAAGTCAAAATGGCTGCCAATCCTTTCACGTGTAATCCAATATCTGAAAAATAATACTACTACTACTAATAAAGGAAGAATCTCAATGCTTTAGTTCCTGTTCTTTGTCTCACCTGGAAGGAAAACGGGAATTGAGGCTAAGAAGCCGTAAATCAGTAAATCTTAATTCTTTCCTCTGATAAATATTCCCTTCCAGGGCTCACTTTCTGAAACACGGAGAAAATCACGCCAGCCTACCTCACAAGATGGTTGTAAAAAGTTTGCAAGGGAACGCTTTGAGCACGTCTTCCCTCTGTATGTGCTGGGACTACAGCATCCATCATTCCCAGCTAGGTGAGGTAAGATAAATTCTTCTTCAAGATGAGATCATTTGGGGCGGGCAAGGCGAGGGGGGAATAGCCACAACAGGTGTGATTTCCTCTAGCCTGCTTCCATGATATTTTTGGAGAATTTAGTCCACAGCTGTAGGATCTCCTGGTGGCCTCCCATCCATGAACAAGACAAGATAAAACAAGGAAAGGGTCCCTGTGGATGTTCCCCAGCTCGCTTTGCTGGGGAATTCTGGGAGTTGAAGTCCACCCATCTTAAAGTGTCCAGGCTTGAAAAACAGTGAATTAGAGTATATTGAAGTTTGCAAATTGTCTCTTTCGTTAGTGCAGGGGTCATCAAACTGGGCCCTTTTATGTCTGGTGGACTTCAACTCCCAGAATTCTTCAGCCAGGCACATGCGCCTAGCTGAGGAATTCTGGGAGTTGAAGTCCACCAGTCATAAAAGGGCCCAGTTTGAAGAGCCCTGGTTTAGGACTACATGCTGTATTACATTCTTTATGAGGGGGAAAAAAGCAGAAATTTTACCCTTGTTCTATATTTAGTGATAATTACCTCTCTTCCAGCCGCGGGGCCACAAAGCAGCCAACAACAATCTGAACTAGGCCTCCATCTGCTCTTTTTTTCCAGAATGTTCCTTCAAGATTTCCTCAAAATACTCATACTTGCCTTATACATTTTATAGTCGGGGTCTTCAGACTTGGCCCTTTCATGACTTGTGGACTTCAACTCCCAGAATTCCTCAGCCAGCCTGGCTCAGCTTGGAAACCTCTCCCTTTCCCCTCAGCAGGGCTGGCTGAGGAATTCTGGGAGTTGAAGTCCACAAGTCATAAAACAACCAAGTTTGATGAGTCCTGCGTTAGTGCATAGTCCTCGGCTTAAACAATCATTCATTTAGGGACAGTTTGAAGTTACAACAGCACTGAAAAAGTGACTTACGGCCATTTTTCACCCTTATGACCGTTGTAGCATCTCCATGGTCACGTGCAAAATTCAGGCATGTACTTAGGACGGTTGCAGTGTCCCGGGGTCTTGTGGTCCCCTTTTGTGGCCTTCTGACAAGCAAAGTCTGTGGGGAAGTCAGACTCGTTTAATGACCGTGTTATTCACTTAAAAACTGCAGCGATTTGCTTAACAACAATTGCAAGAACGGTGGTTAAATGGGGCAAAATTGTCTCGCTTAGCAACGGAAATTTTGGGCTCACTTGTGGCCGTAGGTTGAGGACTGCCTGGAGTGGCTGTTGGCTGGCAGGCAGAAGATGGGCCTAAATCAATTATTTCCACCTTCTTGACCCTCGAGGTGAATGGGGTTCTTCAAGGTCTTTGCGAAAATAAGCCTTGGGTCTGTATTCGAAACCCCCAGGGTCAGCTGGGAAGAATGGCTTGAATTTGCAGCATTGCGGGGTTTTCAGACATAAACTCCCATTGTGCCTTGTAGGAAGAATTAAGGCATAAGTTGGAATTATAGGAATTCCAGGTAGGTAGGTAGGTATAGATAGACAGATGGTAGAGAGGTAGACATATAGATATAGATATAAACATAAATATACAGAGCCAGTTTGGTCTTAAGCACCAGGCTAGAAATGGGGAGACAGTGAGTTCTAGTCCCACCATCGGCACAAAAGCCAGCTGGCTGACTTTGGGCCAATCACCAGGAGGGGGTGAGTTCTAGTCCCACCATCGGCATGAAAGCCAGCTGGGTGACTTTGGACCAATCACTAGGAGACGGTGAGTTCTAGTCCCGCCTTAGGCACGAAAGCCAGCTGGGTGACTTTGGGCCAATCACCAGGAGGGGGTGAGTTCTAGTCCCGCCTTAGGCACGAAAGCCAGCTGGGTGACTTTGCGCCAATCAGCCCAACCCACCTCAGAGGGTTGTTGTGGGGGAAAACAGTAGGAGGAAGGTGTGTTAGGTTTCTTCGCCACCTTGATTTATTAGTAAAAATAAGACAGGATACAAATAAATACCATAAGATAAAATATGAAAAAATATAAATATGAGCAGGAAAACCCTAATCCTGTGGCCTTTCCTCTCTTATTTATGTTTGTGTTGTGTATGTATGCATATGTTTGTGGATATACGTGTCTGTGTATGTATGTGTTTTTATACATATATGCGTGCTTGTGTGTGTGTGTGTGTGTGTCTGGTTGATGCACCTTGGTGTTTTGTTTTGTTTTTTGACTGCTATATTGCAGTTCTACTATTATGATCACTTTTGCCTGGCAGCCCCAAAGTAGGAGCGTTAAGCAGGGTCAAGTCGCTACTGCGATGCACTACAAATTCGAATTTCTTTTTTTGTTGTTGACAAAGAGTTAAATGGGAGACTAGAATAGCTAAAAAAGCTTGAAATAGCTATTCTGGTCTCCCATTTAACTCTTTTTGTCAACAAAAGAAAGAAAGACATTCAAATATGTATGTATGTATGTATGTATGTATGTATGTATGTATATATGTATATGTATATATGTATGTATACACACACACACACATATATATGTTTTCGTAGATTTTCATGGGTATAGGTATGCAGGTCTTGGCGTATTCGGGTCTTTTCCCGTGTATGATTGAGAGTATCTTGGCGACGTTTCGACGAGGTCCCACTCGTCATCTTCAGGCTGGGGTCTTCGGCTTGGCTTTGCTCGCACAAGCACGAAGCCGAAGACCCCAGCCTGAAGATGTCGAGTGGGACCTCGTCGAAACGTCGCCAAGATACTCTCAATCTTACACGGGAAAAGACCCGAATACGCCAAGACCTGCATATATACATACATATATACACACACATGTATATACACATATACATATGCATATACATATATACATATACATGTATATACACATATACACACCAACACCAACACAAACCAGAGAATAGGAAAGGAACCGGCTGTCAAAGGAACCGGCTCTAAAGTTGGAAGTTTTGCTAACCTTGCTTCATCAGGTCCCTCCACGGGTTGCTGTGAAAATCCACCTTTTCCTGCGGAACTAAAAGCATTTTTCTCCCATCCTTTCCTGCTGCCCCTTCCTCTTTCTCAAATCCCGGGGGTCTTTCCTTCTCCTGACCTGGCAGAATTCCTGTGCACCGGGCACCAATTCCGTGGGGTTGGCACCTTCTCCCTCCCTGCCTCCCAGTTCCATCTCCACGGGGTTGGGGGCTGAGGGGAGGTGGGTGTGTTGGCTGGGGAGAAAGTTTTGGATCTTCCCTCCCGCCTTTCCTGGGAGGGGGGGGTTGGCGGCAGTGCCAGCCGATTGGGGGATGCAAATGCCCCATTCCTGCCCCGCAACCAATGACGTGCAGCCGGAGGAGGAGCGCCCCATTGACAGAAGCAGCACCTTGGTGTTTACTGTTGGCAGCAATGTGTGCAGCCCTAGACTGTGCTGGAGGGGAGGGGCCGAGCATGTCGGGGAGGGGGGAAGGGGGGGAGGAGGAGGAGGGGGCTGTCAGCAAGGATGGGCTATAAGAGAAGGCAGCGAGGAGGAGAGCAGTGGGCGTGAGCAGGCTGTGTTTGCAAAGCCAGACGGAGCTGATCTAGGGCGGCCTGGGGAGGGGGCACCCAGGGGCTGCTGCTGCTGCTGCTGTGAGTGGTGGGGGTCTCCCTCCCCCTCTTCTCTCCCCACTCAGGTCTTTGCCACCCTCCGAGGAAAAGGAGAAGGCGTGACTGCTCCGTCGGTCCATCCGTTGTTCCTTGGGGATGCTTTGGCCCTTGGAATCCCCCGCCGCCCGGAGTTCTTGACGGCCTCTCTCCCGACCCTCCTTGCTCTCCAGCTGTTTTTGCCAAAGACTTCCTACTGCTTCCCGGCTCTTTGCTTCCCCTCCATTGGGCATCTCCCCCAGGCCCCAAAAGCAGGTGCCATCAGGATCTTCTGCTGTCAGTTTGCCAGCCGGCTGCTTCGGAGACGGAGTTAAAAGGGGGGCGTGGATCAGAAAGAGAGAGAGAGAGAGGCGATCTTGGTTGTTGGCAACCACAGAGGTTCGCCCTCCCACCCACCCACCCACCCGCTGGCCGAGCTGAGCTGCGCCGCCACGGTGTTTCCACCCACCGGAGGATGAGAAAATAACTCCGGCTTGGACTGAGCATCCGGAGGAGGAGTGTTCGGAGAGTTCGGCGGCGCCTCAGAGCAACAGCATGGTCCAGCAACGCAGCAGCACGCGGACCCGGGGCGTGGAAGCGAAGCGGGAGGCGTGTTCCAAAGACAGCTTGCTGTTGAAGGATGGCACGGGCGAACCGGACTGGTGCAAAACCCCCAGCGGGCACATCAAGCGCCCCATGAACGCCTTCATGGTGTGGTCCCAGAACGAACGGCGGAAGATCATGGACCAGTGGCCCGACATGCACAACGCCGAGATCTCCAAGCGGCTGGGACGGCGCTGGCAGTTGCTGCAGGATTCGGAGAAGATCCCTTTCGTCAAGGAGGCCGAGCGGCTACGCCTCAAACACATGGCCGACTATCCCGACTACAAGTACCGGCCCAGAAAGAAAGGCAAGCTGGGCAGTGCCAAGGCCCGGCCTAGGGTGCCCGTCAAGATCAAGCCCTCCGTCCTTAGTCGGGCAGCTTCGCCCCGGAGGCAGACACCCAAGCCGGATGCCGAAGGCCAGGGGCGATGCGCTTCGCCGAAGCCGGACGACGACCCCTTGGAAGCCCGCATCCTGGAGGTGTCGTTCGACGAGGGTCCCAAAACCTCCAGCAAGGAATTCTGGCACGTGCTTCCCACAGGTGGCGAGAAAGGAGAGTGGGAAAGCGACTCTGGCCAGGCCAAAGACGGTGACGATGCCGAGCTCGCTAAACCTTGGTCCTCGGACGTGTCTTCTCCAGCTTCGACGCGGTCCTCTCCTTCTTCCTTCGCCTCCTCGGATGACGAGCCGGAGGAAGACCTCTGGAAAGTCGTGCCCAGTCGAATCCAGCCCAACACGCCCCCCTGCAGGAGTCCGGACTGGTCGGTGTTTGATAAAGACCTGGATCTTTTTCCTTTGGGCACCTCGTCTCACTTTGAATTCCCCGATTATTGTACCCCGGAAGTGACTGAGATGATCGCAGGGGACTGGCTGATGTCCAGCATTTCGGACTTGGTCTTTACGTACTGAATCCTCCCAGGAAACTCTCACTTCTCAACAATCAGGTGGTTCCGGCAAAAAAAAAAAAAAAAAAAAAACAGAGAGAAAGAAAGAGAAAGAGAGAAAGAGAAGAAAAAAAACCCAGCTGTTTACATGCAGAATCAGGTATCTTCACGGCTTGCCTTGGCTTCATTCAAAGGCAAGTCCTCCATCAGCCCATCCCCCCTGCACCCCCCCTCCCCAGCACACACCCACTTGGCCAACCTGCCTTGCTGGGGAGGTTGCCTATCACCTCTCACCCCCCCCTTCCTCTTCTCCCCACCTTGAAAGCCAGCCTGGCTTGGCACCGTGTTCATTTACCCATGAAATTTGGCTGTCTAGTCAGGTTTCACCGTGTAATCCTCACCAACCGTTCGTTGCAGATCTTTCCACCCCTCTTTGCAGCTGCTTTCCGGCTCGGATGGATGGAGGGATGCTGTCCATGCTGACATCCCCTCCCTCCCCCTCCCCCTCTGCCCTCAGGTGCCCACCTTCCCTCACTTGGCATCCCACTTGTCACCCTATTCTCTCCTGCCACCCCACCCCACCTCGCGGGGCTCCGTGTCTTTGCCGGGCGTCGATTCGAGGCCGTGTCGAAGCCGATGGCAGGAGAGACGGCCGGGAATGTTCCTATCCTCCTTCCTGTTCCTTCGTTCGATGGCTGCCAGGCAAAAGATTCTGTCGGAGGGCACGGCACGTCTCGGCGGTGGGGGGGGGGAGACAGGGTGGCACGAGGCTCTCCGACGCCCGGGAATCGGGCGGGCACCGTTTTGCTCGCTGGACCAGACTTTTCGTGTCGCCAAGGCACGAAGCCCGTCTCGGTACTGGGGTGGGAAGCCTCGGGTTGGGGAGGCAGCGAAGTGGCGGGCACGTGGTAAACACGTGGACCCACAGTGCAAGCAGGCTTGTGTGTGCCAATCGGCCCCCGAAAAAAAAAAAAGTCTCCCTGCCCCTCCTCTTTAATTTTTGCCAGAGGTATGCTGCAGGCAGAGCCGGGCACTGTCTCCTCCGTGCATGTTGCATTCAGAGAATGGATCCTAGGATCCTTGGCAGGCTGTCACTCCCTCGGATGCCACGGCTCGGTATCCACGGCTCACCCACATCTCCCCGATGCTCAGCAGCTAGCCCTCCGGCTACACAAAGTGTCCACTTCAGGTCTCTGGAATAAAGGTGTGGCGTGGGGGGGGGGGGAAGAGGGTTTGAAAACCCACCTGGGAATGTCTGAACTCTACCTCCCTCTTTCTGGAGGGGGGGGTCTGTGACTTTCACTGAAGGTCAATCCAGCCCCCTCTCCCTCCCTCCCTCCCAGCTGTTTGGAGTGGCAGGCCTGGGGGGGGGCTCTGATTCAGGGGGCTCCCTTCCTTGGGTGAAAAACCCAACGTGGGCGTGCCTCACCAGGCCTGGCAGGGCAGTGCCAAGGAGAGAAGCCACGGGGCACCCGTGGGAGCATGGCTAGAGCACGGTGGCCCCCCCCCAAGCCTAGCCGAAGTGGCCAGCTCAGACAGGGAGAGGGAGACACACACCGCCACCCCCGTTCAGCATCCCTCTTTGTGGAAGCCAGCCAAGGGGAAGGGAGGGGGGGTGGATCCACCCAAGACTTGCATCTGCAGGCATGCAATGAGAGAGAGAGAGAGAGGGAGGGGGGGAGAGGGAGAGAGAGAGATGGAGAGAAAGAGAGGGAGAGGGAGAGAGAGAGAGGGAGAGGGGGGAGAGGGAGGGAGGGGGAGAGGGAGGGAGGGAGGGGGAGAGAGGGAGAGAGAGAGGGAGAGAAAGAGAGAGAGAGATGGAGAGAAAGAGAGAGAGAGATGGAGAGAAAGAGAGGGAGAGGGGGAGAGAGAGAGGGAGGGGGAGAGGGAGGGAGGGAGGGGGAGAGAGGGAGAGAGAGAGGGAGAGAAAGAGAGAGAGAGATGGAGAGAAAGAGGGAGAGGGGGAGAGAGAGAGGGAGAGGGGGAGGGAGAGAGAGGGAGAGAGGGAGAGGGAGGAGAGGGAGGGAGGGAGAGAGAGAGAGAGATGGAGAGAAAGAGAGGGAGAGGGGGAGAGAGAGGGAGAGGGGGGAGGGAGAGAGGGAGAGGGAGAGGGAGAGGGAGGAGAGGGAGGGAGGGAGGGGGAGAGAGAGAGAGAGAGAGCGCAGCTTGTTCCTTCTCCAAAATGGGCATCTGGCAGGACCCAAAGTGCGTCTTCAGACGACTCCCGGTGACCTGGTTCTGGGGAGAACAGATGTCCTTTGGGAGCCGCTGGGAAAGAAGCGGCTGACGCCGAAGCGACGGCAGTTGGCAGACCATTGTGTGTGGCTGTGGCTTCCCTCCGACATTTGCAGGATTGCCCGGCCTGGGGAAGCCACAGCGATTCCACCCTCCCAGGATATGTAGCCTCGATTTCCCTCGAACCCCAATGCAAGGCAGACCCGAGCTGCTTTTTTTTTAAAACCCTCTTCCCCCAGAACGGGCGCTCCTGGGCTCCGGTTTCAAGATCATTTTTAACCCGCAAGATGTTTATGGAGATTCTCAGTCACCCGGGACATGCTTGTCAGAAAGGTGCTTTAAAAAAAAAAAAAAAAGGCAAGGGGACTTTGTTTTCCTGTGAAGAGCTTTCCCTTCTCATCCAAGGAGCTTCTTCCATTTCTTCAGAAGTTACCGTAGAAACCGAAGAAGCTCCTTAGATGAGAAGCGAAACGTCTTCGAGGGAAAACAAAGTCCCCTTCCTTGCCTTTTGGGGGGAAAAAAGCATCTTGGGGTTAATCGGGAAGAGCTTCTATCCTATCAAGATCCCAGGGAGGGTAGCTTTGTAGGCCTTAGAATAGAATAGAGTGGAATAGAGCTGGAAGGGACCTTGGAGGTCTTCTAGTCCAGCCCCCTGCTCAAGCAGGAGGACCTATATACCAGAGAACCTATATCATCTCACTTCCGTGGGCATCTGCTCAGCAACTCCCAACTGCAGTCTTCACACAGAAAAGGATTCACGCATGAATCTTGATCCTTTTTCGAAGTTCTGGATTTTTGTAATGGAGAGTTAGGCAACCTTGGCTCTTTTATGACTCGTAGACTTCAACTCCCAGAATTCCTGAGCCAGCATGAGGGAACTATGGCCCCCTCATGACTGGTGGACTTCAACTCCCAGAATTCCTGAGCCAGCCTGGCTCAGCATGGAAATCTCTTGTTCATAGTATGTTTAGGTGTGTGTCATGTATGTGTTTCACTTTGAGAGCGGGCAACTAAATTTCATTTTTGATGTGTGCCATTGTGCCCACAGTATAAAAATGACAGTAAAGGTTATCTTATCTTATCTATCCCCTCAGCGTGGCTGGCTCAGGAATTCTGGGAGTTGAAGTCCACCAGTCATAAAAGAGCTAAGGTTGCCAATCCCTGTCCAAATTCCTGAATTTTGATCACGTGACCGTGAGGAAAAAATATTTAAATATTTAAACCAATTCAAACTTGGCCCTTTTATGACTCATGGACTTCAACTCCCAGAATTCCTGAGCCAGCATGGCTCAGCTTGGAAACCTCTCCCTTTCCCCTCAGCATGGCTGGCTCAGGAATTTTGGGAGTTGAAGTCCACATGTCTTAAAGTTACTGAGGTGGAGAAACAATGGACTAGGCCAGGGGTAGGCAACCTTGGCTCTTTTATAACTCGTGGACTTCAACTCCCAGAATTCCTGAGCCAGCATGGGGGAACTATGGCCCCCTCATGACTCATGGACTTCAATTCCCAGAATTCTTGAACCAGCATGGGGGAACTATGGACCCTTCATGACTCGTGGACTTCAATTCCCAGAATTCCTGAGCCAGCATGGGGGAACTATGGCCCCCTCATGACTTGTGGACTTCAACTCCCAGAATTCCTGAGCCAGCATGGCTCAGCTTGGAAACCTCTCCCTTTCCCCTCATCGTGGCTGGCTCAGGAATTCTGGGAGTTGAAATCCACGAGTCATAAAAGAGCCAAGGTTGCCTACCCCTGCTGTAGGCCAGTGTTTCCCAAACTTGACAATTTTAAGACATGTGGACTTCAATTCCCAGAATTCCACAGCCAGCAATGCTGGCTGTGGAATTCTGGGAGTTGAAGTCCACATGCCTTAAAATTGTCAAGTTTGGGAAACACTGCTGTAGGCCAAGGGTGCCCAAATGGAACAAGGCCGGAAAGCGGGTGGGATTGACAGGGCCCAGGGGGCACTGATGCTGCAGGCAGGTTCGCCCCGTCAGCTCTTCTGGAAAGTGGTGCCAGGATTGACTCCCCATCCCACCCCCAGGTTGGCAGACGGCAAGATCTGACTTTTGTGGGCGCTGCAAATGCCCACCTCCCTTCCCAGAAATTATTTTGCTGCCCCCCCCCTCTGCAAATCTAAACGCAGCGGGCGCGAAGAATCAGAACACACCGTCAAGTTCTAGTTAAGCTGATTTATCTGCTCGTGCCAATACAGGCGTTCCTCTACCGATGGCCAAAAATGAGCCCCCAAATTCTGTTGCTAAGTGGGGCATCGGTTAAGCAAATTTTGGCCTGTTTTATGACCTAATTGTTAACTGATTCGTTGTTGAGCGATCACTAAATGAACGGTTGTGAGTTGAGGACTACCTGGACGCAAAAATCTACTCGGCCAATGAGTCAGCGTTAACTTGGCGCTAGATAAAGAGTGAACGGAATTCAACAGGGGTTGGACTTAAACCATTTGTGAGAATGTAAGGATTCTAGGCTGGTTCCTCTCTTGACGCCGCTCCAGGCTCTGTCTGTGCTGCTTCTTGCGGTTCCTCTCTGGGGAGACTTTAGAGGTCATCCAACCTCAGCTGTGATTCCCCCCCTCCCCCTGTTTATGAACGTCTGGCCAATTATACACAGTCCTCGATTTATAACCATTTGTTTAGTGACCATTCAACATGACAGTGGGCCTGAAAAAAAAGCTGTTTTTCACACTTACAACCCATCGTAGCATCCCTGTGATCGGACACGGGATCCAAATTTGGACGCTTGGTAACTGGTTCATATTTATGACGCTTACAGTGTCCCGGGGTGATGTGATTCCTCCCTTTTGCGACCGTCTAACAAGTCATGGGGAAGCCAGATTTATTTAATAATCATGTTACTGACTTAACGACTGCAGTGATTCGATTAGCGGCTGTTGCAAGACAGGGCATCAAACAAGGCAAAACTCATTTAAAAACTCTTGCTTAGCGACAGAAATTTTGGGCTCGGTTGTGGTCGTAAGTCGAGGATTACCTGATTCCCCCCCCCCCCCCGAAAAAAAAAATGATTCACTGGGCTGAGAAAAGCAGCAGAGATGACTTGAATGGGCCCACAGCCTCGTCTTCCTAAGGGATGCCCACATTTTAAAGTGTGTTTGGGACCCGGGTTCAAAAGAGAATTTTTAAAAAAAATATTTTAAGGAGGAGATGGACCTCAGCGATTTCCCAAGCCATGCTGCCTTTTCAGTTTTCCAACCTTGGTAACATTAAGGTGTGTGAACTTCAACTCCCAGAATTCCCCAGCTAGCAAAGCTCCATACTGAGACACCCTCAGGAACCCCCAACCCATTTTCCTGCTCGCCAAGGCTTAGGCAAGGAGGTTCAGACTTCCAACATCTGGAACGGCTGATATCCAGATGATGTTCACATTCCTGTTTGGTGGCCTCAGTGGAGGAAGGGTGATGGGGTCCAGTTTGGAGTCCGCTGATCCAGGTAGCCTTAGCGCTTGAGAATGGCGTTCTGTAGTTGGGAAGAAGATGGAGGTCAACAATGGTGTGAAGCTGGCTAATGCAATCCTTCAACACAGGGGTCTCCAACCTTGGCCAGTTTACAATTTGGAGACTTCAACTCCCAGAATTCTTCAGCCAGCCATGCTAGCTAAGGAATTCTGGGAGTTGAAGTCCACAAGTCGTGAGGTGGCCAAGGTTGAAGACCCCTCCTTCAACATACCTCTGCTTAGCCATTCCACTTCCACCAAGTTGCCTTACATCAGGGGGGTCTTCAAAGTTGGCCCTTTTATGACTTGTGGACTTCAACTCCCAGAATTCCTTAGCCAGGCGTGTTAAAGTCCACAAGTCATATAAGGGCCAACTTTGAAGACCCCTGCCTTACATCAATGGTCCCCAATCTGCCACCTGTTTGGTCTGCGATTCCCAGAATTCCTCAGGACCAGCTGAGGAATTCTGGGAGTTGTAGTCCCCATCCCCTGTGGAGGGTCCAGGTCAGGAAATCTGCCTTATATTTCACATTCCATTGAAACGTCCCTAAAAGAGTTCCTACCCCTGAACCCCCTTTTTAAATCATATTTAATATAAATTAGGTTGCAAAACACAACGACTAAGAGAGAACTTCATCCAGTCTGCTGAAATTTCCAGCAATGTTTTAGAGGAGGGCTAGGCAACCTTGGCTCTTTTATGACTTGTGGACTTCAACTCCCAGAATTCCTGAGCCAGCATGAGGGAACTATGGCCCCCTCATGACTCGTGGACTTCAATTCCCAGAATTCCTGAGCCAGCCTGGCTCAGCTTGGAAAGTTCTCCCTTTCCCTTCAGAGTGGCTGACTCAGGAATTCTGGGAGTTGAAGTCCTCGAGTCATACAAGAGCCGAGGTTGCCTACCTCTGGGCTAGGCCTAGGCTGCTTTATGACTGGTGGACTTCAACTCCCAGAATTCCTGAGCCAGCCTGGCTCAGCTTGGAAACCTCCCTTTCTCCTCAGCATGGCTGGCTCAGGAATTCTGGGAGTTGAAGTCCACAAGTCATAAAAGAGCCAAGGTTGCCTACCCCTGTTTTAGAGAGAGGATAGGACCATAGAGAGGAAGAGGCAGGCTCCAGGCAGTCCTCGAATTACAATGTTTCCCCTTAGTGACCGTTCAAAATTGCAACGGCACTGAAAAAAAAGTGATTTATAACCATGTTTCACACTTATGACCATTGCAGCCTCCCCATGACCACATGATCAAAAGTTCAGACGCTTGGCAACTGTCTCATATTTATGACAGTCATGTGATCCCCTTTTGTGACTGTCTGACAAGCAAAGTCAATGGGGGAAGCCCGATTCACTTAATGACCAGGCAACTAACTTAACAGCGGCAGTGACTTGCTTAACGATGGTGGGAAGAAAGGTCGTAAAATGGGGCCAAAACTCATTTAGCAACTGTCTCCCTTAGTTCAGCTTTGGTCATAAGTCAAGGACTACCGTGTTTGGTAAGAATTCCTAGGTTTTGGAAGTGCAGGTAGTCCTCAAGTTACGATCCTTCATTTAGCAATCATTTGTGACTTGCACTTAACGACCATCGCAGCATCTGCACGGTTAACGTGATCAAAATTCAGGCACTGGGCACTTGGATAATAATAATAATAATAATAATAATAATAATAATAATAATAATAATAATAAAAAGTTGGAAGGGACCTTAGAGGTCATCTAGTCCAACCCGCTGCTCAGGCAGGAAACCCTATACCATTTCACACCAATGGCTCTCCAGGGTGTTCCCAGGGTCACATGACCGCCACTTGCGACCTTCCCCGCCATCTTCCGGTAAGCCCAAATCAGCAGTTTCACTTAACGACCGCATGATTCACTTAACAACTGCAGCGATTTCTTTTTAACAAACTGCGCCTCCCCCCAAAAAGTTGCAAAACCAGATGTGACTCGTATAACCACTGCCTCACTTAGCAATGGAAATTGCGCTCCCAAATTGTGCTTCGTAAGTCGAGGATTACCTATACAGGTAGTCCTCGACTTAACAACGTTCATGTAGTGACCGTTCAAAGTTAACGACGGCGCTGGAAAAAAGCGACTTACAACCGCTTTTCAAACTTACGACCTTTCCAAGCATCCCCCGGGGTCACGTGATCAAAATTCAGATGATCGACAACCGACTCGTATTCATGACGGTCGCAGCGTCCTAGGGAAGGGGGTGTCACGTGATCCCCTTTTGCGACCTTCTGAGAAGCAGTCAATGGGGGAAATCAGATTCGCTTAACAACTGTCGAGAACGGTCATAAAACGGGGCAAAACCTGCTTAACAACTGCCACGCTTAGCAGCCAAAATTTTGTCCAGGATGAGTTTTGCTCATTACAGATAGTCCGCGACTTATTTATCTGTCGAGTCATTCATTTAACGACGGAGGCGGAGAAAGGTCATCAAATGGAGCCAAATTCACTTAACAAATGTCTCACTTAATAGCAGGAACGTGGCGCTCAATTATTGTCGTAAGTCGAATTGTAGTTGAGGATTGCTCTTTTTTCCCCCGCACAGCTGCTCATCCATGATGGCTGTAGGATATTCCACAGGGCCCCCCCACATATGGGCCCCCCAAGTGCCCTATATGGCCTGTCAACCCCCCCAGGATAGAGGGCAGGCCCCCTCAATCTTCCGATGGCACTCAACCTTTTTTCTAGGGATTTAGAAATTGCTTTTGAGAGTCTCCGTGATTTATCATTTTTAATCATTTTTTTTTTGTTCCTGAAGGTCACCTCGCTAGTCTTCCACGATTAATGGGGCTGAGAATCAGCCCATCATCCTTACAAATTCCCTCTCTGGAGATACATTTCTCCAAATGAGGGCCCTTGAGATGAGTTGGGTGGTGGAGCATGGCTTTTGTAGTCGCCCTTATTAGTGCTAGCTTGGAGAAGGGTGCACTGGACGAGAAAAGGTCAAAAGAAGGATAGGACAGGGCAGATTGAGGGGAGAAAAACGATCCCGCTTCGTTTTTCTCACGCCGCAGAGGCAGTCCTCGCTTAGTGACCGCCTCATTTAGCAACCCATTCACATTTCCGGCTTTCGTAGTCGATCTTATTAGTGCCAGCTTGGAGAAACCTGCATTGGACGAGAAAACGTCAAAAGGAGGATAGGACAGAGCAGATAGAGGGGAGAAAAATGATCCCGCTTCGTTTTTCTCACACCGCATAGTGACCGCCTTGTTTAGCGACCGCTCGCAGTTCCGGCGGTAATAAAAAAAATTGATTTTGCAGCCAATCTTTGCATTGCTGATTTTCGGAGGTCTGCAAAGCAAAAAAAAGCTGAAGGAAGATTGCAAGCACAGTTGTGGGATCACTTAGAGACCTAGTTGCCAGTTCCAATTGTGGTCACTAAACGAGACTACCTGTAAATCCTGGATTTGAATAAGGCCCGCAGAGTGGGGAATTTTTTTATCTGTTTTTTCTTGGGATCAAAGCCAGCATACCAAATTGGTAACCTGTTCAAAAAATTGGGGCTTTCCCAGTTTAGAATCTTCTGAGCGAGGTTACCGGCTTAATCTCGGAGCATGCACAGAGCGCACTCCAAATAGTTACCGAGTCCAGGTGGTTTTTCTCTGTTTGCACAAGAAGAGGAATAGATAGGTTGGCTTTGCATTGCACAACGACAAAAATAACAAACCACCCTAGCCGGGCAAGGAGTTGGACTAGATGACCTCTAAAGCAGTGGTTCTCAACCTGTGGGTCGGGACCCCATTTGGGGTCGAACGACCATTTCACGGGGATCGCCAAACAACGCAGTCCGCCATTTCCCCCCACCTTTTCCTTAGCTGTGCTCCTCCCTTTTATTCTATTGGCTTTTGAAAGCCAATAGAATAGACTCTCTTGAATAGAGTCTAATTCTATTGGCTTTCAAAAGCCAATAGGAATTGTCCAGGCTGTCTCTGCCCTGCTGAGCCCGCCAAAAGTCCCATTCTGCAAACGGTGCTGCACCAGTTGAGTAGTCCTCGACTTACGGCCAGTTGGGGGTCGCGGCATTAAAAAGGTTGAGAACCACTGCTCTAAAGTCACTTCCAATCCTTTGGTTAAACCTCTTGTGCAAATACAGCTCAAAATGTTGAGTGGACCCTGGCACGATTTAAAAGCGCAACAGCAGCCCTTTGATCTGTGTGGGAGTCCTGTCTTAGACTAGGTGGGGTGAATACTACAGTCGAGAAACACTCTGTACGTGCTTGGTAAGAGAAAAGTGTACAGGTAGTCCTTGACGTACAACAGCAACTGGTCAAAGTTACAACGGCACTAAAAAAAGAGACTTTTGACTGTTTTTCATACTTAACGACCGTTGCAACATCCTCACGGTCGCACGATCAAAATTCAGACTGTCGCAAAAGGGACCCTGTAAACGTCATAAATATGAGCTAGTCTCCAAGCATCTCAATTTTCATCACGTGTTTATGGGGAGGTGGCAGCGGTCACAAGTGTGAACAGCCTTCCTAAGTCGCTGTTTTCTATACTGTTGTAACTTTGAACAGTCACTAAGAGAAACCGTTGTAAGTCGAGGACTACCTGTGTATATCCCGATCTTTGAAACCCTGCTGCTTTGGTAGGTTTCCCACATTCCCACCTGTTCTTGGACACAGTATTGCAAAGGTGGTTTGTTTTTCTTGGCATAAAGTTTCAGGATATTTAGATCGGGGCCTCTCAGCAGGGGGTTGGACTAGATGACCTCCAAGATCCCTTCCAACATTATTATTATTATTATTATTATTATTATTATCATCATCATCATCATCATGATTATGATTATTACCTCAACCTCCCTGGCTATGGAATGCTGGGAACTGAAGTCCACACGCCTTAAAGTTTAGCTGGAGATATTCTGGTTTGTAAAGGAAGCTTCTTTCAATTTTTTTTCCTCTAAACCGGCTTGTGTGAAGTGACTGTATTCTGAGTTTGAGCGCTCTTTATCTTCTGCCTGGGAAGGGTTTAAGGTTATTCAAAAGCCATTAGGCAGTAGGATTTAAAATAATCTGGACAGATTATGAAAACGGGGCTGAGTAAAATGAACAAACAACGGTAGACACAAATGCCCAAACGAGTTGGTTTAATCTGCATGTTGGTTTATTAAAAAAAAAAAATTCCCTCCTCCTTTTAGCTACGTTTTTAAAAGCAGTTTTAATCTGAGAATTCCTAATCTCTGGGATTTTAGAGTGGCAAATTCTTAGCGATCACGCCATCAAAGTAGGACTACCATACCAGTAATTGGCTAAAATTTACTGGAATTGTTTTCTCCGGAGGTTTGGGAGGGTCTTCTCTGAAAAATATCCCAGCAGTAAGAAAACTGCAAACTTAATTTGTAGACAGCTTGCTTACGGTCCAACAGCTGCGCTCTCTCTCTTTAGATAGAAAGTCGCAAGTGCTTTGCCGTTGTGATTATTCAGACCGTCTTTTGCCCACAACAACCCTGTGAGGTAGGTCAGAAAGAGGATCTAGACCAGAATCACCCAGTTTAGCTTCCTTGGCGCATATCTGCTTCTTTAATCCAGGCTTCCTAAAATTTACTTTTTTACATTTGGTCACCACGATGTAAAAAAGATATTGAGACTCTAGAAAGAGTACAGAGAAGAGCAACAAAGATGATTAGGGGACTGGAGACTAAAACATATAAGGAACGGTTGTTAGAATTGGGAATGTCTAGTTTAACGAAGAGAAGGACGAGGGGGGACAGGATAGCAGTGATCCAGTATCTCAGGGGCTGCCCCAAAGAAGAGGGAGTCAAGCTATTTTCGAAAGCACCTGAAGGCAGGACAAGAAGCAAGGGGTGGAAACTAATCAAGGAGAGAAGCAACCTAGAACTAAGGAGAAACTTCCTGACAGTGAGAACAATTAACCAGTGGAACTACCTGCCTCCAGAAGTAGTGAATGCTCCAACACTGGAAGTTTTTAAGAAGAGACTGGACAGCCATTTGTCCGAAATGGTGTAGGGTTTCCTGCCTGAGCAGGGGGTTGGACTAGATGACCTCCAAGGCCCTTCCAACTTTACTATTATTATTATTACTTCCCTAGATCAGGGGTGGGGAACCTTGGCTCTTTTATGATTGGTGAACTTCAACTTCCAAAATTCCTGAGCCAGCCACGCTGAGGGGAAAGGGAGAGGTTTCCAAGCTCAGCCATGTTGGCTGAGGAATTCTGGGAGTTGAAATCCAAGAGTCATAAAAGAGCCAAGGTTGCCTACCCCTGCCCTAGATCAAAGGAATACAATTTCCAGAATTCCTTCTGCCATTCATTCTGGGAGTTGTATTCTCCAGCAGCTGGAAGGCCCCGTTGCACAAAGCATTATAGCTAGTCCTTGACTTACGACAGTTCATTTAATGGCCATTCCACTTTAACAACAGCACTGAAAAAAGTCACTTATGTCCATTTCTCACGACCATTGCAGCATCCCCCGTGGTCACGTGATCAAAATTTGGACGCTTGGCAACTGACTCGTACTTACAACGGTCGCAGTGTCCACTGGGGGGGGTCACGTGATCCCCTTTGGGGCAGCCTTCTGACAAGCCAAGTCGACGGGGGGGGGGGGAACCCGGATTGATTTAACAACCCGGTTTTGCTAACTTAACCCCGGCAGCGATTCGCTTAACGACCTTGGAAAGAAAGGTCGTAAAACGGGGCGAATCTCACTTAACAAACGCCTCGCTTGGCCAACGCAAATTTGGGGCTCCGTTGTGGTCGTAGGTCGAGGACGAGCTCCACACGGTGTTGTGGTTCCTGCTTTAAAAAAAAAAAAAAAGAGCAGACAGTTATTGCATTTATTTATTAGGTGGGGTTTTTTTTTCCCCCACGTCAGCCGGATGTCACACTGACTGTGTGCCAATTGGACAAGCTCAGTGTGTGTGTGTGTATGTTTGCGTGTGTGTGTGTATTTGAGTGCAAGCAAGGGACTGAGTCTGGGTGAAGCTGTGGCTAAGGGGTGGTGGGCAAATCCTTGCCGATTCATTTTTTGGATCTGAAACAAATTGACTCTCTCCAGTTTTGGGGGTCCTGCGGATGGCTGGGCTGGGCTGGAGTTTCTGGGGTTGGGTCACCCCCCCCTTTTTTTTAGTGGGGTCACCTGGGGAGGGCGGGCACAATTGCTCAAAACCCTGCATTTTTCATGCCAATTCGATTAGGACAGCGCCTCTTAACCTGGGGCCCTTTAAGAGGGTTGGACTTCAACTCCCAGAATTCCCCAGCCAGCGCATGCTGGCTGGGGAATTCTGGGAGTTGAAGTCCAGCCCTCTTAAAGGGCCCCAGGTTGAGAAACGCTGCATTAAGGAATCCCCCGCACCTCTCGTTATGCCATCCTCTCCCCTCAGGCCCAGCAGCCAGGGAGTGGACGATGGGCCCTGCTCACAGGGAGTGACATGCAGCCTGCCTTCGGTCCCGTCTCCCCAAAAGCCCTGCAGAAAGCACTCTGCCCATGCCCAACAGAACTCTTCCCTCCGACAAAAAAACCTCCCAAGTTGGGTTTTTAGCAACCCTGGCCCCAAGCTCCCCCCCCCTTTCCCCCCAACAAGGATGCCAAGTGGGGTGCCAAGCGATGCCACCCCCTCCTCCAACACACCCACCCACCCCAGACACGCCTCCGTGTATGGGGTGCCCTTCCATCTCTTTGTTTCCTGCTGAGTCCCAATCCGGGACTGGTTTTCTCGCCTTGCCCGTTTGGGGCCATCGCTTTCCCCGCGCCCGTTGGGGACCCGTTCAAGCCTCAAGTGCTATTCTGAGTTTGACGAACGATCAGGCAAAAATGTTCCTCAGGACCCAGGACCGGAGCAGGGTGCGAATCCTGGCCCCGGTCCGATCACAACCACGGAGACGGAGGGGTGGGGTGGGGGTGCTGTGCTGATCTCCGCTCGACGTTTCCTTCCTTCTGTCTTTGAAGCACAACCTTCGCCGACGCTTCCTCGTTGCAGTCAATTGGGGTGGGTGGGGGGGACACAACTGTTGTGTGTACGGGGAGAAAGTACGACTAATGATGAAGAATGAAGAATCCGTGGTGCCGTGTTGGTGGATTTACAAGGGAGGCAACGTGTCCGACGTCAGTGCTTTAGAGCGACTCGGCGCATCCCTGGCTGTCTTCGGCTACGCCTAGGGGTGGTCCTCGAGTTACGACGGCTCGTTGAGTGAGCCAAGTTACCACGGCGCTGGAAAAAAAGTGACTTTTTGAACGTTTCTCACCATTGCGACATCAACATTCAGATGCTTGGCCACTGATTCGTATTGGGGACGGTTGCGGTGTCCCCGGGAGGGGGCGGTATCACGCCACGATCCCCTTTTGCGACCTTCTGACGAGCGGAGTCAGCGGGGGGGGGGGGGAAGCCGGAATCACTTAGCAACCGGGTGACTCATTTAACAACGGCAGGGATTGGCTTAAGAACTGTAGCAGGGAAGGTCGTAAAAGGGGATAAAACTCCCTCGTAAGTCGAGGACTGCCGGTACCCGCTTCTGCATCTTTTGCACCCGTGACCCGCGACCGGGTAGGTGTGCGATGCGATGAAGATTGGGCAATATATTTATATATATATATTGGGCAATATATATATATATATTGGGCAATATATATATATATATATACATATATATAAAACACAGTTAGTCCTCAACATTCAACCATTCGCTTAATGACAATTCCAAGTTATGACACCTTCGGGGAAAAAGTGTTTCACAACCTGGACTCGCATTTATGACCTCTCCTGGAGTCACGTGACTGCCCCTTGAGCACTTGGCTCCCTTTTACAACCGGTCGTGCAATCCTGGGATGGCGATTTGCAAGCTTTCTGCAAAAAAAAACCCCAAACGTCCGTTGTGGGAACTGGATTTGCTTAACGGCCATGTGATTCGTTGAATGACCGTGGTGGTTCGCTACAAGTGGTCCTTGACTTACGACAGTTCGTTTAGCGACCGTTCATAGTTGCAGCAGCACTGAAAAATGTCCTTTGGGGCAGGTTTTCACAGTTAACGACCTTTGCAGCAGCCTCCCCGTGATCGAAATTCGGACGCCGGGCAACTGATTCGTATTTATGACGGTTGCGGTGTCCCCCGGGGGGTGTGTGTCACGTGGCAATCCCCCTTTTGCGACTTTCTGACCCAAAGTCAGTGGGGGATCCAGATTCACTTAACAACCGGGTTACTAATGTAAGAACTGCAGTGTTTCACTTAACGACAGTGGCAAAAATTACTTCACAAATGTCTCATTTAACAATGGAAGCGTTGGGCTCAACGGCGGTCGTAAGTCGAGGACTGCTTGTACCTGTAATAATCGGGGGTGGGAGGACATAACTCTCAGGTACCAATCCCACAGACCGGCCAGCACGGGGAGGGGGTCTGCGGAGGTCCCCCCCCCTCCCCGGCTTCTTCACAAACCTCTTCAGCGTACAACTGATTGTTCCACAGGTGCCAAGGGCATAATCCGAGTGAATGAAACAAAAACGCTAATGATGATTAACGATGATTAACATTCTGGGTTTCCTTATTGGTAATTGTTGTGTTAGTTGTGACCGTGGTTCTTGAAAGAAAAAAAAAATAGGCTTGTAGAGGAAAAAAATAATAATTTTTAAAAAGGGAAAAGTTAACGGCACTTGATCCATCGTGTGGTTCTGTGACTAGCTCTGGAAATGGTGGTTATAACCCTGGAATAAAATGTGTTCTTGGTCTGGAAATTCGTGTCTGTCTGTTCTTGGTGAGGATGTGGCACTGCTGGCCCGGGAATTCTGGGAGTTGAAGTCCACTCAAGGTAAAGGATAGTGGCTGGGGAATTCTGGGAGTTGAAGTCCACCTGTCTTAAAGCCTGCTGGCTGGGGAATTCTGGGAGTTGAAGTCCACTCAAGGTAAAGGATAGTGGCTGGGGAATTCTGGGAGTTGAAGTCCACCTGTCTTAAAGCCTGCTGGCTGGGGAATTCTGGGAGTTGAAGTCCACCCATCTTAAAATTGCTGAGAAACACTAACTGGCCTCATTCTTCTCTCTTTAGCTGTCCTCTGCCTCCTTCTGGCCTATAATTTGCTACCAAAAGCATCTTCATGGGTAGATATAAAAAATAAGCAGCTGTGGACACCATCTTGACCTTTTTTTACTTTTCCAGTGAGAAGACTTGATAGATGAGGCTGGCTCCGTCTTCTCTCTGCTAATGATGGTGCCCATCCCAGCAGAAATTGAGAACAAATCCTATCTCAGCAATATATCCTAAGACCTGATCCCCAGAAAGTGTGTTCCAACAGTTTCCTGGCTCCTGTTTCTTTAAGGGACCTCAGGGCAATCTGGACCAGAACTTTAAGATGGGTGGACTTCAACTCCCAGAATTCCTCAACCAGCTTGCTGACCTTCACCCAGCCACAGAAGAAGAAAAATTGCATAAGCATCCTTTATTGCAAACCAGATCCCATATTTGCATTCCCATTTAACAAAGCACAAACAGACCTGTTTTGCAATACACACACACACACTCATTTCATTTGCTTTTGGGAGTCTATAGCTTTTTCTGTTCCTGTTTTGCAATATATGTGTATATCTATATCTATAGATAGATAGATAGATAGATAGATAGATAGATAGATAGATAGATAGATAGATAGATAGATAGATAGATCGAGAGATAGAGAGATAGAGATAGATATAGATATAGATATACACGTGAAGTACTAATACCACTTTACAATGCCTTGGTAAGGCCACACTTGGAATCCTGCATCCAGTTTTGGTCACCACGATGTAAAAAAGATGTTGAGACTCTAGAAAGAGTTCAGAGAAGAGCAACAAAGATAATTAGAGGTCTGGAGGCTAAAGCATATAAGGAACGGCTGCTGGAATTGGGTCTGTCTAGTCTAATGAAGAGAAGGACGAGAGGGGACATGATAGCAGTCTTCCAGTATCTCAAGGGATGCCCCAAAGAAGAGGGAGTCAAGATATTCTCCAAAGCGCCTGAAGGCAGGACAAGAAGCAACAGATGGAAACTCATCAAGGAAAGAAACAACCTAGAACTAAGGAGAAACTTCCTGACAATGAGAACAATTAACCAGTGGAACTACCTGCCTCCAGAAGCGGTGAATGCTCCAACACTGGAAGATTTTAAGAAGAGACTGAACAGCCATTTGTCTGAAATGGTATAGGCTTTCCTGCCTGAGCAGGGGGTTGGACTAGATGACCTCCAAGGTCCCTTCCAACTTTATTATAATTATACACACACACAATTATTTCATTTGCTTTTGGGAGTCTATGGCTCTTTCTGTTCCAGCACCTGTTTCCCCCCCCCCCAAAATCCTGCAACACCAGTTCATCATCCTTAAATTGCAAGCAGTGATACAGAAGGAAGGGTTCCAGTTCAAATTAAGGTCTCCAGTCTGCACTGGGCCATATCCTCAAAGCAGCAGAGCAGCACACAATGATCCTGTGGGGTAGGCTAGGCTAAAAACCAGCTCACCCAAGACTGAAGATAGAAGCAGAAATGGGCCATAGATAACCAGGATGGGAAATGCAGAACATAATCAGCAATAGTCCCGGAGCCTAGAGAAATAGTGCAGATCTTTTTTCCTGTCTGAAGATGCACCGGAGGATAAGGCTATGCGTCTCCGTTGCTTAAGCAACCTCCTTAAGCATAAAAAATGTTTCAATGAAAGAAAAAAGAACCTTCGCACAGAGAGAGAGGGGGGGATGAGAGAAGAGAAAGAGAAGAAAGAAAGAGAAAAAAAGAAAGAAAGAGAAAGAAAAAGAAGAGAAATAGAAAGGGACAGAAAAGAGAGAATAAGAGAAAAGAGGGAGATAGAGAGAAGACAGAAGATGGAGGGAGAGAAGAGAAAGAGGAGAGATAGGGAGAGAGGAAGAAAGAGAGAGAGAAGACAGAGTAAGAAAGGGAAAAGAGAGAGAGACAGAGAGAAAAGAGAGAGAGAAAGAGAGATCCCAATTTTGGGATCTTGGGGTTTGCCCTCTTTTCACGCTTTTCCAGTTTCCTTTCCCCTATTTCTAGTTGCCCATTTTAAATTTATTTTTAGAATGGCGCCTCTTTTCGTGCCTCTTCAGGAATTAAACCGGCATCATCCACGTGTCAAAGGACTAACCGAGTCTGTTCCAGCAAACAATGAACTGAACCGAGGAAACAGAATTTAAAAAAAGCAAAAGATGCTTAAGAAAAAAAAAATCCTTCTTTCGGTTGGTTCAATGGAACTATTTTTAGGTCCTAACCTGCTTCAAGCTATACTTAGAAACATGGAATTTAGCTTGATGAGGTCGGCTGACCGGGCTGCTCTCAGCCTCCTTAAGATCAATAGAGAGCCACCCGCACAGATCCGCAAGGGAGTGAATCCTAATGAAGGATCCCTCATTCCGAATGCACCGGTTGTATTTTCATTTGCTACCAAAATCCTTAAAAGGAATGGGGAGGGGGGGGGAAATCCCTCAGCCAGTCTGTTTCAGCCCCCTCTGAAAGCATCTTCAAAAACGCTGGAGCCAGCAGCATCCCAGTGACATCATCAGCATCCTTGGAGAGGAGGCTGTCTCCAAGGCAACAGGGTCCGGGCATCGCCCAATGGAAAGCTGGCATCCGAGCTATTGTGGAACCAACAGGGAAGCAGGTAAGGGGGTTCTGAGCATCCCACCTTTTTAGATGTTAGATTTTCTTTTTCTCCTGAACAGGCCGAATCTTTCTCCTCCTATTTTCTCCACAACCACAACCCTGTGAGGTTGGTTGGGCTGAGAGAGAGTGGCTAACTCAAAGTCACGCAGCAGTTTTCATGGCTAAGGCAGGACTAGAACTCACCGTCTCCTGGTGATTTGCCCAAAACCACCCACTCAGCTTTCTTGCCTAAGGGGGGGGGACTAGAACACACCAGGTAACCTAGTTAGTTAATTTATGGCCTTTTGAATATGGGTGAGCTTCAACTCCCAGAATTCCAATGCTGATTGAGGAATTCTGGGAGTTGAAATCCACCCTCCTTAAAGCATGCTGGCTGGGGAATTCTGGGAATTGATGTACTCCCTTCTTAAAGCATGCCGGCTGAGGAATTCTGGGAGTTGAAGTCCACCCATCTTAAAGCATGCTGGCTGGGGAATTCTGGGAGTTGAAATCCACCCACCTTAAAGCACACTGGCTGGGGAATTCTGGGAGTTGAAGTTCACCCACCTTAAAGCACGCTGGCTGGGGAATTCTGGGAATTGAAGTCCACCGATCTTCAAGTGGTCAAGGTTGAGAAACACTGGTTTATGATATTGTGTGTAAACCTGAAAACATGTTTATTCAAGAAATGAAACACCCCTATTTTTCTGACTGCAATTCTTCTCACCTCTGGTGCTGAAGATCACCAAATAATAATGATGATGATGATGATGATGACTACAAGCAGCGGCATGACAAATTAGCAACAATGGTGCATTGGAAGATCTGCAAGAAATATCATTTGCCTGTAAGCAAGAACTGGTGGGATCATAAAATAGAGAAAGTCATAGAAAATGATAAAGTTAAACTGCTCTGGGACTTCAGAATTCAAACAGACAAGCACCTGCAACATAACACCCCGGACTTAACAATTGTCGATAAGAAAGACAAAAAAGTCTGGATAGTGGACGTGGCAGTGCCTGGAGACAGCAGAATAGACAAGAAAGAACTGGAGAAGATAACAAAATACAAAGACCTACAAATAGAAATAGAAAGACTGTGGCAAAAGCAAGCAAGAGTAGTACCAATAGTCATAGGCACCTTGGGTGCAATCCCAAAACAACTGGAGCACCACTTGAACACCATTGGCATTGACAAATTCGCCATTAGTCAATTGCAAAAGGCAGCCTTATTAGGAACTGCTTCCATCCTGCGACGATATCTGTAATACCATCAAACATCCACATCTGCCTATCCCAGGTCCTGGGTAAAGACTCGATAGGTAGACAAAATGCCAAATCCAGTCTGAACATCTGGCTGACTGTGTGATGATCCATCGTCATCATCATCATCATCATCATCATCATCATCAAGTTGGAAGACACCTTGGAGGTCATGTAGTCCAACCCCCTGCTCAGGCAGGAAACCCTATACCATTTTGGACAAATGGCTGTCCAGTCTCTTCTTTTTGGTTTGGACCAACACTCATCATACGTGACCAATCCTGCCACCTGTCACTGCCCCTGGTAATGTAGCTTCTCATAATACTTTCAATCTCTCCCCTTTTCTCCATGTCCCCCCTCAATTTTCTCCCATGCCCCCCCCCCTTTATATGCTCTGCTACTTGCTCCCCAACCTTCCTCCTTCAATCTCTGCTTGATCCCACAAGGCCATTTTTAATCCCAGAATGCATTAAACACTCAAGAGCTTGGACTGTCTACGCTGGCAGGGAATTTGAAGATTTGCAGAGATTTCAGATGGGGGGGGGGCAGGGGAGAGAACACCAGGTTGGAGAAACTGAATTAAAAGATTTCCCCTTTAATGGATACCTCCCCAAGCCCCCCTCCTCCTCCTCCTTCCATTTTCATGGTAAAGGCATCAGGGAAGTTAAGAATCGGCATTCAAAAGATGACTGGTCCGTTGCCATAGAAACTGTGTCTGGAATCCCGTGGCAATGGTTGCTTGGTGATGAACCCTGGACGAATCACATGCCTGCAGGGCCGCGTTTCTCAGCCTTCACCGCTTGAAGGTGGGTGGACTTCAACTCCCAACTTCCCTTGCCGGCTGGGGAATTCTGGGAGTTGAAGTCCACCCGTCTTTGAGTCGCCGAGGTTGAGAGGCACGCCTGAAAAGAACTGGCAAGGGTACCAAGGAGTGATCCGCGGCCCATTCTCGGTTGCTAGAACCGTCGCTCAAAAGCTCCATAGCAACAAGCCCCACCTTTCCTTTCTCCCGACAACAGCAGTATCCTGGCAACAGGGAGACAGCATCTTCCTCGCACCCCCCACCTCCCACCCAGCGGGATCTGCCTCCCAGCAACGATGCATCGCGTGGTGCCTTTCCTCTCCTGGAAACCAAGTACTGGTCTTCTGGATTGGCTGACCCTGCCAGATCGTCCACAATCAGACACCGGTCAGTTCGCAGCCAGCCAGAGAGTTTGCCATGATGCCGATCCTTCTCTCTCTAGATCAGCGGTTCTCAACCTATGGGTCGCGACCCCATTTGGGGTCAATCGCCAAAGGGTCGCCAAAGGCGGCGATCCGGGGGTCGCCAAATGCGGCGATCCGCCATTTTTTGCAGTGCCGTGCACGCGCGCCGCGCATGGGGGCGGCGCCGTGCACACGCGCCGCGCATGCGCAGAACATTTGTGTGACGGGGGTCGCCGTCACACAAACGTTGAGAAGCACTGCTCTAGATCTTTCCCCCAGATGGTTTCCACAGCTCACTGAGTCTGGGTTGCCAATGTCAAATGCCAACCTTTTCCCAGAATAACAGCGTTAGAAGGGACCTCCAAGGTCTTCTAGTCCAACCCCTGGATGAAGCAGGAGACCGCCCTGAGTCCTTTGGGATTGGGCGGCATATAAATAAAATTAAATACAAATACAAATACCGGGCCTATACCATTTCAGGCAAGTGGCTGTCTGATCTTTTCTTAAAAAAGGAGGAGGAGGAGGAGGAGGAGGAGGAGGAGGAGGAGGAGGAGGAGGAGAATAGAGCTGGAAGGGACCTTGGAGGTCTTCTAGTCCAACCCCCTACTCAAGCAGGAGACCCTGCTGTAGACCATTTCAGACAAGTGGCGGTCCAATCTCTTCTTAAAAAGAAGGAGGAGGAGGAGGAATAACAGAATAATAGCATTGGAAGGGACCTTGGAGGTCATCTAGTCCAACCCCCGGCTGAAGCAGGAGACCCCATGCCATTTCAGACAAATGGCTGTCCAGTCTCTTCTTAAAAACCTCCCGTGTTGGAGCATTCACCGCTTCTGGAGGCAAGTCGGGATCATCTCCTGAAGACGGCAGCCAAATCACACCAGTCCTGCAAGCTGGTGCACACCCTGTGCTCCACCCTAAACCTGGGTTAAATATGGTTGCATTCACACCACATTCTGGGCCGGAGGAAGTCATTTTCCCAGTTAGCAGGACGCTGATGCAGTCACGATGTTTAAACCAGTATTTCTCAATCATGGCAACTTTAAGTTTAAAATGGGGCCTGGGGGCTCTTTTGTCATCTTCATAAATGATCTAGAGCAGGGGTCTTCAAACTTGGCCCTTTGATGACTTGTGGACTTCAACTCAAGTGATAAAGTGCAGGTAGTCCTCGACCTACATCAGTTCGCTTAATGACTGTTCGAAGTTACAATGGCCCTGAAAAAAGTGCCCCTCAAGCCACAGCCAAGCAAGACGCCTGCCTGCCCACCCAGCCGCATTCTTCCTCCTGTCCGAAGTTTTCATTGTTGTGAGCATTTCTGTTGGGGATTGGCAGTAGGGGTGGGGGGGGCTGTTTGGTTTTTATTCCCCCCCCCCATCTGCTGGTTGGTTGCAGCAGGTTGTAGTCACTTCACATGACCCTGGGACACTGTGACCGTCATAAATATGAATCAGTTGCCAAGCATCTGAATGTAAATCACAAGACCCTGGAGAGGCTGCAACATTCCAGCTGATCGGCGCTTCTTCTGGGCTCACCAGAAACCCCAGGATCAGTGCTGAGCCCCAGCTGGAACCTGGTGCTGATCCTGGCGCTTCCGCTGAGCCCTGACAGCCCTGCAGCTCCAGCCATCTCTCGCTCAGGCTTCTGCGGTGCTGCCAACGGTTCAGCTCATTCCCTTCCCCCGCTACCACTTTTCTAGGATGGTCGCGTACCACCAGCCAGGTGCCAATGTACCACAGGTGGTACCCGTACCACTGGTTGAAAAGCCTTGATCTAGACCAGTGGTTCTCAACCTTTTTAATGCTGCGATCCCCAACTGGTCGTAAGTCGAGGACTACTCAACCGGTCATAAGTCGAGAACTACTCAACTGGTGCAGCACCGTTTGCAGAATGGGACTTTTGGTGGGCTCAGCAGGGCAGAGACAGCCTGGACAATTCCTATTGGCTTTGGAAAGCCAATAGAATTAGACTCTATTCAAGAGAGTCTCTTCTATTGGCTTTCAAAAGCCAATAGAATAAAAGGGAGTAGCACAGCTAAGTAAAAGGGGGAAAAAAATGGCGGACTGCGTTGTTTGGCGACCCCCGTGAAATGGTTGTTCGACCCCAAATGGGGTCCCGACCCACAGGTTGAGAACCACTGTCCTAGTGATTGGCCCAGTCACCCAACTGTCTTTCCTCCCTAAGGCGAGACTAGAACTCACTGTCTCCCTGTGATTGGCCCAGTCACCCAGCTGTCTTTCCACCCTAAGGCGAAACTAGAATTCACTGTCTCCCGGTGATTGGCCCAGTCACCCAGCTGTCTTTCCACCCTAAGGCGAGACTAGAACTCATTCTCCTAGTGATTGGCCCAGTCACCCAGCTGTCTTTCCTCCTAAGGCGAGACTAGAACTCACTGTCTCCCAGTGATTGGCCCAGTCACCCAGTTGCCTTTCCTGCCTAAGGCAAAACTAGAACTCACTGTCTCCTAGTGATTGGCCCAGTCACCCAGTTGGCTTTCCTGCCTTAGGCAAAACTAGAACTCACTGTCTCCTAGTGATTGGCCCAGTCACCCAGCTGTCTTTCCTCCCTAAGGCGAGACTAGAACTCACTGTCTCCCAGTGATTGGCCCAGTCACCCAGCTGTCTTTCCTCCCTAAGGCGAGACTAGAACTCATTCTCCTAGTGATTGGCCCAGTCACCCAGCTGTCTTTCCTCCCTAAGGCGAGACTAGAACTCATTCTCCTAGTGATTGGCCCAGTCACCCAGCTGTCTTTCCACCCTAAGGCGAGACTAGAACTCACTGTCTCCCTGTGATTGGCCCAGTCACCCAGCTGTCTTTCCTCCCTAAGGCGAGACTAGAACTCACCGTCTCCCACTGATGGGCCCAAAGTCACCTAGCCGGCTTTCATGGCTAAGGCAGGACTAGAACTCACCATTCCCAGCTTTCTAGCCTGGCGCCTTAACCACTAGACTATAAAGTGGCTCTGATCATGCCACTTGCTGAAACACAGCATCCTTCCTATCTCTTTTTGGCATCACGAAGCACCCAAGATCAGTGCTTCGAAAGCCTTCGTAAGCCAGGGAGGTGGATCCAACATTTGGCAGACATACCAAGTCACCATGGACTGGCGTTTTGTTTTTTCTTTGCTTCTTTTTCATTGCAAAATTGTGGATTCTTTTCTTTTAATGCCAGAGAGACCAGAAAAGGATTGATACGGGAACTGAAGCTCCACTTTTCTCTGCATGAGGTCCTGCCTGGCTGTTAATGTCAGTGGGATCAATGTCCCCCATTTAGGGTCATGCTTTGGCGCCACCTTGCAAGGACCCTCCCCGCCAGTGGATACGGTACTCAAGAAGGTGGGGCTTAAGATGACTCCACCCCTTTGAAAAGGATTTGATTATTAGAAGCTGGGCTAGTCCTTCCACTGATAATTGCTTTCCTCCTCAGGAAATTCCTCCTTAGTTCCAGGTTGCTTCTCTCCTTGATGAGTTTCCATCCATTGCTTCTTGTCCTGCCTTCAGGTGCTATAGAGAAGAGCTTGACTCCCTCTTCTTTGGGGCAGCCCCTGAGATACTGGAACACTGCTATCCTGTCCCCGCTCGTCCTTCTCTTCATTAAACTAGACAAATCCAATTCCTGCAACCGTTCTTCGTATGCTTTAGCCTCCAGGCCCCTGATCCTCTTTGTTGTTCTTCTCTGCACTCTTTCTAGAGCAGTGGTTCTCAACCTGTGGGTCGGGACCCCGTTTGGGGTCGAACGACCATTTCACGGGGGTCGCCAAACAACGCAGTCCGCCATTTTTTTCCCCTTTTCCTTAGCTGTGCTACTCCCTTTTATTTTATTGGCTTTTGAAAGCCAATAAAATAGACTCTCTTGAATAGAGTCTGATTCTATTGGCTTTCAAAGCCAATAGGAATTGTCCAGGCTGTCTCTGCCCTGCTGAGCCCGCCAAAAGACCCATTCTGCAAACGGTGCTGCACCGGTTGAGTAGTCCTCGACTTACGACTGGTTGAGTAGTCCTCGACTTACGACCGGTTGGGGGTCGCGGCATTAAAAAGGTTGAGAACCACTGCACTAGGAGAATGAGTTCTAGTCTCGCCTTAGGGAGGAAAGACAGCTGGGTGACTGGGCCAATCACAGTGAGACAGTGAGTTCTAGTCTAGCCTTAGGGAGGAAAGCCAGCTGGGTGACTGGGCCAATCACTGGGAGTTGGTGAATTTATTTATTTATTTATTTATGAGACTTATATACCGCTTTAAGTGCAAGCACTCTCTAAGCGGTGTACACCAGTAAGCAATGTATATATATATTTACATTGCCCCCAACAATCTGGGTCCTCATTTTACCTACCCCGGAAGGATGGAAGGCTGAGTCAACCTTGAGCCGGTGAGATTTGAACCGCTGACCTGCTGAACACAGGTTCAATTCTCATCTCACCTTAGGCACGAAGGCTGGCTGGGTGAATTTGGGCCGGTCCCTCTCTCTCAGCTCAGCCCACCTCACAGGGTGGCTGTTACGAGGGAAATAGGAAGAGGGAAGTGTATTGGATATATATAAATAAGTGAAGGAATAAAATAAAGGAGCCAGAAGCAGCGACTGGAGCATTAATATAGAAAAGTTACGCCAATGACTTCCAGAGCGGAGACCTTGACGCTCCGTGTATAGGAAAGGGGTGTGTGTTATTATAAGAGGACGCCTCCCTTCAAAGCAAGACCGAAATGCTGGCATCCATGTGCAGGCAGCTCTGCCCCAGCTCTCAGCTTATGGGGTGAACTCATGTGCATTAGAACCGGGGGGGGGGGCAGAAGGCAAGCAACTAACCGGATTTGAGCAGGACCCACAAATAACCCAGGAGAAAGAGGTTTCTGCCTTGCTGCCTGCTGAACACCAATTCCTCAGCGCCTAGCAGAGGTGGGGGGCCCGGCGCCATGACTCAGGCGGGAGGGGGGGAGAGGCAGCTCCCCACTGAAGCACAGCAAGCAGGGAAACAGATACTCAGTGGCTGCTTTCTGACGGTGACTCAGACACCGTCTTCGGTGGGTTTGCCAGCCTAGCTCCCCCTGTTGGGTTCCCGCCCGCGGTTCTTGCAGCCGATGGACAGTTGCCCGCCTCTGTCATGCAGATGACCGTTCCAGCCTTCTGGTCTCCTCACCTGGATCCCCTGGAGAAGTGACATCCTGGCTTTCTCTCTGCCTGGTGCTGATGACCGCTAGCCAGCTCTGCCAACCGCCAGCTGCACCGGCTTGGCCAGCAGAACCGGTGCCAAGGACACATCCCGGACTTTCCCGCCGATGAGGCAGTGAGGGCTTGGGTGGTACCCCAACACAGGTAAGCAGCATGTAAGGGTAAGCAGCTTCAGCCGGAGGGGGCTCCCAGCTGGGACATCCAGGCAGACCGTGGGGAAGAGGGGGTCTTGAAAGGGGTTCGGCCATGGAAAGACGAGGAAAAATGCAGAGGTGGTTCAGAGGCAGCGTTTGGACCGTGAGCTCAGCCTGGCTGCTGAATGACTCCAGGTGACGGGGGGGGGGTGTCACACCCTGCAGAGCGGAGACAAGCCCAACAAGTTGGAGTCTTGCAATGCCTGAAACATTAAAAAAAATTAACCTAAGCCAGATTAAAAACAAAGGAGGTTTAGGGTGTTAAGAAAATGCAGATGCTCACTTTAGACAGCATCTGGTTACAGGAACACTATGGGGAGTGGCGAAGAAGAGAATTCCTCTCTTGGCTGTGGATTCTATCTACTGTAGCTAGATGTTGGTCTGTCTCCATATCTACCCACTGTATTCACACACCTACCTATCATCTATATTTTTTCTGCCTGCCTGCCTGCCTGCCTGCTTGCCTGCCTGCCTGCCTGCCTATCTATCTATCTATCTATCTATCTATCTATCTATCTATCTATCTATCTATCTATCTATCTATCTATCTATCTATCTATCTATCTATCCGTCTATTCATACATATCTTTCTCTTCTTTACCTTTCTCTTATCTATCTATCTATCTATCTATCTATCTATCTATCTATCTATCTATCTATCTATCTATCTATCTATCTATCTATCTATCTATCTATCTATCTACCTGCTAGCTAATTCATCTATCTCATCTATCTACTGGTCTACCCGTCTACCTACCTACCTACCTCCTACCCTCCTTTCTGTCTGTCTATCTCTCTGTCTATCTCTCTGTTCATCCATCCATCCATCTACTGTATCATCTATCCATCTGTCTCTGTCCATTGGTCTGTCCATGCATCATCTGTCTATCTATCTATCTATCTATCTATCTATCTATCTATCTATCTATCTATCTATCTATCTATCTATCTATCTATCTATTTACCTTACTTATGTATCTCCTACCCATCCATCATCTACTATCCATCTTCTCTGTCTCTCTGTCTGTCTGTGTCTCTCTCTGTGTCTCTGTCTCTCTCTCCCTCATCTATCTCATTTACCTATCTATCTATCTATCTATCTATCTATCTATCTATCTATCTATCTACCACCTACCTGTCTGTCTGTCCATCTGTCCGCCCGTCCATCCATCCATCCATCCATCCATCCATCCATCCATCCATCCATCCATCCATCCATCCATCCATCCATCCATCCTAGAGTTGTCTATCATCAGCTATCTTAGGTTTATTACCTGTAGCTTTTTTCCCACTGGAAGGGTGACTGACCAGGTGGGGACCAAAGAGATGGGGTGAGAATGGGCGAAGAAGGTATTTGTGGAGGACTGGAAGAAAATGGATGTCCCACACCTGGACTGATTCAAAAATGGGCTTGAGATGCAACTCCGAGTTGGGTTTGAGGGAACAGGGTCTGGACCAGGGAGATGGGACCATTGCTGAGCCCATCTGTATGTTGTGTAGACATCACGTGAGGAGGCGAGTTACAGATGATTCACCAGAGAAGTTAGCCCAAATAGTTTTAGCCTTCATCAAGCTACAGGGATTGGGGGCAGCTGGTTGCAGAATTGTGCAAACCTAAGTCCTTTGGCTGAGTAGAGGTAGTCCTCCACTTACAAGAATTCGTTTAGTGACCATTCAAAGTTACAATGGCAGAGAAAGAAAGAAGAAGAAAGAAAGAAAGAAAGAAAGAAAGAAAGAAAGAAAGAAAGAAAGAAAGAAAGAAAGGATATCTGCCTCAACCAAGAAAAATTTGCACAATTGCCTAGACCCTTCCTTCCTGCCTCCCTCCCTTCCTCCCTCCCTCCCTCCCTTCCTTTCTCCTTCCTCCCTCCCTTCCTCCTTGATCCTTCCTTCCTTCCTTCCTTCCCTCCCTCCCTTTTCCTTCCTTCCTTTCTCCCTCCCTCCTTGATCTTCCTTCCTTCCTCCCTCCCCCCCTCCCTTCCTCTTTCTCCTTCCTTCCTTCCTTCCTTCCTTCCTTCCTCCCTCCCCCCTTGATCTTCCTTCCTTCCTTCCTCCCTCCCTCCCTTCCTCTTTCTCCTTCTCCTTCCTTCCTTCCTTCCTTCCTTTCTCCCTCCTTGATCTTCCTTCCTTCCTCCCTCCCCCCTCCCTTCCTCTTTCTCCTTCCTTCCTTCCTTCCTCCCTCCCTCCTTGATCTTCCTTCCTTCCTCCCTCCCTCCCTTCCTCTTTCTCCTTCCTTCCTTCCTTCCTTCCTTCCTTCCTTCCTCCCTCCCTCCTTGATCCTTCCTTCCCTCCCTCCCTCCCTCCCTTTTTCCTTCCTTCCTCCCTCCCTCCTTGATCTTCCTTCCTCCCTCCCTCTCTCCCTTCCTCTTTCTCCTTCCCTCCTTCCTCCCTTCCTCCCTTCCTTTCTCCTTCCTTCCTTCCTCCCTCCCTCGATCTTCCTTCCTTCCCTCCCTCCCTCCCTCTCTCCCTCCTTCCTTTCTTCCTTCCTTCCCTCCCTCCCTGCCTCCCTTTTTCCTTCCTTTCTCCCTCCCTCCTTGATCTTCCTTCCTTCCTCCTTCCCTCCCTTCCTCTTTCTCCTTCCCTCCTCCCTCCTCCCTCCCTCCCTCCTTCCTTTCCTCCCTCCCTCCCTTTTTCCTTCCTTTCTCCCTCCCTCCTTGATCTTCCTTCCTTCCTTCCTCCCTCCCTCCCTCCCTTCCTCTTTCTCCTTCCTTCCTCCCTCCCTCCCTCCTTGATCTTCCTTCCCTCCCTCCCTCCCTCCCTTCCTCTTTCTCCTTTCTTCCCTCCCTCCCTCCCTCCCTCCCTCCCTCCCTCCCAGGCCTCCACTTCCTCTTGGTCTGGCTTCTCTGCAGCTGAGGCAGGGCAGGGATGGCTGACTTTGCCACCATCCGGCTTCCTCTCTGTATGGAGGCAGTTCCCATGGCAACGGCCAATCAGAAAAAGAGGATGCTGCCAGCTAAGGACCAGCCAGCCAGGCAGGCAAGCTTCATGGATAGGTGTGGTAGGGAGGGGGCAGGGAAGGGATACCACTGGGTTGGCCACCCACAGGGGAGGGGGCACCATCTCTCTGCATACCCGCCACCATTTTCTGATTTGGGAGCCCCAACACTGAGGGAAAATCCTTGGGGCATCACCCCCATCATTTTTCAGCCTTCTCCTGCCTCTTTCAGGGGCCCAGCCCGTCTTCTGTACCACAGGCTGATGGTCCCGGGTTCAAGTCTTGACGGATGTGCTCACACAGAACGACTGGGGAATCTTTTTTTTTTCCAAATATTTTTTTTATGAACAGTTTGAATAAAACAAGAAGAGAGAAGAGAGACTAAGAGAGAAAAAGAATTGCAAGAAAAATGAAAAATGGCAAATATAAATAATTTCCTAATCTCTTCACTTCCTCTTAACTAAGAAATATAAAATTTCATTCTTTAACAAGAGGTGAGTCAAACCCAGGCAGTCCTCGGCTTACAACCATTCATTTAGTGACTGTTCAAATTTACCACGGCACTAAAAAATTGAGTTAGGACCGCTTTTCACACTTAATGACGGTTATAGTATCTCTGCAGTCAGGTGATCAAAATTTGGGCACTTGGCAACTGGCATGGCCTTACGACAGTTGCACCCTCCCAGGGTCACGTGATCACCATTTGTAGCCTTCCCAGCCAGCTTCCCGATAGGGAAAGTCAATGGAGGAGGCCAGATTCGCTTAATGACTGCAAGATTCGCCTAATGACCATAGTGATTCTCTTACTAATGGTGACAAAAAAAATATTGCAAAATTCTCTTAGCCACAGAAATTTGGGGCTCACTTGTCATAAGTTGAGGACTCCCTGCACGTAAAATCTTCAATCCGATTACCAGCAAAAGAGCCCTGCACAGATCTAAGATTTTAACATTAGTAGTAAAGTTGAAAGGGACCTTGGAGGTCATCTAGTCCAACCCCCTGCTCAGGCAGGAAACCCTACACCATTTCGGACAAATGGCTGTCCAGTCTCTTCTTAAAGACTTCCAGGGTTGGAGCATTTACTGCTAATACTAGTAGAATAACAGAACTGGAAGGAACCTTAGAGGTCATCTAGTAGATCAACTTCACAATTAGATTAGATTAGATCAGGGCTTTTCATCCTTTTCACCCATTGTACCACTTTTAGGATATGGCAACATCCGAGGACCACCAGTCGCCTAGCAAGGTGTCAAAAACTTGATGACCCAAAAAAAAAAAAAAAAAAAAGGAAAAAGGTGATAAAGTACAGGTCGTCCTCGACTTACAACAGTTCGCTTAGTGACTGTTCGAAGTGACAGTGGCACTGAAAAAAGTGCCCCGCAAGACACAGCCGAGCAAGACACCTGCCTGCCCGCCCGGTGGTGCTCTTCCTCCTGTCCGAGGTTTTCATTGTTGTGAGCATTTCTGTTGAGGATTGGCAGCGGGCGTGGGGTGGGGGGGGTTGGTTTTTATCCCCCCCCCCATCTGCTGGGTGGTTGCAGCAGGTTTTGGTCACTTCACATGACCCCGGGACACTGTGACCGTCATAAATATGAATCAGTTGCCAGGTATCTGAATGTAAATCACAAAGACCCTGGAGAGGCGGCAACATTCCAGCTGATTGTGCTTCTTCGAGGCTCAGCAGAAGCCCCAGGATCAGTGCTGAGCTCCAGCTGGAGCCTGGTGCTGATCCTGGGGCTTCCACTGAGCCCTGACAGCCCTGCAGCTCCAGCCATCTCTCGCTCAGGCTTGTGCGGTGCTGCCACCGGTTCAGCTCATTCCCCTCCCACACTACCACTTTTCTAAGATAGTTGCGTACCACCTGCCAGGTGCCAATGTACCACAGGTGGTATCCGTACCACTGGTTGAAAAGCCCTGGATTAGATAAACTTTATTGTCGCTTTTTTCTGTGGGCACAATGGCACACATTAAAAATGAAATTTTAACCCTGCCCCTTTACTGGAATAAAAGAATAAGAGAGTCGGAAGGGACCTTGGAGATCTTCTAGTCCAGCCCCCTGCTCAAGCGGGAGACCCTATACCAGTGGTAACGAACCTATGGCACCTCTCTGTTGGCACGCGTGCCGCCGCCAGCAACAGCACCATCAGGCTGCCACCACCGCCTGGAGCAGAAGCCCCACCCAGCACAAAGGAGGCGAAGCGGCCGACTAGCAAGCTTGAGTAGTGGAGGTAGAGCAGAGGTCACCAACCATTGTTGATTGGCGGACTGGAAGAAAAGGGAGGGGGGATTTACTTTTATAATAACCTACTTTGTGAATCCAGCTAAAATAAAGTGATTTGTATGTTTTATAAGATTATGATTTACAACAGAACTGTTGTGAACGATGCAGACAAAATACACCACATTTAAAGGCCCTGTTAAGAAGTTAAGTGTCATCCTGATTTTCATTCTGTTTTAAGTTTTTGTAAATCGGGAGATTTAGTTACAATTATTTCGTCAAATGAGTGATGACATTATGTCTATGTTCTTGGATTTTTATAGGAATCATGACATTATGTGTGACTTTTTTAATAAAAACGCATACCTTTTTCCTTAAAAAGAAAAAGAAAAGGGAGGGGTAAGCATTTTACATGTGCACGTGCATGCACGGGGCTGCGAGTATGCACGTGCTGCAAATGAGGTGGGGCTGGTGCCTGCGTGATACTCACTAGCCCTGCCCCATTTTTGCTTGGTGCAGCGCCTTGCATCTGCACCCCACGGAGCTGCGGTGGCCATTTTTGCGCCTTGCACCGCGGTGGCCCATTTTTGCGCCCCCGGGTTTTGGGTGCCCCCCCCCAAGGGCACCACAATGCTGATGGGCCCTTGGCACTTTGCGATAAATAAGTGGGTTTTGGGTTGCAGTTTGGGTACTCGGTCTCTAAAAGGTTCGCCATCACTGCCCTATACCATTTCCGACAAATGGCTGTCCAGTCTCTTCTTAAAATCTTCCAGTGTTAGAGCATTCACAGCTTCTGGAGGCAGGTAGTTCCACTGATTAATTGTTCACACTGTCAAAACAATTCTCCTTAGTTCTAGGCTGCTTCTCTCCTTGATTGGTTTCCATCCATTACTTTTTGTCCTGCCTTCAGGCGCTTTGGAGAATAGCTTGACCCCTCTTCTTTGGGGCAGCCCCAGAGATATTGGAAGGCTGCTATCATGTCCCCCCCCCCGGGCCTTCTTTTCTCTGGATCGGCCATACCCAAATCCTGCAACTGTTCTTTATACATTTTAGTCTCTAGGCCTTTAATCACCTTAGTTAAAAATGGAAGTAAGAGGTTTCTATCAATCAATCAATCATTCAATCAATCAGAATAGAACTGGAAGGGAACTTGGAGGTCTTCTAGTCCAGCCCCCTGTTCAGACAAATACCATTTCAGACAAATGGCTGTCCGGTCTCTTCTTAAAAACCGCCAGTGTTGGAGCACCCCCAATTTCTGGAGACAGGTAGTTCCACTGGTTAATTGTTCTCCCTGTCAGGAAATTCCTCCTTAGTTCCAGATTGCTTCTCTCCTTGATGAGTTTCCCTCCGTTGCTTCTTCTTCTGCCTTCGGGTGCTTTGGAGAGTAAGTGGACCCCCTCCTCTTCCTTGTGGCAGCCCCTCAAATATTGCAATATTGGATTAAATGCTTGTTAAGTGAGTCAGCCTCCTTTCACCACCTTGTTTGTCATAGTTCTTAAGAAGTCATGCAGTCATTAAACGAGTCAAGTGGTTCAAAGCAAATCATAGGGTCTTTAGGGAAAATCCAACTTCCCCCATTCCTGAGAAGGTCACATATGGCAATCACACGACTCTCGGACGCTGCAGTGGTTGACTGCTTAAATTTTGATCATGTGACCATGGGGAGGCTGGGATAGTTAAATGTGCTCATAATTCGCTTTTTTCAGTTCCTTTGTAACTTCAGACGGACGCTAAACAAATGGCTATAAGTTGAGGACTGCCAGTATGAAACAGAGAAGTAATCTGGAACTAAGGAGAAACTTCCTGACAGTGTGAACAATTAACCAGTGGAACAGCTTGCCCCCAGAAGTTGTGAGTGCTCCGTCACTGGAGGTTTTTAGGAAGAGACTGGACACCATTGGTCAAAATGAAATAATAGGGTCTCCTGCCTGAGCAGGGGGCTGGACTAGATGACCTCCGAAGTCCCCTCCAATTCTGTTATTCCATGTACACTAGTGTTCGATTGACAACGGTTCGTTTATTGACCTTTTGAAAGTTAAAACGGGACTGAAAAAAGTGACTTATCACCACTTTCCATACTTGCGACCGTTACAGCATCCCCATAGCATTCGAATGCTTGTCAACTGACTCGCATTTATGACGGTTGCAGCATTCTGGGTCACGCGATCCCCTGTTTTTGGCGAGCCTCTGAGGTGCAACGTCAAAGCCAGACTCACTTAACAACTGTGTTACTCACTTAACAACTGCAGTGATTCACTGTGGCAAGAAAAGTAAAATTGGGGGGGGGGAGACGGGGAAATCACTTAACAACTATCTCGCTTAGTAGCAGAAATTTTGGACTCAGTTGCAGTCGTAAATGGAGGACTACTTATAATGCTATGCCAGTGATGGCGAACCTTTTAGAGACTGAGTGCCCAAACTGCAACCCAAAACCCAGTTATGCATCGTCGGGTGCTGGGTGGGTGTGGCCCATTGGGTGGATGTGGCCCATTGGGTGGGTGTGGCCCTTTGGGTGGGTGTGGCCCATTGGGTGGGTGTGGCCCATTGGTGGGCGTGGCTGCAGTGGTAACAGCAGACTGGGTGGGACTAAAAAGTTCAATCAATCAATTCCAACTTTGCAAGATCTTTTTTTTTCCCGCGAGAAGTTGAAATTGACTAATTGAACCTTTTTTTTTTTTTTTTGCACACGGCGGTGGAGGCCTAAAGCGAAAAGGTTTTATAAAACCCAGCTGAAGGCCTAGGACTGGGGCGACGGTGCGCGTGCCCACAGAGAGGGCTCTGAGTGCCGCCTCTGGCATGCGTGCCATAGGTCTGCCACCACAGTGCTATGCAATCCAGTCTGACCTGCCCGCTTGCTCCCTGTAGCACTGATGGCCAGGGCCGGAGAGCAGATCTGTGGCTGCCAGCGGGGTCCAAACATGGAGGAGGGCAAATGGTACGGCGTCCGTTCGTACCTGCATCTTTTCTACGAGGACTGCACTGGCACCCATTCGGAAGACAATTTGGAGAATGCTGCTACATCCCCCACCAAGGCTGGCTGGACCCCTGTCTTCTGGAAGGTGAGATTTTTCAACCAGGATCCAGGCACCCATTGCTTTGTGGCGTGTTCTCTGAGCACAGACAGAGTGCCTTCCCACAACACACTGGCCCAGATTGCAAGTGGGGAGATTATGTTATTTATTAAATGTATAGAACATCAATCTCCAAAACAATCCTGGGCATCTAACAATGCAATAAAAAAGGATCCATAATGGGCCTTTTGTGGCCTCCCCTCCACTCCCCCGCTTAGCTCTGTACACGATTTTCTGGGTGAGGGGTCTCCAAATCTAGCCCCTTTAAGACTGGTGGAGTTCAACTCCCAGAATTCTGGGAGTTGAAGTCCATCAAACTAGGAGCCTGGCACCCATTGCTTTGTGGCATGTTCTCTGAGCACATACAGAGTGCCTTCCCACAACAGAAGCGGTGAATGCTCCAACACTGGAAGTTTTTAAGAAGAGACTGGACAGCCATTTGTCCGAAATGGTATAGAGTTTCCTGCCTGAGCAGGGGGTTGGACTAGATGACCTCCAAGGTCACTTCCAACTTTATTATTATTATTATTAATGATGGATCATCGCACAGTCAGCCAGATGTTCAGACTGGATTTGGCATTTTGTCTACCTATCGAGTCCTTACCCAGGGCCTGGGATAGGCAGATGTAGATGTTTGATGGTATTACAGATATCGTCGCAGGATGGAAGCAGTTCCTAGTAAGGCCGCCTTTTGCAATTGACTAATAGCGAATTTGTCAATGCCGATGATGGTATTCAAGTGGTACTCCAGTTGTTTTCGGATTGCACCCAAGGAGCCTATTACTATTGGTACTACCCTTGCTTGCTTTTGCCACAGTCTTTCTATTTCTGTTTGTAGATCTTTGTATTTTGTTATCTTCTCCAGTATTATTATTATTATTATTATCATCATCATCATTATTATTATTATAACACAGTTGCCCAGATTGCAAGTGGGGAGATTATTTTATTTATTAAATTTATAGAACATCACTATCCAGCATCTTACAATACAATAAAAAAGGATCCATAATGGGTCTTTTGTGGCCTCTCCCCCACTCCTCCCACTTAGCGCTGTTCACGATTTTCTAGGTCAGAGGTCTCCAAACCCCTGCTGGCAGGGGAATTCTGGGAGTTGGAAGTCCACCAAACTTAAAGGGGAAGTTTGGAGATCCCCCCCCCCTTCCCTAGATCAGGCAGCTAAGTGGGAAAACATCTGACTCAGTGGCAGAGATGTTAGGTTGGAGGCAAACATATGCTGGAAGATTGCATAAGGCTTTTGAAAAATTGGGGGGGGGGGTCGGTCCAACAGCTGATTTGCAGCTGGTGGTCAGGACACAAACCTCTTTGGTTAGTCTCTGGGATGACTCTGTCGCCACCTACAGGCAAGGATTGGACCTTCAGGTCACTTTAAGTACCACTTTAAGAGGTGTGGACTTCAACTCCCAGAATCCTCCAGCCAGCAATGCTTTTCTTTAAGATTCATTTTAGTATACGAAAGAAAGCTTCTGACAACAAGACTATGTCTAGAAAGGCAGGGCCTTCACACACAGCCCTCGCCCCCAGTGCTGCAGTCACACAACTCGGTCAATCAGGTCACTGAAAGAGCTAATAGCTGCTTTTTGTGCAACACACTAAGTTTGGTTTGTAGTAACCGTGATTGGTTTGGTTTGGGGCTTAGGTTGAGTTAGTTAAAGGCCCAGTTTGTTAAATTAGCTTATTACTTGAGGTAGTCCTTGACTTACAGCCAGTTGTTTAGTGACCATTCAAAGCTGCAACAGCTGTGAAAAAGTGACTTTTGACTGTTTACCACATAACAACAACAACAACAACAATAATAATAATAAAGTTGGAAGGGACCTTGGAGGTCATCTAATCCAACCCCCTGCTCAGGCAGGAAACCCTACACCATTTCAGACAAATGGCTGTCCTGTCTCTTCTTAAAAACGTCCAGTGTTGGAGCATTCACCGCTTCTGGAGGCAGGTAGTTCCACTGGTTAATTGTTCTAACTGTAGCGCACATACGGATGCTTGTCTCTCATTCTACCTTCTCCTTTCCAGGTGACGCTTTCAGCCGGGACTCTGCTGATGCTCACCGGCGCGGCGGCTCTAACCACGGGGTCCCTCCTGCCCTCCAGGTTGGAGGACATTGGTGAAGCTGAGTTTGTGGTGCTGGACCAGCGAGCCGTAGATTACAACGGTGCCCTGGATATCTGCCGAGCTGTCGGTGTGGTGCTGTGCGCCGTCGCTGGGGTGTTGCTGGCGGCCTCGGTTGTGTTGTCCAGGATTGGCAGAAGGAACCGGACTGGCTATCCAGGCGACAATGGCAAGGAAGAACAGCTGTCGCCCATCTTGCAGGAGAATGCCCCCCATCCATGGGGTGCCATCGTCTCAGCGACCCCCGCCCCTTTCCAAGTCTCCTGGGTACAGGGCGTCCAGCCAAAGAGAGAGATGTGAATTCAGATTCACCAAAAGCTGTTCAGGCACCAAAGCAGTGTTTCTCAGCCTTCAAGATAGGTGGACTTCAACTCCCAGAATTCCCCAGCTAGCACATGCTGGCTGGGGAATTCTGGGAGTTGAAGTCCTTCTATCCACAGGTGGAAAGCTGGGTTCCATCTCCAGAGACAGTGGCCTGCAGATCACGTGATCTGCATTTGCAACCTTTCCCATCCCACTTCCAACAAATCAAGTCAGTAAGGGGAAGCCGGATTCACTTAATGACCGTATGATTCACTTAACAGCTGCAGTGACTTGCTTAACAGCCATGGCAAAAAAAGGTTGTATAATTGGGCATGATTCACTTAACAATCACCTTGTTTAGTGACTGAAATTGTGTACGTAAGTTGAGGACTATCTGTAACAGCAGGGTCAAGGCAAGGTCTACCTCCCTATTTCTGCTTTGGTATCTTCCTTCCGTTTTTCAATTACCCCTGGTTTTAAGTTGGGAGATGCCCAAAGTGGGGGGAGCCAAGCAGACAGATCCCCCCCCTTTACTACTTCAGGGCCCAGAATTAAGAGATATCTCCTTGCTGATTGGTGGTGAGCAGTAGGAGGCGGGCAACAAAAGCCAGTGGAGAAACCAATCACTTGGTCTGGAACGAGCAGCCGGATGCACCAATCAGGAGAGACTATTTGACAGCACCTTGGTAAAGACAGGAATGGAAGTGGGAGGAGCATCAGCTGTGGAGGCCGTACCATTTTCTGATTCAAGGGGGAAACTCCATAGCGGGAAAGACCATCAAAGAGACGGGGGGGGGGCAGCTGCGCAGAATCTTTCGGCCTTCATGTGGTCCTCTACTTGAGGGAAGAAACCAGCTTAGAATAATAAAGCCTGAAATAAGTGCATTTGCTTGGATTAATCGTGGCTTGGAGGGGGGGGGGAGACACACTTTTTAAAAATATTATCTTGCATTTCTCAGAGAATTCCAGGCAGTCAGGAGTGTGTCTGGCTGTCCCTTCCTGTTATTCCCACAACAACCCTTTGAGGTAGGCTGATCTGAATGACCAAAAGTAAATCTGACTGATTCTGTGCCCTCTGCCAGCTTCCCACACAGACAGTAGGAGTCAAGGAAATGAGGGCTGTGTATCTTCTCCGCGCTAGGGCAAGGTTCACAGTCTTTGTTGTTGTTAGTTGCAAAGTTGTGTCCGACCCATCGCGACCCTATGGACCACATTCCTCCAGGCCTTCCTGTCCTCTACCATCTTCTGGAGTCCATTGAAGCTCACGCCTCCTGCTTCAGTGACTCCATCCAGCCCCCTCCTTCTCTATCGTCCCCTTCTTCTCTCGCCCTCCATCTTTCCCAGCATTAGGCTCTTCTCCAGGGAGTCCTTCCTTCTCCTTAGGTGGCCAAAGGACTTGAGTTTCAACTTCAGGATCTGACCTTCTAAGGAGCAGTCGGGGTTGATCTCCTCTAGGACTGACCGGTTGGATCGCCTTGCAGTCCAGGGGACTCGCAGGAGTCTTCTCCAGCACCAGAGTTCAAAGGCCTCCATTCTTTGGCGCTCGGCCTTTCTTATGGTCCAACTTTCACAGCCATACATTGCAACTGGGAAAACCATGGCCTGGACTATAAGCACTTTTGTTGGCAGGGTGATGTCTCTGCTTTTTAGAATGCTGTCTGGATTTGCCATAGCTTTCCTCCCCAGGAGCGTCTTTTAATTTCTTGGCTGCAGTCCCCCCAGCTACTTTTGTTGTTGTTAGTTGCGAAGTTGTGTCTAGCCCATCGCGACTCCATGGACAATGTTCCTCCAGGCCTTCCCGTCCTCTACCATCTTCTGGAGTCCATTGAAGGTCACAACTCCTGCTTCCGTGACTCCATCCAGCCCCCTCCTTCTCTGAAGTCCCCTTCTTCTCTCGCCCTCCATCTTTCCCAGCATCAGGCTCTTCTCCAGGGAGTCCTTCCTTCTCATTAGGTGGCCAAAGGACTTGAGTTTCCACTTCAGCATCTGGCCTTCTAAAGAGCAATCGGGGTTGATCTCCTCTAGGACTGACCAGTGTTAGCAAGGCAGACCCCTTGCTAAAAGAGACCCACTGCCAGAGTCCCGGCAATCTGATGGCCACCGAAAAGTTTCCTGGCTTTCCTTCTACTGTCCGGCTCATCAAAAGCACAGGAGCTTGGTCCTGTAAAGATAGTCCTTCACTTAAAATCATTCAGTGACCAAAGTTAAACAGCACTGGGAAAAAAAAGTGACTTATGATCATTTTTCACACAACCGTTGCAGCCTGCTTACGTTCACGTGCTCAAAATTTGGACCCTCAGGAACTGACTCATAATTATGACGGTCGCAGTGTCCTGGGGTCACGAGATCCCCCTTTTGCAACCTTCTGACAAGCAACCTAGAACGAAGGAGAAACTTCCTGACAGTTAGAAAAATTAACCAGTGGAACGACCTGCCTCCAGAAGCGGTGAATGCTCCAAGACTGGACGTTTTTAAGAAGAGACTGGACAGCCATGTGGCTGAAAGGGTATAGGGTTTCCTGCCTGAGCAGGGGGTTGGACTAGATGACCTCTAAGTTCCCTTCTTATTCTGTTCTGTTCTCCAAAGCGCCAGAAGGCAGAACAAGAAGCAATGGATGGAAACTCATCAAGGAGAGAAGCAACCTGGAACTAAGGAGAAACTTCCCGACAGTCAGAACAATTAGCCAGTGGAACAACCTGCCTCCAGAAGTGGTGAATGCTCCAAAACTGGAAGTTTTTAAGAAGAGACTGGACAGACATTTGTCCGAAATGGTATATAGGGTTTCCTGCCTGAGCAGGGGGTTGGACTAGATGACCTCCAAGGTCCCTTCCAACATCATCATCATCATCATCATTGTTATTATTATTATTAAAGTCCATGGGGAAGCCACATTCACTTGATGGCTGCTGTGTTGCTAACTTCACTGCAGAGATTCACTTCCCAATGGTGGCACGGAAGGGCGTAAAATGGGGGCCAAATTCACTTAATTGCCTTGTTTAAGGACAGAAATGGTGGGCTCAGCTGTGTTCGTAAGTCAAAGACTACCTTTTATTGCATTTGGCGAGCAAAGATCACAGGACTGGGATCCGGTCCAGGAAATTCACTTGCAATCTCAACTGCAGCAGGACTGCCGCCCGGCCCCAGCTATCACAGGATGCTCATCCGTTTCCCATTTCGGCTGACCGACATTTCCTGAAGAGCTGCGCAAGATTTCTGCTTTTCCCACAGTCCGAGGTCAGCAGAGTAGCTTGAGGCTGTGTCCGTTGGCTAAATCTGGACGGAAATGCGTCTCTTAAAGGCTTCTTGGTCCCCAAGAAACAAAGAGGGAATCTGCTTTTTGATGGCCAGTAGAACTGCTGGAAAGGCAGCGTCGATAAGTGGCTGGAGTTGATAGCAAGGGTACAGGTGTGTGTGTGTGTGTGTGTGTGTGTGTGTGTGTGTGAGACAAAGCCCCAGGCAGTGACTAAATCTCAGCACTTGCACACCCAATGCACGTATATTGCATCCAGTTTGGGTCGCCACAATATAAAAAAGATGTTGAGACTCTGGAAAGAGGAGAGAGAAGAGCAACAAAGATGATCAGGGGATCGGAGGACAAAACATATAAAGAACGGTTGCTGAAATTGGGTGTGTCTTGTTTAATGAAGAGAAGGACGAAGGGGGGACAGGATAGCAGCCTTCCAGTATCTCAGGGGCTGCCCCCAAAGAAGAGGGAGTCAAGCTATTCTCCAAAGCCTCTGAAGGCAGGACAAGAAACCATGTTTGGAAACTAATCAAGGAGAGAAGCAACCTGGAAGTAAGGAGAAAATTCTTGACAGTGAGGACAATTAACCAGTGGAACTGCTTGCTTCCAGAAGTTGCATGTCCAGTCCCCAGAACACTAGGGACCCTTGAGGAAGATCATTTGTGTGTGTGTGTGTGTGTGTGTGTGTGTGTGTGCACGCGCATGTGAAATAGATTAGACCAAACTGTAGCTAAGACATAACTTTGATCCCGGTGACCACCTGGGATTGGATCCTGCAAAACTTAAAACAATGTATCTCGACTTTGGCCACTTGAATATGCACGGACTTCAACTCCCAGAATGCTCCAGCCAGCTTTGGTGGAGGCTTCCCTTTCTGCCTTCTTAGGCACAGGGCTGGACTACATGATCTTTAAAGTGCTTTCCAACCCTGCTGTTTTAGGACTTTATGATATTTCTTGCTTGGGTCTTACAAGCTCAGTCCTAACTGAAGATTGGTCTCCACTTAATGACCTTCAGGACAGAATAACATACATATATGTACTCATGTGTAAACACATTCTATTATTTAAAAATGTTATCTATCATCTCTATATCATCCGCCCATCTATTATCCATCCATCTATCCATTTCTAATAATATCTCTGTGTCTGTCTGTTTTGAGAAACTGATTTATCTATATAATTCTCTCTCTCTCTCTCTCTCTCTCTCTCACACACACACACACATTTATGGCAGCCCAACTCACACACAGGAAACTCCAGCAACCTCGGCTCTTTTATGACTCATGGACTTCAACTCCCAGAATTCCTGAGCCAGCCATGCTGAGGGGAAAGGGAGAGGTTTCCAAGCTGAGCCATGTTGGCTGAGGAATTCTGGGAGTTGAAGTCCACGAGTCATGAGGGGGCCAAAGTTTCCCCCATGCTGGCTCAGGAATTCTGGGAATTGAAGTCCACGAGTCATGAGGGGGCCATAGTTTCCCCATGCTGGCTCAGGCATTCTAGGAGTTGAAGTCCACGAGTCATAAAAGGGCCTGGCCTAGTTCATTGTTTCTCCACCTCAGCAACTTTAAGACGTGTGGACTTCAATTCCCAGAATTCCTGAGCCAGCCACGCTGAGGGGAAAGAGAGAGGTTTCCAAGCTGAGTCATTCTGGGAGTTGAAGTCCACCAGTCATAAAAGAGCCAAGGTTGCGTACCCGAGCTATACGCAAACCGAATTCAATCAGGTGCCTCTGATTCCAACACAATGGAACACTGCAATACTTTTCGTGGTTGCGTCACCCCCCCCCCCGAGGCTTTCACTTTCGCTTGTCCGCCCCCCTCCCTATGCAAAGCCAAGCTTCGCCCGATTTTAACCAGTAGTTTGCCTCCCGGATCTCTCCTTTGCAAGTCTAGCCCTGGCCTCTGAGAATGTGCAGAGATCTTTTTTTTTTCTTCGCCCACCAGCCATCCTTTCCGAGCCAAGCTGTCCCCCCCCCCCCTCCGCCGCCTTTGCAATTCACGGTTTTGCGATTGCAGCGCAGCCTTTCCCAACCCGGCGCTCTCCAGGTGGAGAGCCACATCTCCCATTATCCCCAGGCGGCCGGCCTGGCCTGGGGCTTGGAGTCCGACCCCCTGGCGATCTGGGGCTGCTGCAAGGAGATGCAGGGCTTCGGTGCAGGGGGGTCCGCAAAGCCCCCCTCCCCTAATGCTTCCTGCCCTTCGAAAGAAGCGGGTCGGGGGGCGTCCCGCAGCCCCCCCCCGAAGCCCTGCACCTGCTTTCAGCAGCCCCCAATCGCCAGGGGCGTCGGACTCCAAGTCCCATCGGAGCAGCCCCCAATCGCCGGGGGCGTCGGACTCCAAGTCCCATCGGAGCAGCCCCCAATCGCCGGGGGCGTCGGACTCCAAGTCCCATCGGAGCAGCCCCCAATCGCCGGGGGCGTCGGACTCCAAGTCCCATCGGAGCAACCCCCAATCGCCGGGGGCGTCGGACTCCAAGTCCCATCGGCGCAGCCCCCAATCGCCGGGGGCGTCGGACTCCAAGTCCCATCGGCGCAGCCCCCAATCGCCGGGGGCGTCGGACTCCAAGTCCCATCGGAGCAGCCCCCAATCGCCGGGGGCGTCGGACTCCAAGTCCCATCGGCGCAGCCCCCAATCGCCGGGGGCGTCGGACTCCAAGTCCCATCGGCGCAGCCCCCAATCGCCTGGGGCGTCGGACTACAAAGCCCATTGCAAACAGGCCCCAATCGCCAAGGGCGTCGGACTCCAAGCCCCACCGCAGCAGCCCCGCCTCTCCCGAGCGCCAGACCCCCAACTCCCATCCCACGCCAGCCCTGCCGCCTGGGGATGATGGGAGGTGGGGCTCCCCTTTGCCAAGCGGCCCCCGCCCGCAAGCCCCGCCGCGCGGCCACTGGCGCAATCGGGCTGCAATCGGCGGGGCGGAGCCGGCGGCGGCGGCGGCTCCTGCTGCAATCCGCGCCGCCGGCCGCATCAGCCGGCCGAGCGGCGAGGAGGAGCCGGAGGCGGAGGCGGAGCCGGGCGGCGCTGCAAGGCGCCCACCCACCCACTCCATCGCGGCCGGGGTTACATCATCCCCGCGGCTGGGGCAGAAGCGGCGGCGGGGCTCAGACAAAGCCGCTCGCGGGGTCGGTCGCAGCTGCGAGGATGGCGCCGCGCCGCCGTTGAACGGCGCTGCCGCATCGGGGCCGGTTGCCCCCCCTTCCCCGCTTCCCCCCCAGCGAGGGGTCTTTCCCGGAGTCAGGAAGGCACAGAAGCCCCCCACCCCTTTCAGGGCTCCGGACGAAGGTACGGGGGGGGCAGGCGAGGGGAAAAGCAGGCGGGGGGGGGTCCTGGACTGGCGGGGGAGGGGGCTGACGTCGCGTGAGGGGGGCAGGGGGCGAGGACAATGCGTTGCCCACCTGCAAGTAACGGCGGAGGAGGGGGGGGTTTCTCTCCCAATTCTTCCTCTGCCCGACCTTTATCCCCGGAGACCCCCGCCCCCTGGAGCCCAAGCGGCTGCCCTCTGCCCATGCTCAGAGGTCCCCTGTTCGTGGAGTTGCCTTTCCCCACCACCTCAAAGCATTGTCAAGTAGGGCCTTTTTTCTCGGGGGCCACAGAATTGCAGGTTGAGTTTTGGGGGTGGGCTAGAGATGCTAACGGGAGGGGGGAATGGAGGAGAAGGGGAGGGGGCTTGGTTTCAGAGAGGGGCCAAAACCCACCCTTGCATTCTTCCTCCCCTCCGAGAGTTTCCCCATGTAGAGGCGCCACAGGTGCCATTCTCAAATCGAGATGGGGGAGGGGGGAGGAACTACAGGCCGCATAACCCCCAGCCAGCCTGCTTTTGGGGGTCCGGGAGGTTGGCATGATAGGGGAAAAGGGGTGACGCCACCTCCTGGCACAAACGGTTCAGTGGGGACGGGAGAATTTGGAGCTGCTTATTCAGCCACGGCGTATCGCTTAGTAACGCGCCGGTGAATGGCGAGGCTGACTTGACGGGACGGGGCGAGTCATCCTGGTATGCACATGGGAAGGGCAGGGGGGGGGGCAAAGGCCAGGCCAAGCCGGGATCTGGCATTTTGCGGGGCACTCTAGACAAGGATCAAACCAGTTCTGCATCCTTGAAATAAGCCCCATAAAACAATTAGCTGATAAGGCCATTCCAGGTCATTCTCGACTTACAAGCACGGCTGAGCTCCAAAATTTATGTCGCTAAGCGAGACAGTTGTTTTAGCCCACTTTGCAACCTGGTGGTTAAGTCAATCCCGGCCGATATCAAATTAGCAACACAGTTGTTAAGTGAATCTGGCTTCCCCCGTGATAATAATAATAATAATAATAATAATAATAATAATAATAATAATAATAATAATAATGTCTATCCCAGGTCCTTGGTAAGGACTCGATAGGTAGACAAGGTGCCAAATCCTGTCTGAACATCTGGCTGACCGTGCGATGGTCCATAATAATAATAATAAAGTTGGAAGGAACTTTGGAGGTCATCTAGTCCAACCCCCTGCTCAGGCAGGAAACCCTATACCATTTCGGACAAATGGCTGCCCAGTCTCTTCTTTTTGGTTTGGACCAACACTCATCATACTCATCATACCATTTGTTTGTTGGAAGGTCGCAAAAGTGGATCACGGGAATCCCAGGACACTGCAACCGTCATAAATATTAGACGGTTGCCAAGCTGATCAAAGTCCAGCCATCTCGTATTTATCGTGGGGATGCTGATCATGGGGGTGCTGCAGTGGTCACAAGTGTGGGAAACGGTCATACGAAGTTTTTTTTTATCCCCAGTGCTGTTGTATTTTCAAAAAGTCACTAAACGAACTGTTGTAAATCGAGGACTTATTTAGGTTAGTCACTGCTGATGTGCAGGGAGCTTCTGCAGAAAAATAAGGCAGGGGGGCAGTGTTGTGTGTGCCAATGCTGGTGGGTTTTTTTTGTTGGCGATCTCGCCTGGGGGGGGGGGTGAGAAGGAACATGCGTGCTCGCTTCGGCAGCACATATGCTAAAATTGGAACGATACAGAAGGAACATGCCACGGGTGAGCAAAGATAAGGTGCCTTGCCAGCCTCTTGCAACACGTCCTGGATGACTCACTCACCTGCGTGCGTGGAGGGATAATGAGACACCTGAGTTGGCCTCAATGGCATCCTTCGCGCTCTCTGAGTGGGTTGTTTTCTTGCAGATGTTTCGGTACCCAAGTTAAGAAACAAACTAGCTAGGACTAGTGCTGGTGATGTTACCTAGTTTGGATAATGAAGGCAGGACAAGAAGCAACGGATGGAAACCAATCAAGGAGAGAAGCAACTTGGAACTATGACGAAATTTTCTGACAGTTGGAAACAATTAATCAGTGGAACTGCTTGCTTCCAGAAGTTGTGGATGCTCCAACACGGGAGGGTTTGAAGAAGAGATTGTCTGAAATGGTAGTAGAGGGTTTTCCTGCTTGAGTCGGGGGGGGGGGGGGTTGGACTAGAAGACCTCCAAGGTCCCTTCCAAGTCTGTTGTTCTATTACGCTGTTCACACACCTATACTTCACCCTCCACCAATGGGGGGGGGGGCAGAGGATATTGTACCAAAAGGGGGAAAGCGGCATCTTTTAAGCGTGCTCTGCAGAGCGTTTTCCCTTGTTAAGTTAGAAAGAATGCAGCTATTGTTCGGGAAATCCAGATTGGGATAGGAGGCAAGCCAGCTGCCCAGTCTCCAGAGTCAATGCAAGGAGCAACTTGCTCTGTCTTTACATCATCCACTGTGGCTGAGATGCTGACAGCCCCGTTGCAAAAACTTCCCAGGTATTGCATGACTCTGGACACAGCCCCTTCCCCCTCCTCCCCCCCCTCCTCCTCTCTGCAATTCCCATTCCCTTCTAGCACTGATGATGTTCCCTACTTGGGTCATGAAACGTCTGCAACAAAACGACCTAGTTCAGAGAGCATCAAGGGTTCCACAGTCGTCGTCGTCCTCCTCCTCCTCTCTGCAATTCCCATTCCCTTCTAGCACTGATGACGTTCCCTAGTTGGGTCATGAAATGTCTGTAAGAAAACAAAAAGCTCAGAGACCACCAAGGATCCCACAATTCTTTTCTACCTCCATTCCTCCTCCTCCTCCCCCCCCCCTCCTCCTCCTCCTCATCTCCGCATCCCCACTCTCTTCTAGCACTGATGTTGTAACCTAGTTGGGTCATGAAACGTCTGCAAGAAAACAAACAAGCTCAGAGAGCCCCAAGGACCCCACAGTGCTCCTCCTCCTCCTCTCTGCAAACCCCAGTCCCTCCTGCACTGATGTTGTAACCTAGTTGGGTCATGAAACATCTGCAAGAAAACAACCCAGTTCCAATTACAATCTAAGGACCAGACATAGAACTAGGAAAGGGAACTGGATCCTTGCCAGCCATGACTTTTCTGACCTAAAATGCCTTAACCCTTTCCACTCCCCTGTGCTTTGTTCCAGATGAGCCGGTGGATGCCAAAGCCTGGCGCAGAGGCCCACGTGCCTAAAAGGAGACTGTGCTGTGAGAAAGGGTCCAAAGAGGGCAGCCCGGCGTCCAAGCACCCGCGTCTGGACAGGCTGCCAGGGCCATCACCCTGCCTCCAGCCCCTGCCTCAGTGCCCTCCTGCCGCAGGAAAGGATTTGACCATCACTCAGATTGGCCACTACATCCTTCTGGAGCCGACAGAAGGTGGATGCACCTACAGGGCTGTGGACAGACACACCGAGGCAGAGCTGACCTGCAAGGTATGAGATGATTGGTCTAGAGCCAGGGATCTTCAAAATTGGCCCTTTTATGACTTGTGGACTTCAACTCCCAGAATTCCTCAGCCAGGCTGGTCTAGACTCTCAAGCTTGGCCCTTTTAAGATGATTCAATTCCCAGAATCCCCCCAGGAACCATAAACAGGAAGAGAATGAATGTGTAAGGTTTAGTTACTTGCAGATTAAATAGCTTTTCTCAACCTCGGCCATGTTAAAATGAGTGGATTTCAACTCCCAGAATTCCCCAGCCAACCACCTTGGACCAATCATGTCGCTTTTTCCAGCGCTAGAGTAACTTCGAAAGGGTCGCTAAACACATGGTGGTAAGTGTAAGGACTGGTCCTACATCACTTTTTTTTAGTGCTGTCATAACTTTGAATGGCTGCTAAACCAATGGTTACAGGTGTGAGGAGGACCGATCCCAAGTCACTTTTTTTAGCGCCGTCATAACGTTGAATGGTCGTTAGATGAATAGTCATAAGCTGAGGAGTACAATAAGGAAAGGCGTAGCGTACAGGAGGCGCTGTCAGAAACAGTGACCTATCGATAACTCACAAGGCAGCTGTTGAATGTGACAAATGGGGAACAACATCCTTGCACGGATGAGCCGATGGTCACATAGAGAAAACTAGGTCTGTCTGTCTGTCTGTCTATTATCTATCTATCTATCTATCTATCTATCTATCTATCTATCTATCTATCTATCTATCTATCTATCTATCTATCTATCTATCCATCCATCCATCCATCCATCCATCTATCTATCTATCCCCCTCTATCATCTCTATGTGCCTGTCTCTCTATCATCTATCATCTCTATACACCCGTCTATCATCTATCTTCTCTATCTACTCCCTCTCTATCATCTATCATTGTCTGTCTGTCTATCTATCCCCCTCTATCATCTCTATGTACCCGTTTATCATCTATCTACTCCCTCTCTATCATTATCTGTCTGTCTGTCTGTCTATCTAATCTATCTGTCTCTCATCTCTCATCTATATTATCTGTCTATTTATCTATCTATCTATCTACTCTCTCTATGTACCCCCTCTCTCTATCATCTCTATCTACTCCATCTCTATCATCTATCATTATCTGTCTCTCTATCTATCCTCTATCATCTCTATGTACCTGTTTATTATCTATCATCTCTATCTACTCTCTATCATTATTTATCCGTCTGTCTGTCTGTCTATCTATCTATCTATCTATCTATCTATCTATCTATCTATCTATCTATCTATCTATCTATGCACCCCCTCTGTCTATCATCTTTCTCGCCGTACCTACCTCTATCATCTATCATCTTTATCTACCCTCCTCTATCATCTATCATTATCTATCTCTGTCTGTCTATATCTACATACCCCTCTATTATCTCTCTCTCTCTCCCTCCCTCTCTCAGATGTACAGGCCGCTCATCTTACCTCAAGATAATTCTGCAGCTTGCTCTTCTTTTTTTCCTCACGTCTTTCTCTTTCCTTTCAGGTTTATCAAGCAAAGAGCTACCCGGAGGTGATGGCGCCATACGCTGCTCTCCCCTCGCACCCCAACATTGCCCGGGTGGCCGAGGTCATTGTGGGGGATCAGAACGTTTATGTCTTTTTTGAGCCCGGGAAGGACAACATGCACGACCTGGTGAGGCGGCGTAAGCGTGTGCCGGAATCGGAGGCCGTCGCCCTTTTCCGACAAATGGCCGAAGCCGTCGCCCATTGCCACCAGCACGGCATCATCCTTCGGGACATCAAACTGAGGAAGTTTGTCTTCGCGGATCGGGAACGGTGAGAATCGAAAAAAGCAGCTGATTTTCCCAGGGCAGAAAACCCCTCAATTTCAGTTCATTTGCATTCAGACATTATTAAAATTAACTATATTCGCGGTGAGGTGTCCAATTATCACACCTCCCTTTTAGCAGATTTCAGTCTAATGGTGAGGGAATTGCATAGCCGGTGTCCAAATGAAGTCAGAGAAGCTGACATGAACTTGTAGTTTTATATAAATATATCTATTTTACATTTATATTTTCAGCAAACAAGAGTCAGGAACATCATGAGGTAAATCTAAACCGCATACAGAGCACACAGGAGGAAAAAGGCGGGAAAAAAGGGAAACGCCCCCTTTACACCTAGTAACCAATCACAGTGCAAATTGGTTCATGCACGACATTCTCCAACCAATCAACTACAGCTGTGTGCTCTGGCCCATTGTACACTTTACAGTTCCAGCTACTAAATTCAATATCCTAACATTAATATATCTTATTTTTTTATTCCAGCATCTCCCCGGAATAACTGGAATAAATTTTATAAATAAATAACTGGAATAAATTTTATAAATAAATAACTGGAATAAATTTTATAAATAAGTAACAGGAATAAATGTTATAATAACAAATAAATTTTATAAATAAGTAAATAAATAAATAACTGGAATAAATTTTATAAATAAATACCAGGAATAAATTTTATAATAAATAAATAATTTTTATAAATAAGTAAGTAAATAAATAACTGGAATAAATTTTATAAATAAATAACAGGAATAAAATTTTATAATAAATAACAAATGTTATAAATAAGTAAATAAATAACCGGAATAAGTTCTATAAATAAATAAATAAATAACAAGAATAAAAATTTTATAATAACTAAAATAAATAAATAAAGTTTACAAATAAGTAAAGAAATAACCAGAATAAATTTTATAGATAAATAAATAACAGGAATAAAATTTTATAATAAATAAGTAAATAAATAACTGGAATAAATTTTATAATAAATAAATGGAATAAAAATTTATAAATAAATAAATAAATGGAACAATTTTTTTAAATGAATAAAATACGAAACTAAACCAAACCAAAATCTAAAACAAACCTAAACCTAAACCTAAACCTTGAACATAAACTTAAATTTAAACTAACCAGTCTGGATGAGGCCATTTAACTTACCTCATTCCTATATACTAGCAAATAATAAAATTCAAATTCTGACCTCAGGAGGCAAGTGACATGGTTTTAACATCATGGGTTCCACGTTATGTCACTTGGGTCATGAAGTCCGGAAGCCCACGGTGTCATTTGAAGGATGACCTCTTAATTCAGTTGACACAACGGATCTAAATTTAATATAGAAGTAGTCCTTACTTAGCAACAATTCAGAGTTATGACTTGGGAAGTCCTTATGGTTTTTGACAAGCAAACTCGGTGGCAGGTTGATTCGCTTAATGACTGTAGCAAAAATTGGACACGAGTCCCTCGACAACCGCAGCACTTAGTGACGGAAGCTAGGGTTCCAATTGTGGTTGTAAGTCAAGGACAACCTGTAATCACAAATAAACGCCTGGATTTTTTTTTTAAAAAAAGGACTTTGTGTTGGATTCCACTGCAGTGGAAAATCCAGATGTTGCATTGATGAAAAAGGAATCTTATCGTCATGAACGATACATGTGTTTTATTAGATTGATAAATTTATAAATGTGAGGTGGGCAAATCGTGTACATAACTGAAATAAATAAACAGCCTTGTGCCAGAGCTAGATGTCATATGAAACTAAAACCCAATACAGGTAATCCTTGACTTACAAATAGTTCACTTAGTAACTGTTGGAAGTTTGCAAAGCATTACTAATACTTCATGTTATTTTGATTCTATGCCTCTGTTTATACAACCAAGAATTGTATTAGCTTTTTTGGCTGCTGTTGCACAATGCTGGCTCACGTTTAAGCGGTCGTCAACTAGGACTCCAAGGTCCTTCTCAGAGTTACTGCTTTGGAGCCAAGTTTCGCCTAATCTGTACTTGTACCTTTGTTTTTTTCCAGGTCCAAGTTGCTGCTGGAGAACCTGGAAGATGCCCAGGTCCTTCTAGGTCCCGACGACGCCTTAGTGGACAAGCACGGTTGTCCCGCTTACGTGGGTCCCGAAATCCTGAGCTTCAAGGGATCCTATTCTGGAAAGGCCGCGGATATCTGGAGCCTGGGGGTGGTCCTCTACACTTTGCTGGTGGGCTGCTACCCCTTCCAAGACACCAAGCCCATTTCATTGTTTGGCAAGATCTGCCGTGGACGCTTTAGAGTCCCGGGCGATCTCTCACCTAAGGCCCAGTGCCTTATCCGGTGCCTCTTGCGAAGGGATCCGGCTGAAAGGCTGACCGCCAGCGAGATCCTGCTCCATCCTTGGCTGGCTTCGAACCCCGTCCCCAAGGCGTTGGGGGTCAGCCCCGCTGGAGGGCAGGGACCAGACCAAGTGGTTCCCGAAATGGGGAGGTGCAGAAAGGATTCGGATAAATTGCGAGAAGAGGGACAGATGAAGTGGCCTTGAGAGGAAGAAGGAAGAGGAGAAAAAGCGTACGACGTGGATGCCATATCTCAGCTGCCCTGGAAGTGCCTTTTGGGGGACGAAGCGCCATTCCCCTTTGTCCTCCCCTAGGGCAGGGGGTCACTTCGTCCCAAAACCTGGGGAGAGAAGGGCTTCGCCCTCTCTTTGCCCTTCGCGTTCTCGCCCATGCCAAAGAAACCTTAAGGGGGTTTTGTTAAGCACCAGCAAGCTCTTAAAAGAGGGATGTTTTGCACCTTTAATTTGGGATGTGTGTTGATTTGGACAAGGACTCTGGAACCTGCTGGAATGGTTGATGGGAGAAAGAAATCTAGCATTGATGATGTTACCTAGTTTGGTAATGAGATGTCTGGAAGGAGGCAGCTAAACTCAGAGGGAACAAAGGACCCTGCAGTCATCGTTCTCCTCCTCCTCCTCCTCCTCCTCCTCCTCCTCCCCACTCTGCAATCTTCCCTCCCTTTTAGCACTGGTAATATTACCTAGTTTGATAATAAAACGTCTACAAAAACACTACCAAGCTCAGAGAGCACCAAGGACCCTTATCTCATCTTGAGGTACAAATATTTTTTCCTCCTCCTCCTCCTCCTCCTCTCCACACATCTCACTCCTTTCTAGCACTGATGGTGTTCCCTAGTTGGGTCATGAAAGGTCTGCAAAGAAACAAGAAAGCTCAGAGAGCACCCAGGACCCCACAGTTCTCCTCCTCCTCCTCCTCCTCCTCCTCCTCCTCCTCCTCCTCCTCCTCCTCCTCCTCCTCCTCCTCCTCCCCAAACCTCCTCGTCTATGCAAACAGCTCTCCCTTCCAGCACTGATGATATTACCTAGCTGGGTAACGAGACGTCTGCGGGAAAAGCATCCAAGCTCAACGAGCGCCAAGGATCCCAGAAAAAAGATGCTTTTTCTGCACGCCGGGGCTGGATTTCATGGTCCACAATTTCAGAGGAAGGAATGGATGGAAAGGACGCTCTCCCCGGCGACGTTGAGTGATGGACATTTCTGCAAAGTGTGGGATGACTTTCCCTGTCCGGTGCCAAAGAAACGGTTGAGATGGGACTGATGCTTTCTGAGATGGAAGAGGCCAAAGGAGGGGGAATTCTTGGGTTGGCTTTTCCTGTTTTTTTCTGACATCCCCCCCCCCAAAATGGGATAGCCTTAAATTGCTTGCATCCTGCAAGCCTTAGACTAGAATCTTAATCAATGCTTTTCAACGTTGGCCACTTTAAGACGAGTGGACTTCAACTCCCAGAATTCCCCAGCCAGCAATGCTGGCTGGGGAATTCTGGGAATTGAAGTCCACCCGTCTTAAAGTGGCCGAGGTTGAAAACACTGGATCACCAAGGTCCTTTCTATCCTTTTTCTTTTTTGATGCAATTTTTTAAATTCCAACCGTGCCTTAAAAGGACACTGCTGTTGATCCAGAAGCTCTGCCCTATTTAGAATAGACTTATTTTCGTTGTCACTGTGTAACAACGACATTTCTATTCCTACCCAAATTTGTTTCACAACTATACTTGACAGATGTGGGGTGTTTGGGGCATTCTCCATCTTCCTTGATTCAAAAATGTGGTCCATTACATTGAGGGCTGTGTGACTTTAGAAGACACGTTGGCCGCCATGTTTTCTAAGCTTGCTCACTTGGCTTGAGATGGTTTTTCCACCTCTGCTCCACTCAGGATTGCATTAATGTGTGTGTGTTTGTGTGTGTGTGTATTTGAATTACAGACCTGTGAAGACGGGTTGGGAAAAGAAGGTTCTTGTGTCTTGGTTGGGTTTGAAGACCAAGCCAACATTTGAGGTCACCAAGATCTGATCCTTCCTCCTGACCTCAGGATCCTCCCCATAATAAATCTGGATACCTCGTTGCCTCAAGTTTCTTTCCCCAACTCCAGAGCTTGTAATGTTGTGGAAAAAGAGCTGTGGTAGATCTTGCTTGGAGTAAAGTGTAGCCATCAGGGAAAGTAGATGTGGGTATGTGTGTTGATTTTCACCACACATCTGTGAAGATGGGTGGTTTTGAAGATGGAAAAAGAAGAGCCTTGTCATTTGAGTCCATAGTTCTTGGTCACGTTTGAAGACCAAGCCAAGATTTGAGGTCACCAAGATCTGGTCCTTTCTCCTGATCTTGCGATCCTTCCCATAACAGTTATGGATACTTCCCTCCCTCAAGTTTCTTTCTCCGACTTGGGAAATTCAGATGTTCTAGGAAGAAGGCCATAGTAGATCATAGATGGGTTGAAGCGTAGACACCAAAGGAAGGCATTTGATCACTCAACTGAACAAGATATGGTTGCGTCTGAGCTCCTCCTCCACTTCCCCAACCCTGAAGGACTTGGTTTGTCCATTAGTGCCAAGAATGGAGCTGGTTTGGTCATGGGTACCCAGGACCATCTTCTCAACCAACCCAACCCAACCCATGGCATGCTAGCTCTACTTGCAAGATGCTAGCTCTGCATGCAAGATCTACCAAGTCTTGCAATCCATGATGGGGCATCTTCTCCCAGAGAAGAATGGATTGATGGGGTGCCCCCTAGAGAGGATGCCTTAAGCAGCTCCATGTGAGAGACAGTAACTGGAGAAGAGGGAGGTCCCCCAAGAACTAGCTGACTTTCCGGTGTGCCTACAAAACTACCTCTCCCAGAATTCCTTGGGAACGGATTTCTTCCCTTATCATCCAAGTTGCTTTCTGGTTCCTCTGTGTATTTGTGTTTCCGTGAGTAAGTCAGGGGGTCTTCAAACCTGGCCCTTTTAGGACTTGTGGACTTCAGCTCCCAGAATTCCTGGCTGAGGAATTCTGGGAGTTGAGGTCCACAAGTCATAAAAGGGCCAAGTTTGAAGACCTTTGGAGTAAGTGAACGAGCGATCTTCGGGACTCAGTTTCCTTTTGGGAGGGTCAGTTTGGCCATAGCAAACTTACAACAATTCGTTTTAGTGAGTGTCCCACTTAGCAACATAAAATTTGGGCTCAATTGTGATCGTACGTTGAGGACTACCTGTATAGATCTGTTCCTTATTAGAGATGTGTTTCTCAACCTTAGCAACGAGGTTATGTGGACTTCAACTCCCAGAATACAAGTAGTCCTCCACATACAACTACTCCTTTAGTGACTGTTCTAAATGAAAAAAAACTGACTTACAACCGGTCATCTCTCAACTGTCACAGCATCCACCAGGAGGTGGTGAGTTCTAGTCCCGCCTTAGGCCCAAAAGCCAGCTGGGTGACTTTGGGCCAATCACCAGGAGGTGGTGAGTTCTAGTCCCGCCTTAGGCCCAAAAGCCAGCTGGGTGACTTTGGGCCAATCACCAGGAGGTGGTGAGTTCTAGTCCCGCCTTAGGCCCAAAAGCCAGCTGGGTGACTTTGGGCCAATCACCAGGAGGTGGTGAGTTCTAGTCCCGCCTTAGGCCCAAAAGCCAGCTGGGTGACTTTGGGCCAATCACCAGGAGGTGGTGAGTTCTAGTCCCGCCTTAGGCCCAAAAGCCAGCTGGGTGACTTTGGGCCAATCACCAGGAGGTGGTGAGTTCTAGTCCTGCCTTAGGCCCAAAAGCCAGTTGGGTGACTTTGGGCCAGTCCCTCTCTGTCAGCCCAGCCACCTCACAGGGTTGTTGTGGAGAAAATGGAAGGAATATTATATGTGTTTGCCCCCTTGAGTTATTTGTCAAAATAATGAAGGTGGCATAAAAACAATAAATGGGTTAATCCCATAATTAACTTTCATACAAGTGTGCAACCTTCATTCCGCACCCAAAAACAGGCCTGAAATTGGGCTGAATTATTTATGGGTGTGCACAGGGCGAGATCTCTTGTGTGCACCCAGTGTGTGACTCTTATCACTTTGTGCCAGATTATTTATTTATTTCCTTGGGGGTTGTACATTGTGTGAACAGCACTCCTGTATTGGATGAACCCGGGTTTAGTCTGCTGGGTGAACTCATTCTCACTTGCTCTTTTAACACCGAATTTGCTGGTTTTTCTGCCTTTTGGAAAATAAAAGATGCGTTGACTGGCATTTGTAACATTTTTTTTTTTTTTTTGCAATTTTAACTACCCAGAGAAGTTGGAATAAAAGGTTTTTGCCTAGATCCTGTTTCTGCAGTTTTCCTAAGGTATGAGTGGAGTCAATATTTTTCAAACTTGGCAACTTTTAAGATTTTTGGACATATTAAACATAGTATATATCAAATGTTAAACAGTGTTTTCAAATATCTTTTAAAAATACTCTTTAAAAAGAAAAGTTATATTCTCCATCACTGGTTCTCAACCTTGGTAACTTTAAAATGTATGGCTGCTGGAGAATTCTGAGAGTTGTAGTCCACACATATTACTCTATTGCAGGGGTCTTTAAACTTGGCCCTTTTAGGACTTGTGGACTTCAACTCCCAGAATTCCTCAGCCAGCATGGCTGCTAGGGAATTCTGGGAGTTGTAGTCCACACATATTGCTCTATAGCAGGGGTCTTCAAACTTGGCCCTTTTAGGAGTTGTGGACTTCAACTCCCAGAATTCCTCAGCCAGCATGGCTGCTGAGGAATTCTGGGAGTTGAAGTCCACAAGTCTTAAAGTTGCCAAGGTTAAGAACCCCTGCTAAAGAGTATGTTGTAAAATAGATGACTTTTACAAAAGGGAAAATATAATGGATTTTTTATCAGTAGAATAAAGTCCGGGCTTTATTAGTCTGGGCTGCCCATCTCATTTCAGGTTTTTAACTGTTCTTTTCTAGTTTTTTAATACCCTACCAAGAATCCATTGGCGTCGGCCGGCCAATTGTCTTGTCGTTCAAACTTACAACGGCATTGAAAAAAAATGACTTATGACCATGTTTCCCACTTATGATGGTTGCAACTTCCCTACGGTCACGTGATCGAAATTTGGGTACTTAGCAACTGGCATGTACTTATGACTGTTGCAATGTCCTGGGATCATGTGATCCCCTTTTGAGATCACCAAGCCAAGTAAAGGGGGAAGATTCTGCTTAACAACCACTTCACTGCAGTTGTGAAGTTGTTACTAACTTCACAACTTCAGCGATTCACTTAACACAGTGGTTCTCAACCTGTGGGTCGGGACCCCATTTGGGGTCGAACGACCATTTCATGGGGGTCGCCAAACAACGCAGTCCGCCATTTTTCCCCCCTTTTCCTTAGCTGTGCTCCTCCCTTTTATTCTATTGGCTTTTGAAAGCCAATAGAATAGACTCTCTTGAATAGAGTCTAATTCTATTGGCTTTCCAAAGCCAATAGGAATTGTCCAGGCTGTCTCTGCCCTGCTGAGCCCGCCAAAAGTCCCATTCTGCAAACGGTGCTGCACCAGTTGAGTAGTCCTCGACTTACGACCGGCTGAGTAGTCCTCAACTTACGACCGGTTGGGGGTCGCGGCATTAAAAAGGTTGAGAACCACTGACTTAACAACTGTGGCAAAAAGGTCGTAAAATGGGGCAAAACTCACTTAACGACTGCCTTACTTAGCAATGGAATTTTTTGGGCCCAATTGCGGTCATAAGTTGAAGACTGCCTGCATCTCTTCCTAATTTTCCCCAAACTGGCTGAAAAGGGGCAGTTGCCCCTCCCCCAAAGTCCAGCCCTCCACCTTGCCTGCAGGACAACCTGGAAAAGAGCAGCAGGACAGGACTGGATAGGGAACCACCAGGTGATGTCAGAGCAAAGAAAAACAATCAACCCGGATCTGGCTGGGTTTTGCTTCTGGGGTTGTCGCTGGCTGGGCCGAGGCAGTCAAGAAGGGCGGTCTTGTGATGTCACAGAGATTCCCTGTGATTCACTTAACAACTGTGCCCAAAAGGTCCTCAAACGGGGCAAAACTCACTTAACAGCTGCCTTTCTTAGCAACCAAAATTTGGGGCGGAAATCGTGGTCTTCACTTGAGGACCACCTGCCTCTCTTCCCAGTTGGCTCCTTTCAGGCTGAAAAGTGGCAGCTGCCCCCCCCCAAAGTGCCCCCCGCCCCCCCCCCGCCTACAGGACAACCCTGAAAAGTCTGGACTGGACGGGGGGCCACCAGGTGATCCCGGAGGTGGGGGTGGGAAAGCATTCCGGAAAAGCAACGGTAATGTTTCCAGGCTCGGCTCGGCTCGGCTTCCGGCGACGCGGCCGAAGAAGGGCGTCGCTCCGGGCTGCTTGCGGGGGGTCGGCCACGCGGGGCCCACGGGAGAAGACCCGGCCGCCGTGACGTCACGGGGATTCCCTCTGCCCGGGCTCCGAAGCGGAAGCCGCGTGCTCGGCGCTGCTGCTGCTCCTCCTCCTTCTCTCCGCCGCTTTTTGGTTTCGCTTTCCTGGCGGTGGCGGCGGAGGCACTTCCCTGCCCGGGGTTGGAGGTCAGTATTGCGGGACCCCCCCACACCGCTCTCCCTCCCTTGCAATCTTCCCCCTCCCCGCGCGGGAAAAGGGTCTGGGGTCCCGTCCCGGAGCGTGCATTTCTCCCCGCGGCGCTTGCAAGTGGCACGGCGGGGCGGGAGGCCCAGGCCGCCCCGGGGTGGGGTGGGGAGGGGTTGGGGGTGGGTGGGCTGGATCTTTGCTACCCCCCCCACAAGAAATGTCTCTTCTAGTCTCTCCCCCCCCCCTCCCACTCTCCAAACGGGGTTTGGCTGGCCGGTCCCGCGCGCTTCTTGCAATCAGTCCCAGGGCGCTGGGTTGCAACCTGGAAGCGTGTGTGTGTGTGTGTGTGTGTGTGTGTGTGTGTGTGTGTGTTTGTGTGCTTTGCAAGGGGGCGGACGGTGCTACTACCTCCATTGCACGAACACCCCCCCTCCTCACCCCACTTCCCAGGCAGACAGGGGGGCTACACCCCCTTCTGGGGCTTCTCCTCCGAGGATTCGCCTCTTGCATGTAAGAGAAAGGGCTGGGGCGGGGGGCTGATGACCTTCGACTCTACAGGAAGGGTCCTTCCACCCTCTCCCCCACCCCCTTACCCGGGGACCTCCAACTCTACAACCCCGTTCCCCCCCAAGGGCTTAACCCCATCAGCTGCACACCCCTCTCCCTACCTACAGTTTGATTTGTTGCTTTCAAGTCTTTAGTCCTCATGAAGTTCCCGCCTTTTCATTTTTCACCTTTTCAATTTCCGCCACCAGGGGAAAGCAGAGGCAGGTCCCATTTTAGGGGTGCCTGTTCCTCCTCCTCCTCCTCCTCCTTAGGGGTGGGATTTGCCCAGCTGAAATGGTGGGAGGGGGCTTCGGACCGCTGGAAGGTCCCCACCCCACCCTGGGGACTCCCCTAGTGGCCTTGATTTGGGAGAGAGTTTCACATCTACAGGACTATGTAATCCCCGACTTTGCAAACTTTCTGAGCTCTGGATAGATGCAGATTTTAATGCTCCACTGAGGGACTTTTGTGTTGTGCTGGGGGCGTGTGTGCTAATTTAAATTTGGGGGTAGGAGCGGAGCTTTATTTATTTATTTATTAGATTTATTATTTTTTACCTTGGCCAACTGGGCATTTGTAGTCCGATGTGCATTAAACGAGATTTCTGCTTCTTCCGTCAACAGTTTCATGTGGCTGCTGGATCATTCCCAGCTTTTATTCCTGATTTAGTTTCTTTTGCTGAGTTTTCAGAGTTTAGGGTGACTTGAAGGCACGTTACAAGCAGAGGTATCCTTGGGGCTTTCTGAGCTTGATTGGACCCAAGTTAGACAGCATCATTGGTGCTAGACCAGTGGTTCTCAACCTTTTTAATGCCGCGACCCCCAACCGGTCGTACGTCGAGGAGTACTCAACCGGTCGTAAGTCGAGGACTACTCAACTGGTGCAGCACCGTTTGCAGAATGGGACTTTTGGCGGGCTCAGCAGGGCAGAGACAGCCTGGACAATTCCTATTGGCTTTTGAAAGCCAATAGAATTAGACTCTATTCAAGAGAGTCTATTCTATTGGCTTTCAAAAGCCAATAGAATAAAAGGGAGTAGCACAGCTAAGGAAAAGGGGGAAAAAAATGGCGGACTGCGTTGTTTGGCGACCCCCGTGAAATGGTCGTTCGACCCCAAATGGGGTCCCGACCCACAGGTGGAGAACCACTGTGCTAGAAGGTAATGAGGAGGAGGAGGAGGAGGAGGAGGACTGTGGCCGAAATCTTTGCCATTTCCGCCAGATAGGATACTTTAAAAAACCACTCTTGCAAAGTAGGCAAAGATTCCTTCTTCCAATATTGCCCTACTAACAACCTTGCGGCTGTAATTAAATTTAACATCAATATAACCTCCTTAGTATCACAATCGGTAACAATACCTAGCAAAAACAATTGTGGGGTAAATTTTACCTTCCTTCTAAAAATTCTTTGAATATTCCACCATATCTTAATCCAAAAGGCTTTTATATTTTTACACGACCACCAAATATGGTAATAAGTAGCATCCAAACAACCACATCTCCAACATTTGGGCTGTAAGTCGGGATACATACGAGACATTTTTTGTGGATCAAGGTGCCATCTATAAAACATTTTATATAAGTTCTCCCTTAAGTTCTGGGCTTGTGTAAATTTAACATTTCTCACCCAGATGATTTCCCAGGTATCTAGTAGAACTGATTCACCAAAATTTTGTGCCCATTTAATCATACATTCTTTAATTAATTCTGGTTCTGAGTCCAATTCTACTAGCAACCCATAAATTCTCTTAATATGAGTTCGTCTTTGATCTTTTACTTGTTTAACAAAATTTTCATCTTCTCTAAGCAAGCCCACATTACGATCTATCTTCCATCTGTCCGCTATTTGTCTGTACTGAAACCATGAATATATAATATTTTCTTGTGCTAAATCTTCCAAAGATTTTAACTGCCAAATTTTACCATACCATCTAAGCAATTGTGCATAAGAAACACTATCCATCTTAACTCCTCTCCTTATCCCCTCTATTGCATGCCAAGGTATAGCCCATAATGGTATTTTAGAATCACTTCTGTAATATTTCCTCCAAACCCGAAGTAGAGAAATCCTTATAATATGGGATTTAAAAACCCGGTCAACTTTTTTATTAAAAATTAAATAGGCATGCCATCCAAAAAGTAAATCCCAACCCTCCAAGAGGAGTATTTCTACATTTGTTAAGTTAACCCAATCACTAATTAATGTTAAGGCCACAGCATCATAATACAATTTCAAATTCGGTACCTTGAGTCCACCTCTCTCACGAATATCTTGTATAATTTTAAGCTTTACTCTTGGTTTTTTCCCCGCCCAGATAAATTTATTGATACCTTTCTGCCATTCATTTAAATTGACCTCATTCTTTAAGATAGGTATCATTTGAAATAAGAAAAGGAATTTAGGCAGGACATTCATTTTAATCGCCGCAATTCTTCCCAAAAGAGATAATTGCAACTTCTCCCAATTTTTCAAGTCTCTTTGTATCCTGACCCACAACCTTTCATAATTATTTTTATACAATTTTACATTAGAGACAGATAAAGTAACCCCCAGATATTTTACCTTATCAACAACCTCAAAATCTGTCAGATTAACCAAAGTCTGCTTATCCATATTAGTCATATTTTTGGGTAATATTTTAGTCTTATTGTTATTAATTTTAAAACCCGAAACCTGTCCATATTGATATATCAATTGTAATAACTCTATTACGGAGTGAATAGGTTGGGACAGGGTAACCACCAAGTCATCTGCAAAAGCTCTTAGTTTGTATTCTTTTTTGTTAACTTCTATTCCTTTTATTTGCTGTGATTCTCGAATTTTAATCAACAATATTTCCAAAGTTAAAACAAACAGCAAAGGTGACAATGGACATCCCTGTCTAGTCCCCTTTTCTATTATAAAAACCTCTGACAAGCCCCCATTAACTATAAGTTGTGCCGTTTGTTTTTGATAAATAGCACCAAGAGCTTGTGAAATTTTTTCTCCAAAGTTCATTTTATCGATTAGTCTTAACATAAATTGCCAATTCAATTGGTCAAAAGCTTTCTCAGCATCTAGAAATATCAATCCTGCAGAGACTTGATTATTTTTATCTAGATATTCTAATAAGTTAATAATTTGTCTGACATTATTCTTCATATACCTTCCAGTTATAAAACCCGTTTGATCCTTATGTATAATCTGACACAAAACCCTCATAAGCCTATTAGCTAATATTTTTGCAAATGCCTCAATTTTGATCATGTGACCGTGAGGAAAAATATTTAAATATTTAAACCAGGGGTCTTCAAACTTGGCTCTTTTATGACTGGTGGACTTCAACTCCCAGAATTCCTGAGCCATTATGGCTCAGCTTGGAAACCTCCCTTTCCCCTCAGCATGGCTGGCTCAGGAATTCTGGGAATTGAAGTCCACAAGTCATGAGGGGGCCATAGTTCCCCCATGCTGGCTCAGGAATTCTGGGAGTTGAAGTCCATGAGTCATGAAGGGGCCATAGTTCCCCCATGCTGGCTGAGGAATTCTGGGAGTTGAAGTCCACGAGTCATGAGGGGGCCATAGTTCCCCCATGCTGGCTGAGGAATTCTGGGAGTTGAAGTCCACAAATCATAAAAGGGTCAAGTTTGAAGACCCCTGGTTTAAATATTGAAATATTTTTCCTCACGGTCACGTGATCAAAATTCAGGCATTTGGGCAGGGGTAGACAATCGTGGCTCTAGATCTTCATTATCCTGGGACACATATATTTGCCTTCATTTTAAATATTTTCTTTCTTTTTTTGCTCAAAAAATTATACTCATTAAAAACAACCAGCCACCATTAAAGCAGCATGTTTCTCAAACTTGGCACGCTGGCTGAGGAATTCTGGGAGTTGAAGTCCACAAGTCACAAAACGGCCAAGTTTGAAGACCCCTGTTGTAGACTTTTCAATAACACCTGCCTCTCTCTTTGTTTCTGCCAAAACTCAGAACAAATGTTTTCACTGAGCCATTCGTCCCAACAACCCAGCATAGTGCCCCATTGGCACTACAACCCCTAAATAGTTATTCTGGTTGGAACCAAGGGTGCTTGTAGTCCTAAATTAATGGGAAAGATTGGGGAATGCTGAAGTGGTATCTGCCAAGTGCAGGCACACTAAAATAGGTTGGTTGGTGTTGCGGGGAAAATAGGAGGATGGAGTTGTGTTGGATATGTTCGACACTTTGCGTCATTTGTAAAAAATAATAAAGGCAGGTTATAAATAAATAAATGGAAAGGAATGGAATAGAACAAAACAGAATGGATTGGAAGTGAAGTGGGTTGGGATGGAAGAATGGAATAGAATAGAATAGAATAGAATAGAATAGAATAGAATAGAATAGAATAGAATAGAATAGAATAGAATAGAATAGAATAGAATAGAATAGAATAGGAATATTAAATATAGAATAGAATAGAATGTTAAATATAGAATAGAATATTAAATATAGAATAGAATAGAACAGAAAATAATAGAATGGAATAGAATAGAATGTAGGATAGGATAGAGTAGAATAATAGAATAGAATAGAAAACAGAGTAGAATAGAATATGGAATATGGAACATAAATTATAAAATAAAAATAGAATGTAGAATACAATAGAGTAGGATAGAATAGAATAGAACAGGGCTTTTCAACCAGTGGTACGGGTACCACCTGTGGTACATTGGCACCTGGCAGGTGGTACGCGACCATCCTAGAGAAGTGGTAGCAAGGGAGGGGAATGAGCTGAACCGGTGGCAGCACCGCACAAGCCTGAGCGAGAGATGGATGGAGCTACAGGGCTGTCAGGGCTCAGTGGAAGCCCCAGGATCAGCACCAGGCTCCAGCTGGAGCTCAGCACTGATCCTGGGGCTCCTGCTGAGCCCAGAAGAAGCGCCGATCAGCTGGAATGTTGCAGCCTCTCCAGGGTCTTGTGATTTACATTCAGATGCTTGGCAACTGATTCATATTTATGACGGTCACAGTGTCCCAGGGTCATGTGAAGTGACCAAAACCTGCTGCAACCACCCAGCAGACGGGGGGAATAAAAATCAAACACCCCCCCACCCCACCCCCGCTGCCAATCCTCAACAGAAATGCTCACAACAAAAACCTCGGACAGGAGGAAGAGTGCCGCCGGGCGGGCAGGCAGGTGTCTTGCTCGGCTGTGGCCCGGGGGGCACTTTTTTCAGGGCCATTGTAACTTTGAACAGTCACTAAGCGAACTGTTGTAAGTCGAGGACTACCTGTACTTCATCACTTTTTTCCCTTTTTTTTTTTTTTTTTGGGTCATCAAATTTTTGACACCTTGTTAGGCGATTGGTGGTACTCGGATGTTGCCATATCCTAAAAGTGGTACAATGGGAGAAAAGGTTGAGAAGCCCTGGAATAGAATATAGAAAATAGAAAATAATAGAATAGAATGTAGGATAGAATAGAATAGAATAGGTTATAGAATAGAAAATAATAGAGTAGAATGAGAATAAAATAGAATAGAGAATATAGAATAGAAAATAATAGAATAGAATAGAATAAACAGATTGTAGAATAGACTAATGTAGAATAAGTAGAATAGAATAAACTGATTGTAGAACAGAATGGAATCTCTCTTCTTGGTTTTTTTATTGTTTGTTTTGAATGGAGTCTAACTGTATGAATTTCTATGTGCCTTATGGACTTCATACTTGTAAAATAAAACTTCTGAGTTTTTTCTCAGTTCCGTAATCCGGGTGTGGTTTTCTTCTGTTAGACATTTCCTGGTATAACTGTTGACTCTTTATACTAAGTACTTGCAAACAGTGTATGAAAAGAGCCATCTGAACATCAACTTGAGGGTTGTTTCTTTTAACGTTGGATCCTGAAAAACAAAACTTTCTCAGAGAAAGGCCTCCGTTTTTGCACCAGGAGAAAAGGTGCAAAGTCGTATTATGTAACTGTACATTTGTGTCCGGGGTTTTGTGTGCTTCAGTTTTAGCTGGAAACTAAATCTTCTCCCAACAGCTGTTGGCTTGGAAACTTCAGCTTGCAATTCATTTTATTTATCATTATCATCATCATCATCATACTGATAATAAAGTTGGAAGGGACCTTAGAGGTCATCTAGTCCAACCCCCTGCTCAGGCAGGAAACCCTACCATTTCAGACAAACGCTGTCTTTATTTAGAGAATTTATATGGCCGCCAACTCACTTTCGGTAACTCTAGGCGGCTTTCTCAAAATAATAAAAGAATATAAAAAGAGTTTATCATTAAAGCAGTGGTTCTCAACCTATGGGTCGCAACCCCATTTGGGGTCGATCGACCATTTCACGGGGGTCGCCAAGCAAGGCTGTCCGCCATTTTTTTCCCCTTTTCCGGCGAGTGCCTTACCTCCCTTGGCCTGGGCCAGCTGGTGGCCCAGCCGGTGGCCAGCCTGCTCCGTCTCTGCTGCTTGCCAGCTACGCTTCAGCCGGCGCAGGGGGCGGCACCGCGCATGTGCGGCGCTCCTGGACAGGGAAAGTCCTCGACTTACGACCGGTTTAGTCCTCAACTTACGACTGGTTTAGTCCTCGACTTACAACGGGTTGGGGGTCGCGGCATTAAAAAGGTTGAGAACCACTGCATTAAAGGATGATCGTCGATGTTCCTTGGGAGCAATTTTTTTTTTATTTTCTTTTCATTCATCCCTGAGGGTGGGTCAGTTGGTGTGCTTGTGTCCTTCTTTAACACTATGGAACACACTTGAGTTGTAGTGCCAGGGACCTTTCAAAAGAGATTTTCAGGCAGTCCTCTACTTACAACAGTTCTTTTAAGTGACTGTTGGAAGTTATAGTGGCCCTGGAAAAAAAGTGACATGACTGTTTTTCACACAAGCCTTGCAGCATCCCCATGATCACGTGATCAAAATTTGGAGCTTGGCAACTGGATGTACTTAGGACGGTTGCAGCGTCCCCCGGGGTCATGTGATCCTCTTTTGCGACCTTCTGACGAGCTAAGTCAATGGGGAAGCCGGATTTACTTAAAAACTGGGTGGCCAACTTAACATCCTCAGAGCTAGAAGGGAGCAGGGTATGCAGAGAGGACAAGGAGGACTGTGGGGTCCTTGGTGCTCTCTGAGCTTGGTGGTTTTCTTGAGCCAACTAGGTAACATCATCAGGGCTAGAAGGGAGTGGGGGTTGCAGGGAGGAGGAGGAGGAGGAGGAGGAGGAGGAGGAGACAGAGGACTGTGGGGTCCCTGGTGCTCTTTGAGCTGGGTAGTTTTCTTGCAGACGTTTCATGACCCAACTAGATAACATCATCAGTACTAGGAGGGAGTGGGGTGTGTGGAGAGGAGGAGGAGGAGGAGGAGGAGGACTGTGGAACCCTTGATGGTCTCAGAGCTTGCTTGTTTTCTTGCAGACGTTTCATCAACCAACTAGGTAACATCATCAGGGCTAGAAGGGAGTGGGGTTTGCAGGGAGGAGGAGGAGGAGGAGGGGGGAGGGGGGAGGAGGAGGGGGGAGGGGGAGGAGGAGGACTGTGGGGTCCTTGTGCTCTCTGAGCTGGGTTGTTTTCTTGCAGACGTTTCATGACCCAATTAGGTAACATCATCAGGGCTAGAAGGGAGTGGGGGTTGCAGGAAGGAGGAGGGCGAGGGGGTATGAGGAGGAGGAGGAGGAGGAGGAGGAAGACTGTGGGGTCCCTTGGTGCTCTCTGAGCTGGGTTTTCTTGCAGACGTCTCATGACCCAACTAGGTAACATCATCAGGGCTAGACGCCCGAGCAAGATTTCCTCTCTGTATACAGCTAGTCCTTGACTTACAACAGTTCATTTAGTGACCGTTCAAAGTTACAACGGCACTGAAAAAAAAAACGACTTACAATCTTTTACCCTTGTGGCTCTTGCAGCATCCCCGTCATCAAAATTCAGACAATTGGCAATTGACTCACATTTATGACCGTCACCGTGGTCTCTTGGAGTCACTTGATCCCCTTCTGCAGCCTTCTGACCAGCAAAGTCACTGGGGGGGGGGGCGAGCCAGATTCCCTTAACCACCATGTTCATAATTGAACAAAAGGGATTCACTTAACAGCGTGGCAAGGAAGGTCGTAAAGCGGGGCAAAAAACAGCTGTCTTGCTTTAGCATCAGAAAAGTTGGCTCATGTGACTGCGATGCTGCTCTGGTTGTAAAGGGGGGGGGGGAAACAGTCATCAGTCACTTTTACAGAGCCGTTGTGACTCCGAACAGTCACTAAACGAACCGTCGTAAATCGAGGTCTATCTCAACTGGGTTTCCATCCCCTCTAATTTCTCGTTGCTTTCTTCTCTTTACAGATTGGAAGTCTCGCCACTCTGTGGGGGAATTTGCACGCGCAGCAAACTGCCATGCTTTCCCCCCCCACAAACCTCATAACCTTTTGATACCCTTTGTCCCAAGGAAGCAGTCAAAAGATCACCCCCTTTTGACTTAATATCTTACCTACCTAAATAATAAGTTCCCCCTTATCTCTTCCCATCTTTATCTCTTCCTGTCTTTCATCTACCTGTATTTGTCTTTACCTGATCTCTGACCATGTAATATGTTACTAGAAAATAATTGCTTATATGAAGGAATTTTTCAATTACTTTATGTCAACAGCTAAAGGTTAAACTTCTAAATGTAAAATGTCAGCAGTTAATGGCAAAGCCTATGTATGTAAAAAGTATATAAGAAGGAATAAACTCAGAGTTTGTCAAGCTGTATCCTGCAGCTTCAAACCTCTGCTCAAGAAATGCCTGCGTCTTTTTCTTAGCATCCTACATCACTCAAGATGAGTCACGGCTGGGCGGCAGCTGCACCAAATGCCGTTTGAGGCTGAAACAACGGAAGTCACAAGGTGGAGGAAGTGCAAAATTGTGCTTGCCTGGAGTTTCGACCGCCTTGAGTCCTGGGTTCAATTTCGAGCATCGGCCTTTTAAGGAGGATTCGGAGCGTCTGAAACAGGTGAAGAGAAGCGCCGTGACAGCAAATCTAGGTAGCCCTGAAACTTATCACCGCTTGTTTAGTGACCGTTTGAAGTTACAACGCCACTGGAAAAAAGTGGTTTCACGCTTAACGGCCATCGCAGCATCCCTGCGATCATGGGATCAAAATTCAAAGGCTTGGCAATTGGCATGTACTTATGACGGTTGCAGCGTCCTGTGATCCCCTTTTGCGACCATCTGACCTGTCAAATCAATGGGGAAGCCAGATTTGCTTAACAACCATGTTCTTAACTGAACCAAAGTAGTGATTCACTTAATGACGGTGGCAGGAAAGGTCATAAAATGGGGCAAAACTCATTTTGATCCTCAAAAAGCAGAAGTCAGCAATTTACTACCTGTGGAGTTCAGCCATGATGGCTGGCGCAGGAATTCTGGGAGTTGAAGTCCACAGGTCATAAAGAGCCCATAGTTGCCCACTCCTGTCTTAAAGGGACAGGCCAACAGCATCGCTGGCTCAGGAATTCTGGGAATTGAAGTCCACAGGTCGTAAAGAGCCCATAGTTGCCCACCCCTGTCTTAAAGGGACAGGCCAACAGCATCGCTGGCTCAGGAATTCTGGGAATTGAAGTCCACAGGTTGTAAAGAGCCCATAGTTGCCCACTCCTGTCTTAAAGGGACAGGCCAACAGCATGGCTGGCTCAGGAATTCTGGGAGTTGGTCCACAGGTCATAAAGGGGTACGTAGTTGCCACCCCTGCTCTAAGGCCTCTGAAGACACCAGGAAGGAACCAGGCCTGTTTAAACTTCAGCAAAGGAACTTGAGAATATAATACAGGTAGTCATCTACTAAGGAGTGGTTACTTGGTGGCTGTTTGGAGTTACAACAGACCCCCCCCCCAAAGGCACTTACAACCCAGATTCAAAGTCCTGACAGTTTTCCACACCGTGTCATTTGGGCACATGGCAGCTGGCCCATATTTATATGCATTTGCAGTGTCCCACAGTTACACAACCACAGTTTACAACTTCTTTGCCGTGAACCCGCATTGAGTTGCTGTTTGGGGGCCAAAAACGCCCCTTGTGCAGTGTCCCGCAGTCACATGACCCTGATTTATGAACTTCTTTGATGGAAATGGATATTTACTTTCAATTTCCATCCAAAAATGCCCATTGTGGACAATAGGTTTACTTAAATGTCTGTAATAGTAGTAGTAGTAGTAGTAGTAGTAGTAAAATAATAATAATAATAATAATAATAATAATAATAATAATAATAATAATGGGACTTCAGAATTCAAACAGACAAGCACCTGCAACATAACACCCCAGACTTAACAATTGTCAATAAGACAAAAAAGTCTGGATAGTGGATGTGGCAGTGCCTGAAGACAGCAGAATAGAAGAGAAAGAGCTGGAGAAGATCACAAAATACAAAGACCTACAAATAGAAATAGAAAGACTATGGCAAAAGCAAGCAAGGGTAGTACCAATAGTAATAGGCTCCTTAGGTGCAATCCCAAAACAACTGGAGCACCACTTGAACACCATTGGCATTGACAAATTCGCTATTAGTCAATTGCAAAAGGCGGCCTTCCTAGGAACTGCTTCCATCCTGCGACGATACCTGTAATACCATCAAACATCCACATCTGCCTATCCCAGGTCCTGGGTAAGGACTCGATAGGTAGACAAAATGCCAAATCCAGTCTGAACATCTGGCTGACTGTGCGATGATCCATAATAATAATAATAATGTTGGAAGGGACCTTGGAGGTCATCTAGTCCAAGCCCCTGCTCAGACAGGAAACCCTATACCATTTCAGACAAATGGCTGTCCAGTCTCTTCTTAAAGACTTCCAGTGTTGGAGCATTCAACGCTTCTCTTAACGACCTGCACAAAAAGGTCATAAAATTAGGTTGGTCACATGATGCCCTGCTTAATGACCAGCATGAGTCCCATAACCGTCCTTTCAGGGGTTACAAGTGTCACAAGTGTCCCTTACGGTCGTAAGTCAAGGACTAACACCTGGAAGGATGTTCAGACGAAATCCAGATGGGTTTTCTCCTCTTTCAAAACGCAGGACTCAGAAACGTGGATTGAAGTTGCTGGAAGGAAGAGATTCTCGTTCAATGTCGGAAAACGCTTTGGGTCAGCTGGGGAAGTAGTGACCCAGAGAAGAGGTAAGGCTGTTTTCTTGAAGATGCTTTCCTCTGGGTCCCTGCCCTCAGCAGAAAAGTCGCCTTGGGGCCTAAATTGCAGGATGGGATGGGACAGGATACAACTAGAATAGAGCAGTGTTTCTCAATCTTGGGTGACTTTAAGGTAAGTGGACTTCAGCTCCCAGAATTCCCCAGCCAGCTTTGGTCCTGGGGAATTCTGAGACTTGAAGTCTACCCATCTCCTAGAGTCGCTTTATAACAACAACAACAACAACAACAACAACAACAACAAAACAGACATGGAAGGGACCCTGGAGGTAGAAGGGAAGGGAAGGGAAATAAGAATCAGAATTGGAATAGAATGGAATGGAATGGAATACAAATATAGAATGGAAGGGAAGGGAAAGGAAATAGAAAATAGAAAGAAATAGGAATAGGAAGAGAAGAGATTGTAGAATAGAATAGAAATGTAGAATAGAAATATAGAATAGAAAATATGGAATAAAGTAGAGTAGAATAGAAAATATAGAATAGAAATACAGAATAGAATAGAACAGAACAGAATAGAATAGAATATAATAGGAGCTGGAAGGGACCTTGGAGGTCATCTAGTCCAACCCGCCGCTCAGGCAGGAAACCCTATACCATTTCGGACAAATGGCTGTCCAGTCTCTTCTTAAAAACTTCCAGTGTTGGAGCATTCACCGCTTCTGGAGGCAGGTGGTTCCATGGGTTAATTGTTCTAACCGTTAGGAAGTTTCTCCTTAGTTCCAGGTTGCTTCTCTCCTTGGTGAGTTTCTCCATCCGTTGCTTCTTGTCCTGCCTTCAGGCGCTTTGGAGAACAGCTTGATTCCCTCTTCTTTGGGGCAGCCCCTGAGATATTGGAACACTTCTATCATGTCCCCCCTTGTCCTTCTGTTCATTAAACTAGACAGACCCATTTCCAGCAACTGTTCCTTATGTGTTTTATCCTCCAGTCCCCTGATCATCTTCGTTGCTCTTCTTGTCCAGCCCCCTGCTCAAGTAGGAGATCCTATCCCATTCTAGTCTCTTCTTCAAAACTTCCAGTGTTTGGGCACCTGGTACCGAAATTCCTTGGGGCTGGAAAGGCTTGTTCGTGAAGATGGGGTTGGGGTTGGGGTTGGGTCAGTCCTGCCCATCCTCACGGCTGCTTCTTCTCTTTGTTTCAGGAGACCCCGTGGCTGAACGTGTGGCTGATGGAGGAGGCAATAAGGAAAGGTGAGTTTGCAGGTGAATGGGGTGGGCATCCAACAGGTGGGCAGGTGAGCAAAGGAAACTGAAATGGCCAGTCAGGACGGTCTTCTGGACGCTCCTTGCTGAAATGGAGCAGAAATAAGGTCTCCGGGGATTTTTCTTCCCATTGGCCAATATTGTAAAAATGCATATTTTAAAAGAGCCTAAATAGACTTGGTTTTTTTTCCTTTGAGCCTTCAGGTCAGTCTTGATTCCTGGTCATTACCTGGACAGGTCCCTAAAGTATCGGCAACACCTACCTTCCTTCCTTCCTTCCTTCCTTCCTTCCTTCCTTCCTTCCTTCCTTCCTTCCTTCCTTCCTTCCTTCCTTCCTTCCCTTCCTGCCTGCCTTCCTTCCCGCCTTCCTTCCCCTCCCTTCCTTCCTTCCTCCCTTCCTTCCTTCCTTTCTTCCCCCTTCCTTCCTCCCCTCCTTCCCTCCTTCTCTCCCTCCCTCCCTTCTTTCTTCCTTTCTCTCTCTCTCCTTCCTCCTTTTTTCTTCCTTCCTCCCTCCCCTCCTTCTCTCCCTCGCTTCTTTATTCCTTTCTCTCTCTCTTCCTTCCTTCCTTCCCTTTATCTTTCTTTCTTCCTTCCTCCCTCCTTTATCTCCCCTTCCTTCCCTTCCTCCTTTCTTCCTTTCCCTCTCCTTCCTACCTTCCTTTCTTCCCCTTTTTCTTTCCTTCCTCCCTCCCTCTTTCCATCCCTTCTTTCTTCTTCTCTCTCTCTCCTTCCTTCCTTCCTACCCCTTCGTTCCTTCCTTGCTTCCACCCTTCCTCCCCTCCCTCCCTTCTTTCTTCCTTTCCCTCTCTCTCTTTTCCTTCCTTCCTTCCTTCCTTCCTTCCTTCCTTCCTTCCTTCCTTCCTTCCTTCCCCATTCCTTCCTTCCTTCTTTGCTTCCTCCCTCCCTCCTAGAACTCACTGTCTCCTGATGATAGTCCCAAGTCACCCAATCGGCTATAATAATATTATTAATAATAATAATAATAATATGCCCTTTATTATCAAAGTATAACATGTATACAGTGAAATCGACTGAGCCTCCCTCTATGCCCCCCCCACCACCACCGCCAAAGGGAGGTCTAGAATTCATAGTTCCCTAGCCACTACCCCAATCTGCCTTTCCCTCCCCAAACACAGAATGGGCCTAAAGAAACGGGCTCAAGCTTCGCATTTGGGTGGTGACATTCCTAAGCCCGTTGGGGGCTCCTGTGCCTGGATATCTCCCTTAGTGGAGCTCGAGGTGCAGTCATTGGCACCTGCATACAGAAATGGCTCCCAGGGGGCAGAGCAGTATTGTGTGGCAAGGAGTTCCACAGCCAAATTGTCTCCTCTCCTCCTCAGCTGAGCAGCAAGCCCTGAGGCTGGCGGAGGCGATCCGCGACGGGGAGGAAGAGATCGCCCAGCGCTGCGCCCTCTGGCTGGCTGAGCGCCGTGTCCCCGTCAGGGTGGAGCTGGAACCAGATGCCTATCCGGAACACGACATCAGGTGATGCTCTAGGACAAGGGGTCAGCCACCTTGGCTCTTTTATGACTGGTGGACTTCAACTCCCAGAATTCCTGAGCCAGCCATGCTGAGGGGAAAGGGAGAAGTTTCCATGCTGAGCCATGCTGGCTCAGGCATTCTGGGAGTTGAAGTCCACGAGTCATGAAGAGGCCATAGTTCCCCCATGCTGGCTCAGGAATTCTGGGAGTTGAAGTCCAGGAGTCATGAGGGGGCCAAATTTAAAGAACCCTGGTTTAAATATTTTAAATATTTTTCCTCGCGGTCATGTGATCAAAATTCTGGCATTTGAGCAGGGATAGGCAACCTCGGCTCTTTTATAACTCGTGGACTTCAACTCCCAGAATTCCTGAGCCAGCCACGCTGAGGGGAAAGGGAGAGGTTTCCAAGCTGAGCCATGCCGGCTCAGGAATTCTGGGAGTTGAAGTTCACAAGTCTTAAAGTTGCCAAGTTTGAAGACCCCTAGAGAGTCGTTGAGGCCACCTGGAAGTTTATCTGTGTCCTCAGAGTCACCTGAGTGGTGCAAATGGGTGTGGAGCTTTCTTGGACCTGCTGAAAGGATTTTGTGGTAGACCGGAGATGATGATGATGGTGATGATAATGATAGTAATAGTAATAATAATAATGTTGGAAGGGACCTTGGAGGTCATCTAGTCCAACCCCCTGCTCAGGCAGGAAACCCTATACCATTTCGGACAAATGGCTGCCCAGTCTCTTCTTAAAAACTTCCAGTGTTGGAGCATTCACCCCTTCTGGAAGCAGGTGGTTCCACTGGTTAATTGTTCTAACGGTCAGGAAGTTTCTCCTTAGTTCCAGGTTGCTTCTCTCCTTGATGAGTTTCCGTCCATTGCTTCTTGTCCGGCCTTCAGGCACCTTGGAGAATAGCTTGATTCCCTCTTCTTTGGGGCAGCCCCTGAGATATTGGAACACTTCTATCATGTCCCCCCTTGTCCTTCTGTTCATTAAACTAGACAGACCCATTTCCAGCAACCGTTCCTTATGTGTTTTATCCTCCAGTCCCCTGATCATCTTTGTTGCTAAATAGATGATGTCGTATTCCCCCCCCTCTGTTGAGGGAGGGCTGTTCAATTTAATAATAATAATAATAATAATATCCCAGGTCCTAGGTAAGGACTCGATAGGTAGAGAAAATGCCAAATCCAGTCTGAACATCTGGCTGACTGTGCGATGATCCATAATATCAGTTTTTGCTTACAGGCAAATGATATTTTTTGCAGATCTTCCAATGCACCATTGTTGCTACTTTGTCATGCCGCTGCTTGGATCTTTTTGCAACAGCTTACCAGATGGTCCACTGTTTCTTCAGCTTCTTTGCATAGGCGGCACTTACTGTCTGTTGCTGTCTTCTCAATTTTGACTTTATATGCATTTGTCCTTAAGGCTGCAAAAATATCATTTGCCTGTAAGCAAAAACTGGTGGGATCATAAAATAGAGAAAGTCATAGAAAATGATAAAGTTAAACTGCTCTGGGACTTCAGAATTCAAACAGACAAGCACCTGCAACATAACACCCCAGACTTAACAATTGTTGATAAGAAAGACAAAAAAGTCTGGATAGTGGATGTGGCAGTGCCTGGAGACGGCAGAATAGACGAGAAAGAACTGGAGAAGATAACAAAATACAAAGACCTACAAATAGAAATAGAAAGACTGGCAAAAGCAAGCAAGGGTAGTACCAATAGTCATAGGCGCCTTGGGTGCAATCCCAAAACAACTGGAGCACCTCTTGAACACCACCATTGGCACTGACAAATTCGCTATTAGTCAATTGCAAAAGGCGGCCTTACTAGGAACTGCTTCCATCCTGCGACGATACCTGTAATACCATCAAACATCCACATCTGCCTATCCCAGGTCCTTGGGAAGGACTCGATAGGTAGACAAAATGCCAAATCCAGTCTGAACATCTGGCTGACTGTGCGATGATCCATAATAATAATATAATCATCATCATCATCGAGTTGGAAGGGATCTTGGAGGTCATCTAGTCCCATCCCCTGCTCAGGCAGGAAACCCTATACATTTTGTCAAAGATAAACAAGAAAGCCCAGCTGTTTCGTGAAAAAGCACCTTTGGGATGGAGGAAAAACGTTCCGGAACACGAATGGACTCAGAAGAAGAACCTTGAGACGAGGACCTCTGACCTTGGCATGGAGAAGGCAGTGAGTTTTGGGGTCAGACCTTCTCATGGTGCCTCTCCTTTCTTCCAGGCTCTGGGTGGGCGTGGAAGACGCCCAGATGGTCACCCACCCCATCTTTCTGAAGGTCCAGCCTTCCATGACAATGGCTTCCCTCAAAGACATGGTAGGAACCGCTGGGCAGAGTTGGGGTGAAAGTTGAGTGCGCTTGGAGGACAAGGGAGGCCATCTAAGGAAGGGGTCCTCCTAGAATTCCGCATCCTGTCCCTTTTCAGGAGAAGTCAGGGAGTCACCACGCCAACAATGGGGAAGTAGAGGCAGACATCTCGGGGTGTGTGTGTTTCCTACAGCTGCCTTTTGTCTCCTTGAGCAGGTGCACCTCCATTATGGCTTCCCTCCCAGCATCCAGAGGTGGGTGATTGGACGGAGGCTGCCGCAGGACCACGAGACCCTCCACTACCAAGGCATCCAGCGGGACGGCGACCAGGCCTACCTCTACTTAATGTCCGCCAAGGCCAAGAAGCTGAACAAAGAAACGGCGAAGCTGGACCACGAACGCAGGCAGCTGGAAGGTGAGCGGGTCCCCAGTGGCACCGAAAGTGGGTGGGTGGGTGGGTGGGTGGGCTGCAGGGGACTGGAAGGACCCAGCTGCAGGTGGTCCTCCATGAGGACCGTGGCTCGTGACAGTCGTAAAGTGGGTCGGTCACGTGATCGTCCCAGTTTTAGGGTCTTCTTTCACAGAGGTCAGTAAGGGAATCCCCCGCGGTTGTTAAGTGAATGCTGTAGTCACTAAGTGAACCGGTGGCTTGTTCTGGCCAGGGTTTTGCCAAAAAATGGAAGCAAATATCGGTTTTCAGCAAAGATGTTGTAAAGTTTGGTCACGTGACTGTGGGATGCTGCGAATAGCCATCAATATGGGCTGATTCTTCCTCACTCCCTCTCTTTCTTTCTTTTCCCATTTCTTCCTTCCTTCTTTCCTTTTACCATTCATCCTCCTTCCTTTCTTTCCTTCCACCCTTCCTTCCTCAATCCTTCTTTTCATCATCCATCCATCTTCTTTCTTACTTTCTTTCTTTCTTTCCTTCCTTCCTTCCTTTCCTTCCTTCCTTTCACCATTCATCCATCTTCCTTCCTGCCTGCCTGCCTGCCTCCCTTCCTCCCTCCCTCCTTTCCTTTCCTTTCCTTCCTTCCTGCCTCCCTCCCTTCCTTCTTTCCTCCCTCCCTGCCTTCCTTCCTTTCTTCCTCCCTCCCTTCCTCCTTTCCTTCTTTCTTTCCTTCCTTCCTTCTTTCCTTCCTTCCTTCCTCTCTCCCTGCCTTCCTGCCTGCCTGCCTCCTTTCCTTCCTTCCTTCCTTCCTTCCTTCCTTCCTTCCTTCCTTCCTTCCTTCCTTCCTTCCTTCCTTCCTTCCTTCCTTCCTTCCTCCCTCCCTCCCTCCCTCCTTCCCTCCTTACCTTCCTTCCTTCCTTCTTTCCTTTACTTACTTCCTGCCTGCCTGCCTGCCTCCCTTCCTTCCTGCCTCCCTCCCTCCCTCCTTTCCTTCCTTTTTTCCTTCCTTCCTTCCTTCCTTCCTTGTTTATACAGGGAGTCCTCGACTTAACAACAGTTTGGTTAGTGACCATTCCAAGTTACAATCGCACTGAAAAAAGTGACTTACAACCATTTTTCACTCTTACGACCGTTGCACATCCCAGGGTCACATGATCAAAATTCAGACGCTCGGCCACTGGCTTGTATTTAGGACGGTTGCACTGTGCCGGGATCACGTGATCCTCTTTTTGCAACCTTCTGACAAGCAGAAAGGTCCTAGAATGGGGCAAAATCCACTCAACAACTGTCTCGCTTAGCGACAGGAATTTGGGGCTCAATTGGGGTCATAGGTACTCTTTCAAACATTCCATTTTAAAGTTCTCAGCCCCTCCTGATGGCCTCCCTTTGCCCCCTTGTGACTTGTCATCAGAATTGGGCATTACAGAAGGGGTCCTGCTGCCTCGGGGAACTGGTGACTCAGCCTCTTTGGGCTCCTCGACGCCAACGGAGCCCTCCCTGACGCTGGACGTGTGCGAGGAAGGCAGCGGCCCTGGGCTGACCGTCCCGGTGGAGCCCCCAAAGGTAGGAGCCTTGCAAGAAAGGGGGCACGCGGTCGAGATTTAAGAAGATGAGAGACAGAGACAAAAAGCCAAATGTGGGTCACAGCTGTCCCAAAGGTGCTTTTCCAGAAGGCCCCTGGAATTTAGGCAAGAAAAACCAAATGTACAGGTATAGTATAGGGGGTACCTTGCTCAATAGTAGCAACTGTGAGAGGGACCTCAGAATCCTAGTAGACAATCACCTAAATATGAGCCAGCCGTGTGCTGCAGCTGCTAAAAAGGCCAACACGGTGCTGGGCTGCACTAAGAGAGGGACAGAATCAAGATCAGGTGAAGTGTTAATACCACTTTACAAGGCCTTGGTAAGGCCACACTTGGAATACTGCATCCAGTTTTGGTCAACACAATGTAGAAAATATGTTGAGACTCTAGAAAGAGTGCAGAGAAGAGCAACAAAGATGATTAGGGGACTGGAGGATAAAGCATACAAGGAACGGTTGCTGGAATTGGGTATGTCTAGTTTAATGAAGAGAAGGACGAGGGGGGACAGGATAGCAGTCTTCCAGTATCTCAGAGGCTGCCCCAAAGAAGAGGGAGTCAAGCTGTTCTCCAAAGCGCATGAAGGCAGGACAAGAAGCAACGGAGGAACACTCATCAAGGAGAGAAGCAACCTAGAACTAAGGAGAAACTTCCTGACAGTTAGAACAATTAACCAGTGGAACCACCTGCCTCCAGAAGTTCTGAATGCTCCAACACTGCAAGTTTTTAAGAAGAGACTGGACAGCCATTTGTCCGAAATGGTATAGGGTTTCCTGCCTGAGCAGGGGGTTGGACTAGAGGATCTCCAAAGTCCCTTCCAACTGTTATTCAGTGGCTTCCCTCCAGAGCATTTGGGTGCTCTTATCAGTGAGATTTTTAAGAAGAGACTGGACAGCCATTTGTCAGGAACGGCATAGGCTCTTCTGCTCAAACAGGAGGTTAGACTAGAAGACCTCCAAGGTCCCTTCCAACTCTATTCCTCTTAAGAGGGGCTGCCCTGTTGTCTCCCCTCAATCCTTTGCTTTCCCACCCGCCCGGGTGGCTTTTTAGGTCGGCTGGGAATGCCCGAATTGTACGTTTATCAACAAACCGTCCCGTCCCGGCTGTGAAATGTGCTGCAGCGAACGACCCCTGAATTACGTCATCCCGGAAGGCTATCAGCTGGATGCAGAGGAGCGGGAATGGCTGCAAAGGGATCTGGAAGCCACACGCCAGTACGAGCAGGTGAGGGGTGGGGCTTGCCAGCCACACCTGGGCGGGGGGATTGATCTGAAGAGCCCTGGCGGCGCCGTGGTTAGAATGCAGCGTGGCAGGCTGACTTTGCCCACTGCCGGGAGTTCGATCCTGACCGGCTCAAGGTCGACTCAGCCTTCCATCCTTCCGAGGTCGGTAAAATGAGGACCCAGATTGTTGGGGGGACAATAGGCTGACTCTGTAAACCGCTTGGAGAAGGCTGTAAAGCACTGTGAAGCAGTAGATAAGGGCTATTTCTATTTCTCTCTACTCTACTCTACTCTATTGCCATGGTATATAAGTAGTATTTCTATTTCACTCTACTCTACTCTACTCTACTCTATTGCCATGGTATATAAGTAGTATTTCTATTTCACTCTACTCTACTCTACTCTACTCTACTCTACTCTACTCTACTCTACTCTACTCTACTCTACTCTACTCTATTGCCATGGTATATAAGTGGTATTTCTATTTCACTCTACTCTACTCTACTCTACTCTACTCTACTCTACTCTATTCTACTCTACTCTACTCTATTGCCATGGTATATAAGTGGTATCTCTATTTCACTCTACTCTACTCTACTCTACTCTATTGCCATGGTATATAAGTGGTATCTCTATTTCACTCTACTCTACTCTACTCTACTCTACTCTATTGCCATGGTATATAAGTGGTATTTCTATTTCACTCTATTCTACTCTACTCTACTCTACTCTACTCTACTGCCATGGTATATAAGTGGTATCTCTATTTCACTCTACTCTACTCTACTCTACTCTACTCTACTCTACTCTACTGCCATGGTATATAAGTGGTATCTCTACTCTACTCTACTCTACTCTACTCTACTCTACTCTACTCTACTCTACTGCCATGGTATATAAGTGGTATCTCTACTCTACTCTACTCTACTCTACTCTACTCTACTCTACTCTACTCTACTCTACTGCCATGGTATATAAGTGGTATTTCTATTTCACTCTATTCTACTCTACTCTACTCTACTCTACTCTACTCTACTCTACTCTACTCTATTGCCATGGTATATAAGTGGTATTTCTATTTCACTCTATTCTACTCTACTCTATTCTATACTCTATTGCCATGGTATATAAGTGCTATTTCTATTTCACTCTACTTTGCTTTGCTTTACTCTACTCTACTCTACTCTACTGCCATAGTATATAAGTGCTATTTCTATTTCACTCTGCTCTGCTCTGCTCTACACTACTCTACTATACTCTACTCTATTGCCATGGTATATAAGTAGTATTTCTATTTCACTCTACTCTACTCTACTCTACTCTAATCTACTCTACTCTACTCTATTGCCATGGTATATAAGTAGTATTTCTATTTCACTCTACTCTACTCTACTCTACTCTACTCTACTCTATTGCCATGGTATATAAGTAGTATTTCTATTTCACTCTACTCTACTCTACTCTACTCTACTCTACTCTATTGCCATGGTATATAAGTAGTATTTCTATTTCACTCTACTCTACTCTACTTTACTCTACTCTACTCTACTCTATTGCCATGGTATATAAGTGGTATCTCTATTTCACTCTACTCTACTCTACTCTACTCTATTGCCATGGTATATAAGTAGTATTTCTATTTCACTCTACTCTACTCTATTGCCATGGTATATAAGTGGTATTTCTATTTCACTCTATTCTACTCTACTCTACTCTACTCTACTCTACTCTACTCTACTCTACTCTACTCTATTGCCATGGTATATAAGTGGTATCTCTATTTCACTCTACTCTACTCTACTCTACTCTATTGCCATGGTATATAAGTGGTATCTCTATTTCACTCTACTCTACTCTACTCTACTCTATTGCCATGGTATATAAGTGGTATTTCTATTTCACTCTACTCTACTCTACTCTACTCTACTCTACTCTAATCTACTCTACTCTATTGCCATGGTATATAAGTAGTATTTCTATTTCACTCTACTCTACTCTACTCTACTCTACTCTACTCTACTCTATTGCCATGGTATATAAGTGGTATTTCTATTTCACTCTATTCTACTCTACTCTACTCTACTCTACTCTACTCTACTCTACTCTACTCTATTGCCATGGTATATAAGTGGTATTTCTATTTCACTCTATTCTACTCTACTCTACTCTACTCTACTCTACTCTACTCTACTCTACTCTACTCTATTGCCATGGTATATAAGTGGTATTTCTATTTCACTCTATTCTACTCTACTCTATTCTATACTCTATTGCCATGGTATATAAGTGCTATTTCTATTTCACTCTACTTTGCTTTGCTTTACTCTACTCTACTCTACTCTACTGCCATAGTATATAAGTGCTATTTCTATTTCACTCTGCTCTGCTCTGCTCTACACTACTCTACTATACTCTACTCTATTGCCATGGTATATAAGTGCTATTTCTACTCTACTCTACTCTATACTCTATTGCCATGGTATATAAGTGCTATTTCTATTTCACTCTACTTTACTTTACTTTACTTTACTCTACTCTACTCTACTCTACTCTACTGCCATGGTATATAAGTGTTATTTCTATTTCACTCTGCTCTGCTCTGCTCTGCTCTGCTCTGCTCTGCTCTACTGTATTGCCATGGTGGCGCAGTGGTTAGAATGCAATGTTGCAGGCTGAATAGAAAATAGAATAGAATATAGAATAGAATAGAAAATGGAATGGAATAGAATAGAATATTCTTATTGTCATTGTGTAACTCAAAACAAAATTAAGTAATTAAAAGCCACACAGGTAAGAAACCATACCCTCCCATTTCTCTTTGGTTACAGGTGGAAGAAGAAGAGAAAGAGAGAAACTATAAGCAACTCCTGGAGTGGGACAACCAGAACTTGGTGCTTTCTGAGGAAGCCATTCAGTGTCCAATCTGCTTCATGAACCTGGAGCCTGGAGAGGGCGTGACCCTCCGGGAATGTCTTCATTCCTTCTGCAAGTAAGCCTTGGCTCCAAGGTCTTAGGAGACATCTAAGATGGGTTTATGTAACTGGTCTCCCTTGTATGGGAATTGCTAGTTCCTACCTTGGTGATCTCTTGATGGTCTTAGGAGACATCTAAGATGGGTTTAGGTAACTGGTCACCCTAGTATGGGAATTGCTAGTTCTACCTTGGTGATCTCTTCATGGTCCTAGGAGACATCTAAGATGGGTTTATGTAACTGGTCACCCTAGTATGGGAATTGCTAGTTCTACCTTGGTGATCTCTTCATGGTCCTAGGAGACATCTAAGATGGGTTTATGTAACTGGTCACCCTAGTATGAGAATTGCCAGTTCCTACCTTGGTGGTCTCTTGATGGTCTTAGGACACATCTAAGATGGGTTTATGTAACTGGTCACCTTAGTATGGGAAATGCTAGTTCTTATTTCGGTGATCTCTTGATGGTCTTAGGAGACATCTAAGATGGGTTTCCATAATTGGTCACTCTAGTATTGCAATTGCTCGTTCCTACCTCAGTGATATCTTGATGGTTTAGGAGACAGCTAAATTCAGAGCTCTTGGTGATCAAGAGGTATCAAAGCGTGTGGTCTTTGGTGCTGTCTGAGCTTGGTGGTTTTCTTGCAGACATTTCATTACCCAACTAGGGAACATCATCAGTGCTAGCATCAAGCTCAGAGAACACCAAGGACCTCACAGTTCAACCCTCAGCTACAAATGTTCTCTTCTGTCGGTGTCCAGGTGTGCTCTTCATGGCCATATTAGAATTCTCTGGAAGTTCTTGGTGTGGTTCAGTTGTATGATGATCTGTTCTGTACTTTCTCCTTGCATCCTCAGGGACTGCTTGAGGGGGACCATCCTCAACAGCCCAGAACCGGAGGTCAAATGCCCCTACATGGACGATAACTACTCCTGTCCCTGGCAGCTGCTGGACCGCGAGATCAAAGCGGTGAGTATCCAAATGGACCTCGAAACCAGCGTTTCGTCCCCACTTCTACTCTTAACGTTCCTCCCCACTGCCCCAAGAAGAGAAGGGCTGTGGCTTTCCAAAGGATATCCACCCTCACGCCCAACACACAAATGGGGAAGGATGCTAGGGCTTGTAGCTCAGCAACATCTGGAGTAGGGTCTCCTAACCACTTAGATTGGAGAACATATTTGGAATTTTGACCATACACTGGGGGAGGAGGGGGTGTGCTCTCACAAAATGGTGGACACAGCAGATATAATCACAGGAGGTAGATAGACCAGTTTGACAAATTCTCAGATTATTTTGAAAACAAAATATGTTTGTCTTTCTGTCTGTCTAATCCAGTGGTTCTCAACCTGTGGGTCGGGACCCCATTTGGGGTCGAACGACCATTTCACGGGGGTCGCCAAAGAACGCAGTCCGCCATTTCCCCCCCCCCTTTTCCTTAGCTGTACTACTCCCTTTTATTCTATTGGCTTTTGAAAGCCCATAGAATAGACTCTCTTGAATAGAGCCTAATTCTATTGGCTTTCAAAAGCCAATAGGAATTGTCCAGGCTGTCTCTGCCCTGCTGAGCCCGTCAAAAGTCCCATTCTGCAAACGGTGCTGCATCAGTTGAGTAGCCCTCGACTTACGACCGGTTGAGTAGTCCTCGACTTACGACCGGTTGGGGGTTGCGGCATTAAAAAGGTTGAGAACCACTGGTCTAATCTATATCTAACCCATCTATCCATCCGTCTCTCTGCCATCTTTCTAAGTTTCTATGTCTAGAATCTATCTAATCTACAGTATTGTATACTGTATCTATCATCTATCTTTCAATTAGCTGTCACGTGTATCTATGTATCAATTTATCCATCCACATTTCTATCACCTGTATCATCTATCTCAGTGGTGGCGAACCTATGGCAGGGGTGCCAGAGGCGGCATGCAGCGCCCTCTCTGTGGGCACACACGCGCCGTCACCCCAGTCCTAGGCCTTCAGCTGGGTTTTATAAAATCTTTTCGCTTTAGGCCTGTGCCGCCGTGTGCAAAAAAAAAAAAAAAAAAGGTTTAATCACTCAATTTCAACTTCTCGAGGGAAAAAAAAAGATCTTGCAAAGTTGGAATTGACTGATTGACCTTTTTAGTCCCACCCAGTCTGCTGTTACCACCGTAGCCACGCCCACCCAATGGACCACACCCACCCGGCACTCGACGATGCATGTGGGTTTTGGGTTACAGTTTGGGCACTTGGTCTCTAAAAGGTTTGCCATCACTGAATTCTATTTCTATCATCTGTCTGTCTTTATTTATCTATCTAGTTGCTATCATCTCTGTCCATCCATCCATCCATCATATCTATCTATCCATCCATCCATCTATCTATCTATCTATCAATCATCTATCTATCTATCTCTATCTTTAATCATCTATCTATATCAATCTATCTCTATCTCTATAATCATCTATCTCTATCAATCTATCTATCTATCATCTATTTATCTATCATATATCTATCATCTATCTATCTATCTCCATCTTTAATCATCTATCTATATCAATCTATCTACTATCTATCTATCTATCTATCTATCTATCTATCTATCTATCTATCTATCTATCTATCTAATCTGTCTATCATCAAGTGATGGTTTTTACCAAAACCATCATAAAACGTGGTCATGGGACCACGGGATGCTGCAAACAGCCATAAAGGAAGTCCAATCACATGACTGCAGCTATTAGAACTTTGTACCTGACTTATAAGTGGCCTTTTTTCAGATCTGTCATAATTTTGACAAGGTCGCTAAGCAACCAGTTGTAAGTTGAGGACTACCGACATCCTCCTCCTGCTGTGGGTTCCACAGGCTAAAATTTCATGAAACGATTGTCCTAGCAGATTGTCCCTGTTGAGCAGGATCAGGAGGAGGAGCTGGAACACCCTGCAAAGATCTTCTCTAAATTCGTCTCCATTTCATCCGCAGCTACTCACGGAGGAAGAATATCAGCACTTTCTGGACTTGGGAATGTCCATCGCTGAGAATCGCAGCCGGTCCAGTTTCCACTGCAAAACGACGGACTGCCGGGGTTGGTGCTTCTACGAAGATGACGTCAACGAGTTTGACTGCCCGGTGTGCCACAAAGTGAACTGCCTGGTTTGTCAGGTGAGCTGTGTCTCATCTTTGGATCGGGCACCACGCCGGTCCTGCACAGAAGGACTTAGCCCTTAGACCAGTGGTTCTCAACCTTTTTAATGCTGTGACCTCCAACTGGCCATAAGTCGAGGACTACTCAACTGATGCAGCACCGTTTGCAGAATGGGACTTTTGGCGGGCTCAGCAGGGCCGAGACAGCCTGGACAATTCCTATTGGCTTTTGAAAGCCAATAGAATTAGACTCTATTCAAGAGAGTCTATTCTATTGGCTTTCAAAAGCCAACAGAAGAAAAGGGAGTAGCACAGCTAAGGAAAAGGGGAAAAAAATGGCGGACTGCGTTGTTTGGCGACCCCCGTGAAATGGTCGTTCGACCCCAAATGAGGTCCCGACCCACAGGTTGAGAACCACTGCCTTAGACTTATATACCTCTTTACGGTGCTTTACCGCCATCTCTAAGCGGTTTACAAAGTCAGCATATTGGGGGGGGGGCAACAATCTGGGTCCTCATTTTACCGACCTCAGAAGGACGGAAGGCTGAGTCAACGTTGAACCAGTCAGGATCGAACTGATGGCAGTCAAAAGAATTAGCCTGCAATACTGCATTCTAGCCACTGCTCCAGAGAGGGAACGGAAAAGGGAGGGAAGGAGGAAGGAAGGAAGGAAAGAAAGAAAGAAAGGAGGGAGGGAGGGAGGGAGGGAGGAAGGAAGGAAAACAATGCAATAGCCCGTAGACTTATATACCTCTTCACAGTGCTTTACAGCTCTTTCTAAGTGGTTTACAGAGTCAGCATATTAGGGGGGGCAACAGTCTGGGTCCTCATTTTACCGACCTCGGAAGGATGGAAGGCTGAGTCAACCTGGAGCCAGTGATGGCAGCTGGCAGTCAGCAGAGGTAGCCTGCAGTACTGCATTCTAACCACAGCGCCACCAGGACTGTTCCAGTTAGTAAAGTTTTACACTTAGCCAAGAAAAACCAAATGTACAGCTACAGACTAGGTGGAGCTTGGCTCAACTGTGATCCTATGAGAGGGACCTTGGCATCCTAGTGGACGATCACTTCAACATGAGCCGGCCGTGTGCGGCAGCAGCCAAAAAAGCCAATGCCATCCTTGGCTGCATAAACAGAGGCATAGAAGCAAAATCACGCCAAGTATTAGCACCGCTTTATAAAAACCTCAGTAAGGCCACACCTGGAATCCTGTATCCAGTTTTGCTCACCACATCACAAAAAAGATGTTGAGAGTTTGAAAGAAGTGCAGAGAAGAGCAACTAGGATGATTTAAAGACTAAAACGTTGCAGGAACTGGGTATAAATAATCTAGATCAGTGGTTCTCAACCTTTTTAATTCCGCGACCCCCAACCGTAAGTCGAGGACTACCCAGCCGGTCGTAAGTCGAGGACTTTCCATACCCGGGAGCGCCGCACATGCGTGGTGCCGCCTCCTGCGCCGGCCGAGGCGTAGCTGGCAAGGGGCAGAGACGGCGCAGGCTGACCACCGGCTGGGCCACCAGCTGGCCCAGCCCAAGGGAGGTAAGGCACCCGCCGGGCCCCACGCGCGCCAGCAACCCTCCCTGCGCCCACCGGCCTCCCACCTCCCACCCCTGGCCCTCTTTTATTTACATTTTTAGTAGTTGCTCAGCAGGGAGGGGTGGAAGCTTCCAGACAGCTCGCCTTCGCTGCAGACAACTTGCAGCACCGTTTGCAGAATGGGACTTTTGGCGGGCTCAGCAGGGCAGAGACAGCCTGGACCATTGCTATTGGCTTTGGAAAGCCAATAGAATTAGACTCTATTCAAGAGAGTCTCTTCTATTGGCTTTCAAAAGCCAATAGAATAAAAGGAAGTAGCACAGCTAAGGAAAAGGGGGCAAAAAAATGGCGGAGTGCGTTGTTTGGCGACCCCCGTGAAAGGGTCGTTCGACCCCAAATGGGGTCCCGACCCACAGGTGGAGAACCACTGTTCTATGTTCTGTAGTAGAGTTCCCCAATCTTTCCGGATTTGAGGACTGGCAGACGGTGGGAGAGGATGGTTCTCTGCAAGTGGCTGGTGAACGCATGAGTGCGCCACTCTATTTGAGCAAGCACTGGCACGCATGTCCGCTGCTCACACAAATGGCGCACGCACGAACGAGCTTGCCTCTTTCCCGCACAAGTGGGGATGCGCACGTGTGTGCTCGCTCACCCGCCGCTTCTGCGACCCGGTTCCAAACGGCTCATGGCCCAGTTAGTGGGCCACAGCCTTGGGGGTTGGGGACCCCTGTTCTATATGGAAAATGTGGAGGTGCACCACCTCCTGTGGGAAATCTCTGCCCTGATTTTTTTTTTTTTATTAAAACGTTTTACAAAAATTTTACAAAAAACAAACCCACCCCCCCTCCCCCTCCCCCACTTCCCAGAGCTGAGTACAGGATTACAAATATATTTGTAGTTAAATCATAATTTAACTAACATTAACCAGCTATTGTTGTTGTTGTTAATTGCGAAGTCGTGTCCGACCCGTCGCGACCCCATGGACAATGTTCCTCCAGGTCTTCCTGTCCTCTACCATCTTCTGGAGTCCATTTAAATTCACACCTACTGCTTCATAACCAGCTATATAAAAAACCAAACTTAATACACTTTAACTCCTTTTTTTTAAGATAAAATGAACAAATTAAAAATAAACATAATAACATAAACAAATTAATATCCTAATTCTTAAAGTACAGTATAATAAAAAAATTCACTATAATAAACTAATAATAATAATAATAATAATTAGTAAATTGCAAAAGGCGGCTTTACTAGGAACTGCTTCCATCCTGCGACGATATCTGTAATACCATCAAACGTCCACATCTGCCTATCCCAGGTCCTGGGTAAGGACTCGATTGGTAGACAAAAATGCCAAATCCAGTCTGAACATCTGGCTGACTGTGCGATGATCAACAATAATAATAATAATACTCATTATTCAAAAAGTAAATGGAACTTTTTAGTCCCATATTTATTTTGAATATAATCTATCCATCTTCTCCAATCCACAATATATCTTTCTTGTGAATGATCTTTCAAATAAGCAGAAATTTTTTGCCATTTCTGCTAAATTAGACACTTTAAGCATCCATTCTTCCATAGTAGGCAAAGAATCTTTCTTCCAAAATTGCCCAACCAATAATCTTGCAGCTGTTATAAGATTTAACATCAAATTAATTTCTTTAACAACAGAATCTACAATAATACCCAACAAAAATAATTGTGGAGTAAGCGTTATCTTTCTTTTAAAAATCTTTTGAATGTTCCACCAAATCTTAATCCAAAAAGCTTTTATATTTCTACAAGTCCACCAAATATGAAAATAAGTTGCATCCAAACTACCACATCTCCAACATTTTGGCTGTAGATTAGGATACATACGAGACAACTTTTGTGGATCCAAATGCCCTGATTCTTTTATGGATGGAAAATTTGTCCTTGCGGATGCATTCTTGGGCGGAAAGATCTCCGTGTGATCCTTCCAACTTGGGCGACATAGGATCCCTTACTCTTCATCTGGGAATCTGTGCCCTAATGCAAAGGTCCCCAACCTGGGCCACGGACGGTACCGGTCCCTGTCTTGTTAGGAACCGCGTCACGCAAGCGCCGAGCAATCAAGCAAAGCTTCATCTGCGCACGTGTGGGATCTAAGTTGTGCACAAAACCGTCCCTCCCCCCAATCACAGTCCATGGAACAGTTGCCTTCCACGGAACCGGTCCACGTTGCCAGAAAGATTGGAACCAGTGCCCTGAGGGGTGGATTAGTGGCAGGGTGTGCTAAGGGAGGGTCCATTCCAGCCGACCTTGGTTTGATGACAGATGGGGGTGTAAGGACCCACCCCACTTTGCATCTTAAGAAGACAGAACTCTTGGAATAATTCTTCCAACAGGAATCCTTTATTAAGAAAAAGTGGTTGCAGGCGTGCTAGACAAGACTTGGGGTCCAAGCTCTCCCATTCGAGGTTTTAAGGGGTTCCCCAGTAGTCCCACCCAATCACCCCCCCTTCCAATGATAGTTTCAGGCATCACAATCCCACCCCTTTTTTCCTTTCTTCCGTCTGGATGGAGACTTCAGATAAACTACATGAAAGGTAAATAGCCTCCTTTGTTATGATAAGGTCTTTTGGTGCTAACCACATTCAAACTCTTTGAGGTTGCAATACACACATTCAGTTCCTTAGAAGTATACTGAAGGAAGTGAGGGCCATAAAGCCCCTTTGTTCTCCCCCTTCTCTCCCTCTTATGGCAGAATCCAGAGAAGGCAGAATTGGGGTTTTCTATATTTGATAACTAAAGATGAAATATAATTGGATTCTGACATCGGGTCCAAGTCACGTTTTCCCCACAGGCTATTCACGAAAACATGAACTGCAAGCAATACCAGGACGATCTCCAGGTCCGGGCGCAGAACGACCACGCGGCACAACAGACCACGGAGATGCTGCTGGTGAGAATGGCGCAGGGAGCAGTTTTATTACCGAATTAAGAGAATTTATAGGGGCGCCCAACTCCGGGCTGAAGAGATAAAACCCCAATAACAAAAGCCAGTGAACTCCCACCTTTGCTGGTCACAACAAACCAGTCACAGGAGGAGTTCTGTATCGCCCCGGGGTTCCCAGACCCCCCCTGGCAAAACCAGGTCTTTGGGGGCGACGAGATGGGGTGGGTGTGGGGGCAATTTTATTTCTGCAGGAATGATGTTCCACAGGGAGGGAGCTACCACAGAGAAGGCCCTTCTTCGTGGTCCCACCAGATGGACCTCCTTAGCAGAGGGGGGCCACCTGTAACATCCCGTTTGCCCACTCTGGTGGGTTGGGTAGATATAAAGGCAGACCCTAACACTAATCCTAACTTGTAGACAAAGCCCCTTCCCTCCAGGGTCGGTCGGTCGGTCTGTCTGTCTGTCTGTCTATCTATCTATCTATCTATCTATCTATCTATCTATCTATCTATCTATCTATCTATCTATCTATCTATCTATCTACTAGCTAGTTCATCTATCTGTCTCATCTATCTACTGGTCTACCTGTCTACCTACCCACCTTTCTGCCTGTCTCTCTGTTCATCCATCCGTCTACTGTATCATCTATCCATCCGTCTCTATCCATTTGTCTGTCCATGCATCCACTCTATAATCTGTCTGTCTGTCTATCTATCTATCTATCTACTGTATCTATCTGTCTGTCTATCTATCTGTCTGTCTGTCTGTCTATCTATCTATCTACTGTATCTGTCTGTCTATCTATCTATCTATCTATCTATCTATCATCTATCAATCTAACATCTATCACCTATCTATCTATCTATCTATCTATCTATCTATCTATCTATCTATCTATCTATCTATCTATCTATCTATCTATCTATCTAATCTGTCTGTCTCTCCATCCCTCCATCTATCCCTCCATCCTTCTATCCTAACCCTAGCCCTATCATCTCTCTCAATCATCTGTCTATCAATATATCCATCTAATCTCTATTGTCTATCTATATTCTCTCTTTCTCTCTTTCACCCACATTTATGATTTTTCATAAACAATTCAAGGCAGCAACTATTCCTAATAGTCCTCCCTCCTCCCATTTTCCCCACAACAAGAAATCTGTGGGGTGGGGTGGGCTGAGAGAAACTGGTTCAAAGTCACCCAGCTGGCTTTCATGCCTAAGGCGGGACTAGAACTCGCCGTCTCCTGGTGATTGGCCAAAAATCACCCAGCCGGCTTTCATGCCTAAGGCAGGACTAGAACTCACCGTCTCCTGGTGATTGGCCCAAAGTCACCCAGCTAGCTTTCATGCCTAAGGTGGAACTAGAACTCACTGTCTCCCGGTGATTGGTCCAAAGTCACCCAACTGGCTTTCATGCCTAAGGCAGGACTAGAACTCACTGTCTCCTGGTGATTGGCCCAAAGTCACCCAGCTGGCTTTCATGCTTGAGGCGGGACTAGAACTCACCGTCTCCTGGTGATTGGCCAAAAATCACCCAGCCAGCCTTCATGCCTAAGGCGGGACTAGAACTCACCGTCTCCTGGAGATTGGCCCAAAGTCACCCAGCCGGCTTTTATGCCTAAGGCGGGACTAGAACTCCCCGTCTCCCCGTTTCTAGCCTGGTGCCTTAACCACAAAACCAAACTAGGACTCTTATCAACCCTTTCCTCTCCCTCCTGGTGCCACGAGGAAGAGGCGGGCACACGGTCTGGCTTGTTTTGGGCAGCTTTGTTCCCTTTTTCAGAGACTGGTGAGGGATGAGGAGGCCATGTACTGCCCCAGCTGCAGGATCATCGTGCAGAAGAAGGATGGCTGCGACTGGATCCGTTGCACCGTCTGTCACACGGAGATTTGCTGGGTGACCAAAGGACCACGCTGGGGACCAGCTGTACGTATTGACGGAGGGTGGAAACGAGGGCACCCTGGGCAACCTTCTGCCTTTGGGAATAGTTAGGATGCATCCTAAATACTGCAGAGGGCTAGATTAGATCAGGATTTCTCAATCTTGGCAACTTGTAAGACTTGTTGGACTTCAACTCCCAGAATCCCCCAGCCAGCTGGCACCGAAAAATATCCCAGACACCGATATTACAGCAGGGGTCCTCAAACCTGGCCACTTTAAGACTTGTGGACTTCAACTCCCAGAATTCCCCAGCCGGTTATGCCGGCTGGGGGATTCTGGGAGTTGAAGTCCAGTTGTTTTAGTTGCCAAAGTTGGAAAAAACCATTCTGGCTAGGGAATTCTGGGAGTTGAAGTCTTTTATTTATTTATTTTATTTATTTCAGTATTTATATGCCGCCCAATCCCAAAGGACTCAGGGCGGCGTACAAAGTTAAAACAATGATAAAACAATAAAATAAAGCAGTCATACCGCGAGTCCGATCATATCCCGGCCCCCCGGGGACATCAGCCCCAGGCCTGCCGGAACAGGAGGGTTTTAACGGCCTTCTTAAAGGCCGGCAGGGTGGGAGTAGTTCGAACCTCGGGGGGAAGCTGATTCCACCAGGTCGGAGCCACCACAGAAAAGGCCCTTCCCCGAGGGCCTGCCAGCCGACATTGTCTGGCCGACGGGACCTGAAGGAGGCCCAATCTATGGGACCTCACCGGTCTCTGGGAGCTGTGCGGCAGAATGCGGTCCTGTAAGTAACCTGGCCCTATGCCATGAAGGGCTTTAAAGGTGATAACCAACACCTTGAATTGCGTCCGGAGACCCACAGGAAGCCAGTGCAGCTCGCGGAGGATAGGTGACACGTGGGCGTACCTTGGCGCGCCCACAATCGCTCTCGCGGCTGCGTTCTGAACCAACTGCAGCCTCCGAACGCTCTTCAAGGGTAGCCCCATGTAGAGCGCATTACAGTAATCCAGTCTTGAGGTGACAAGGGCATGAGTGACTGTGAGTAAAGCCTCCCGGTCCAAATAAGGCCGCAACTGGTGCACTAGGCGAACCTGTGCAAAGGTCCCCCTGGCCACAGCCGATAGATGTTGTTCCAGATTTAGCTGTGAGTCCAGGAGGACACCCAAGTTGTGTGCCTGCACTGAGGGAGGTAAATTTGCCCCCCCCCAGGACTAAAGATGGACCATCCAGTTGGCCTTTGGGAGGCAAGACCCAGAGCCACTCGGTCTTGTCAGGGTTGAGTCTAAGCCTGTTCACCCCCATCCAGACCCTCACATCTTCCAGGCACCGGCACATCACGTCGACTGCTTCACTGAAAGGACACGGGGTGGAGATATACAATTGGGTATCATCCGCGTACTGATGATACCTCACCCCGTGTCGCCGAATGATCTCACCCAGCGGTTTCATGTAGATGTTAAAAAGGAGGGGGGACAGGACCGAGCCCTGAGGCACCCCATAATCGAGGCGCCTAGGGGTCGATCTCTGTCCGCCCGCCAACACCGACTGCGACCTGTCGGAGAGGTAGGAGGAGGACCACCGCAATACGGTGCCGCCCACCCCCACCTCTCCGAGACGACGCAGAAGGATACCATGGTCGATGGTATTGAAAGCCGCTGAGAGGTCAAGAAGCACCAGGATAGAGGAATGACCCCTATCCCAGGCTCGCCAGAGGTCATCGGTCAGTGCGACCAAAGCAGTCTCAGTGCTGTAGCCGGGCCTGAAACCAGATTGAAAAGGGTCCAGGTAATTGGTTTCATCCAAGGATCGCAAGAGTTGAGATGTCACCACCTTCTCTACAACCTTCCCCACAAAGGGGGAGGTTGGAGACGGGACGAAAGTTCTTCAAAACAGCTGGGTCCAGGGAAGGCTTCTTGAGGAGGTGTCCAGTAGTTTTGGTTGCCAAAGTTGAAAAGTCATTCTGGCTGGGGGATTCTGGGAGTTGAAGTCCAGTTGTTTTAGTTGCCAAAGTTGAAAAAAAACATTCTGGCTAGGGAATTCTGGGAGTTGAAGTCCACCCCTCTTAAAGTCACCCGGATTGACATCCATTGAGATCCAGACCCACCATCTCGTGATCCAAAATTCAGATGCTTGGCCACCTGACTCATATTTATGACAGTCGCAGTGTCCGTGTGTGTGTGTGTGTGTGTGTGTGTGTGTGTTATGCGATTCCCCCCTTTTGCGACCGTCGGATGATCAAAATCAATTGGGAATCCAGATTCACTTAACAACCGTGTGAGTAACTTAACATCCGCGGTGATTCACTTCACTTAGCAAATGTCTCACTTAGCAACATCAATTTTGGGCTCAGCTGTGCTCATAAGTCAAGGACTGCCTGTACAAAGCCCACCGAATAGCGAAAAGAACAGCATCGCTGCCTCCTGCTGGTTGTCTGGATTTTTGCGTCCCTGATATTATGTGTGTGTGTGTGTGTGTATGTGTGTGTGTGTGTGTGTGTGTGTGTGTGTGTGTGAGAGAGAGAGAGAGAGAGAGAGAGAGAGAGAGAGAATATTAAAAATATGAACCCTGGGAATATTCATGTTTAAAATAAAATGAGCACCAAGGTAGTTAAAACTATAAAAGTTTAATTGAAAAATGCAAAGCTTTCGCCGTCACCTGCCGGCATCCTCAGGGCTTAAAACGCCAGAGAGTGAGAGAGTCTCTTATAAGCAAGCCAGAGTCTGCGCCCGGCTCCTTGATCTCGTTACCGGACCTAATTGGATAGATTGTACTCCGGTGATCCGTTTCTTCCTGCACCCCTTATTTACGTGTGTGTCCTCATTTGCCTTCTTCTCCTTGGATTCTAAGACGGGTGGGGCAACCTCCCTACCTCCCTGGTTGTCCCCATCCTTTGATCATCTATCTGTCTCATCTATCAAGGAGCCGGGTGCAGACTCTGGCTTGCTTATAAGAGACTCTCTCACTCTCTGGCGTTTTAAGCCCTGATGATGCCGGCAGGTGACGGCGAAAGCTTGCGTTTTTAAATTAAACTTTTATTGTTTTTATTACCTTGGTGCCCATTTTATTTTAAACACACACACACACACACACACACACACACACACACACACACACACACACATATATATATATATATATATATATATGTATATGTATATGTATATGTATATGTATATGTAGGTCTTTGGTTGTTCGGGTTTTCTCCCGCGTAAAATTGGAAGTGTCTTGGCGACGTTTCGACGAAGTCCCATTCGTCATCTTCAGGCTGGTGTTTTCAGCTTCGTGCTTCGAGCAGCACGAAGCTGAAAACTTGCTGCTCAAAGCACGAAGCTGAAAACACCAGCCTGAAGATGACGAATGGGTCTTCGTTGAAAGGTCGCCAAGACACTTCCAATTTTACGCGGGAGAAAACCCGAACAACCAAAGACCTACATACAAATACCCGCGAAAACCTCGGAAAACAAATATATATATGGCTCCCATCAAGCAGAATCAATCGGGGAAGCCAGCTTTGCTTAATTATGCGATTCATTTAACGACCATAGTGATTTGCTTAATGATCGCAGTGATTCGCTTAGCAACTGCATGATCCACTGAACAGCTGTGGCAAAAGAGGTCTTCAAACGGGGCGCAATCACCGTCTTGCTTAGGAGTGGAAATTTTGGGCTGACTTGCTGCCGTTAAGTTGAGGACTATCTACAGTTAGTCAAGATGGAGAAAACCGACTCGTTTAATGACTGTGGCGATGGATTAATGACCATTGCAAATAAATAAATAAATCATAAAATTGGATGCGGTTAGGAGCCGCAGCTTTACGACTGTGATAAGAGTTACGGTCGTAAAGTTGAGGACTCCTTGCATGCCCATTTTTGAGGGGGACGGTCTCGTCCTTGCCGGTCCCGCACCCCCTTTTGACGCTCTTGTGCTTCTTTCCCTTCAGGGCTCGGGGGACACCAGCGGGGGCTGCCGTTGCAAAGTGAACGGGGTGTCCTGCCACCCAAATTGTCAGAACTGTCATTGATCCAGAGACTCCTGAAAAAAATCAGATTTTTTTTCCCAGACACTCCGCTCGCCTGCAGGGAAACACGGGAGGCCTGGACGACGGCCGGGGGTGACTTTGGGACAATTGCCCCGGGGTTCTTCTCCTGCAGGACCAGGGACCTCCATTCCCACCACGTCCATTTGGGAAAACTCTCCGAGGTGGCCATGGGGCCGAGGATGCACAGGGGGGCGTATTTTCGTCCTCCCACCCTCCTATGTCGGTCGTGTCCAGAACTTGACTTGTTGGTTAGTTTTCACTCGAGATGTTGCTTCGTCTTTTTTGTAAAAAAGAAAAAGCAGCAGGACACGATTCCTTTTCTTTTTGAGCTTTCCAGGTCAGATCTCCGTGATCTAACGAAGCCACGGATGGTTGCCACTCGTCGCAGTAGTAAAACCAGACTTTGGAGTTGCGATTTTATTTACAAAACAAACCACAATTCTTCTCCCTTGTTGGTTGTTACGGAACGGGCCCCTTGGCCTACCTTCCCTTTTTCGCTTGTTTTGCTCTAAGGACGTTCCAACTTCCTGCTGTCTTTCGGTCGCCTCTGTGATTTGAGACCAAATCCGGATCAGATGGAGCTTTGGGGTTAAGGGGGGTTTGTGTGTGTATGTTACCTCCCCCGTTCCCTTCCACCCAAATCTAGTTTCTGAAATTGAAGGCAAAAAAGCAGCACAGAATCTTTGCAGGGAATGGGAGAAGTCCGCAGAGTGAATCTTCAACGGCTGGGAATTAAAAGTTGTGGAATTGCTGAAAAGGTCTTCTCTCTCTCTCTTTTTTTTTTGAAAAAAAAAATGCACCATTTTGTGAATTTACTACTTGAAATTATATGAGGAGATTCTCAGTCAATCCAGGACTGAGGTGAAAAAGGTGCCTTTTTCAAGAGGCAAGTGGACTTTCCTTCGCTTTTCCTTGAAGACGTTTCGCTTCTCATCCAAAGAGCTTCTTCAGTTCTGGGGAAGAACGAAAGAAGAACCGAAGAAGCTCCTTGGATGAGACGCCAAACATCTTCAAGGGAAAACAAAGGACAGTCCACTTTCCTCTTGAAAAAGCACCTTTGGGTGTACTAGGAGGTGTAAAAATAATGGGGAGATGTAGTCGGATAGTTTTCAGAAGTCTAGAGAACCCCAATCTAAAGATGATCAGGGGACCGGAGGCTAAAACATACAAGGAACAGTTGCTGGAATTGGGTATGTCTAGTTTAAGGAAGAGAAGGACGAGGGGGGACACGATAGCAGTCTTCCAGTATCTCAGGGGCTGCCCCAAAGAAGAGGGAGTCAAGCTATTCTCCAAAGCACCTGAAGGCAGGACAAGAAGCAACAGATGGAAACTAACCAAGGAGAGAAGCAACCTAGAACTAAGGAGAAACTTCCTGACAGAACAATTAAAGAGTGGAACTACCTGCCTCCAGAGGCTGTGAATGCTCCAACACTGGAGGTTTTTAAGAAGAGACTGGACAGCCGTTTGTCTGAAATGGTATAGGCTTTCCTGTCTGAGCAGGGGGTTGGACTAGATGACCTCCAAGGTCCCTTCCAACTTTTATTATTATCATTATTATTGTTACTACTACTACTATTATTACAGCGTTTCTCAAATCTGGGGCAACTTTTAAGACGTGGACTTCCAATTCGCAGAATTTCCCAGCCGGGCCTGCAATTCTCTGTGCTGGCTGGGGAATTCTGGGAGTTAAAATCTCCTCCCACATCTGAAAATGGCCACGGTTGAGAAACACTGATTTAAAGCGCTCCAAGGGGGACTTTATATTCTCACAACTATAGTTTCCTTCACTTCCCAGATCTATGGTTAAAATCTCCTCCCACATCTGAAAATGGCCACGGTTGAGAAACACTGATTTAAAGCGCTCCAAGGGGGACTTTATATTCTCACAACTATAGTTTCCTTCACTTCCCAGATCTATGGCTGTCTCACAAGCGCGCTGAGCCCATGACAAGGATGCCTTGAAATAATAACAAAGTTGGAAGGGACCTTGGAGGTCATCTAGTCCAACCCCCTGCTCAGGCAGGAAACCCTATACCATTTCAGACAAATGGTTGTCCAGTCTCTTCTTAAAAACTTCCAGTGTTGGAGCATTTATCGCTTCTGGAGGCAGGTGGTTCCACTAGTTAATCAGTCTAACAGGAAGTTTCTCCTTAGTTCTAGGTTCTTTCTCTCCTTGATGAGTTTCCCTCCGTTGCTTCTTGTCCTGCCTTCAGGCGCTTTGGAGAATAGCTTGACTCCCTCTTCTTTGGGGCAGCCCCTGAGATAGTGGAAGGCTGCTATCCTGTCCCCCCTCGTCCTTCTCTTCATTAAACTAGACCTACCCAATTCCAGCAGCCGTTCCTTATGTTTTTAGCCTCCAGTCCCCTGATCATCTTTGTTGCTCTTCTCTGCACTCTTTCTAGAGTCTCAACAACTTTTTTACATCGTGGTGACCAAAACTGGATGCCGGATTCCAAGTGTGGCCTTACCAAGGCCTTGTAAAGTAGTATTAATACTTCACGTGATCTTGATTCTATCCCTCTGTTAATGCAGCCCAGCAGTGTGTTGGCTTTTCTGGCAGCTGCAGCACACGGCTGGCTCCTATTTAAGTGATTGTCCACTAGGATTCTGAGATCCTTCTCATAGTTGCTAGCGAAAGACTCCACTTTGAAGTGGGTCAATTCGCTATGGCCAATTCACAGCGGCCATCTCACCCCGGAACAATTTTAACAATTCAATTACTGAAACTAATTTCAAAAAATAATTTTGATTTTTGTCACTCACATTCTGTCTCGTCCCTCCTTTGGCATCCTTTCTTTAACAATTCCATTCCATGGCAAGTCGTCGCAGACCCGCTCTGCTTAGCCTAAGCAGAGCAAGGAAAGAGAGAACGCTGGATTCAACCGGCACCATCCTTGCACACCGCTATAGTAAGTTAATACCGCATTTCTTTATTTTACACAATTACAAATCTACAAGTTTAACATACGTACAGGAGTATACAAAAGAGCCACGTGGCCCAGGATGCACGACCAAAGGGCTGTGTCGATCCCCATTTTTTTTTCCTCCACTGAACTCAAACCACTGGGCTTTGTTACCTGTCTGCCCACAGAGAGGTGACAAGGATGCAACAGGTGGGCGAGGCAGCCTGGACTGGTGGGTTTCCAGGCTCACCGCTGCAAGCCTGGGATTGTGTGAAGTGGAAGAGTGCCGTCAAGTTGGCGTTCAGCGTAAACACTGCCTGTTGCTTCATTCATGACGAGCGGCAAGGAAAACGCTTTGTTCCCCTCTTCCTGGCACCAATATGGTCCCAGTTAATTCACTGGCGGAGCAGGCCTGTTCCTCAGCAAACCGCCGTCCTTTCCAACAGAACTGCAACTAATCAGCGAAATCCCGGGCCAATTTTTTTTTAGACTGCAGTGCAAACTCCATTTCTATTTGAGTTTTCACCTGTTCGCCAAATTCTCCCTCGATAACGTTCGTTTTCTAAGGATAGGACTCTGGATTTTGGCAGGCAGGAAAGGCCCCCAGCTTTCGCTAAATCCTGCAAAATCCAAGTTGCTAAGATTCGGCTGAACTGGGGGAACCTCACTCCCTATTTAAGAGGTCCGTAAGGGAGCGTAAGTGCCCTGGCCTGTCTCTCGTTCCCTGTCCCTTGTTTTGATTTTCCCGAATTTGTACTTCTTGTTTTGACGAGTAAAATAAAGGCTCGAGACAGTCCTTACGAAACACGACGAGAAGGAATTTCTCTTTCCAACGGCTACATCTTTCCTGGGGCTGGAAGCAAAACGCAGGGCTCCGGTTTTCCTCGGCCGATATGACCGATTCGCAGAAGCCGAAGAAAACGCCTCTTAACTCTTTTAACAAAAGAGACATCAGAGCACCACCCCAAAAGAGAGAGAGAGAGAGAGAGAGAGAGAGAGAGAGAGAGCCCTTCCGGCCTTAATAATTCTCCATAAAAAGGCTGTCTTCTCCTTCTTCTTTTAGGACTCGTTTGTGTAAAGTGCTTTTTTTGTTTTTAAAGGTGAGGTCAGGGATTTCCCGGGCCCTCTTTGCGTGTCTCCTTCTCTTAGAGGCCACGGAAAGATTTTTTTTTTTTTTTTTTTAAATTCTCTTAAGAGGCCTCAATCTGGCTTTTCCTGTCCCTTTTTTGTCACTGCTGCTCAGATGGCATCACCCCCATACCTGCTTCCTATGCTGTGACACTGGGTTTAGATCCAAAGGATTGGGGAAAGTCTACCTACGTTCCCCTCCACCTCAAGAGGCATGGTACAGTCCAAAACGTGTGATCCAGAATGTTGGCTGGGCCCTCTGTCTAGAAACATCTGAACAGCTACTTGAAGGCCAAGCAAAGGCTGAAGTCCCACCAGCTTTGTGAGTTGAAGTGGTCTTCAGAACTACACAAGCACAATCCAAGCCCTGGAGAAAGGCACGGTCCTTGTGGCACCAGCTTATCCAGAAGAGACGGTCAACAAGCACGTGAGGAATACAACTTGCTGTGGGTATCCTGGCCTCTTCTCCAGAATAAGCCAGTCTTGGCACAGAGCAGAATTCAGCGCCACTGTTTTTAGAGAAACACGAACAGAGGTGAAGTCTAGATCCTTCTGGGAAGTGGATCTGGACGCTGTGGCTTTCTGGAGGACCTCTTGAGGTCCATCCTTCGGCCCGAAGAGCACGGCGAGGCTAATCGGCTGTCCACCTCAATGCCCAGCTGTCCAGCCACGCTCTTGGCTGAATGCCATACGCAACTGGTGCCCAGCTGGCAAAGGGAGCGATGGGCCAAGAAGGACGGTTCTTACTTCTTAGGATGTTTCGCTTCAGCTGGTGGCTTCAAAGATAGCCAAGAACTTGCCTGCCCAAAGGAGTGGAGGCTGGATAAGGACACTTGTGAGAGAGGCTTTTGCCGTGGGAAGTCGTGGAGACAATACGCGGGATTCAGTGGACCTTCATTTTTGGGGAGAACCCTTCATGCAGGTAAAGAAAAGATTCACTTTTTTCGTCGGGGAAAGTCTTGAATATCGCACATCGAACCCGGGCGATTAGGATTGATTCCCCCCCCCCCAGCTTCAATGGCAACAGATCAGTTTGAAAGATCTATTTGGGGGGGGGAGGTCCAACTTTTAAGATTTGTGGACTTCATCTCCCAGAATTCCCCAGCCAGTTGAAGCCCAGCAGTCTTAAAAGTTGCCAACGTTGGACACACACACACACTCCCCCCCCCCCCGGATCTGTTCTGCGTGTCAACGAAACTTCTTTTTCTGTTGTTCCCTTTCTGGCTAGCACGGGGAGAGGCTGAAACGAGAGCTAGCGAGAATTCAATTCCGCGAGAGAATTAAATTCTGCCTTCCTCCACTTTGGGGTTGAGACAGACAACCGAATTGCTTGCGGACGTTCTCAAGGCCCCGAGATCCCACGTCTCTCCTTCAGAGGAAAACCGCAGGAACACCACCGCTTTCCCCGAACAGGCGCGCCGCGTTCTCCTCTTTTCACCCGGGGTGGCAGACGGAGGACAGAAGGTGGTCTTGGGGGAGAACAACTGCCCCCCCCCCAGCCGGCCGGAAGATCCAGCAAAAAATTGGGACCTTCCTTCCTTCAGCCCTAGGGAAAGATCTGGAGTTCGAATTTGGGCGCCCACTCCAGAGCGCTCTTGACCACCGCCACCGCAGCCGCCCCCAGCATGACCGTCAGCCCCATCACGGCCAGCTTGACGAAGCGGTTGGTCCTGGGCTTGGTCGCTAAGAGGGACTTGGCTCTCTCTTCCAACCGGAGTTGCTCTCGGAAGCGCTGGCGCAGGACGGTGTCCGGCCGCTGTTGGGAGGAAGCCAGCTCGAAGTCCTTGAAGGTGGAAACAGCCGTCCTGCGGGGGGGGGGGGGAAGGAAAAGAAGAGGAGGGGGGTGAGGGGCTGCGAAGCCTCCGAGGGGGCCGTCTTTCTCGCGGGTCGGGCGTCAGTTGTGCAAAAGAGGAAGTCCTCAGCTTACAGCCCTGCATTTAGTGACAGGTTACAACGGGCACGGGAAAAAGCAATTGGGGAACGTTTTCAACATTTAACGACAGCATCCCCAGTCATCAGACTTAGGACGCCTGGCAACTGATTCATGTTTACGACGGTGGCACTGTGATTCCCCTTTCGCGAGCTTCCGACAAAGTCCACGGGGGAGCCGGATTCGCTTAACGACCGGGTCACTTGCTGAACAACCGCAGGGATTCAGTTAACCACGGAGGCAAGGAAAGTCTTAAAAACGGGGCTTAAAACTCACTGAAAACAATGGTCCCGCTTCGCAACGGGAATTCTGGGCTCCATCGTGGTCGTAAATCGAGGACTGCCCCCCCCCCATGAGGGATGTTTGCTTCTCCTCTTTTCTCCTGGAAGGAATTCTTCCTTATTTTTTGTTTTTTGCACAGCTGAGGGGCCGAGGGTGGACCGTGACCCAAAGTCCTGCAATTCCCCATCCTTCTGGAATGCCCCCCCCCCCCGTGGAACCTTCTAGAAATGGATGAGGAGCTCAGAACGGCCCTCCCCTCCCCTCCTCTCTCTCTGCTCTCTCCCAAGGGCGAACAGCAGATCAGGGGTGTGTGTGCAGACCTCGCCTGGCCTAAACTTCAGGGGAGGAGACCCCTCCTCACCTCTCGGCTTCCAGCTGAGCGGCTTCCTGGGCAAGCTTGGAAGGTGGGAACTGAACGAAGAGGTCGCCGGCCCGACTGATGAGCATCTCGTAAGGAAGATCCTGGGGGATCTGGGAGAGCAGGTGGTGGACGGAAGCCATGTCACAGTCGCAGGCCAGGACCTCCGGGGCCCGATGGAGCACAATCTGCAAAGGGAAGCAGCAGCTCTGGAACTCAGGCCAGCCTGCTGGCAACGCCGAGGTTTCCCCCTTCCGGGTATGTGACCACAAGTGGGTTGAAGGCCCCCACCCAAGCCCCTTGGGTGGGGGGGGAGGAACTGTACATGGCTGACATCGGTTGTATTTGCAGCTTGGGAAGGGAAGGGAAAAAGAAGGGAAGGGAGGAAAGAGTAATGGAGAGGAGGAGAGGAAGGAAGGAAGGAAGGATAAAGGGTAAGGGGAAAGAAGGAAGGCAGGAAAGAAAGAGGGAAGGAAAAGGAAAAAGGGAAGGGGAAGGAAGGAAAAGGAAGGAAGAAAAGAATGAGAAGGAAAAAGGGAGGGAGGGAGGAAAGAAAGAAGGAAGAAAGGAATGGGGAAGGAAGGGAGGGAGGAAGAAAAAGGGAAGAGGGAGGAAGGAAAGAAACAAGGAAAAAAGGAAGAAGGAATGGGGAGGAAGGGAAGGAGGAGGGGAGTAAGGAAAAGGAAGAGGAAGGGAGGAAGGAAAGAAGAAAAAAAGGAAGGAAGAGTTAAGGGAGAAGGAAAGAAAGAAATGAAAAAGGGAAAGAATGAAAGGGAAGGGAGGAAGGAAGGAAGAAAGAGATGGAGGAAGGAAGGAAGGAGAAGGGAAAAGGGAAGAGGAAGGGAGGGAGGAAAGAAAGAAGGGGGAAGAAAGGAAGGAAGAGAAGAAAGGGGGAAGGAAAGAAAGAAATGAAAAAGGGAAGGAAGAGATGGAGGAAGGAAGGAAGGAGAGGGAAGAGGAAGGGAGGAAGGAAGGGGGAAGAAAGGAAGGAAGAGAAGGAAGGGGGAAGGAAGGAAGAGAAGGGAAGGAAGGAAATAAAAGGGAAGGAAGGAGAAGGGAGGAAGCAAGGAAGGAAGAAAGGGAGGGAGGGAGGAAGGAAGGAGAAGGAAAAGGAAGGAAGGAAAGAATGAAAAAAGAGAAGGGAAAGAAAGGTAGGAAGGAAGAAGGGGAAAAGAAAGAAAGAAGCGAATAAAGGGGAAGGAAGGAAGGGGAAGAGAGGAAGGAAGGTGGAGGGGATGGAGAGAGGAGGGAAGAGAAAGAAGAGGGGAAGGGTTAGGCCCCTTAATGAAAACCATAAGCCAGAGGCTGCTATGGTTCAGGTCCTCCTTTGGGGGTCTCTGAGAGGCTCCTGGTTGCCCCCCCCCCACCCTCTGGGATCCCAGGACCAGAGAGCAGCATTGGTCCTGTTCTGAATGGCTCCCCTCCTCCTCTTCCCCCTCAATGCCTGGCCCCAACAACCTGTGTTCCCTGCGGACACCCACCACGGCGGCAAAGTAGATGGGCATCAGCGGGTGGCAGGCCAGGAAGAAGTCGTATAACCGCACCACGTGCTTGAAGTCCGACAAGACGTGCCCGAACCAGGTGATCAGCCAGCTGAGGGCGAAGATGGTTCCCACTTCAGCTCTGTGCAAAAAAATATTGGGGGGGGGGAGTGAGGGGGGAGAAAGTTAAATATAAAAAGCAGCCACTCGGGAAACAGATCAGACTCTTTTTTTCCTTTCTTCAGAGTGTAGATGTCAACGCTGCTAAGATCGGATGTTCTCGCTTTGACAATATATGAAGATGCAGCCAATTTCCCCCTTAGCTTGTGTGTTACTTGTAGAGTTAGAGTTAGATGATACTGGGGGGGGGGAGAGAGAAGGAAGAATGTGGATGGGAATTAGTTAGACATAACAATATCGTAGTATTTTTCAATAAGAGATGATAAGAAATGCCGGGCTGGAGAACTGGAGGGAAGGTCTGCCTTTCAAACTAATGGGAGAATGTGATTTATGACGGTTAATCAGAGGGAATTGTGCTTTGATACTATGCGTTTAGGGGAGGAGAATTCAGATTTTGGCTTCGACCATGTACGTGCCGATGCCGTGCAACTTGAATAAAGATTCTTTAAGGTAAACAATGCCTCGAAGTTCTTTGAAGAGTTTCCAGAAGTGGTGAATGCTCCAACACTGGAAGTTTTTAAGAAGAGGCTGGACAACCATTTGTCTGAAATGGTATAGGGTTTCCTGCCTGAGCAGGGGGTCATACTAGATGACCTCCAAGGTCCCTTCCAACTTTATTATTATTTATTATTATGGATCATCGCACAGTCAGCCAGATGTTCAGACTGGATTTGGCATTTTTGTCTACCTATCGAGTCCTTAACCAGGACCTGGGATAGGCAGATGTGGATGTTTGATGGTATTACAGGTATTGTTGCAGGATGGAAGCAGTTCCTATATTATTATTATTATTGTTGTTGTTGTTGTTGTTATTATTATTATCTGTCAGAATCATGACAGTAGATAAAGCCGCAACATAACAAATTCTTTTCCTTTAAAGGGAAACACACATTGAGCCTAAGAAGAAGGCGACAGATGGATCCCCAGCTTCTCCCGGCCCCCAGATTTACGGTTTAAATTTTGATTACGTGAACATGAGGAGGCTGCAACAGCCTTTAAGTGGGAAGACTGGTCGTAAGTCACTGTTTTCAGTGCGGTTCTAACTCTGAACGGTCACTAAGTGAAGGATTGTCAGTCGAGGACTACCTGGACTTGGAAAAAAAAAACCAACCTAAAACTTTGTTTACCTCTGCATGAAATCGTGGAGATCTGGGTTCACTTGGTCTATGATGGGCATCAGGTAATTTAAAATGTGTCTGGTGTTCTCCATGGTCGGGTCCATAAAATCCCTGCAAACGACGAAGGATTAGCCAAGTTAGAGTGCAACAATGGTGAGGCACACAGATATACACACCACAAGCATCTTGCATATGAGGGATCCCCAACCTCTGGGCTGTGGACTGGCACCGGACCGTGCCTTCCAAAAACTGCCCCTCCGTGGAACCCTAGCGCCCAAATATTGGAGACTGCTGGACTAGGAGACTGGGAGGCTAAAACATACGAAGAACGGTTGCTGGAATTGGGGATGTCTAGTTTAATGAAGAGAAGGACGAGGGGGGACATGATAGCTGTGTTCCAATATCTCAGGGGCTGCCCCAAAGAAGAGGGAGTCAAGCTATTCTCCAAAGCGCCTGAAGGCAGGACAAGAAGCAACGGATGGAAACTCATCAAGGAGAGAAACAACCTAGAACTAAGGAGAAATTTCCTGACCGTTAGAACAATTAACCAGCGGAACAACCTACCTCCAGAAGCTGTGAATGCTCCCAACACTGGAAGTTTTTAAGAAGAGACTGGACAGCCATTTGTCTGAAATGGTATAGGGTTTCCTGTCTGAGCAGGGGGTTGGACTCAATGACCTCCAAGGTCCCTTCCAACATTATTATTATTATGGATCATCGCACAGTCAGCCGGATGTTCAAACTGGATTTGGCATTTTGTCTACCTATCGAGTCCTTACCCAGGACCTGGGATAGGCAGATGTGGGTGTTTGATGGTATTACAGGTATCGTCGCAGGATGGAAGCAGTTCCTAGCAAGGCCGCCTTTTGCAATTGACTAATGGCGAATTTGTCAATGCCGATGATGGTGTTCAAGTGGTGCTCCAGTTGTTTTGGGATTGCACCCAAGGCGCCTATGACTATTGGTACTACCCTTGCTTGCTTTTGCCACAGTCTTTCTATTTCTATTTGTAGGTCTTTGTATTTTGTTATCTTCTCCAGTTCTTTCTTGTCTATTCTGCTTATTATTATTCTGCTTATTATTCTGCTTATTATTATTATTATTATTATTATTATTGCAACAAAGATGATTAGGGGACCGGAGGCTAAAACATACGAAGAACGGTTGCAGAAATTATCCAGATCCTCCTGTATCCTAAGCCTGTAACTTCTGGAGTGTTGGCTATTCCTGCCGGCTTGGTGTCGTCGGCAGATTTGATGAGTTCCCCATCTATCCCCTTGTCCAAATCGTTGATGAGATTTCATTAAATTAAGTTGCAGTGTTTCTCAACCTTGACTGCTGGGAGACGGGTAGACTTCAACTCCCAGAATTCCCCAGCCAGCTTGGCCGGCTGGGGAATTCTGGGAGTGGAAGTCCACCCGTCTTCCAGCAGCCCAAGTGGACAAAGGCTGGGGGGGGAGGGGGGGAGAAAGAGCACCTGAGGTGATGGGTTGAAAGTTTTTCCACCAAGGTGGCCGCCAGTCTGTCCCCCACCACCAGCAGAAAGGTGACCACGATGTCATGGTATCCCTGGTAATAGTGGAGTTGTGCGTTGCGTTGCAGAACCTGGAGGATGCAGTCAATCAGCTCCTCCTGGAGACCCTCCCTCTGTTCATCTGGCATGTCTGGGAAGAAAGGGAAGAGAAGAAAAGAGACGGGAGTGAAGCAACAGCCGAAGGAAGAAGAACCGCCAAGCTGGGACCGATGGTCTACAGGTCGTCCTTGACTTACAACGGTTCAAAGTTATGACGGCGCCAAAAAGATGGTGTCGTCACAGTGCTTCCTCTCCCCCAACATGAAAATGAAGATTGCAGGGGGAGAGCCGTGCTAGTGTACAGGCAAGTCCTTGACTTACAACGGTTCATTTAGCGACTGTTCAAAGTTACAAACAGCAAGTTAGGACCGTTTCCCACACTTACGCCCGTTGCAGCCTCCCTGCGGTCCCGCGATCAAAATTCGGACGCGTGGCAACCGACTCGTATTTATGACCGTTGCTGTTTTGCGAAGGTCATGTGATTTCCCTGCCTCCCCCCCCCCCTTTTGCAATCTTCTCACAAGAGGGAAGCCAGATTCATTTAACGACAGAGCGGACTAAACTTATCCACTTTGGCGATTCGCTTAACGCCTGCAGCAAGAAAAGTTGCACAACAGGGGTAAAACTCACTCTAACGAGTATCTCACTTAGCGACAAATTTTGGAATCTGTCGTGGCCAGTTTATTCTATTCCATTCCGTGATTCTATTCTATTCTATTCTATTCTATTCTATTCTATTCTATTCTATTCTATTCTGTAATTCTATTCTATTCTGTAATTCTATTCTATTCTATTCTATTCTATTCTATTCTATTCTATTCCATTCTATTCCATTCCATGATTCTATTCTATTCTATTCTATTCTATTCTATTCTATTCTATAATTCTATTCTATTCTGTAATTCTATTCTATTCTATTCTATTCTGTAATTCTATTCTATTCTATTCTATTCCATGATTCTATTCCATTCTATTCCATGATTCTATTCTATTCTATTCCATTCCATTCTATTCTATTCCATGATTCTATTCCATGATTCTATTCTATTCTATTCTATTCAACTCCATTCCATTCCATTCTATTCCATTCTATTCCACGATTCTATTCCATTCCATGATTCTATTCCATTCCATTCCATACTCATTCCATTCCATATTTTCTATTCTATTCCACTCATTCCATTTCATATTTTCTATTCTATTCCTATTTTGTATTAATTCAGCTTGGCAATCCAATTTTCATTTGGATTTTGTACTTTAATCTTCTGAATAAATAAGAAAATAGATGGAATAAAGTCATGACAGTTGGGAAGCAGATCACAATGTGCCTGGACCCAATTTTACCATCTTTTTTGGGGGGGGGATTGTTAAACAAATGCAGCTGTCGTTAAGCGAACCTACGGCTATCTATGGCATGTGTATTTTGTGCCAGAAACCAGAAATAAATGCTGGTTTTTGGCAAAACCACTGCATATTGTGGCCACTTGTCCACAGGGCATTGCAAATGGCTGTCAATGTGTTGCTGAGCACCCAAAATGCACCCATGTGGGGGGGGGGGGATGTTGTAACTAGGTCATAAATAGATTTTGGGGAATGTGTCGTATATAGAAAGTCCTTGATTGTTGTTGTTAGTTGCAAAGTCGTGTCCGACCCATCGCGACCCAATGGACAACGTTCCTCCAGGCCTTCCTGTCTTCCACCATCTTCTGGAGTCCATTGAAGCTCACGCCTCCTGCTTCAGGGACTCCATCCAGCCCCCTCCTTCTCTGTCGTCCCCTTCTTCTCTTGCCCTCCATCTTTCCCAGCATCAGGCTCTCCTCCAAGGAGTCCTTCCTTCTCATTAGGTGGCCAAAGTCCTTGAGTTTCCACTTCAGGATCTGGCCTTCTAAAGAGCAGTCGGGGTTGATCTCCTCCAGGACTGACCGGTTGGATCACCTTGCAGTCCAGAGGACTCGCAGGAGTCTTCTCCAGCACTTGATCCATATGAACTTCTCCAGCACCAGAGTTCAAAGGCCTCCATTCTTTGGCGCTCAGCTTTTGTTATGGTCCAACTTTCGCAGCCATACATTGCACATCCTTGATGTACACCCACAATTGAGCTCAAAGACAGTTAACCAAGACAGTTAAATGAGTTTTGTCTCATTTTAGGACCTTTCTGGCCAAAGCTGTTAAGGCAGTCACTGCAGTCGTTAAGTTAGTAACACTGCTGTTAAACGAAGCTGGCTTCCCGCACTGATTTGGCTAGTCGCAAAAGGGGATCACATGACCCCGGGACACAGCAACCGTCACAAATGTGAACCAGTTGCCAAGCATCCAAATCTTGATCCTGGGTGATGCTGCAACGGTCGTTACGTGCGTGAGAAACGGCGACAAATCAATTTTTCAATGCCTTTGTGGTCTCGAACGGTCCCTGAAGGGACGGTTGTAAATGGAGGGCGTGCTGTGTTCAAATGGTTGCTAAGCAACTGGTCACAACTCGAGGACTCTCTGAATTCAGAGAACATCCAACTCTCCTTTGTTTTCTACAAAAGAACCTTGGGAAGGACCCAAGAATTAATACAACCACGCAACAAATAGCAGGCTGTGGCAGAAGCGTACAGGTCATCCCCGATTTACAAACCACAATCCAACCCAAAATTTCCACCGCTAAGTGAAACATTTGCTAAGTGAGTTTCACCCCATTTTACGACCTTTCAGTGAATCCCTGCAGGTGTTAGGTTAAGAACACGGTTGCTAAGTGGATCCGGTTCCCCCTTTCTTTGCTTGTTTGAAGGGCGCAAACGGGAATCACAGGATCTCGGGATGCTTCAACCGTCCTAAATACAAGTCAGTTGCCAAGCAGCTGAATGTTCATCACGTGACCACGGGGGGGATGCTACAGAGGTCAAAAAGGGGCAAATGTCCCTTTTTCCAGCACCGCTGTAACTTCAAACGGTCACTAAATGAAACTGTTGTAAGGACTGCCTGTAAGCATTTGGCTTCACTGGAAGAAACGGCAAGAAATGAGTGCCGTTTTAACCCAGTTAATTTTGCAGGAGTTCTCAAGGTCAGAAAGAGGATTGATTAAAAATTGGGACAGACTAATTAGGACATTGACTGTCTATAAAGACTGAATGTCAAAATAACCAGGATATGTATAAGCTAAAAATTATGGATCAATGTAAGAAGGTTATTTTTATTGAATTGATGTAATAAGAATTGTATTAGTTTAAACATGAGACAGGAAATACTAAGGGGAAAAGAGAGGAGATATTTATTAGGATAACTTGTATACTTATATAAGATACTTATATGTCACTGAATTATCGATTAAGTATAAAATTAGAAAATCAACAAAACATTTTTTTTAAAAAAAGAGGACGGACTGATCAAAATACCTGGCGGGAAACGCCGGAGGGATCGCCTCACATCCAGCAGGACTTGTTGATAATCTTTGCTTTTTTCCCGAAGTTCTTCCTCTAAGAGAAACGGCAAAGGGTTTTATAATTAATGATAATTAAAAAAGAAAAAACGGGAAGCTAAGAAAAGACGTTGTTAAACCGTGAAGATTTCAAGCCAGACAGGCTTTGCCTTCTGATAGCTCTTAAAAAGCAGAAAAGCATAATATCATAAACCAGGGATTTTCAAACTTGGCCCTTTCATGACTGGTGGACTTCAACTCCCAGAATTCCTCAGCCAGACTATCTTCAGGGTTACTAGGGAGTGGGTTTTATTCTTTGTTTATACGCTAGCTGTCAAACTTGCAACGTCACGTGACGTGTTGCGACGTATCGCGACTTTTGGGCCATTGCTGACAATGGGATGGGAGCGGTTTCGCTATGATGCATCTGGCCCGTGGACCGGCAGTTTGACACCCCTGCTTGCCCTGTCCATGTTGGTAGGAGTGTTTTTGGCGGTTCCTTGAATAGGTTGTTATTTACTGTTGGCTTGTTGGTCTGCGTTGGCAGTTCCTTGATTGTCCCAACCCACTCCTTTGCAACACCGATGATGTTATCTAGCTGGGTCATGAAATGTCTTCAAGAAAACAACCAGGCTCAGAGAGCACCAAGGACCCCACAGTCTTCTCCTTCTCTTTCTCCTTCCTCCTCCTCCTCCTCACAAACCCCAATCTCTTCTAACACTGATGATGTTACCTAGCTGGGTCATGAAATGTCTTCAAGAAAACAACCAAGCTCAGACAGCACCAAGGACCCCACAGTCTTCTCCTTCTCTTTCTTTCTTCTTCTTCCTCCTCCTCCTCTACCACCACCACCTCCTCCTCCTCCTCCTCCCATAACCCATTCTCTTCTAACACTGATGATGTTACCTAGCTGGGTCATGAAATGTCTTCAAGAAAACAACCAGGCTCAGAGAGCACCAAGGACCCCACAGTCTTCTCCTTCTCCTTCTCTTTCTCCTTCCTCCTCCTCCTCCTCTTCACAAACCCCAATCTCTTCTAACACTGATGATGTTACCTAGCTGGGTCATGAAATGTCTTCAAGAAAACAACCAAGCTCAGACAGCACCAAGGACCCCACAGTCTTCTCCTTCTCTTTCTTTCTTCTTCTTCTTCCTCCTCCTCCTCTACCACCACCACCACCTCCTCCTCCTCCTCCCATAACCCATTCTCTTCTAACACTGATGATGTTACCTAGCTGGGTCATGAATTGTCTTCAAGAAAACAACTAAGCTCAGAGAGCACCAAGGACCCCACAGTCTCCTCCTCCTCCTCACATAACCCATTCTCTTCTAACACTGATGATGTTAACTAGTTGGGTCATGAAATGTCTTCAAGAAAACAACCAAGCTCAGACAGCACCAAGGACTCCACAGTCTTCTTCCTCCTCTTCTCCCCCCCCCACTCCCTTCTAGCACTGACAATGATGTTGCCCAGTCAGGTAATAAAAGAAGAAAACAACCAGGCTCAGGGAACACCAAGGACCCCCAAAACCACAGCTGGAATGTCCTTGGTGCAGAGGGACTCGTGCCCCGCCCCCGTGCTCCGAGGCTGGGCAGGTGGAGAGAACGGGAGGCTTCACCTGGCGGAGGCAGCAGGTCGTCGGTGTTGACATTGAGAAGTCTGGGCCATACTTTGCAGCGGATCTCGTCCCTGAGAAGGCCGCCTTCGCTGATCGCCATGCGCCGCAGGGGGGCAATGTCGACAGGCTCGCTGTCCAGGACCTGGTAGATCTCGGCTACCTTTCTCTGCTGCTTGGCCTCCGAATCTGAAAGAGACAGAAACCCCCATCAGTCCAGGGCCTGTTCTCCCACCAAGCAGAGCAGGCCTCAACCAGCCTGGCAATAGTGCCAGCCTAGAAACCAGGAGACGGTGAGTTCTAGTCCCGCCTTAGACACAAATGCCAGCTGGGTGACTTTGAGCCAATCACCAGGAGACGGTGAGTTCTAGTCCTGCCTTAGGCATAAAAGCCGGCTGGGTGACTTTGGTCCAATCACCAGGAGATAGTGACTTCTAGTCCTGCCTTAGGCATGAAAACCAGCTGGGTGACTTTGGGCCAATCACCAGGAGATGGTGAGTTCTAGTCCCACCTTAAGTACAAAAGCAAGCTGGGTGACTTTGGCCCATTTATTCTCTCTCAGCCCAACCCACCTCACAACGATTGTTGTGGTAAAACAGGAGGAAGAAGGAATATTAGGCCCGCTGGCCACCTTGAGTTGTTTATAAAGTAATAAAGGCGGGATAAAAATCTAATAATAAATAAACTCAGCATCAAAAGCTGAGAAGGGAAGTCCAACAGACATCAGTCTAGCCAGCTGACCAGAATTTTGAAAATGAAGTCACGTCCTTGCTTCATAACCTGAACACCGACTAATAAAACAATTGTTAGAACAATTAACCCGTGGAACTCCTTGCCTCCAGAAGTGGTGAATGCTCCAATCCTGGAAGTTTTTAAGAAGAGACTGGACGGCCATTTGTCTGAAATGGTATAGGGTTTTCTGCCTGAGCAGGGGGTTGGACTAGATGGCCTCCAAGGTCCCTTCCAACTTTTATTATTATTATTATGGATCATCGCACAGTCAGCCAGATGTTCAGACTAGATTTGGCATTTTGTCTACCTATCGAGTCCTTCCCAAGGACCTGGGATAGGCAGATGTGGATGTTTGATGGTATTACAGATCTCGTCGCAGGATGGAAGCAGTTCCTAGTAAGGCCGCCTTTTGCAATTGACTAATAGCGAATTTGTCAATGCCAATGGTGTTCAAGTTGTGCTCCAGTTGTTTTGGGATTGCACCCAAGGAGCCTATTACTATTGGTATTATTATTATTATTATTACAACAACAAACATTCTCACTTCAGAAGGCTGTTTTAAAAAGATAACACCTACCTTTTTTTGAAAAACAAAACAAAACAAAAAACCATAGAGATTTATATTGAAAGGTAAAGAAGCCAAAGAAATACTGAGAGGTAAAAAGCATGCAATGCACCCAGAAATTTTGCATTTAAAGCACGAGTGCCCTACATATGTAATCAAAGCCAGGAAAAAGTTGGGTAATCCTTATTTATTTCACATGCCTCATTATTCACCAGGACAAGGAAGAAACTACTGGGGGGGGGGGAAGCCACACAATCACCTCAGTGAGTTCAGAACAAAATAGTGCAACCTGTTTGTTTTTAAAGCCTTCTTTCATAACAGCCCTTTTACCTAACTGCATATCTAAGGGGCGGTTTTAGAATTCGTGCTCAAATAATCTGATTGGGAGGCTTTAATTTGGTGACGCTCTCGTCATTCGGCTTGGATCAAACACATCCTACTGACCGAAACGATCTGAATCGTTGATATGGGAAAAAAAGGATCTTGGATTATGCAACTGAAGAGCTTGCATAATGGCTGCGTGTGGCACATTTTACAGGTTGTAAATTTTACTGGCTTTAAAGAATATTCTGCTGAAACACATCTAGATACCTGGCCCAAATACGTTTCAGAATTAGTAGGCTAAACAAAGGGGAAAAAAATAATTATAATAATAATAAAGTCTCATGGTCTCTAATGCAAATTATAAAAGGGCAAATAGAGAAGAGCAACAAAGATGATGAGGGGACTGGAGGCTAAAACATACAAGGAACAGTTGCTGGAATTGGGTTTGTCTAGTTTAACGAAGAGAAGGACAAGGGGGGACAGGATAACAGTGTTCCAATATCTCAGGGGCTGCCCCAAAGAAGAGGGAGTCAAGCTCTTCTCCAAAGCCCCTGAAGGCAGGACAAGAAACAACGGATGGAAACTCATCAAGGAGAGAAGCAACCTTGAACTAAAAATCTAGAACTAAGGAGAACAATTAACCAGTGGAACAACAATTAACCAGTGGAACCACCTGCCTCCAGAAGTGGTGAATGCTCCAACACTGGAAGTTTTTAAGAAGAGACTGGACAGCCATTTGTCCGAAATGGTGTAGGGTTTCCTGCCTGAGCAGAGGGTTGGACTAGATGACCTCCAAGGTCCGTTCCAACAACAACAACTTCTTCTTCTTCTTCTTCTTCTTCTTCTTCTTCTTCTTCTTCTTCTTCTTCTTCTTCTTCTTCTTCTTCTTCTTCTTCTTCTTCTTCTTCTTCTTCTTCTCTTTTATTGTGTTAAGCACCAAATTTTTTTAAAAAGTGACAGTTGTAAAAAGACAAGGAACTTCAGAGATCATCTAGTCCAGTGGTTCTCAACCTTTTTAATGCTGCGACGCCCAACTGGTCATAAGTCGAGGACTACTCAACCGGTCGTAAGTCGAGGACTACTCAACTGGTGCAGCACCGTTTGCAGAATGGGACTTTTGGCGGGCTCAGCAGGGCAGAGAAAGCCTGGACAATTCCTATTGGCTTTTGAAAGCCAATAGAATTAGACTCTATTCAAGAGAGTCTATTCGATTGGCTTTCAAAAGCCAATAGAATAAAAGGGAGTAGCACAGCTAAGGAAAAGGGGGGAAAAAATGGCGGACTGCGTTGTTTGGTGACCCCCGTGAAATGGTCGTTCGACCCCAAATGGGGTCCCAACCCACAGGTTGAGAACCACTGCTCTAGTCAAGCCAAATTGTTATTTGTTACATAGATCAGCCTAATCCATCCCTGATAGGCAGAAATCCAGTCTCTCTTTAAACTAGTGGTTTTTCACCTTGGGGGGCTTAAAGGCAGGTGGACTTCAGCTCCCAGAATTCCTACTGTCGTAACTCAGTTTTTTCAGCCCTGTCACCATTTCAAAGGGTCACTAAATGAATGGTTGTTAAGTTGAGGACTACAGGACTTACAACAGCTCACTTAAGAGACCTTCCAAGTTACAACGGCACTGAAAAGAAGTGACATTTTTCACTCTTAGGACCCAGGGTCACGTGATCAACATCCAGACGCTCGGCGAGCGGTTTCGTATTTATGACGGTTGCAAGTTGTCCCAGGGGGGGGTGTCACGCGATCCCCCCTTTTGGCGACCTTCCGACGAGCGAAGTCAACGGGGAGGCCGGATTCACTTAACAACCGTGTTGCTAACTGAAGCACTGCAAGGATTCGTTTAAGAACCCTGGCGAGAAAGGTCATCAAACGGAGCAAAAAAAAAAAAAAAAAAAAAAACCTCCCTTAACAAACGTCTCGCTGAGCATCGGAAAATTTTGGGGGCTCCGCTGTGGTCGTTAAGCCGAGGATTCCCTGGATCTGTTCAGCGCAAGGCAGCTGCGGGAAAGGGCAGGCTCAGAGCCCGAAATGGAGTTTGACTGACATGTGTTTTGTTTTTTTCTTTTTTTCTCTCTCTTTTTTCTGACATTTCGTTTTGGACACCTTCCTTCTCCTCCTCCTCCACCTTGAACAAGGCTTGTCTGTCAACTGTCTGAATGGACCCTTTACATTCGGCTTCACCAACCTCAGCTGCAGAATCCAAGGTTTGTCTGTTCGGCTATCCGAGCAAAGCAGGGAACCATCGGCTTCGTTGATTAAAAAAAAAACAGAACCAGACTTCCAGTGCGGGAAGTCCTCGACTTACAACAGTTCCTTTAGTGACCGCTCAAAGTTACGACGGCACGGGGAAAAAAGGGACTCGGGACCCTTACGACCTTTGCAGCAGTGATTAAAATTCGGACGCTTGGGAACCGACTCGTATTTATGACGGTGGCCGTGTCCCGTGTGTGTGCGTGTGTGTGTGTGATGTGATCCCCTTTTGCGACCTTCTGGAAAGCAAAGTCAACGAGGGAAGCCGGATTCGCTTAAGGACCGTGTAACTAACTTATCGGTTGTAGTGACTCCCTTAAGTGGCGAGGAAGGTCGTGAAATGGGGCAAAAATTCGCTTAACGGCTGCCTCGCTTAGCGACAGAAATGTTGGGCTCAGTTGTGGCCACTGGTCAAGGACTACCTGTATAAGGAGCCCTGTAATAAATAAGGATAAACAATAAGAGCCTGGATCTCCTTTCCATGACTTAAAACGATTCAAAAGACACTTCATGCATTGCGGTTGCAGAATTCAGATTTTTTTTTTCTGGCTGCAGAATCCGAGGCACAGATTCCCAGTGGCTCCTGCTCAACCTTTGGGTGCTGATGTCTGACTTGATTCTCCCTTTCGGTCAGAATACAGCTGGAAGGCACCTTGGAGGTCATCTAGTCCAACCCCCTGCTCAAGCGGGAGATGCCATACTATTTCAGACGGGGCTGTCCAGTCTTTTTTTTTTTTAAAGTTTTATTGTTTTTTAACAGAGTTCAATAATAGTTATTCAACAAAAACGTGTTGTCTGAGTATCTTATTCACTAATACAAATTAAATTCCTAATCCCTAAATCTTTTCTCTAACCATTGATAAAATAGGTCCCGAGTTTGAAAATATTCTGTTTCTTCTTTTTCTTTCAACCTTAAAGTGAGTCTGTCTGTTTCCGCACAGTCTAGTATTGTTTTTTATGATTATTTCTTCTTCTGGTGGTATTTCTTCGTTCTTCCAATATTGTGCAAATATAATTCTTGCTGTTATCACATGTAGAATCAAATAGGTACTTTGCCTATCACGTTTTTCTGGCATTATACCTAGTAAAAAAAATTCAGGTTTATAATCTATGTCAGTGGGGGCGAACCTATGGCACGGGTGCCAGAGGCGGCACTCAGAGCCCTCTCTGTGGGCACGCGCGCCGTCGCCCCAGTCCTGGGCCTTCAGCTGGGTTTTATAAAACCTTTTCGCTTGAGACCTCCGCCGCCGTGTGCAAAAAAAAAAAAAGGTTCAATCAATTTCAACTTCTCGTGGAGAAAAAAAAGATCTTGCAAAATTAGAATTGATTGATTGAACTTTTTAGTCCCACCCAGTTTGCCGTTACCACTGCAGCCACGCCCACCCAATGGGCCACACCCACCCAATGGCCACACCCACCCAGCACCCGACGATGCATAAGTGGGTTTTGGGTTGCAGTTTGGGCGCTCGGTCTCTAAAAGGTCTAAAATCCCTGGTCTATGTGTTTCTCTAATGTTTTTTTCTAACCAAGGGTGGATTATTGTCCAATATCTCCTTGCTTCAACACAGTTCTTTTCTTAAAAAGCTCCAGCGATAAAGCAGCGACAACAGACATTTGCGGTCGTAAGTCCAGGACTATTTGTAAAATCAGCCAGTTTTAACCCCCTCTTTTTCTCCCGGGACAGACTAAAAGGGAAGGGAAGTTTGTTTCGTTTCCAGCATCAAAGCGAAGATGTTGTTCCCCAAGGCGAAATAAGGGATGTTGTCAAAGCACAGGCAATTAAAATAAAAGAGAAATGAGATAGAAATAAAAGGATGGCTCGTTAAAAGCATTCAACCTTAAATGTGCATATTTTAAAAAGAAGGCGAGGTTGAGGAGGGAACAGTATTCACCCAAGGAAGAGGTATGTGAAAAAGATCGGCCGATGAGAAATACTATTTATTATCAGTGTTTCTCAACCTTGACCATTTTAAGGCATGTGGACTTCAACTCCCAGAATTCCACAGCCAGCAATGCTGGCTGTGGAATTCTGGGAGTTGAAGTCCACATGCCTTAAAATGGTCAAGGTTGAGAAACACTGTATTAGATGGTTACCCCACCTTTATAAATAACTCAAAGTGGGTTACACAGCTAATACAGGCAGTCCTCAACTTACGACCACAATCTTAGTCCCTAAGTGAGACCCCCGGTTTAGTGAGTTTTGCCCCATTTGATGACCTTTCTTGCCACAGTTGTTAAGTGAATCATGGCATTTGTCAAGTGAGTAGTGAATCTGGCTTCCCCGTTGACTTTGCTTGTCAGCAGGTCGCAAAAGGGGGATCTTGTGACCCCCTGGGACACGGCCACCGTCGTAAATATGAGTCAGTTGCCAAGCATCTGAATTTGGATCACCTGAGTAGGGAATACTGCAACAGTTGTGTGAAAAACGGTCATCGGCCACTTTTTTTCAGCCCTGTCGTAACTTTGAACGGTCACTAAATGAACAGTTGTAAATCGAGGACTACCTGGACTCCATTCTCCTCCTCCTTTTTATTTCAACTGGATAGTCGACAGTTATTAAAAACTCTGGCCAGTTGCTCCTCTGCCAAGACCTGTGGATATAGCTACAGTTCAACTCATAATCGTTCATTTAGCAACTGTGCTGAAGAAAGTGTATAATAATAATAATGATGATGATGATGATGATGTTGTTGTTGTTGTAAGGTCATCTAGTCCAACTCCCTGCTCAGGCAGGAAACCCTATACCAGTGGTTCTCCACCTTTTTAATGCCGCGACCCCCAATTGGTCATAAGTCAAGGACTAAACCGGTTGTAAGTCGAGGACTAAACCGGTCGTAAGTCGAGGACTACCCAACCAGTTACAAGTCGAGGACTTTCCCTGCCTGGGAGTGCCGCGCATGCGTGGTGCTGCCCCCTGAGCCGGCCGAGGCGTAGCTGGCAAGTGGCAGAGATGAAGCAGGCCGACCACCGGCTGGGCCACCAGCTGGCCCAGCCCAAGGGAGGTAAGGCACCCACCGGAAAAGGGGAAAAAAATGGCGGACAGCCTTGCTTGGCGACCCCCCTGAAATGGTCAATCGACCCCAAATGGGGTCGCGACCCATATGTTGAGAACCGCTGCCCTATACCATTTCAGACAAATGGCTGTGCAGTCTCTTCTTAAAAACTTCCAGTGTCGGAGCATTCACTGCTTCTGGAGGCAGGTGGTTCCACTGGTTAATTGTTCTGACAGTCAGGAAGTTTCTCCTTAGTTCTCGGTTGCTTCTCTCCTTGATCAGTTTCCATCCGTTGCTTCTTGTGCTGCCTTCAGGCGCTTTGGAGAAGAGCTTGACTCCCTCTTCTTTGGGGCAGCCCCTGAAATATTGGAAGACTGCTATCATGTCCCCCCTTGTCCTTCTCTTCATTAAACTAGACATACCCAATTCCAGCAAGTGATTGACAACTGATTGACAACTCACACCCGTCGCAGCACCCTAGAGTCAAGGGATCAAAATTCGGGCACTTGGCGACTGGCGTGGATTTGTGACAGGCACACCATCCCGGGTCAGGGGATTGCCATCTGCAACTTTCCCAGCAAGCAAATTAAACTGGATTCGCTGAATGACCACATGATTTGCTGAATGGCCAGGTAATCTTCTGAATGATTGCTTGATTTGCTTAACAATGCTGGCAAAAAGATTGCAAAGTTGTCTGTGACTCATTGAACAACCAGCTTGCTCAGCCAGAGTAATTCTGGTCCCAATTATGTATGAAAGTCGAGGAATACCTGCATTTCCTTAGCGTAGAAAGGAATCGGTACCTTTTGAGTTATCAACCCACCCTCTGATGATTACAGGGACTGAAATGGTTATTAAACCCAGCCAAACACGTGGAAATTGACAACTCTGTTCTGTTGCAACCAACCTCTAAAAATGCAAGCAGAGCAAAACAAAACACAAAAAAAATCCTGCTGAAATGCAAATCTCCTGATTTATGCTGATTTCAGCTTATGCTGAGGAAGTGATAGTTGGTTTATACAACTGTGTGTTAAGTCACTTCACCTTCCTTTCCAGCTAAATTGCTGGGGGGGGGGGGTCTAAAGAGCAGAAGGGAAGTCCCTCCCACACACACACTTTGGCATTTGCAGGAGACAATGCTCTTTCTTTCCCCAAACATTGCCTTGGGGGACAGCTGGGGATTGGATTTCTCCCCCGTAAAGTATGCCAGGGCCAGCAAAAATAAATGGTCATATAGGTTTGCTACTTGATGTGTGTGTGTCTGTGCCTGCCTGCCTGCCTGCCTGCCTGCCTGCCTGCCTGCCTGCCTGCCTGCCTGCCTGCCTATCTATCTATCTATCTATCTATCTATCTATCTATCTATCTATCTATCTATCTATCTATCAATGTCATATTCTAAGTCTCTCTCTCTCTCATATTCTATCTATCTCTATCTATCTATCTCTTATCTATATCATATTCTTTCTCTCTCTATCCATCCATATCTATCTATCTATCTATCTATCTATCTATCTGTCTGTCTGTCTGTCTGTCTGTCTATCTATCAATGTCATATTCTAAGTCTCTCTCTCATATTCTATATCTCTCTATCTCTTATCTATATCATATTCTCTCTCTCTATCTATCTATCTATCTATCTATCTATCTATCTATTTATCTATCTATCTGTTACCCCCTCTATCATCTATGATCTATCTACTTGCTATCATCTATCAACTATCATCTATCTCTATGTACCCCCTCTATCATCTATCATCCTATCTACTCCATCTTTCTACTCCATCTACTCTATCCATCCATCCATCCAGCATCTCTATCTACTCCCTATCATCTATCATAATCTCTCTCTCTCTCTCTCCCCTCTATCATCCATCATCTCTATCCACTCCGTCATCCATCCATCCATCCATCCAATCTACACACATAAATATATATGCATATCCATATGAATTTCTCTCTCGGTAGTCCTTAACTTACAACAGTCCTTGACTTACAACTGTGGTCGTAAGTCAAAGACTATGTACGGTGGTGAAAGTTGGGTCTGATAGCACTTTTTCTGAGTAATCAAGTTTACGGAAAGGTAAATTTTTGTTTTATCAGCTAAAGAGTATGATGGGTGATGGGCATTCTAAATGTGAGAAATAAATAAATAAATAAATACAGGCATTCCTCAACTTAAACCTTACTCTTTTAGTGACCGTTCAAAGTTACAACAGCCCTGGGAAAAAAAGACCGATGACCTTTCTTCCTACTTGTGACCGTTGCAGCATCGCCCAGGGTCACGCGATCGAAAATTCAGCCGCTTGGCAACCGACTCATACTTACGACGGTCGCAGCATCCCGGGGGGGGTGTCACGTGATTCTCCTTTTGCGACCTTCTGACAACCAAAGCCAATGGGGGGGGGAAGCCCGATTTGCTCAACAACCAAGTTACTGACTTATCAACCGCAATGATTCCCTTAACACCCGAGGCAAGAGATTGTCGTAAAGTGGAGCAAACCTCGCTTAATCACCTGAGTAGCGGGAATTTGGGGCTCCACTGTGGTCTGAATTCGAGGACTACCCGCATGTGTGAGTTGTGTTTTTTGTGTGTGTGTGTACACCCCCCATACGTGTATGTAGATAATTATTTACAAATATAACGGTATAGGACAGTGGTTCTCAACCTGTGGGTCGGGACCCCATTTGGGGTCGAACGACCATTTCACGGGGGTCGCCAAACAACGCAGTCCGCCATTTCCCCCCCCTTTTCCTTAGCTGTGCTACTCCCTTTTATTCTATTGGCTTTTGAAAGTCAATCGAATAGACTCTCTTGAATAGAGTCTAATTCTATTGGCCTTCAAAAGCCAATAGGAATTGTCCAGGCTATCTCTGTCCTGCTGAGCCCGCCAAAAGTCCCATTCTGCAAACGGTGCTGCACCAGTTGAGTAGTCCTCGACTTCCGACCGGTTGAGTAGTCCTCGACTTACGACCGGTTGGGGGTCGCGGCATTAAAAAGGTTGAGAACCACTGGTATAGGGCAGTGTTTCTCAACCTTGACAATTTTAAGGCATGTGGATTTCAACTCCCAGAATTCCACAGCCAGCAATTCTGGGAATTGAAGTCCACATGCCTTAAAATTGTCAAGGTTGAGAAACACTGGTATAGGGTTTCCTGCCTGAGCAGGGGGTTGGGCTAGATGACCTCAAAGGTCCCTTCCAACATAATAATAATAAATAATAATAAATAATAAATTTACAAATAACTCAAGGCAGCGCACCTCTCCCACACTCCTTCCTCCTGTTTTACCCACAACAACAACCCTGCGAGGTGGGAAACCGCAGGAGGCCTTCAAGAACAGGACGAGATGAGATTGGGGAAGAACTGGAGCCTTCCCATCGGCTCATACAGAGGAGCGGGACTTTTTAACAGGAGGGGAGGCTTGCCCGGTTGAATTTCCGCCTGTTTGTTTGCCTGCTTAAAAAGAGGCTAAAGGGAGGGGGGGGTCAAACGAGGCCCTCATTGCCCGCCTCTTGGTGGAGCCGCCACTTCTGATTGGCTCCCGCAGCCCCGTCAGAGGAGAAGCGGGGCGGGGCCTCCGCCCGGCCACGCCCCCTCGCTTTTCCTCACAGCATCAACTTTTCCCTCAGCGAAGGCCTCGCGTCCCCTGAGGTGGCCGAGCGGCGGGCGGCCCTGCTCCGGCCCGAGGCGCCCGCCTACGTACCTCGCTCCGCGTTGTGATGCAGCCGTGGCGGCCTCGGCTGGGTCATGTTCTCCGACCACCGCAGAGGCTCATCCCGGCGGCCTGCCGGACTCCGTGTCTTCCTTTTCCCCCTCTTCCACGCAGACGGTCCCGCCTTCCGCCTACGTGACCGCCGCCGCCACCAATCGCCTTGGCGGGACAGGCTGCGGAGGCGTCAGCAGGCGGGCCTTACCTTCCCCAGGCGCATGCGTCGGCCCGCCCATCTGTGATTGATGGAAAGCCGGGTGGAGATGGAACTTTCCTAGAGAGAGAGAGGGAAAAGGGTACAGGGATGCGCAGCGGAAGCGTCAGGGATGCGTAAGCAGAATCCTAGAGATAGAAACGTAGACTCGATTCTCTGCTTTAGTTCGGATCCTCTACACAGATAGTTGTCCACTTAGTGACCGTTCAAAGTTACAGCGCACTGAAAAAAGTGACTTACGACTGTTTTTCACACTAGCAACCGTTGCAACATCCCCGTGATCACCTGATCAAAATTCAGACACATAAACAGTGGTGGGATTCAGCCGGTTCGTACCACTTCAGCAGAACTAGTAGCTAATTTTTTGTTGCCCAGGCCAGAATTGACTTCCGGGAGCAGCACCCACACAGAGAACCGGTTGCTCACCTATTTGAATCCACCACTTATCATTTATCTATTTATCTATTTATTTATTTATTTTATTTATTTATGAGACTTATATACCGCTTTAAGTGCAAGCACTCTCTAAGCGGTGTACACCAGTAAGCAATGTATCTATCTATCTATCTATATCTATATCTATATCTATATCTATCTATCTATCTATCTATCTATATCTATATCTATATCTATATCTATCTATCTATCTATCTATCTATATATATATATATATATATATAAATATATATATATATATATTTATATTGCCCCCAACAATCTGGGTCCTCATTTTACCTACCCCGGAAGGATGGAAGGCTGAGTCAACCTTGGGCCGGTGAGATTTGAACCGCTAACCTGCTGAACACAGTCAGCTAAAGTGACCTGCAGTACTGCATTCTAACTGCTGCGCCACCTCGGCTCATTCTGTCTGTCTGTCTGTCTATCTATCTACCCACCCACCCACCCATCCATCCATCTATCTATCCAGCAGTGGGATTCAGTCGGTTCACACCACTTTGGCAGAACTGGTAGCTAATTTTTTGTTGCCCAGGCCCAGAACGGACTTCTGGAAGCGGCATCCACACAGAGAACTGGTTGCTCACCTATTTGAATCCCACCACTGATCATATCTATTTGTCTATGTATCTATCTATGTTAAGGTGACCAACCGTCCTCCTTTAGGGAGGACAGTCCTCCTTTTGTAAGTTCTGTCCTCCCTCGAAAAGTGTCCTCCTACATGCCCTCCTTTTCGATAGTTGAAGACTAATCTGCAGGGCTTTTTTTTTCTCATAGAACGCTCAGAATGGCGTTCTGGCACCTTTTTTTATGTTTTTTTTTTCAACTTTTGCATGAGCTGTGCTACTCCCGCTATTGGCTTTCGAAAGTCAATAGGAATTGCTGCTGAGTGCACCAAAACACCCGGCTGGCAAACTTTGCATATGCAAGTTGTCTGTATTATTGTTGCAATGAATAAAATGTTTCTTTTATTTACGATATTTTTTTCTTCAATTTATTTGTGTCCTCCTTTTCATTGTAAAATAGTTGGTCACCTTAATCTATCTATCTATCTATCTATCATCTATCTATCTATCTATCTATCTATCTATCTATCTATCTATCTATCTATCTATCTATCTATCTACCTACCTACCTATCTATCTATCTATCTATCTATCAATCATCTATCATATATCTCTCTCTGTCTCACATCAACAGAAATTTTGGGCTCAGTTACGGTTGTAAGTGGAGGATTACCTGTACTAGAGAGAGGGAGAATGCAGAAGGAGATTTATATGCTGCCTTTTCATTCAGAAAGAATATTCAAGGCAGCTTACAACGAAAACAGCCCTTCCAGAGGCAAAGTGGTTGAGTGAATGTATCTGGAGAACAGGAAGATGAACATAAAATATTTCTGCATTACGCTTGTTTATATTTCACTTTCCAGGAAGAAAATCCACCTCAGGTAACTTTCCAGCGATATAAATAAAATAAACACTATTCTGAAATGCAAAATTACATTTTGTAAGCTGCCTGGTGTCATCTCTGTGCAAGCTGGGTGGCTAGATAAATTTGTTTAATAAATAAAAGATAGATAGATAGATAGATATGGATGGAGAGATAGATAGATAGATAGATAGATAGATAGATAGATATAGATAGATAGATAGATAGATAGATAGATAGATAGATAGATAGATAGATAGATAGATAGATAGATAGATAGATATGATAGGTAGACAGGCAGGCAGGCAGATAGATAGATGATAGAATAAATAATAGATAAATGATTAGATAGACAGACGGATGGATGGTAGGTAGGTAGGTAGATGATAGATAGATAGATAGATAGATAGATAGATAGATAGATAGATAGATAGATAGATAGATTCCAAGATCCTTCTTTGAGGGGAGAGAGAGAAAGATCAGAAGGGATGGCAATGACTGGAAGGTTTGTGCGCTTCTGTTGTATGAATGAGGAAAGCGAGCCTGAATAAACCGCTAGCCATAAACCATGGCGAGACTCTTAGGCTAGTGTGTCCTTTGCAAAAAAGGAAGGCCGATTCATATCTTTTTCTTTATGCACAAGTAAAAGATAGGTCTCCCACAGCTACAAGGTAAGAAGACTGTTGGATAGGGAAGAAATCAATTTATATACCGTTCAAATATATTGGGTTTGGATTGGAACGTGTTCTTCAGATGGCCAGCATCATTTGTGTTGAGGGGTCCTTGGTACTCTCTGAGTTTTTGTCGTATTCTTACAGATGTTTCATGAGCCAACTAGGTTACATCATCAGTGCTAGTGGGGAGTGCAAACCCCTTCCTCTTCTAGCACTGATGATGTTCCCCAGTTGGGTCACGAAACGACTGCAACAAAACTGCCAAGCTCAGAGAGAGCAACAAGGACCCCACAGTTCAACCCTGAGCTATAAATATTGTCCTTTATCAGTCATCGCACAAAGGATGCTTCTCTTATCTGTGGGTGCATAGCTTAGTCTTTCTCAACATGCCACCTTCCAAATCTGCAGGGAATAAAACTGCTCGACTTCCCAGACAGACAGCAGAGATCAATAAAGGAGAATATTTGTAGCTCAGGGCTGACATGAGGCACCCTTGGTGGTCTCTGAGCTTGGTGGTTTTCTTGCAGACATTTCATGACCCAAACTAGGCAACGTCATCAGTGCTAGAAGGGAGGTGAGTGTGTGGAGAGGAGGAGTAGGAGGACTGTGGGGTCCTTGGTGGTCTCTGAGCTTGGTGGTTTTCTTGCAGACGTTTTATGACCCAACTAGGGAACATCATCAGTGCTAGAAGGGAGTTGAGTGTGTGGAGAGGAGGAGGAGGAAGAGGAGGAGGAGGAGGACTGTGTCATCCCTGGTGCTCTCTAAGCTTGGTGGTTTTCTTGCAGACATTTTATGACCCAACTAGGGAACATCATCAGTGCTAGAAAGGAGGAGTGTTTGTGGAGAGGAGGAGGGAGAGAAGGGCTGTGGGGTCCTTGGTGCTCTCTGAACTTGGTGGTTTTCTTGCAGACGTTTCATGACCCAAACTAGGTAACGTCATCAGTACTAGTAGTAGCTTCGGTGATGTTACTTAATTGCCTCATGAAATGCCTGCAAGAAAACAATCAAACTCGGAGAACAGAAAGGGAATCTCCAGTCCTGCACCCCCCTCCTCTCGCCCTCTCTGCAAACCCCCCTCCCTTGTAGCACTGATGATATTCCCTAGTTGGGTGATGAAACGTCTGTAAGAAAACAAGCAAGTTCGGAGAGCACCAAAGACCCCACAGTTCCTCTCCTCCTCCTCCTCCTCCTCCTCCCTGCAAACCCCACTCCCTTCTAGCACTGATGATGTTCCCTTGTGGGGTCATGAAACGTCTGCAAGAAAACGACCAAGCTCAGCGAGCACCCTCAGACAGCAGAGACGAAGGCGGCCGATCCCAGTACCGACCCCTCTATCTCTCCGATCCCCCAACCCCACCATCTTTATCCCCCGTCCGGCACCTCCGCGCGTGGCATTCGTTTCCGTTCGGAGGGCTTCCGAGTGTGACCCACGGAAGGGCGCGAGGGGCGGAAGTCTCCTTCAAGGGCGGGCGGAAGCGGCGAGCGTCGCTTTGCGGGCGGCGGCGGCGCGGCCGGAGCGCTTTGGCGGTTGCACCGGGCAAGATGGCGGACCGCGAAGAAGCGTTGAGGGAGTTCGTGGCCGTGACCGGGGCCGAGGAGGAGCGGGCGCGCTTCTTCCTGGAGTCGGCGGGCGGGGATCTGCAGGTAGGCCCGGCGGGAGGGGGGAAAAAGACTTCCCGGAGCCTCCCCACCTTCCCAGGGGAGTCGGGTGGGGGGGAGGTCGGGATCCCGCCTTTCTCCCTCCCCCGGCTGGAAGTTGGGGGGGGAACTCTTCCCTGGGGGGGGGGTCTTTTCTAGCTAGTTGCCCCCCTTCTCCACCCCATCACACCTGTCTGTCAAAGGGGACGCCGGGCAAGACCAGTCCCCCTCCCCTCTTGGACAAAGCCCCCCCTTCTTATTCTGCATTGAAATTGGGGAGGGGGCTTCATTGGGAAGGACCCTCCCCGCTCTTCTGCCGTGGGGGGGGGGCGAGGGGACGGGCAAGATTATTGCAAGGAGGGGGGGGGAGGAAAGAAGCGGGAGAGTTTTCTCTCTTGCCCTGTCTTTGCACACCCAGCCAGAGGATGATGGGCTATGTAGTACAGATGAGGTGACCTCTTCTCCCCTCCCTCCCTCCTTCCCTCCCTGCAAAGTCAGCCTCCTTTGAGAAATTCTTTTGCTCAACTGCAAGATGGGTGGTGCAGGCGGTCCTCGAGTTACGACTGCAATGGACCTCCCCCCCCACCCAAGAATGTCTGTTGCTGAACGAGACAGATGTTCGGTGAGTTTTGCCCCGTTGGACGACCTTTTGAGCTACGGTGGTTAAAGAGAATCGCTGCTGGGGTTGTTAAACGAGTCACACGGTCGTTAAGCGGATCTGGCTTCCCCCCAATGACTTTGCATGTCGGAAGATCGGAAAAGGCGGGTCACGTGATTCCCGAGGACACTGCGACCGTCGTAAATATGAGTCGGTTGCCAAGTGTCTGAATGGTCATTGTGTGACCGCAAGGATGCTGCAATGGCTGTAAGGGTGAAAAAACGGTCATAAGTCCCTTTTTTCAGTGCTGTTGTAACTTTGAACAGTCACTAAACGAACCATTGTAAGTTGAGGACGACCTGTGTATAAATTGAACAATAAATAAATGTAATAAAGAGTTCAGGGAGGTGGGGAAGGGCTATACATGCCCGTGCTCAACTGTTTTGTGTGTGTGTGTGGGTTTGCCTTGACTTCAATATTACAGGTAGACCCTGATTTATGACCACAACAGAACCCAAAACTTCCGTTGCTAAATGAACAGATGTTAAGTGACTTTTGCCCTATTTTATGACCTTGCCACCGTTGTTAAGTGAATCACTGCAGTTCTTAAGATAGTGACACGGTCGTTAAGCAAATCCGGCTTCCCCATTGACTTTGCTTGTCAGAAGGTCGCTAAAGGGGATCACGTGACCCCCCGGGGGGGACACTGCAACCGTCGTAAATATGAGTCAGTTGCCAAGCGTCCGAATTTCAATCACACGATCAAGGAGATGCTGCAGTGGTCGTGAGTATGTAAAAAAAAAGGTTGTTAAATCACTTTTCTCAGTGCCCTTGTGACTTTGAATGGTCACTAAATGAGTGACTGTAAGTGGAGGACTATCTGTACAGGTTTGGTCCCAAAAATCATTTCCATTTTTTTTTTCCAAAAAGAGCAGATACACCCTCATTGGAAGGGATGGCAAAGTGGCACATCCCTGAGAAAGAAGCAAGATATCAAGGCAGATTTGGCACTGAAAATTAATTTGCTTCTCCCTCTTTGACATGGAGGGAATCAGGACTCCTTGGCGGGCACCAGATGCCACCCATGGATCATCGTGGCATCTTTTGCAACCAGTTGCAATTTGGCAACGGGTTTCAGGAAAAACTGGTTTGCCTTCTCTTTGCAATGGTTCTGCTGCCAGGGAGGTGGAAATGGTTCCCATTATCTACATGCCCAGGGTGAGGGAGTCTACCAGGCTAGCCAGTGGCATGTTATTCAAATCGTTTGAGAAATGCTGCGGTTGGTTGTGAATTTCCAAGGTCTGTACCAAGATATAACAGATAGGACAACTATAACAAGTAAAACAGTACACTATGCAATGGAATTTCATTGTAATGTATGCCGATTAGTGTACAGTCAAAGTGACAAAGTTGTTATTCTATTCTATTCTATTCTATTCTATTCTATTCTATTCTATTCTATTCTATTCTATTCTATTCTATTCTATTTTATTTTCAATTCCATTCCAATCTCCATTCTACTCTACTCTACTCTACTCTACTCTACTCTACTCTACTCTACTCTACTCTACTCTACTCTACTCTACTCTACTCTACTCTACGCCATGCCATGCCATCCCACCCCACCCTACCTCATATCCTATCCTATCCTATCTGTTATTCTATTCTATCCTAGTCTATTCTATATGTTATTCTATTCTATTCCATTCCATATTTTCTATTCCTATTCTACTCTACTCTACTCTACTCTACTCTATTCTACTCTACTCTATGCCATCCCACCCCATCCACCCCGCCCCACCCTACTCTACCCCATATCCTATCCTTTCCTATCCTATCCTATCCTATCCTATCCTATCCTATCCTATCCTATCCTATCCTATCCTATCTGTTATTCTATTCTATCCTATTCTATTCTATGTTATTCTATTCTATATGTTATTCTATTTTATATGTTATTCTATTCTATATGTTATTCTATTCTATTCCATTCCATATTTTCTATTCTGTTCTACTCTACTCTACTCTACTCTACTGTACTCTACTCTACTCTATCCGATCCCATCCCATCCCATCCCATCCCCTATTCTTCTCTACTCTACTCTACTCTACTCTACTCTACTCTACTCTACTCTACTCTACTCTACTCTACTCTACTCTACTCTACTCTACTCCATCCCATCCCATCCCATCCCCTATTCTACTCTACTCTACTCTACCCTACCCTACCCTACCACCCCACCCCACCCCACCCCACCTTCTATTCTATTCTATTCTATTCTATTCTATTCTATTCTATTCTATTCTATTCTATTCTATTCTATTCTATTCTATTCTATTCTAATCTAATCTATTCTATCCCATCCCATCCCATCCTCTGTGTGTATCTGATGTTCCAGCAAAACTGTACGATTTGAGGCCAGTCAGCCAGTCAGTCCCTGACAGAGGCTCTTGTTCCTTTGCATTCCAAGTAGTCCTCAACTTACAACAGTTCGTTTAGTGACCGTTCAAGTTGACAACAACATTGGAAAAAGCGACTTATGACCCTTTTTTCAGACTTATGACCATTGCAGGTCCCCATGATCATGCGATCAGTACTCAGATGTTTGACAACTGGTTCCTATTTATGACGGTCGCAGTGTCCCGGAGTCACGTGATCCCCTTTTGCGAACTTTGGACAAGCGAAGTCCGTGGGGAAGTCAGATTCGTTTAACAACTGTGTTACTAACTGAACACCTGCAGCAATTCGCTTAACGACAGTGGCAAGAAAGGTCGTAAAATGGGGCAAGACTCCCTTAACAACTGCCTTGCTTAAATTTTTGGCTCCGTGGTGATCATAAATTGAGGATTATCAGTGTGTAAGCTGGGTGAATAGCCATCTGCAGCAATCCCTATCTCTGTTAATGATCATGCTGATATTTATTGTTTAAATGTTTGATATTGCCATTTATAGTTTGTTGTAAGCAGTCTAGAGTTGCCTGGTGCTGAGATTGTCAGCATACCAATTTAAGGAAGCAGTCTGTCAATGTGTCAATCAATCATTTACTTGAATGTTCCTTCAAGATTTCCTCAAAATGCTCCTCCATACCTGCCTTATATATATTCTATAGCAAGGGTCTTCAAACTGGGCCCTTTGATGACTCGTGGACTTCAACTCCCAGAATTCCTGAGCCAGCATGGGGGAACTATGGTCCCCTCATGACTCGTGGACTGCAACTCCCAGAATTCCTGAGCCAGCATGGCTCCGCTTGGCAACCTCTCCCTTTCCCCTCAGTGTGCCTGGCTCAGGAATTCTGGGACTTGAAGTCCACGAGTCATAAAAAAGCCATGGTTGCCTAACCCTGCCCAAATGCCTGAATTTTGATCACGGGACCATGAGGAAAAAATATTTAAATATTTAAACCAGGGGTCTTCAAACTTGGCTCTTTTATGACTGGTGGACTTCAACTCCCAGAATTCCTGAGCCAGCCATGCTGAGGGGAAAGGGAGAGGTTTCCAAGCTGAGCCAGCCTGGCTCAGGAATTCTGGGAGTTGAAGTCCACAAGTCATAAAGGGGCCATAGTTCCCCCATGTTGGCTCAGAAATTCTGGGAGTTGAAGTCCACGAGTCATGAGGGGGCTATAGTTCCCCCATGCTGGCTCAGGAATTCTGGGAGTTGAAGTCCACGTGTCATAAAGGGGCCATAGTTCCCCCATGCTGGCTCAGGAATTCTGGGAGTTGAAGTCCACGTGTCATAAAGGGGCCATAGTTCCCCCATGTCGGCTCAGGAATTCTGGGAGTTGAAGTCCACGAGTCCTGAGGGGGCCATAGTTCCCCCATGCTGGCTCAGGAATTCTGGGAGTTGAAGTCCACGAGTCATGAGGGGGCCATAGTTCCCCCATGTTGGCTCAGGAATTCTGGGAGTTGAAGTCCACGAGTCATAAAGGGGCCATAGTTCCCCCATGTTGGCTCAGGAATTCTGGGAGTTGAAGTCCACGAGTCATAAAAGAGCCAAGGTTGCCTACCCCTGCCCAAATGCCTGAATTTTGATCACAGGACCATGAGGAAAAAATATTTAAATATTTAAACCACGGGTCTTCAAAGTTGGCCCTTTTATGACTGATGGGCTTCAACTCCCAGAATTCCTGAGCCAGCATGGCTCAGCTTGGCAACCTCTCCCTTTCCCCTCAGCTTGGCTGACTCAGGAATTCTGGGAGTTGAAGTCCACAAGTTCTTTTACTGGCCTGATTAAGCATCTTGCATGAATGCCTCCATTTTCCTGGTTCAAAATATGTCACACTCAGTCATGAATATTGCAGGGCGCAAAGAGGCGACTCAGCCAAAAATAGAATCCTGACAACTTTTGAAAGCATTTGCTTTGTGTTTTTTCCAAAGTGAGCAATCTGATACCTCTTTGGAGCTTGTGACCTTTTTTGTTCCACAAAACATCTTTTTTAAAATAAATAAATAAATAAATAAATAAGTAAGTAAATCTCTCTATTTGGGGCGAGCTCTTTGCCAGTGAAAAATTGCGGTTGTGCAAAGGCGGAGAGCTTCCCATGCAGTCTGGATTGCGAGAAAAGAGCAAAATTGTGTGGTCTTTCCAGAGAGATCCTTGCGACATTCCTGAATTCAGCTTTCTCCCCCTTCAAAATCCAGAACAGTGCTACATATTATGTAGACTTTCTGCTTCTTCACCGGAGACAAGTTCCTTGTGTGTCCGATCACACTTGGCCATTAAAGAATTTCTGTTCTGTTCAATGTCACATTGGTCACATGATCAATTTTCTGATTGTTTATGACAAGAACAATAATAATAGTAATAAAGTTGGAAGGGACCTTGGAGGTCATCCAGTCCAGCCCCCTGTTCAGGCAGGAAACCCTATACCATTTCAGACAAATGGCTGTCCAGCCTCTTCTTAAAAACTTCCAGTGTTGGAGCATTCGCAGCTTCTGGAGATAGGTTATTCCCCTGGCTAATTGTTCTCACTGTCAGGAAGTTTCTCCTTAGTTCTAGGTTGCTTCTCTCCTTGACAGCTATAATGGGCAGGTTCCATTACAGGTTGTCCTCGACGTACGACCACAACAGAGCCTCAAACTGTCGTTAGGCAAAGAGAGTTAAGTCAGTTTTGCCCCATTTTACGACCTTTGCCCCCGTTATTAAGTGAATCACTGCAATTGTTAAGTTTATAGACAGGCGGTTGTTAAGTGACTCTGGCTTTCCCATTGAGTTTTGCTTGACAGAAGGTCTCCTGAAATAGAATCACATCCCACACACACAAGCACACACACACGCACACACACACATACCCACATGCACGGACACTGCAACCGTCCTAAGTACATGCCAATTGCCAAACATCTGAATTTTGATCACGTGACCCTGGGGCACGCTGCAGTGATCATAAGTGGAGAAAAACGGTCACTTTTTTCATTCTTTTTTTTTTAAATAAGATTTTATTAATTTTTCTTTACATACAATAATAATTTTTCAACCAACGTGCTGTCTGTGTTTAACAACGCTAATACATATTTTATTCCTAATCCTTTATTCTTTCCTCTAACCATTGGTAAAGTAAGTCCCATGTTTGATAATATTCTGTTTCTTCTTTTTCTTTCAGTCTCATAGTTAGTCTGCCCTTCTCTGTGCATTCCAATATTTTTTAAAATTATTTCTTCCTCTGGTGGTATTCCTTCATTTTTCCAACCTTGCGCAAATATTATTCTTGCCGCTGTCGTGACGTGTAAAATCAAATATAGGCTTTGTTTGTTAATCTTTTCTGGCCTTATGCTTAATAAAAAAAAAAAGTTCAGGTTTAAAGTCTACACATTCTCCCAACATCTTTTCTAACCAGGTATGTCTCTTTTCCCAATAATTCTTTGCTTTGTCACATGCCCACCAAACATGATAATACGCACCTGAGTTATGTTTACATTTCCAACGTCTACCTGACATATTTTTAAACATTCTTGCTAATCTTGCTGGTGGCAAGTGCTGTCTATAAAACATTTTATATACATTTTCTTTATCAGAAGTTGACATTGTCAATTTACAATTTCTTTCCCACTTTTTTTCATTCTTGTAGTAACTTCGGACAGTCCTTAAATCAGTGGTTCTCAACCTGTGGGTCGGGACCCCATTTGGGGTCGAACGACCATTTCATGGGGGTCGCCAAACAATGCAGTCCGCCATTTTTTCCCCCTTTTCCTTAGCTGTGCTACTCCCTTTTATTCTATTGGCTTTTGAAAGCCAATAGAACAGACTCTCTTGAATAGAGTCTAATTCTATTGGCTTTCAAAAGCCAATAGGAATTGTCCAGGCTGTCTCTGCCCTGCTGAGCCCGCCAAAAGTCCCATTCTGCAAACGGTGCTGCACCAGTTGAGTAGTCCTCGACTTACGACCAGTTGAGTAGTCCTCAACTTACGACTGGTTGGGGGTCGCGGCATTAAAAAGGTTGAGAACCACTGCCTTAAATGAACTGCTGTAAGTCAAGGACACCCCAAAGAAGATTCTCCCTGCTGGGATGGACGGTCAGAGGTGGCCGATGGCGTCATTTCTTAACGTGCGATGCCCTTCCTCTTTTTTCAGATTGCCCTGGCTAGTTTCTACGAAGATGGTGGCGACGAAGACATCATGACGCTCCCCCAGCCCACCTCCAGTTCCGTGACGAGAGGCACCGCAGCCAGGTGACCCGTCAGCTTTCTGCCTTGGTGAAAAATCGGTGTTAGGTCCAAGGTGCCAGGCCTCCCTTCTCTGCTGGAAAAAACTTTGGATTAGGGCCTTGGAGAGCAGAGCCGAGTCTGCCAGGGGATCCCTAGAATTCAAAGAAATAGACATTCCCAATCCCAGGGCATTCTGGGAAAAGGATGCTCAGAGAGCGAAGGTTAATTTGGATCTGGAACGCAATAGACCAGTGGTTCTCAATCTGTGGGTCAGGACCCCATTTGGGGTCGAACGACCATTTCACGGGGGTCGCCAAACAACGCAGTCCTCCATTTTTTCCCCCTTTTCCTTAGCTGTGCTACTCCCTTTTATTCTATTGGCTTTTGAAAGCCAATAGAATAGACTCTCTTGAATAGAGTCTAATTCTATTGGCTTTCCAAAGCCAATAGGAATAGTCCAGGCTGTCTCTGCCCTGCTGAGCCTGCCAAAAGCCCCAGTCTGCAAACGGTGCTGCACCAGTTGAGTAGTCCTTGATTTACGACTGGTTGGGGGTCGCGGCATTAAAAAGGTTGAGAACCACTGCAGTAGACAGTTCCATTTTTTGTTAGTATTGTCTTTTTTATTAGTTTATAGCAGTGATGGTGAACCTTTTAGAGACCGAGTGCGCAAACTGCAACACAAAACCCACTTATGTATCGTTGGATGCCAGGTGGGTGTGGCCCATTGGGTGGGTGTGGCCCATTGGGTGGGCGTGGCTGCAGTGGTAACGGCAGACTGGGTGGGACTAAAAAGTTCAATCCATTCCAACTTTGCAAGATTTTTTTTTCCGCGAGAAGTTGAAATTGACTGATTGATTGAACCTTTTTTTTTTTTTTGCACATGGCGGCGGAGGCCTAAAGCGAAAAGGTTTTATAAAACCCAGCTGAAGGCCTAGGACTGGGGCGACGGCGCATGCGCCCACAGAGAGGGCTCTGAGTGCCGCCTCTGGCACCCGTGCCATAGGTTCGCCACCACTGGTTTATAGTATACGATACAAAGAAAATACAAAAGTAAATAGCAGGAGAGCTAGGGAAGGGGAAAGGGAATATAGAAAAGTGGGAGAAAGCAAGGGGAAAAAAGAAAAAAAATAGATCATTGACTTCCTGCTTTCTTTGCCGCAGTAAAATAGAATATCAACATCAAACCTCAACTTTTTACTTTTACAAAAGAATATAAACTAGCCATTTCGATCACCACAAATCTATATCATCAGGAAAGCCCAAAATCAAAAATTTCATTTTTTCCCCCACCTCAAGCAGAAAGTCCAGAAGCGGTTTCCACGTAAGCAATAAAAGTATTCGCATACTTTTCTTTAATCAGTACAGTCAATTTTGCTGTCTCGGCTAGCTCCATCAGTTTTTTCCAACCCTTCCTCCATTGTGGGAATCGATGGGGTCTTCCATTTCTGAGCGTAGAGTAATCTTGCTGCTGTCAACATATATAACCGTGGTGGCGAACCTATGGCATGCATGTCAGAGGCGGCACTCAGAGCCCTCTCTGTGGGCAGGCACGCAGTCGCCCCAGTCCTAGGCCTTCAGCTGGGTTTTATAAAACCTTTTTGCTTTAGGCTTCCGCCGCCGTGTGCAAAAAAAAAAAAAGGCTCAATCAGTCAATTTCAACTTCTCGTGGGGAAAAAAAAAGATCTTGCAAAGTTGGAATTGATTGATTGAACTTTTTAGTCCCACCCAGTCTGCCATTACCACCACAGCCACGCCCACCCAATGGGCCACGCTCACCCAATGGGCCACGCCCACCCAATAGGCCACACCGCCTGGCACCCGACAATGCATAAGTGGGTTTGGGGTTGCAGTTTGGGCACTCGGTCTCTAAAACAGTGGTTCTCAACCTGTGGGTCAGGACCCCATTTGGGGTCGAACGACCATTTCATGGGGGTCGCCAAACAACTCAGTCCGCCATTTTTTTCCCCCTTTTCCTTAGCTGTGCTACTCCCTTTTATTCTATTGGCTTTTGAAAGCCAATAGAATAGACTCTCTTGAATAGAGTCTAATTCTATTGGCTTTCAAAAGCCAATAGGAATTGTCCCGGCTGTCTCTGCCCTGCTGAGCCCGCCAAAAGTCCCAGTCTGCAAACGGTGCTGCACCAGTTGAGTAGTCCTCGACTTACAACCGGTTGGGGGGGTCGCGGCATTAAAAAGGTTGAGAACCACTGCTCTAAAAGGTTCGCCATCACTGATATATAACATCAAAGTTCCGTCCTTTTTTTCCCAGATCTTGGTCCATTAGCCCCAAAAGACAAAAAAAAAACAAAAAAAAAACCCCTGGTTTTCTTTCTATAGTCCAGTGGTTCTCAATCTTTTTAATGCCGCGACCCCCAACCGGTCGTAAGTCGAGGACTACTCAACCGGTCGTAAGTCGAGGATTACTCAACCGGTCGTAAGTCGAGGACTACTCAACTGGTGCAGCACCGTTTGCAGAATGGGACTTTTGGCGGGCTCAGCAGGGCAGAGACAGCCTGGACAATTCCTATTGGCTTTGGAAAGCCAATAGAATTAGACTCTATTCAAGAGAGTCTATTCTATTGGCTTTCAAAAGCCAATAGAATAAAAGGGAGTAGCACAGCTAAGGAAAAGGGGGGGAAAAATGGCGGACTGCTTTGTTTGGCGACCCCCGTGAAATGGTCGTTCGACCCCAAATGGGGTCCCGACCCACAGGTGGAGAACCACTGCTATAGTCACTTTTCAGAATTTTCTGTATTAACATACAAATCCTGCTCCAGGCGGTTCCACGTTTCACCTGACGCTCTCCCACACCTTTTCGGTTGCTGTTGCAAGTCCACCTCCTGGGCTACCATTACACCTTAGCTGTTGTGCTGTGACCTTTTGCCTTTTCATCCTGGTCAGGCCATTTCGATTCAGAGGAGAGAGAAACCACACCCTGGAGGAGGAGGAGGAGGAGGAGGAGGCAGGCAACTCATGTGATGTCTCCTTTTGTTTCTCCAGCGACCACAGGGTGACCTCCTTCCGCGATCTCGTCCATGCTCAGGAAGAGGAGGAGGAGGAGGAAGAAGGACAAAGGTTGGTAACTGCTCAGATGGGAAGGAGGAATTGGGAAAGTCTGTGGGGGTTGTAAGTCCAGCGCTCCGTGTAAAAGCAATCCATGCTGACTGGATAAGGACAGTCAGGATGTAGTCCAGGGGCCGTAAAATGCCTGTCGGCTGTCACCATATGCTTGCTTGTGTGCTTGGCTATCATGCGGTGACAGTCTGCCACGAACTCTGGAGAGAAGAGGGAGAAATGCTTGAGGGGAAGTGGAAGTAACGGCTATATCTCCCAGAGATGCTGCCTCAAGGTCACCCAGCTGGGAGAAGAAGGCAGCTGCATGTTGTTGTTAGTTGTGAAGTTGTCTCCGACCCATCGCGACCCCATGGACCACGTTCCTCCAGGCCTTCCTGTCTTCTACCATCTTCTGGAGTCCATTGAAGCTCACGCCTCCTGCTTCAGTGACTCCATCCAGCCACCTCCTTCTCATCGTCCCCTTCTTCTCTTGCCCTCCATTTTTCCCAGCATTATGCCCTTCTCCAGTGAGTCCTTCCTTCTCATTAGGTGGCCAAAGGACTTGAGTTTCCACTTCAGGATCTGATCTTCTAAGGACAGTCAGGGTTCATCTCCTCTAGGACTGACTGGTTGGATCGCCTTGCAGTCCAGGGGACTCGCAGGAGTCTTCTCCAGCACCAGAGTTCAAAGGCCTCCATTCTTTGGCGCTCGGCCTTTCTTATGGTCCAACTTTCACAGCCATACATTGCAACTGGGAAAACCATGGCCTGGACTATACGCACTTTTGTTGGCAGGGTGATGTCTCTGCTTTTTAGAATGCTGTCTGGATTTGCCATAGCTTTCCTCCCCAGGAGCAAGCGTCTTTTAATTTCTTGGCTGCAGTTCCCATCTGCATACCAACCTATAAGCTTGAAGTGCCCGTCCTTAAAACATCTTGTTTGAATCTGACTGGTCATGGTGTGTGTGTGTGTGTGTGTGTGTGTGTGTGTGTGTGTGTGTGTGTGTCTGAGAATGAGAGAGAGAGAGAGAGAGAGAGAGAGATGGGAGGCAGTGAAGGGCGGGAAAAATGGAACTTAGGGATTTTGGCACAAGATTCCCCCTACCTGATGTAACCTCCCCATCACAACCCATCCCCAGCCTCTCACTAATGACTTCTCACAAGACCCTCACTTGACACACCCACCCCTTTAGCCCTTATAAACAGAGGAACACTGACACTGATCTCCCCTAGCTGCCGCTAAAGATGTTTCCTAGCCCGGCCACAAAACCAACCCACAAAGTCGAAGAACGAACCTTCGCCCTCACAAAATTCTCAGTTCTGGCTAGGCATTACCGCGATACACTTGACTTCTAATAAAACTATACCATTCTCAGCCAATGGAGCCAAGGATTGCCTCCATTTAGAGCAGCGATCCCCAACCTTTTCATGCCGGCGGCCCGGAGGGAAATTTACGCGTGCGGTGCCCGAACAGGGACACGCACGAACGGGGCCGCGCACACATGGGGTTAACAGCCCCGTTTGTGCATGGACGTAGGTCCTAGATGCTGCTGGCCTCGCACACATGCGCGAATGGGCCATGCAACTAGCACGGCACTAGCGGCGCTATTTGTGCATGTGCGCAGGCGCTAGCCGCCGCCTCCACTGGCGCCGTGTGCATGCACAAACAAATCCACAGGCTGTAGCATGAGTGGGGGTTAGAATGTGCGGACATGTGCGTGCACTGGCCAATCTGTCCTGTGGCTCAGTGGCCAGTAGGCCACGGCCCGACATTGGGCCACGGACCATAGGTTGGGGACCCCTGATTTAGAGGTTTAAGTGATGGCAGGTCTGCCATAACGATACACGCTCCAGAAAAGATCATATTGAATAAAAGCCTTCTTCAATCCCTTGGTCAACATAATACTCCCAATTCATTTAAATACTGGCAAATATTTATTGTGTACCCTCCACACTGCCTGCTCACTTTCGGCTATTTCTATGCGAATTTTAGTATATTTATTGTTTTTGCTCTTTTAACCTTTTATAATAAGATATTATCGGATTGTAGCCACTCAGCATCACGTCATAGTGCTGTGAGTGGTGAATAAGTTTAATAAACAAAATTAAACAATGCTGCCGAAAAATCAGGCGGACGCGTGTTTTATGATTTTCGCCAGCTTCTGTGCCTTCCCAACCCTATTTCGTAGTTAACAGAATAGAGCCGAAGCGAGTTCGGGTAGTCCTATCTGTAAATTTGCTTCCTTCCCAACTTTCTCCTAGGTTTGTTTGCTTGTTCGTTTGCTGATTTAATTTCTGCATCCTAGCAAACGACGTAGACGATCCACATTTTAAAAAAACGTTTTTAAACAGCCAAGAAGCCTTAATGCAGCTGCTGCATCAGCGGTTCAGTTTGCAATGGCAGAAAATCACGCCGTGCTTCCGAAATCGAACGAGGACTTTCCCCTCCGGGGGGGGGGGGGGAAATCCTCAAGTCTCTTTCTCTTTGGTTTAGGTTTTATGCTGGTGGGTCCGAACGGAGCGGGCAGCAGATTGTTGGCCCCCCAAGGAAGAAGAGTTCGAACGAGCTGGTGGAGGACCTGTTCCGGGGGGCCAAAGAACACGGGGCGGTGGCTGTCGACAGGACAGCTAAGAGCCCCGGGGAAGGCAGCAGGCCAAAGGTGAGCCAGAGAGCCTTGGTCAAGCTCGGCGTGGGTGGGTGGGCTGATTTGCTTTCAAGTGGCCTTAAAGATTCCCTCAATCAAACGTGGCACAGAGGGAGGGGATGTTTGTAGTCCTGGGTGCTCTCTGAGCTGGGTGGCTTTCTTGCAGATGTTTCTTGACCCAACTAGGTCACATCATCAGTTAGATCAGATATGTCAAATTGGTGACGTCGCGCAACGTATCGGAGCTTTTTCGCCGTTGCTGGCAATGGGGTGGGCGCGGCTCCGGTATGATGAAACCGACCTGTGGGCCGGCAGTTTGACACCCCTGAGTTAGATGATGCTAGAAGGGGGGGGGAGGAGGAGGAGAAGGAAAAGGAGGAGGAAAAGGACTGTGGGGTCCTGGGTGCTCTCTGCAATATTCTTGCAGATGTTTCATGATCCAACTAAGTAACATCATCAGATGATGCTAGAAGGGGGAGGAGGAGAAGGAGGAGAACTGGGGGGTCCTTGGTGCTCTCTAAGCTTGGTGGTTTTCTGGCAGACATTTCATTGCCCAACAAAGTAACGTCATCAGTGCTAGGAGGGAAGGGGTGTTCTCTATCTATATGCAGTGGTAGGGCTGTGGTTCCCCCCCCCCCCCCGGGTAATTCCTTGATTCGGTTATTGTTTTCTGCTTGTTTGTTTGTCTGGTGTTAATGCACGCTTGTCTGCATTTCTCTTTCTGTGGAAGCCTTGATGTTCTCTGAGCTTGGTTGTTTCCTGGCAGACATTCTGTGACCCAGCTAGGTAACGCCATCTGTGCTAGAAGGGAGTGGGGTTTGCGGAATGGAGGAGGAGGAGAAAGAGGAGGGGAGGAAGGCTGCGGTATGCTTGGTGCTCTCTGAGCTGGGTTATTTTCTTGGAAACGTTTTATTACCCAACTAGGTAACATCATCAGTGCTAGAAGGAGGTGGGTTTGTGGAGGGGGAGGAGAAGGAGGAGGACTGTGGGAGTCCTGGGTGCTTTCTCAGCTTGGTGGTTTTCTTGCAGACGTTTCAGCACCCAAATAGGTAACATCATCAGTGCTAGAAGGGAGTGAGGGTTGCAGATTGGAGGAGGAGGAGGAAGACCATGGTGTTTTGAACTTGGTTGTTTTCTTGCCCATTTCATAGGCAATAACTGGACTTCAGCTCCCAGAATTCCCTAGCCGGAATTGGCTATCTGGGGAATTCTGGGAGTTGAAATCTATACAAATCTTAAAAGTCGCCAAGTTTGGAGAGCCCTGACTTAGAGGAACAGGAAGCGTTGGTGACTGTGTATTTCATCTATAATCTGTTTCCTGTGAATGTTGTTAGGATAAAAAACAAAAAAAAACAAAAAACAAATCAAGGTACTTCTAAGAAAAGTTTACCAAAAGTTTACTTAATCCTTAATTTGGAGGCCAGGAGATCTGAAAGAACATTGCTTAGCCCAGAGGTAGGCAACCTTGGTTCTTTTCTGACTCGTGGACTTCAACTCCCAGAATTCCTGAGTCAGCATGGCTGAGCTTGGAAACCTCTCCCTTTCCCCTCAGCGTGGCTGGCTCAGGAATTCTGGGAGTTGAAGTCCACGAGTCATAAAAGAGCCAAGTTTGCCTACCTCTGCCCAAATGCCTGAATTTTGATCACGTGACCGTGAAGAAAAAATATTTAAATATTTAAAGCAGGGGTCTTCAAACCTGGCCCTTTTATAACTCGTGGACTTCAACTCCCAGAATTCCTGAGCCAGCATGGGGAAACTATGGCCCCTTCATGACTTGTGGACTTCAACTCCCATAATTCCTCAGCCAGCATGGGGGAACTTTGGCCCCCTCATGACTCGTGGACTTCAACTCCCAGAATTCCTGAGCCAGCATGGGGGAACTATGGCCCCCTCATGACTGGTGGACTTCAACTCCCAGAATTCCTGAGCCAGCATGGGGGAACTATGGCCCCCTCATGACTGGTGGACTTCAACTCCCAGAATTCCTGAGCCAGCATGGGGGAACTATGGCCCCCTCATGACTGGTGGACTTCAACTCCCAGAATTCCTGAGCCAGAATGGGGGAACTATGGCCCCCTCATGACTGGTGGACTTCAACTCCCAGAATTCCTGAGCCAGAATGGGGGAACTATGGCCCCCTCATGACTGGTGGACTTCAACTCCCAGAATTCCTCAGCCAGCCTGGCTCAGCTTGGAAACCTCTCTCTTTCCCCTCAGCATGGCTGACTCAGGAATTCTGGGAGTTGAAGTCCACCAGTCATAAAAGAGCTGAGGTGGTCCACCCCTGGCTTAGCCCTATGTTAAAAAAAAAAACCCAAAACAAAACCCTTTCTGATGGATGGAGGAACTTTAAATGAAGGCTGAAAATAGCTTTATACCGCATCTCGGCTTCATGCAGAAGAACTGGGCAAGCCCCCCATCTTTTTTTTTCTTTTTTTTCTCCCTTGCAGCCGTTTGCAGGAGGAGGGTACCGCTTGGGAGCTGCCCCCGAGGAAGAGTCCGCTTACGTGGCGGGAGAAATGAGGCCGAACGCTGCCCAGGATGTGAGTATTTCAGGCCTCGGACTGGGTCCGGGTCAGCCGTGCATTAGCGGTCTGAGGGTCCCAAACTTATCAAATCAAATCTTTATCTGGGTCCAAGACCAGCAGAGTTCCCAAACTTAGCATTCGGTGGAATTTTTGATTCCTTCAAGATAAGGTGGGGTTAGGAAGCGGTCAGTCACTGTTCAGGCCTGGGGAAATGTTTTGGATTTTAGAAAATTAGGAAAGCCTGGATCAGTACAAGAAGGCTGCAGATGTTCAGCTGGACCTTCCTTCCTTCCTTCCTTCCTTCCTTCCTTCCTTCCTTCCTTCCTTCCTTCCTTCCTTCCTTCCTTCCTTCCTTCCTTCCATCCTTCCTTCTTTCCTTCCTTCCTTCCTTCCATCCATCCATCCATCCATCCATCCATCCATCCTTCCATCTTTCCTTTCCCTTTCCTTCCTTCCTTCCTTCCTTCCTTCCTTCCTTCCTTCCTTCCTTCCTTCCTTCCTTCCTTCCTTCCTTCCTTCCATCTTTCCCTTCCCCTTCCTTCCTTCCTTCCTTCCTTCCTTCCTTCCTTTCTTCCTTCCTTCCTTCCAATTTTTTATTCATTCCTTCCTTTCCATTTTTCCTTCCTTCATTCCCTTGTTCCTTCCTTTCTTCCCCTTCCCATCTTCCTTCCTTCCTTCCTTCCATCCTTCCTTCCTTCCTTCCTTCCATCCATCCATGCATCCATCCATCCATCCTTCCATCTTTCCTTTCCCTTTCCTTCCTTCCTTCCTTCCTTCCTTCCTTCCTTCCTTCCTTCCTTCCTTCCTTCCTTCCTTCCTTCCTTCCTTCCATCCATGCGTCCAGCCATCCATCCTTCCATCTTTCCTTTCCCCTTCCTTCCTTCCTTCCTTCCTTCCTTCCTTCCATCCATCCATCCATCCATCCATCCATCCATCCATCCATCCTTCCATCTTTCCTTTCCCTTTCCTTCCTTCCTTCCTTCCTTCCTTCCTTCCTTCCTTCCTTCCTTCCTTCCTTCCTTCCTTCCTTCCTTCCTTCCTTCCTTCCTTCCTTCCTTCCTTCCTTCCACCTTTCCTTTCCCCTTCCTTCCTTCCTTCCTTCCTTCCTTCCTTCCTTCCTTCCTTTCTTCCTTCCTTCCTTCCAATTTTTTATTCATTCCTTCCTTTCCATTTTTCCTTCCTTCATTCCCTCGTTCCTTCCTTTCTTCCCCTTCCCATCTTCCTTCCTTCCTTCCTTCCTTCCTTCCTTCCTTCCTTCCTTCCTTCCTTCCTATTTTTTCTTCCTTCCAATTTTTTATTCCTTCCTTCCTTCCTTCCCATTTTTCCTTCCTTCATTCCCTTGTTCCTTCCTTCCTTCCTTCCTTCCTTCCTTCCTTCCTTCCTTCCTTCCTTCCTTCCTTCCTTCCTTCCTTCCTTCCTTCCTTCCTTCCTTCTTTCCTTCCTATTTTTTCTTCCTTCCAATTTTTTATTCCTTCCTTCCAATTTTTTCTTCCTTCATTCCCTTCCTTCCTTTCCCTTCCCATTTTCTTTCCTTCCTTCCTCCCTTCCTCCCTCCCTCCCCCTTTTCCTTTTCCTCTCTTCTTCCTTCCTCTGAGTCCTGGTGGCACAGTGGTTACAATGCAGTATTGCAGGCTAATTCTTTTGACTGCCATCAGTTCGATCCTGACCAGTTCAGGGTTGACTCAGCCACCCATCCTTCCGAGGTCGGTAAAATAAGGACTCAAATTGTTGGGGGGGGGGGGGAAGAGGCCGACTCTGTAAACCGCTTACAGAGGGTCATCAAGCCCTGTGAAGCGGCATCTAATCTAAGGGCTCTTGCTAATCCATCCATCTGCCTTTCGTAGGTTCACGTGGTGCTCAAGATGTGGAAAAGCGGGTTCAGCCTAAACAGCGGCGAGCTGAGGAGCTATCAAGATCCTTCCAACTCCCAGTTCCTGGAGTCCATCCGTCGGGGGTAATAGTCCTGCCCTGGGAAGAATCGGACCCAGAACTGGCACCGCGCCTCATCAGATGCTCAGATCTGATCTTCCTGGGACTCTTGTTTGTCCAGAAAAGGGAATGGGGAGAGTCCCAGGTTGACACCTTTTGGGAAAGGCGGGGAGGTGTCTTCTCCTGACGGGCATTCCATGCATTTTCTTCCTTGTAGAGAAGTCCCGGCTGAGCTCCGTCGGTTGGCCCGTGGCGGGCAGGTGAACCTGGACCTGGAGGACCACCGCGACGAGGACTTTGTGAAGAGCAGGGGTGCCTTCAGGGCTTTCACCGGAGAGGGCCAGAAGCTAGGCAGGTAAGCCAGTCAGGATATCTACAAACAGGTAGTCCTCGACACACGGCCACAATTGAGCCCAGAATTTCTGTGGTTAAGGGAAACATTTGTTAAGTGAGCTTTGCCCCACTGACGACCTGAGCCAGCCGTGTGCAGCAGCAGCCAAAAAAGCTAAGGCAATCCTGGGTTGCATAAACGGATGACCCCAAACTGCACATGACACCAAGCTGGCAGGAGTAGCCAACACCCCAGAAGACAAATTCGGGATCCAAAAAGATCTTGACCAACTCAAACAATGGGCCCTCTCCAACAAAACGAGTTTCAATGTGGGGAAAAGCAAAGTTTTACATTTAGGCAGGAAAAACCAAAGGCACAAATATAGATTTATTTATTTATTTATGAGACTTATATACCGCTTTAAGTGCAAGCACTCTCTAAGCGGTGTACACCAGTAAGCACTGTATATATATATATATTTACATTGCCCCCAACAATCTGGGTCCTCATTTTACCTACTCCGGAAGGATGGAAGGCTGAGTCAACCTTGAGCCGGTGAGATTTGAACCGCTGACCTGCTGAACACAGTCAGCTAAAGTGGCCGGCAGTACTGCACCCTAACTGCTGCACCACCTCGCCACCTCAGATTGGGTGAGACCTAGCTCAAAAACAACAACAGTGAGAGGGACTTTGGAGTCCTGGTGGACGATCCCTTGACCCTGAGCCAGCCGTGTGCAGCCGCCGCCAAAAAGGCTAATACAGTCCTGGGTTGCATAAACAGAGGCATAGAATCAAGAGCACGCAAAGTATTAGTACCCGCTTTCAGTGCATCCGCTGTCGTCCGTAGGTAAGATCAAAAGGAACGCCGGTACACACTGAGACTCATCGACTGCTTTATTGTGTAGCTGAGACAAAGTCAGCACTGGGAGTGGTTTTCTCCCAGTGCATTATATCCATATGCCCCACCCTGTGCTCCCGCCCCCACTCCCAAACCAACATCCGTTCAAATTGAATATATGCCCCACCCTTTCCCTGTGCTCTCCCTTTCCCCGACGGAACCCCGCCCCCGCGTCCCTCTATCCGTGCGTCCGATCCGCGCGTCAGTTGCCCGCCGCCAAACTCTCCCTGCCTAATGTCCTGCTTGTTGGGTGAACCTCCCCCATCCCTTGCCCACGTTGGGTTCGCCTGCAGAGGCATCGTGTTCTTGTTCTGTGATGACACGGCCGCCATCATCCGACTCGCCGGCAACAGCTGATGCTCGGGGAATCCCGGGTTTGCTGGCAACAGCTGATGCTTGGGGAATCCCGGGCTTGCCGGCAATAAGCGGACCTCGGGTGCTTCCAGACCCATTAACGGGCCGGTGCTCGTCGGCGTTTGCGTGTTGGCTCGTAGAGGCGTGTCACAGGTATAGGCCTGCCCGGTTCGGCCGTGAGTTGTAGCGGTGTGCGGCTCGGCAGCTTCCGGGGTTGGTGGGCTGTCGTTTGCTCTCCCCTGTCCCCGATTGCATGGCAAGCCTTTGGGGGCTTGACAACCGCTTTATAAAACCCTAGTGAGGCCACACCTGGAATACTGCAGCCAATTTTGGTCACCATATCACAAAAAAGTTGTTGAGAGTTTGCAAAAAAGTTCAGAGAAGAACAACTAAGATGATCCAAGGCCTGGAGGCTAAAACATACGAAGAACGGCTGCAGGAATTGGGTTTGGCTAGTTCTAGGGAAAAGAAGAAACAGGGGAGACATGATAGCAGTGGTCCAGTATCTGAGGGGCTGTCACAAGGCAGAGGGGGTCACGTCATTCTCCAAAGCACCAGAGGGAAGGACGAGAAACAACGGTTGGAAACTGACCAAAGAGAGAAGCAACCTGGAATTAAGGAGAAGCTTCCTAACAGGACAGTTAACCAGTGGAACAGCTTGCCACCAGAAATAGTGGGCGCTCTATCACTGGAGGTTTTAAAGAAGAGACCGGACAGTCACTTGTCTGAGATGGTATAGGTTCTTCTACTTGAGCAGGGGGCTGGACTAGAAGACCTCCAAGATCCCTTCCAGCTCTATTCAATTCTAAATAGGAGTCAGGTGCCCAGTGTCTGAATTTTGATAATCTGATAGTGGAGATGCTGCAACAGTCATAAGTGTGAAAAATGGTCCCAAGTCACTTTTTCAATGCCGTCGTAACTTTGAACGGTCATTAAATGAACTGTTGTAAGTTGGGAACTATCTGTACTTCCTTGACAGGGAAAAAACAGTGAGTTCTAGTCCCACTTCAGGCATGAAAGACAGCTGGTTGGCTTTGAGCCAATCACCAGGAGACAGGGAGTTCTAGTCCTGCCTTAGGCATGAAAGGTGGCTGGGTGACTTGGCCAATCACCCGGTGACGGTGAGTTCTAGTCCCGCCTTAGGCATGAAATCCAGTTGGGTGACTTTGGGCCAATCACCAGGAGACAATGAGTTCTAGTTCCGCCTTAGGCATGAAAGCCAGCTGGGTGATTTTGGGCCAATCACAAGGAGACGGAGAGTTCTAGTCCCGCCTTAGGCATGAAATCCAGTTGGGTGACTTTGGGCCAATCACCAGGAGACGGAGAGTTCTAGTCCCACCTTAGGCATGAAATCCAGTTGGGTGACTTTGGGCCAATCACAAGGAGACGGAGAGTTCTAGTTCCGCCTTAGCCATGAAAGCCGGCTGGGTGACTTTGGGCCAGTCCCTCTTTCTCAGCCCACCCCACCCCACAGGGTTGTTGTGGTGGGGAAAGCAGGAGGAGGAAGGTCTGTTGGAGATGGTTGCGGCCTTGAGTCATTTATAAAGAGAGTAAAAGGTGGGATACAAAGAAATCAATTGTAAAAACAGTTTTTCTGTCTCACAATCCATCCTCGATGCTTCAGTTTGAGCAGGGCCGGTTCATTCGCCTCCTAGTTCCGCTAGAGCAGTGGTTCTCAAGCTTTTTAATGCCGCGACCCCCAACCGGTCGTAAGTCGAGGACTACTCAACCGGTCATAAGTCGAGGACTACTCAACCGGTGCAGCACCGTTTGCAGAATGGGACTTTTGGCAGGCTCAGCAGGGCAGAGACAGCCTGGACAATTCCTATTGGCTTTGGAAAGCCAATAGAATGAGACTCTATTCAAGAGAGTCTATTCTATTGGCTTTCAAAAGCCAATAGAAGAAAAGGGAGTAGCACAGCTAAGGAAAAGGGGGGAAAAAATGGCGGACTGCGTTGTTTGGTGACCCCCGTGAAAGGGTCGTTCGACCCCAAATGGGGTCCCGACCCACAGGTTGAGAACCACTGCCCTAGAGAGCTTTGCAGTTTCCAGATGGAAAAAGGGCTTGAAGACTTTTTTCGCGAACCCTCCTTTGCTTTTGCCCCAGCACTGCCCCCCAAGTGATGGGGTCCAGCTCACCCTCGCAGGAGGCGGAGAACGAAGCCAAGGCCCGTTCCCTGATCACCATCGACGAGACGGAGCCCACCACCAACATCCAGATCCGGCTGGCAGACGGAGGGCGTCTCGTACAGAAATTCAACCACAGTCACAGGTGGGGGGGGGGGAAGGAGGAGGTGGGGAGGGGGGGGTCCAAGGGGGAAGGGGTTGGACACGCCCAAACCTGCAGTTGATGCTGGAGGTGAACTTGCCGCAGTATAGGCAGTCCTCGCTCTACGACCGTTCATGGAGGCATGAAAGCCAACTGGGTGACGTTGGGCCAATCGCCAGGAGATGGCGAGTTCTAGTGCCGCCTTAGTTATGGTGACTTTGGGCCAATCCACGGGAGATGGTGAGTTCTAGTCCTGCCTTAGGCATGGAAGCCGGCTGGGTGACTTTGGGCCAATCCCCAGGAGACGATAAATTCTAGTCCCACCGTAGGGATGAACACTGGCTGGGTGACTTTGGGCCAATCCCCAGGAGACGGTGAGTTCTAGTCCCGCCTTAGTTATGGTGACTTTGGGCCAATCCCCAGGAGACAGTGAGTTCTAGTCTCGCTTTAGTTATGGTGACTTTGGGCCAATCCCCGGGAGGCATTGAGTTCGAGTCCCACCTTAGAGATGAACACTGGCTGAGTGACTTTGGGCCAATCCCCAGGAGAATGTGAGTCTAGTCCCGCCTTAGTTATGGTGACTTTGGGCCAATCCCCAAGAGCAGTGGTTCTCAACCTTTTTAATGCTGCAACCCCCCCAACCGGTCGTAATTTGAGGACTACTCGACCGGTCGTAAGTCGAGGACTACTCAACTGGTGCAGCACCATTTGCAGAATGGGACTTTTGGAGGGCTCAGCAGGGCAGAGACAGCCTGGACAATTCCTATTGGCTTTTGAAAGCCAATAGAATTAGACTCTATTCAAGAGAGTCTATTCTATTGGCTTTCAAAAGCCAATAGAATAAAAGGGAGTAGCACAGCTAAGGAAAAGGGGGAAAAAATGGCGGACTGCGTTGTTTGGCGACCCCCGTGAAATGGTCGTTCGACCCCAAATGGGGTCCCGACCCACAGGTTGAGAACCACTGCCCAAGAGAATATGAGTTCTAGTTCCGCCTTAGTTATGGTGACTTTGGGCCAATCCCCAGGAGACGGTGAGTTCTAGTCCCGCCTTAGTTATGAAAACCATCTTGGTGACTTTGGCCCAATCCTCAAGAGACGATAAATTCTAGTCCCACCTTAGGGATGAACACTGGCTGGGTGACTTTGGGCCAATCTCCAGGAGACGGTGAGTTCTAGTCCTGCCTTAGACAACGAAGGTCAGCTGGGTGACTTTGAACCAATCGCGTCCTCTCACCCAACCCACCTCACAGGATTGTTGTTGTTGTGAGGAAAATAGGAAGAGGAAGGACTGCTTGGCGTCACTTGTTAAAAGTGGGATATTGCTAAACTTGGTGAACAGAAAGCGACGAGGTGCCCTTCTTTCCTTTCCTCCGGACAGGATCCGTGACATCCGGCTGTTCATCGTGGACGCCCGGCCGGCTATGGCGGCCACGGGCTTCGTCCTCATGACCACCTTTCCCAATAAGGAGCTTTCGGACGAGGACCAGACCCTGAAGGACGCCAACCTCCTGAACGCCGTCATCGTCCAGCGGTTCGTATAAGGGAAAGCCGCCCGCCGGTCCACATCGCGTCATTCTCTCTGTCTTCACGTGGTTCACCGCCCCTGCCCCCCCCCCGCCGTGGAAAGGCGGCCACCTGGTGATCACGCCAGTTTTCCACCTCTCGGGTTGCAAATTCCCCTATTTGGGTTTCTTCTCTTTTTAATTTTTTTTTCCCCTTCCTTCTTCTTCTGTGCTGATCCACGGACTTTGACGAAAGAAACGAAATTAACCAAACCGAGACTGTTTTTGTGTTTCCCGGTGGGCCTGCCGGAGCCTGGCTGGATAATGGAGGCAGTTGGGAAGTTGGGAGCGCGAAGGGAGAGGTGTGTGTGTGTATGGGGGGGGGGATCAGAATCTCTTCTGGGTCCTGTTTTGGAGTGGGTGCCCCCCCCCCATTCTTCCTTCTCTTTTTGGTGTATTAAAAAAAGTGAACCCCAAACTGGGACTTCTTTTTTTTTTTTTCCCCTCCTATCGTCAACCAAATCCTGTTTCTCAATCTGGTCAACTTTAAGGTGGGTGGACTTCAACTCCCAGAATTCTGCAGCCAGGGGGAATTCTGGGAGTTGAAGTCCACCCACTTTAAAAATGGGCACGGTTGAGAAACATTGCTGTAAAGGGGATTGTCAAGTTTCCCCCTTCCTAAACAGGCTAACATCTATTCTTCCTTCCTTCCAACCCTCTTTTTTTTTAAATCCTCCTTCACCCCTCAAAAGTTTGGGTCATGACACAACGAGGCTACGCAGGGCTCCGTGGCTGCAGTTTTGCACGTCCGTGCAACCCGCAAAGGAATCTTGATGAATTTGGGTCTGGCCTTTGGGCAAAGAGGAGGTTCATTCTTTCATGGGGGGGGGGCTTTAGAAAGTTCACAGAGGGGGGGGGGACTATGATGGGCTGTCTGTCTGTCTCTCTAACTGGAACCTGCCCGTTTTTAGCATCGGATACAGTTGCCCGATCTGCATTCGTGGCCTTCACAAAAGCAGCTTTTTATTTTTTATTTTAAAAAAATAAATAGTTTCCCTTGTTTTCCTTAGGGGATCATATGCAGTCAATATCCCCTTATGGCCTGGTCTCCCCGTAGCTCTTCTTGTCTATGAGGGGGCACATTGGGGAGGAAATGGGGGGGGGCAGGCGGGGCGGGGAAAAAAAATCCGATTTTGCTTTCAAACCAGGGATGTGTAACCTGGCCAGGTTTTTGTTTGTTAAGACATGTCGCTGGATGGTTTGGAAAAAGGGTGGGGTTTTTCTCCCTCCCCCCCCACCTCCCTCAGCTAACGGAGTCCGCACGTACCGAGGGCGAATTCTGTAAATTATTGTATGTGTGCATTAAAAAAGAAAAAAAAAAAACGTCCAAGCTGACCTTAGGACAATTGGTCTCTGTCCCCTTTCTAACCCAAAACGCAGCAGTGGGGTGGGGGTGGGGGCATCAAGAAGTATCAAGATGGCGGCAACGGAGGAAGCCAGGGTTACATCGCGGGTAGGAGAGGAGGAGGAGGAGGAGAGGTGAAGGGGGAAAGAAGTCACAGAAAAAAAGGGGGGGGGAAGACTGGAGAGGGGAAAAGGAGAGGAAAGACGGGAGAAATTAGGAGGAAAACACCACCAAAGGGCAGCGGCCTGCAGCGAACTTGGCCTGCCGGGGGAAGCCCAGCTGCATCCGAGAGGCCCACCCAAGAGACCGGAGGCCCATCGAAGTGAATGTGGTGAGCAGAGAGGCAAACCGACTGCGGGCAGCAAAACGGGCGGAGTAGGGTCTCCTGCCTGGGCAGGGGGTTGGACTAGATGACCTCCGAGGTCCCTTCCAACTCTGTTATTCTATTCTATTCTATTCTATTCTATTCTATTCTATTCTATTCTACAATCTGTCTGTGCTATGCTATGCTATTCTATTTTCTATTCCATTCCATATTCTGTTCTGTTCTGTTCTGTTCTATTCTATAATCTGTCTATGCCAGCGGTTCTCAACCTGTGGGTCGGGACCACATTTGGGGTCGAATGACCATTTCACGGGGGTCGCCAAACAACGCAGTCCGCCATTTTTTTCCCCTTTTCCTTAGCTGCGCTACTCCCTTTTATTCTATTGGCTTTTGAAAGCCAATAGAATAGACTCTCTTGAATAGAGTCCAATTCTATTGGCTTTCAAAAGCCAATAGGAATTGTCCAGGCTGTCTCTGCCCTGCTGAGCCCGCCAAAAGTCCCCTTCTGCAAACGGTGCTGCACCAGTTGAGTAGTCCTCGACTTACGACTGGTTGAGTAGTCCTTGACTTACGACCGGTTGGGGGTTGCGGCATTAAAAAGGTTGAGAACCACTGGTCTATGCTATGCTATGCTATTCTATTCTATTTTCTATTCCATTTTCCATTCCATTTTCCATTCCATATTCTATTCTGTTCTGTTCTGTTCTGTTGTATTCCATTCCATTCCATTTTTTCTTTTCTTTTCTATTCTTTTCTATTCTATTCTATTCTATTCTATTCTATTCTATTCTATTCTATTCTACAATCTGTCTATTCTATTCTATTCTATTCTATTTTCTATTTTTTTCTATTCTATTATTTTCTATTCCATTCCATATTCCATTCCATATTCTATTCTATTCTATTCTATTCTATTCTATTCTATTCTATTCTATTCTATTCTATTCTATTCTATTCTATTCTATTCTATTCTATTCTATTCTATTCTATTCCATTCCACTCCACTCCACTCCACTCCACTCCACTCCACTCCACTCCACTCCATTCTACAATCTGTTTATTCTATGCTATGCTATACTATTCTATTCTATTTTCTATTCCATATTTTATTTCATTCCATTTCATTTTCTATTCTATGCTATGCTATGCTATTTTCTATTCCATTTTCTATTCTATTCCATTCTACAATCTGTTCTATTCTGGGTCTGAGAGCAAAAAAAAAAAAAAAAAAAAGCCTTCTGCGTGAGGAGAAAAATAGCAATGGTCTCACCCCTCCCTCTGTTGTGAACAGGAAAAAAAATAGATATTTATTTTTTATAGCAGAAAATGCTGCAACTGGAGGAGGAGTGGGCTGGTGAGCAAGTGCAAAAAAAAAAAAAAAAAAGCCCAGCCAATGAGTCTTTTTTTTTTTTTAATTCAGGCTCGAAATGAATTGCGTCGTGTTAACATTTATCTCCCTTTCAATCAGGAGCCCAAGATGGCTTTTCTGCCCAGGTCTATTGTCTATTGTTAAGTGAACCATACGGTCACTAAGCGGATCTGCCCCCCCCCTATTGACTTTGTTTGCCGGGAGCCAGTTGGTCAAGTTGCAAAAGGCGATCACGTGACCCCGGGACGCTGCAACTGTCATAAGTACACGCCAGTTGCCAAGCGCAGGCCACTTTAGCTGACTGTGTTCAGCAGGTCAGCGGTTCAAATCTCACCGGCTCAAGGTTGACTCAGCCTTCCATCCTTCCGGGGTAGGTAAAATGAGGACCCAGATTGTTGGGGGCAATGTAAATATATATATATACATTGCTTACTGGTGTACACCGCTTAGAGAGTGCTTGCACTTAAAGCGGTATATAAGTCTCATAAATAAATAAATCAATCTGAATTTCGATCATGTGAGCACGGGGGGATGCTGCAACAGTTTTAAGGGTCAAAAACGGTCAAGTATCGGCGAGGCTGGTGATAGTGCAGCAGACATAACTTCCAGGATGAACTGTAGATAACTTTTTTAGTCCTGATGGGTTCCTGATTTCTTAGTCAATTTTGTTGTTAACTTGGAAACGTGTCATGACCCAATTAGATAACCAAACTACAGCCAGTTTGGTCTAGCAGTTATGGCACCAGGCTGGAAAGTGGGAGACCATGACTTCAGGTCTGGCTTAGCAGAAAAGTAGGCTGGGTGACTTTGGGCCAATCCTCAGGAGACGTGAGTTCTAGTCCCGCCTTAGTCATGAAAGCAGGCTGGGTGACTTTGGGCCAATCACCAGGAGACGGTGAGTTCTAGTCCCACCTTAGACATGAAAGCAGGCTGGGTGACTTTGGGCCAATCACCAGGAGACGGTGAGTTCTAGTCCCACCTTAGACATGAAAGCAGGCTGGGTGACTTTGGGCCAATCACCAGGAGACGGTGAGTTCTAGTCCTGCCTTAGGCATGAAAGCCCACTGGATGACTTTGGACCAATCCCCAGGAGACGGTGAGTTCTAGTCTCGCCTTAAGCATGAAAGCAACAGGGTGATATTGGGCCAGTCATTCTCTCTCAGCCCAACCCACCTCAGAGGGTTGTTGGGTGGAAAACAGGAGGAGGAGGAAGGTCTGTTGGGGTTTGCAGAGTGGACGAAGAGGAGGAGGAGAAGGATAATTATGGGATCCTTGGTGCTGTCTAAGCTTGCTGGTTTTCTTGCAGACGTTTCATCACCAAACTAGGGAACATCATCAGTGCTTTTTTTAATCCATGGTGACTTCAGCCATTATGCAACCGGTCATAAACCAGGGGCTACCTCTATCATTGGACAGCATCCCTACACCGCAGCTCAATTCGGTTGAGATCGGTTGCCACCGCATTCCTTCTGGAACAGAAGCCGAAAACTGCCCGGTGGGTCAGCTTTTCAAGCCTCCAGGCAGTTGTGGAGACTCACAAAGGCGGCACTACAGGTCCCCAGTACCACTTGTGTGCCACCTTCCTCGTAAAAGACCCAGAAACCCATCCAGGGCTGCTGATCCCATCTGCCTCTTTTGAAGGATTTGTTTGCATTCTTTCCCCAAGCCAACTCAAAGCCAGCATCCCACTGCAAAAGTGTGGGCTGTGTACAACGTGTACTTTTTTCTTAGGCGCCTCCTGCTTTTATACCTTTTCCGGAAAAAGGTCTTTTTTATATATATAACAAATTTTATTGGTTTTTAACTTTTACAACAGAATGCTCAAGACACACTGTGGTGGTTAGGTGATCAATCATCCAAAAACAAAACCATATAATAGCTCAAGTAAATAACATTAAATGCTCCCTCTCTATTTCCCTCAAATAATATAACCTATTTAACACAATCCATTTCTACATTACATATCTCTAAATCCTAATCCTGTTTTGAGCTTTATTAATTTACAATTACCATAGTCCAATTTAATCTTAGATAAATGTATTATCACTTCGGGTATCCCTTCTAAAATACTAATCCAGATATATTCTAATTCATAATCTCATAAATCATTGATTTTTATCACAGATCTCTCTTATTTCTTCAAATAGCATTTAAATCTCATTCAAATAATTATATCTAAAAAACCCACACCTATTATTATACAAAACATCATCTTACTAACTTAACACACTCAATTAGTTGTTAAAGCCATCCAAATTTCTAAAAACCTCTTTCATATTCTCATTCCATTACAAAATAATTTTCATACAAATAAACATTCCAAAAATTACATTCTTACTCTGTTTAACATATATATTCTAGTAATCACAAATTTTCAACTCTAAATCTTAATCCTGAAAGGTCTTTTTTGACAGCTGGAGATAAAATAAAAATAAAAGTGGTTGTCCCCTCGGTACCACGAACCTCACAATGGATATAATTGATATTCAGGTAGTCGTGTCAGTTCTACGCTGCTGCTCGGCGTGGGCTTGAAGTAGAGAGAGGACTCACGCTGGGCTTTCAGCTTTCAGCGGCTTCAAAGATACACCGGCTTGGGTTTTTTTCCTGCTGGGAGCTCTGGGGTTGTGTTATTCCTGCTGACGAGGAAAAATGCAGGCTTTAATTTTACTTTGCCGACGTGCTGTTTTTCTACACCAAGGGGGATATGTCGTATCCAGAAAGCAACGGATGGAAACTAATCAAGGAGAGAAGCAACCTAGAACTAAGGAGTAATTTCCTGACAGAACAATTAACCAGTGGAACTGCTTGCCTCTGGAAGTTGTGGGTTTTCCAACACTGGAAATTTTAAAGAAGAGCTTGGACAACCATTTGTCTGAAATGGTATAGGGTCTCTTGCCTGAGCAGGGGGTTGGACTAGAAGACCTCCAAGGTCCCTTCCGATTCTGTTATTCTATTACTCTTGTTTCTCAACTTTGCCTACTGGAAGAGGGGTGGACTTCAACTCCCAGAATTCCCCAGCCAGTGGCTGGGGAATTCTGGGAGTTGAAGTCCACCCCTCTTCCAGTAGGCAAAGTTGAGAAACTCTGTTTTAGAGAGCTCTGCATTGGTGAAAACACACAAGATAAATAAAGATAGATCTCTATTTTTATGAATGGTGTACAACTGTTGTGACTTACAACAGTTCATTTAGTGGCTGTTCAAAGTTACAACGGCACTGAAATAAACTTATGACCATTATGACTTATGACCGTTTTTCAGATTGAATGACCGTTGCAGCCTCCCCGAGATCACGTGATCAACATTCAGGCACTTGGGAACTGACCCATACTTTTGACGGTTGCAGTCTCCTGGAGTCACGTTGTGACCTTCTGACATGCAAAGTCAAGGGGGGGTGGGAAACTACATTTGCTTAATCACTGGGTTACTAACTTAACAACTGAAGTGATTCATTTAACGACAGTGGCGAAAAATGTCATGGGATGGAGCAAAATTCACTTAACATTTAGCGTTAACCAATGCTCACTTAGCAATGGAAATTTGGTTGTTCCACTGGTTAATTGTTCTAACTGTCAGGAGAAACTTCCTGAGAGTTAGAAGAATTAACCAGTGGAACTACCTGCCTCCAGAAGTTCTGAATGCTCCAACACTAAAGTTTTAAAGAAGAGACTAGACAGCCATTTGTCTGAAATGGTAGGGTTTCCTTCCTGAGCAGGGGGTTGGACTAGATGACCTCCAAGGTCCTTTCCAACATCATCATCATCATCATTATTATTATTATTATTGGCTCAATTGAGGCCATAAGTCAAGGACATCTGTTAAGTGAGTTCTACCCCATTTCTTGCCAAGAGTGAAGTGAATCACTGCAGGTGTTAAGATAGTAACCTGCTTGTTAAGGACACTGCGACCGTCATAAAGATGAGTCAGCTGCCAAATATCTGAATTTTGCAACGCTCGTGTGAAAAACAGTCACAAGCCGTTGTAACTTTGAACAGTCACTATAAACCAAGAGTCTTCAAACTTATCCTTTATGAGTTGTGGACGTCAATTCCTCAGCCAGGCACGCTGGCTGAGGAATTCTGGGAGTTGAAGTCCACAAGTCCTAAAAGGGTCAAGTTTGAAGAATATATAAGGCAGATATGAGTATTTTGAGGAAATCTTGAAGGAACATTCTGCAAAAAAAGAGCAGATAGAGGCCTAGTTCAGATTTTTGTGGGCTGCTTTGTAGCTCCATGGCTGGAAGAGAGGTAGAACAAGGGTAAGATTTCTCCTTTTTTCCCCCCTCATAAAGAATGTAATACAGGTATGTAGTCCTTAACCAGGTGTCTTCCAACTTGGCCTGTTTATGACTGGTGGACTTCAACTCCCAGAATTCCTCAGCCATCCTCCATTTTGTTTGTTAGATTTAAGGCAGGGGTTTCAAACTCGGCCTGTTTATGACTGGTGGACTTCAACTCCCAGAATTCCTCAGCCATCCTCCATTTTGTTTGTTAGATTTAAGGCAGGGGTTTCAAACTCGGCCTGTTTATGACTGGTGGACTTCAACTCCCAGAATTCCTCAGCCATCCTCCATTTTGTTTGTTAGATTTAAGACAGGGGTTTCAAACTCGGCCTGTTTATGATTGGTGGACTTCAACTCCCAGAATTCCTCAGCCAGGGACGCGTGCCTGGCTAAGCAATTCTGGGAGTTGAAGTGCACCAGTCATAAAAGAGCGAAGTTTGAAGAGCCCGTTATAAACGAAGCGGTAAGCTGAGCACTGTCCGTATTGTCCTTTAGTGGAATTTGGTAATTCTGCAGAAACCAGGTTGCCCAAAAACGAAAGAGAGAGAAAAAGCCCTAACCACGTGACGGCGTGCGGAGCGACTTTTCACGCGCCCCCTATCGGCCGCTCAGCATTACTACACCCTAACCACCCGGGAAAGGCTTCCAACGAGAGGGGGGGGGGCGGAGGAAGGCAACATTTCAGCCTCTGTTGAAGCGAGCCCGCACGGGGGCCGCCTTCTGAGTCCCTCCCTCCGAGCGCGGAGTATGGGCTGCAGAACTCCCCCCAACCACCAACCCGGAGCGGAGGAGAAGCCTAAAAACCACCACCCGCTTATGAGGCGCTCAAAATGGCGCCGGCGCCGCCTTCCTTGTCTCCGCCCCCTCGAGGCCGGCCCGAGGGCTGCCTGGTGCGCGCGCGCGCACGGCCTGCCTGACCGCGGGGGTGGGGGTGGGGGCAAGGGCGGGCGGGACAGGCCGCGTGCGCAGGCGCGGCTCCGCCCCTCCTCTCCGCCCCGCCTCTCCTCCTCCGCCTTCTTGCCTGCTGTTCGTGCCTCTCGCCGGCCTCGCCTCGCCTCGTCCTCGCGGTGCGGATTTCGACGGACGGCGGGACGCGAGATGGGCGTCCTCATGGAGACCATCGCCCCCGGGGACGGTGAGCCAGGGCGGGCACGGGACTCCAGACCCGCCCCTCCCTCCCTCCCTCCCTCCCTCCTCCCCGGGGTGGGGAGGGGGTCCCCCCGCCTCCCCCTCCCCCTCCTCGGCTTGTCAGCCCCCCTCCCCAAATTGACCGGCCTTTCTTCTTCTTTCTTCCCCCCCCCCCGCCTCACCGCCCCCGGCAGGGAGGACCTTCCCGAAGCGCGGGCAGACCTGCGTGGTGCACTACACGGGTGAGTGGAGGGGAAAAATGGGGAGGGGGTCTCTCCAAATGGAGGGGGGGTGGGAGGCTTGAATGGCGCCCCCCCACCCCACAACCACCTTTCGGGTTCTTCTTCCTCAAGGGTGAGGGGAGGGGGAAAATGGGGAGGGGGGAGGGGGTCTCTCCATATGGAGGGGGGTGGGAGGCTTGAATGGCGCCCCCCCACCCCACAACCACTTTTAGGGTTCTTCTTCCTCAAGGGGAAACCCTGCAGCTCACCCCCGCCCCCCAATCTCCCACCCACTCCTTGGTACCTGGATGCTGGTGGGGGTCTCCCCTCTCCCATCATCCCCAGCCAAGGGGGGTGCAGGGGTGGCCCTGCCAAGCCTGGGAAGGGGCAGCTGCTCCTGCTTGGAGAGTTGCCTCCTCCCTCCCCCCCCGCCCCCCCCAGCCTCACATTCTTGGCCTCTTGGGTCCCCAATGCATGCACAAGCACACAAACCCACGCACAGACACACACACACACACAGATAGAAAATCTTGGACCCCAACACCACACGCCTACATACTCTGGGCATCTTCTCTCTCACACACAGACAGACACAGACACATGTACTCCTGGCATCTTGCCGCCAGCCCCCCTCCCTCTCCTGGCTTCTTGGCCCCCCAACTCCACACAGATACACACTCTTGCCCTCTTGACACCTACACACACAAACTCCTGGCGTTTTGTCCTCCCCGCAACACACACCTCGCTTCTTGCTTCCCCCCTCCTCCCAACACCACACATGGCATCTCTCTCTCTTGCTCTTACAAGCACACACACTTCTGGCATCTTGCTGCCCCCGCCCGGCACTTGGCCCCCAACACCACACACATGCAGACTCTTGACATCTTCACACACGCTTCTAGCATTTTGTGTGCCCCCCCCCCAATGCTGCTGGCATCTTGCCTCCAACACTCTCTCTCTCCTGGTATTTGGTCTCCCCCTCCCACACACTCCTGGCTTCTTGGCCCCCTCCCCAACACACAAACACACACACACCTGGTATCTTCACATTCACTCACGCGCGCACACACACTCCTGGCATTTTGTTCCCCAACCCCCTGCTCCTGGCATCTTTATTCCCCAACACACATATACACACACACACACTGCTGATATTTTGCTGCCCCCTCCCCCAACTTCTGGCATCTTTGCCCCAACTCACACACACACGCACGCAAACGCAAACACACCTAGCATTTGCACCCTTCTGATGAGGGTGGCACTCCTGGACTTTGGCCACTTTCCAGGCTGGCAGGCTTTCATTCAACCATTTCCTCGCCCGGGTGCCCCTGCTTCGCCCTTCCCTCCTTGCCCCACGGCTGCCTTGGCTGGCAAGGGAGGACCACCCCACTTGCTCCCTCCCCTAGATACAGACCCCAACCCTGAGCCCCTCCCTCCCTTCCTTAATGACGAATTGTTCCTTCCTGCCACCTTTCCTGAGTCCCCCTCCCCTGTGGCTCTCTTAATGGCGCTTCCCCCCCCCCTCCTTTCTTGTACCCTGTTCCGTGTTGTGTGGATTTGTTTTTTTCCATTGGTAGTTGCGCTCTTTGGGGGGGGGGGGTTGACTGGAATGTGCTCTCTGAAGAAGAAGGGAAAAAAAACTCACATTCCTGATTCAAAACGTTGTGCTTTTAAGAGCGGCTGGATGAGTACTTCAATCTAGGCCTGAGAAAAAATCCTGACTTTCTCAGTTTAGCAAAATAGGCCAAGTCAGTGGCGATTGCATTTCTCTCCCCCCCCCATGCTTGCTTGCATCTCCCTTTTCCTCACATCCCTGTTTTATTTTTATTTGTCTCCCACCCTTTATTGGTGCAAAATGCAAGCTTCTGCTGCCTTACTTTGACAGCCTGTGTTGCTTAGTAATTCATCCTGCCAGTTTTTTTTTTTTTTTAAGCACCGCTGCTTCGGTACATGTTCTCTCTCTGCTTGTTATAATAAGCTCATCGGTCCATTTTCGCTAGGTGTGGAGAACTGCAGCCTGGAAAATGGTTGTGCCTGAAAATTATGGCTCTCATATGCAAGATTCTGACTTGGTAGTCATTTAGCCTTGCTCATAGAAAATCCCTATTGCAAAGGATCTGTCAATCTTACTTCTGCCCCTTTAATTTACTTTAATTTATTAAACCCTCACGCTGCCTGTCTCACTGTCCAGAGTGAGCCAATGTTGGTTAAGAGGCACACGTTGCCATAGCAACCTTGAAACCGAGATGATTAGGAAGTTATCTCTCTGATACAGAAAATTAGCCACTATCAAGGCCTGGACTTCATTCTGTGAAGCTTTTTTTTTAAAAAAAAATCTGTAAAATAAACAACAGGAGAGGAATTTTTCCATTGCCTTGTTTATGTGCCTCTTTTCTTTCTTGGGATGATCTGTCTTGGTTTCCGTGGAGGCTTTGAAGATGCCGAAAAGCACATTTTCCCTGTTGCTTTCTTTGGCAGATAATTTCACTTGGTTGGTTTTAAGGCCTGCTAGGATTGACACTTAATATATCTAGTGAAGTGTTTTTTTCCTAAACGTCATGGTCCTTGTCCCTGGAGATGAAACTGGTATTCTGGAAGACCTATTAATTTTTAGGACTGCGGATAACTTCCTAATATTAAGCATCGAATCCACATATGCAGAATAGAATACTGAATAAGAAAGTTGGAAGGGACCTTGGAGGTCATCTAGTCCAGGGCTTTTCAACCTTTTCACCCATTGTACCACTTTTAGGATATGGAAACATCTGAGGACCACCAGTCGCCTAGCAAGGTGTCAAAAACCTGATGACCAAAAAAAAAATAAAAAAAAAAATAAAGTACAGGTAGTCCTCGACTTACAACAGCCCGCTTAGTGACTGTTCGAAGTTGCAATGGCATTGAAAAAAGTGCCCCCCCAAGCCAGAGCCGAGCAAGACAGCGCCTGGTGGCGTTCTTCATTCTGTCCAAGGTTTTCATTGTTGTGAGCATTTCTGCTGAGGATTGGCAGTGGGGGTGGGGTGGGGGGGTTTGGTTTTTATTCCCCCTCTCCATCTGCTGGGTGGTTGCAGCAGGTTTTGGTCCCTTCACATGACCCTGGGACACTGTGACCGTCATAAATAGGAATCAGTTGCCAAGCCTCTGAATGTAAATCACAAGACCCTGGAGATGCTGCAACATTCCAGCTGATAGGCGCTTCTTCTGGGCTCAGCAGAAGCACCAGGATCAGTGCTGAGCTCCAGCTGGAGCCTGGTCCTAATCCCGGTGCTTCCACTGAGCCCCGACAGCCCTGCAGCTCCAGCCATCTCTCGTTCAGGCTTATATGGTGCTGCCGCAGGTTCAGCTCATTCCCCTCCCCTGCTCCACTTGTCTAGGATGGTCACGTACCACCTGCCAGGTGCCAATGTACCACAGGTGGTACCTGTACCACTGGTTAAAAAGCCCTGATCTAGTCCAACCCCCTGCTCAGGCAGGAGACCCTATGCCATTTCAGACAAGTGGCTGTCCAGTCTTTTTTTAAAAACCTCCAGTGATGGAGCACCCACAGCTTCTGGAGGCGAGCAGTTCCACTGGTTAATTGTCCTCACTGTTTCTCCTTAATTCTAGGTTGCTTCTCTCCTTGATCAGTTTCCATCCTTCGCTTCTTGTCCTGCCTTCAGGTGCTTTGGAGAATAGCTTGACTCCCTCTTCTTTGGGGCAGCCCCTGAAATATTGGAAGACTGCTATCATGTCCCTCCTCGTCCTTTTTTTTTATTATTAAACTAAACATACCCAATTTTTGCAACCATTCCTCACATGTTTTAACCCCCAGCATCCTAAGGGTTGAATCCTTGAAGGTTGAAGTTTAATGGGGCTTTCAAGAACTTTATGATCTGGGGGAAAGAATCCTTTACTTCTGCATTGCTTCTTCAGCTTGACACCCCCCCCTTCTCCGTAACAGCCCCTCAAATATTGAAAGGCTGCATGCACAATATGTAAAGCCAGAAGTGGGGAGATTTTGGGGTGGCATAACATCCCAAGCCTTAGATTGCAGGCGTGGACCTTCTCTTTGGGTTTTCTTGATTTTTATTTTTACGGTGGCCCCTCACAGCTTCCTTGGTTGACTCGGTGGTTGGAATCTAGAAAGGAGCCTCACAGATCCCAATATCCTAATGGTTGTAAATACGGAATAAGGATCCCTGCCTTGAGCCGGGGGGGTTGGACTGGATGACCTCCAAAGGTCCCTTTGCTCCCTGGGATTCTGTGCTTCGGATTTGGAGATAGAGTCTTGATCTTTTGATTTTGTGGTAGTTGATGCTTTAGGGCAGGGTCCTCAACCATGGCCACTTTAAGACTTGTGGACTTCAACTCCCAGAATTCCCCAGCCAGCAAAGCAAAGCTGGCTGAGGAATTCTGGGAGTTGAAGTCCACAAGTCTTAAAAGTGGCTGAGGTTGAGGACCCTGGCTATGCCCCACGAGTGTAAATTTTGAACTTCTTGCAGGGAGAAAGTATTTCTTCCGATCTCCAGAAAATCTTTCTTCCGTTCTCCAGGACAGGGCTTTTCAACCTTTTCACCCATTGTACCACTTTTAGGATATGGCAATATCCAAGTACCACCAGTCGCCTAGCAAGGGGTCAAAAACTTGATGACCCCCCCCCCAAAAAGGAAAAAAAGTGATGAAGTACAGGTAGTCCTCAACTTACAACATTTCGCTTAGTGACTGTTCGAAGTTACAATGGCCCTGAAAAAAATGCCCCCCAAGCCACAGCCGAGCAAGACGCCTGCCTGCCCGCCTGGTGGCGTTCTTCCTCCTGTCTGAGGTTTTCATTGTTGTGAGCATTTCTGTTGGGGATTGGCAGCAGGGATGGGGTGGGGGTTGTTTGGTTTTTATTCCCCCCCCCCCCGTCTGCTAGGTGGTTGTAGCAGGTTTTGGTCACTTCACATGACCCTGGGACACTGTGACCGTCATAAATATGAGTCAGTTGCCAAGCCTCTGAATGTAAATCACAAGACCCTGGAGATGCTGCAACATTCCAACTGATTGGCGCTTCTTCTGGGCTCAGCAGAAGCGTCAGGATCAGTGCTGCTTTCCAACTGATTGGTGCTTCTTCAAGGCTCAGCAGAAGCACCAGGATCAGTGCTGAGCTCCAGCTGGAGCCTGGTGCTGATCCTGGTGCTTCCGCTGAGCCCTGACAGCCCTGCAGCTCCAGCCATCTCTCGTTCAGGCTTATATGGTGCTGCCACCGGTTCAGCTCATTCCCTCCCCTGCTACTTTTCTAGGATGGTCGTGTACCACCTGCCAGGTGCCAATGTACCACAGGTGGTACCCGTACCACTGGTTGAAAAGCCTTGCTCCAAGAAACCTTTCTTCCATTTTCTGCTTGGACTTGGGACGATTGGGAAACATCCGCCAGGCTCAAAGGTTGAAAATACCATTGTTCAACTCTGCCCACTATAATATCTGTGGAATTCTGGGAGTTGAAGTCCACAGGTCTTAAAAGTGGCCAAGGTTGGGGGAAAAAAAAAACCTGCTTGGAAGACACTGCAAAGGAAGGACCTGTAAACACAGGTAGTCCCCGATCCACGAGGGAGGCCAGAGTTTCCGTCGTTAAGTGAGACATTTGTTAAGTGAATTTTGCCCCGGTTTACGACCTCCCGTTTCCACAACCGTCACGTGAACCACTGCCGTTGATATGTTAGCAACCTGGTTGTTAAATGAATCTGGGTTTGCTTGTCAGAAAGTTGCAAAAGGGGGGGTCACATGACCCCAGGACATTTCAACTGTCATAAGTACATGCCAGTTCCCAAGCCTCCAAATTCCGATCACATGACCTTGGGACACCGCAAAGGTCGTAAGTGTGAAAAACGGGCCTAAGTCACTTTTCCCACTGCCGTTGTAACTTTGAACAGTCACTAAGCGAATTGTTGTAAGTCAGTGGTTCTCAGCCTTTTTAATGCCGCGACCCCCAACCGGTCGTAAGTCGAGGACTACTCAACTGGTCGTAAGTCGAGGACTACTCAACTGGTGCAGCACCGTTTGCAGAATGGGACTTTTGGCGGGCTCAGCAGGGCAGAGACAGCCTGGACAATTCCTATGGGCTTTTGAAAGCCAATAGAATTAGACTCTATTCAAGAGAGTCTATTCTATTGGCTTTCAAAAGCCAATAGAATAAAAGGGAGGACCACAGCTAAGGAAAAGGGGGAAAAAATGGCGGACTGCGCTGTTTGGCGACCCCCGTGAAATGGTCGTTCGACCCCAAATGGGGTCCCGACCCACAGGTTGAGAACCACTGTTGTAAGTGGAGGACTGGCCTGTAGTGCTGTTTATCTCTCTTTCTTTTTTTTTTTTTTCAAAAAAAAAGTCAGGTGCGATGGCTTATCCAGACTTTTCCCTTCGGTAATTTTTTTTTATTTATTTATTCTGACGCAATAGATCACACAATGTTTAATTTTGTGGCTGTGTTTAGAACCCTCAGGGCGAACTGCAGCAAAATGGAGACAGCCAGCTCTGTCTTGCTGGTTCTCCACCCACCAGAACCTGGCTGGAAAACAGCCTGAAAAAATTAAAACAACAGGGAACCGCAGAGACAGCTGGGTGGGACTTGAAATTAGGAGTTCTCGGAGGTGGGAAGCTAATTCAGGAAGAAGAAGTAGGGGATGGTCCAGGGCCAGCTTGCCTGAAGGTGGTCAGATGATCACTGAAGGACATGAGGTTTGAGGGAAGTGGGACCCAGCTAGCTTGGTCCAGTCTGTCCCCCAAGATAAGGAAGAACTTGGGATGGTCCAGGCAGAGGGCAGACTCGGCTCCCTAGATCCGTGGGAGTGTGAGAGGCAGTAAGGTTACCATAGATCTCCAACCTTGGTCACTTTAAGACTTGTGGACTTCAACTCCCAGAATTCCCCAGCTAGCCGTGCTGAAACTGGTCAAGGTTGGAGACCCCTGCTATAGATAAAAAAAACCCAAAACACCACCCATCTAGGGGAAATGCCAAGGGGATAATCCTTCCCCTGTGTATTGTAACTGGGATCCTTGATGCTGCCAAATTTATTTAATTTTATTTATTGAATTTGCTTGGCCTCCATCTTGCCATAACGCGAGTCTGGAGAGCTTACAGGATTAAAAGCAATAAAACTATATAAATATATATGTGTCTCTGTCTCTGTTTTTCTCCTCTGTCTGTCTGTCTCTCTCTCTCTCTCCACTGTTCCATGTCTGTCTGTCTATCTATCTACCTACCTACCTACCTACCTACCTACCTATCTATTGTCTGTCTGTCTGTCTATATCTATCTATCTATCTATCTATCTATCTATCTATCTATCTATCTATCTATCTATCTATCTATCTATCTATCTATCTACCTATCTATCTACCTTCTATCTATCTACCTATCTATCTACCTACCTATCTATATCTATCTATCTATCTATTTTCTATCTAGCTACCTTCTATCTACCTACCTACCTACCTACCTACCTACCTACCTACCTACCTACCTACCTACCTACCTACCTACCTATTGTCTGTCTGTCTGTCTATCTATCTATCTATCTATCTATCTATCTATCTACCTACCTACCTACCTACCTACCTACCTACCTACCTACCTACCTACCTATTGTCTGTCTGTCTATATCTATCTATCTATCTATCTATCTATCTATCTATCTATCTATCTATCTATCTATCTATCTATCTATCTATCTATCTATCTATCTATCTATCTATCTATCTAATCTTTCTGCAATAAAAATACAAATCATGGTTAAAATTACAGTAAAAAGATGGGGAGAGAGGAGAGGCTATGCGGGGGGGGGGGAGATGGGGTCTGCTTTTGGTCCATCGACCCCCTCCAGTGGGAAATTCCCTCCCTTGGGGTCCCAAGCCATCTGGCAGAGCCATGTTTTCAGGCCCTTGTAGAAAGTTGGGGGGTGGGAGCAGATCTCCCTGGGGTGTGTGTGCAGTGAGCAAAAAGTTCCAATCCACACAGCAGATTGGGGTGCTTGGATGGTTTTTTTTGGGGGGGGGAATGCCTGCCCTGAATGTCCCCTAGGTCTTCCACCCTCCCCTTGTGTGTCCATGAACGGGAAACACACATCTGTGAGAACAGAAGCCCCCTGCAAGGGATTCAGATGCCCCCCTTTCCAACATTGCGGTCCCTCAGCTCTTCTTTGCTTCTCTCTTCCACCCCCCCTCGCCTCCTCATCCCCCCTCCTGCCCACCGGCCTCTCCCATCTGTTTCGTTTTCCTTCCCTGCTGTCATTGGGTGGGGAAAGGAAGTCAGCCGGCTGCTTCTGGGCTGGCAGGAAGAACAAAGGGGAGGGGGGCTGGCAGAGGATCAAGGGGGGGGGGGGGAGAGAGAAGATGATCAGCTTCCAAAGGTAATTAGAGAGGGACCTTTTGCACGCCCGGCTGGTCCTCGGCTGCCTGACAGTGTCCAGTGACCTTTGACCTCTTTGGGGGGGGTTGTGCGGGGCAAGAGAATTGCCTTAGAAGGTGGGCATGAGCAAACGAGGGGTGAAAGGGGAAGAAATTGCAGGGAGCCGGTTTAGTCCAGCGCACAGGTAGGCAACCTTGGCTCTTTTATGACTCGTGGACTTCAATTCCCAGAATTCCCGAGCCAGCATGGCTCAGCTTGGAAACCTCCCTCTTTTCCCTCAGTGTGGCTGGCTCAGGAATTCTGGGAGTTGAAGTCCACCAGTCATAAAAGAGCCAAGGTTGCCTACCCCTAGGATAGGGGCTAAGGCAGCGGGCTAGAAACAGGAGCCTGGGAGTTCTAGTCCCGCCTTAGGTATGAAAGCACTTGGGTGACTTTGGGCCAATCACCAAGAGACTAAGTTCTAGTCCCGCCTTAGGTATGAAAGCGCCTGGTGTCTTAGGGCCGATCCACAGGAGACGGTGAGTTCTAGTCCCACCTTAGGTATGAAAGCGCCTGGTGTCTTAGGGCCGATCCACAGGAGACGGTGAGTTCTAGTCCCACCTTAGGTATGAAAGCGCCTGGTGTCTTAGGGCCGATCCACAGGAGACGGTGAGTTCTAGTCCCACCTTAGGTATGAAAGCGCCTGGTGTCTTAGGGCCGATCCACAGGAGACGGTGAGTTCTAGTCCCATCTTAGGTATGAAAGCGCCCGGTGACTTAGGGCCGATCCACGTGAGATGATGAGTTCTAGTCCCGCCTTAGATATGAAAGCCAGTTGGGTGACCTTGGGGCAATCACCAGGAGACAGTGAGTTCTAGTTCTGCCTTAGGCATGAAAGGCAGTTGGGTGACTTTGGGCCAATCACCAGGAAATGGTGAGTTCTACTCCCACTTTAGGCATGAAAGCCAATTGATGACCTACTCTTAGCCCAACCCACCTCGCAGGGTTGCTGTTGTGGGGAAAAAGGAGGAAAGGTGTGTCCGATGTGTTTGCCACCTTGAGTTATTTGTAAAAATGAGGCGGAATGCAAAGAAATAAGCACCCTAGGCCAGGGGTAGGCAACCCTGGCTCTTTTATGACTGGTGGACTTCAACTCCCAGAATTCCTGAGTCGGCCACGCTGAGAGGAAAGGGAGAGGTTTCCATGCTGGCGCAGGAATTCTGGGAATTGAAGTCCACGAGTCATAAAAGAGCCAAGGTTGCCTACCCCTGGACTAGACAGTCACTTGTCTGAAATGGTATAGGTCAGGGGTAGGCAGCCTTGGCTCTTTTATGACTGGTGGACTTCAACTCCCAAAATTCCTGAGCCAGCCACGCTGGCTGAGGAATTCTGGGAGTTGAAGTCCACCAGTCCTAAAAGGGCCAAGTTTGAAGACCCCTGTTCTATAGAATATATAAGGCAGGTAGGAGTATTTTGAGGCAATCTTGAAGGAACATTCTGGAAAAAAAGAGTAGAGAGAGGCCTAGTTCAGAGTTTTGTTGGCTGCTTTGTGGCTTCATGGCTGGAAGAGAGGTAATTATCACTAAATGTAGAACAAGGATAAGATTTCTGCTTTTTTTCCCCCTCATAAAGAATGTAATACTGGTATGTAGTCGTAAACCAGGGCTCTTCAAACCTGGCCCTTTTATGAGTGGTGGACTTCAACTCCCAGAATTCCTCAGCCAACCATGCTGAGGGGAAAGGGTGAGGTTTCCAAGCTGAACCAGGCTGGCTCAGGAATTCTGGGAGTTGAAGTCCAGAAGTCATGAGGGGGCCAAGTTTGAAGACCCCTGGTTTAAATATTTTTTCCTCATGGTCACGTGATCAAAATTCAGGAATTTGGGCAGGAGTAGGCAACCTTGGCTCTTTTATGACTCCTGGACTTCAACTCCCAGAATTCCTCAGCCAGCCACGCTGAGGGGAAAGGGAGAGGTTTCAAGCTGAGCCATGCTGGCTGAGGAATTCTGGGAGTTGAAGTCCAGGAGTCATAAAAGAGCCAAGGTTGCCTATCCCTGGACTAGACGCACCCAGTTCTAACTGGCTGAGCTACAAAAAAAAAAAGACTAACTCAAATCCTTGCCAGGGTTACTATGTTGTCTGAATGCAACTTGTTATAAGCAGTTCCTGCAAATACAACCATTGTCTTACACACGGGTAGGCAACCTTGGCTCTTTTATGACTGGTGGACTTCAACTCCCAGAATTCCTGAGCCAGCCATGCTGAGCGGAAAGGGAGAGGTTTCCAAGCTGAACCATGCTGGCTCAGGAATTCTGGGAATTGAAGTCCACGAGTCATGAAGGGGCCATAGTTCCCTCATGCTGGCTCAGGAATTCTGGGAGTTGAAGTCCCTGAGTCATGAGGGGGCCATAATTCCCCGTGCTGGGTGAGGAATTCTGGGAGTTGAAGTCCACGAGTCATGAGGGGGCCATAGTTCCCCCATGCTGGCTCAGGAATTCTGGGAATTGAAGTCCACGAGTCATGAGGGGGCCATAGTTCCCCCATGCTGACTCAGGAATTCTGGGAGTTGAAGTCCACAGGTCATGAGGGGGCCATAGTTCCCTCATGCTGGCTCAGGAATTCTGGGAGTTGAAGTCCACGAGTCATGAGGGGGCCATAATTCCCCCATGCTGGCTCAGGAATTCTGGGAGTTGAAGTCCACGAGTCATGAGGGGGCCATAGTTCCCCCATGCTGGCTCAGGAATTCTGGGAATTGAAGTCCACGAGTCATGAGGGGGCCATAATTCCCCCATGCTGGCTCAGGAATTCTGGGAGTTGAAGTCCATGAGTTATGAGGGGGCCATACTTTCCCCATGCTGGCTCAGGAATTCTGGGAGTTGAAGTCCACGAGTAATGAGGGGGCCATAGTTCCCCCATGCTGACTCAGGAATTCTGGGAGTTGAAGTCCACAGGTCATGAGGGGGCCATAGTTCCCTCATGCTGGCTCAGGAATTCTGGGAATTGAAGTCCACGAGTCATGAGGGGGCCATAGTTCCCCCATGCTGGCTCAGGAATTCTGGGAGTTGAAGTCCACGAGTCCTAAAAGGGCCACGTTTGAAGATCCCTGGTTCTATTCTATGGAGAATAGGTTGGCCCCCCTCTTCCCGTATTACAGCCCCTGAGATGTTGGAAGGCTGCTATCGGGTCACCCCTAATCCCTCCTTTTCACTAGACCAGCCAAACTCCAGTTTCCTCCCTTGTTCCTCATATGGTCTAGCCCCCCTGTCTCCTAATCCCCTGTTAATCAGCATTCAGGATCCTAGTTCTTTCCATCGGCTTTGCGAGTGGGTTGTGTGTATGTTTGAACTCAGGTTCTGAGTATTCCCTCTGCCTCCTCCTCCCCTTGCCCAGTTGTGTTTGTGGTTCTTTGGTGCCAGCGTGGGCGCCAAGACATTTGGATGACGAACAGGCTGACTAATTCTTTTACCAGCGCTTTTTTAGAGAGAGTTGGAAGCGGAACGTTGATTAAGGGCAGTAATTCAGGTTTTTAATTTTTTTTTTTAATTTTTTTCATTGGAGAGGAAAAAGCTTCCAGGCACGGCAATTTAAGTCTGTTCCTCTTCCAAATCCTTAAAAGCAGCTTTGTGGGGTGAAAAGCATTAAGTGGCTTTCCGGAGAACAGCCAAGAGCGTGTCTCCCCATCCTACAAAAAGATGTTGAGAGTTTGGAAAAAGTCCAGAGAAGAGCAACTAAGATGATCCAAGGCCTGGAGACTAAAACATACGAAGAACGGCTGCGGGACTTGGGTTTGGCCAGTCTAAAGAAAAGAAGAAATAGGGGAGACATGATAGCAGCGTTCCAGTATCTGAGGGGCTGCCACAAAGAAGAGGGGGGTTACATTATTCACCAGAGCACCAGAGGGCAGGACGAGAAACAATGGTTGGAAACTGATTAAAGAGAGAAGCAACCTGGAATTAAGGAGAAACTTCCTGACAGCGAGGAGAATTAACCGGTGGAACCGCTTGCCACCAGAAATTGTGGGCACTCCATCACTGGAGGTTTTTAAGAAGAGGCTAGAGAGTCACTTGTGTGAGATCGTGTGTAGGTTCTCTTGCTTGAGCAGGGGGCTGGACTAGAAGACCTCCAGGGTCCCTTCCAGCTCCTATTCTATTCTATTCTATCCTATCCTATCCTATCCTATCCTATCCTATTCTATTCTATTCTATTCTGTAATTCTATTCTTATTTCTAATTCTCTTATCTCCTCTTCTTATTTCTATTTTTATCCTGTTCTTATTTCTATTCTATTCTATGCTATGCTATTCTGTAATTCTATTCTATTCTGTAGTTCTATTCTTATTTCTAATTCTATTCTCTTCTATTCTATTCTCTTTTCTCCTATTCTATTCTATTCCATTCCATTCCATTCCATTCCATTCTATTATTTTTTAATGACCACTCACTCCTGAAATGCTTTTGAGTGCCGGGCCTTCCATAACAACCGTAACCTTGGTTTTGATGTAATTATGGGTGAAGAGGAAGCCTATGTGGTTAGGTTGAATTCTTCAATCCTGACCAGTAAGGGTGGATTGGCAGCTGTGTATCCCAGAACCTTTACCCTGGCGAGGAAGATTTCCAGGGGTGTTGGGGTGTGTGTGAGGCTTTATCTGTACATGCTGATGATCTCCAGCTGAATAACTCAAGATCAAGTGGGAGAAACCTCCGGAGATAGTGATAAAAGAGAATATTTCTAGCTCAGGGACATATTGTGGGATGCTTGGTGCTCTCTGAGCTGAACATCGTCAGTGCTAGAAGGGAGTGGGGTTTGCAGAGAGGAGGAAGAGGAGGAAGGGAGGAAAGGAGGAGGAAGAGGACTGGGGTCCATGGTGCTCTCTGAAATTGGTGGTTTTCTTGCAGACGTTTCATTGCCCAACTGGGTAATACCATCAGTGCTAGAAAGGAGGGGGGTTTGCTGAGTGGAGGAGGTGGAGGAAGAGGAGGAGGAGGAGGAAGAGGGAGGGCAAGAGAGGAGGAGGAGGAGGAGGAGAACTGTGGGGTCCTTGGTGCTCTCTGAGCAGGGTTATTTCCTTGCAGACATTTCACGATCCAGCTAGGAAACATCATCAGTGCTAGAAGGGAGGGGGGGTTGCAGATTGGAGGAGAGGGAGGAGAGGAGGAGGGAGGGGAAGAAAAGAGGAAGAGGACTGAGGGGTCCATGGTGCTCTCCGAACTTGTCACTCGCCTCTGGAGAGTGACATGGTCTGGAAGAGAGAAAACAAGTCTGGATCTGCCATGCAAGTTGGGCTGTCTTCACAACCTTCTCGATGGTGGGATTGTACCCTCTGCGGCTCTTCACGGGGATGTCCTTCCCAGGGTAAGGGCGACCCACCTTTTTGGAGTCCTTGTGGACTTGAGAGAACCACGTGAAGGCCATCTCCAGAAGGCCTTCCACCCAACTTCCTCTGATTGTGGCCTGGCCCAGGGCACCCAAGACGCTGTTTCAGACCCTGGTCGTCTCCTGCCTGGATTGCCCTTACCCGCTTTACATAGGGCTGCCCTTGGAGACCTCTTCCAACCTCTTCCATAGGGCTCCTTCTCCTACAAAGTCCTAAGCCTGTTTGGCAGGAATCTTCCCAGATTGCCAGTTTGCACCTGGGCTGGACTAGATAAAACTGAGTAGCATTCCAAGAGAGTGGGTTCCTATGTAAAGATTCCAGGCTACTTCCCCGTTTGACTCCTTCTCCCATCTCAGCCAGTCTCCTGCTTGAGCAGCAGGTTGGACTAGAACAGGGAGCCCCAATCTTTCTGCTTTGGCGGCCCAGCGGGAAAAGGAGAGGGGCAGGCACATTTACGCACCCGTGCGCACACACGCAAATATGGCTGTGCGTATGTGAGTGCGAATGGGACTGTGAGCATGAGCGCTCCACAAACAGCCGCGTGCATGTGCACAACACTTGCGGTAATGCTAAAGCCCATGCGATGCCCCCGCATGAAGTTCCTGGCGGTGCTACCACGCACATGATGCTCACGGCCATGCTAGCATAAGGGGGGGGCGAGACCGCGCACATGCATGCGCATACTGGCCTGCCACTTATCTGGCCTAGTGGCCGGGAGGCCACGGCCCCGTAGTGCACAGATTGGGGACCTTTGGACTCCCTTGCAACTCGTCTGTCTCTCTCAAGCTTCCTCCTTCCGTTATATGATAGCAGTATTCCAGTATCTCAGGGGCTGCCATAAAGAAGAGGGAATCAAGCTATTTTCCAAAGCACCTGAAGGCAGGACGAGAAGCAACGGGTGGAAACTAATCAAGGAGAGAAGCAACCTAGAACTAAGGAGAAACTTCCTGACAGTGAGAACAATTAATGAGTGGAACAGCCTGCTTCCAGAAGCAGTAAATGCTCCAACACTGGAGGTTTTTAAGAAGAGACTGGACAGCCACTTGTCCGAAATGGTGTAGGGTTTCCTGCCTGAGCAGGGGGTTGGACTAGATGACCTCCAAGGTCCCTTTCAACTTTACTACTATTACTATTACTAATTACATTATATATTCAAGATGGACAGTATTTAATATGTATTTGTTATGTATATGTAGGGGTGTGGGTCTATACATATATGTTGTACATAGTATGTCTAGGTGTGTGTCATGTATGTGTTTCACTTTGAGAGCGGGCAAGTCAATTTCATTTTTGATGGGTGCCGTTGTGCCCACAGTAAAAAAAAAAATGGCAAGGTTATCTTATCTCAGTGGTGGTACGGGTGCCAGAGGCGGCACTCAGAGCCCTCTCTGTGGGCACGCGCACCATCACCCCAGTCCTAGGCCTTCAGCTGGGTTTTATAAAACCTTTTCGCTTTAGCCCTCCGCCGCCGTATGCAAAAAAAAAAAAAAAGGGTTCAGTCAACTTCAACTTCAAAAAAAAAGATCTCGCAAAGTTGGAATTGATTGATTGAACTTTTTAGTCCCACCCAGTCTGACTTTACCACCACAGCCACGCCCACCCAATGGGCCACGCCCACCTGGCACCTGATGATGCAAAAGTGGGTTTTGGGTTGCAGATTGGGCACTCGGTCTCTAAAGGGTTGGCCATCACTGTCTTATCTCTTATCCTCGTTCTAAACTCAAGGTCCCGGTTTCCAAGTCCCATCTCCCAAATTCTCCACCAGCTCCTTGGTGCCGTTCACAAAGGATCCATGGTTTGTTCTCCTCCCCGCAGGCATGCTGGAAGACGGGAAGAAGTTTGACTCGTCCCGCAACAGGGGCAAGCCCTTCAAGTTTGTCATGGGCAAACAGGAAGTCATCCGTGGCTGGGAAGAAGGAGTCTCCCAGGTAGGGCGGGGCCAGGTGGGATGGGGAACTGGCCGGGAAGAAGGAGTCGCCCAGTAGGGCGGGGCCAGGTGGGATGGGGAACCGGCCACGAGGGGAGGGCCCCCATCACGGCGGCCGCGCCTGTCCGAACTGCAGATAGTCCTCAACTTACAACCAGGGAATGGCTACTAAACAAATGGCACTACCCGTCATGAGCCTGGAGGATTGGGGGCGGGGGTGTCAGTTAGTAGACTTGGTTCTTTGGTTTGAGGGTGGGTCTTCTCCGGACTGTCTATGGCAGGGGTCTTCAAACTTGTGGACTTCAACTTCCAGAATTCCTCAGTATTCCAGAATTCCTCAGCCAGGCACGCCGAGTTGAAGTCCACAGGTCATCAAAGGGCCAAGATTGAAGATCCGTGATCCATGGAGATCCCCGGTCCTCCAGATCATGGTTGTCCCAAAGGTGCTTGTTCAGGAGGCAACCGGACTTTCTTATTTATTTTTTCTTTGAAGGTGTTTCGCTTCTCATCCCAGAAGCTTCTTCAGTTCTGACTGGATGGTCTCCTTAATGGAGTGAGCCATGTGCAGATCTGCACACTGGGGAAACGAAACAACCACTTCACAAACGGCGGGCACATCCTAGGAGAACCATCCCATCAGGACCAGTCTACCCCACAGTCCTTTCAGCAGTTCCAAGAAGGCTCCACGCCCATTTGCACCACTCAGGTGACCCTGAGGACACAGGTGGCCTCAAGGACTCTCTAAAAGGATGCAAATGACCAGCTGTCTGCAAGGAGTATAAATCCTTCCCTTCCCCACCATCCAGTCAGAACCGGAGGAAGCTTCCTGGATGAGAAGCGAAATGTCTTCAAAGAAAAACAAGACCGTCCAGATGTCCATCCATCCATCGCTTGGAAGCAGGAGACAAATCAGGATCCAGGGCGAAGTTTCTTAAGAGATGGAAGATGCGTGGACTTCAACTCCCAGAATTCCCCAGCCACCATGGGAAGGGGCAGCTAATTCGCCAGGACGTGGTGCCCCCGTGGGGGAGACCAGCGGCCTCCCCATCTCTTCATTTTTGTTTGATGAAAGGTGTTGTCTCTGTGGGGGTACACCAGGGGTCTTCAAACTTGGCCCTTTGATGACTGGTGGACTTCAACTCCCAGAATTCCTCAGCCAGGCACTTCAAAGGGCCAAGTTTGAAGGGCCCTGGTGTACACCTTGCTCTGTGGGGTCCTTGATGATTGTTTTCTTGGGGACGGTTCTTGACCCAGCTAGATAACATCATCAGTGCTAGAAGGGAATCCAAAGTGTAATGAAGGGAACCACCACTAAGAAGACTCCCACTGACACGGACAGGGCAAGCCACTTGTATAGTCGTGGCCAAAATTGTGGAAACCTTTTGGGAAAATGTACAGTAGAAATGCCCCCTTTGGTTAAGTTTCCACCCATTTTTCTTCCTATTTCTTCATAACTGTAGCCTTGTTCACTTAATAATACTATTTTACATCGCTTTCTGGGCGACCGGTCAATTCTTTGCCCCATAACTTTAATTTTATGACGTTTTACAAGCTCACTCACTGAAAGAACACCAAAAAACCCAACCAATGGATAGCCATCACATAACACACTGACCAACGTCCTCCTCTCAGCTTCAATACAGGACGCCGATAACTGGATCCTACTGTGATCTGAATGGCTCATGGCCAAAACAAGATGAAACCCGATTGGCTCTCTAAACACTCGCGCTCATTGGCTACAATCCGATGAAGGAAAACTGTCTGATATCAACCTAAGCGAGTTGTGCTTCCTTTTTCTGGTTATTTGGCTATAACTTTTCATAGAATACAGTACAGATCATTGAACAAACTATATTGCATTACATTCTTGATTAAATTATCTTTCCATTGATATATAATTTTATGGTACTACTCCAAAAAAAGTGGTGTTATTAGCCATCTAACCTCAAAAATACACTTTTCCCAAAAGGTTTCCACAATTTTGGCCATGACTGTATATAAACAGAGCAAACCGTCCTTGTGGCATGGATGATGTTACTCAGGTGGGTCATGAAACGTCTGCAAGAAAAGACCAAACCCAGAGAGCATGAGAGACCCCACATTATTCCTCCTCCTCCTCCTCGCCACAAACCCCTCTCTTGTAGTACTGATGATGTTCCCTAGCTGGGTGATGAAACGTCTGCAAGAAAACAACTCAGCTCAGAGCATCAAGGACCCCGCATTATTCTTCCTCCTCCTCCTCCTCCTCCTCCTCCTCCTCCTCCCCCCTCTCCCTCCTACTTGCTAGAAACTCCTCTCTTGTACCACTGATGATGTTCCCTAGCTGGGTGATGAAACATCTGCAAGAAAACAACTCAGCTCAGAGAGCATCAAGGACACCGCATTATTCCTCCTCCTCCTCCTCCCTCCTCCCTGCCACAAATCCCTCTCTTGTAGCACTGATGATGTTCCCTAGCTGGGTGATGAAACGTCTGCAAGAAAACAGCTCAAGAGAGCATCAGGGACCCTGCATTCCTCCTCCTCCTCCTCCTCTCTGCAAACTCCACTCCCTTCTAGCACTGAAGAGGTTACCCAGTTGGGTCATGAAACGTCTGCAAGAAAACAGGCTCAAACAAGCTGGCTGGCAGAGGGAATTCTGGGAGTTAAAGTCTACCCCTCTACGAGCCCTCCAAGGTTAAGAAACACCCCGGCCTGCCTTTCTTTCTCTCACTCCCCATCCAGACGCTCCTTTCCTGCTTGGACTCTGCAGCTTTCGCTCGCGCCCGGAGCCGCTTCCCACCCGTCTTTCTGTTTTCCAGATGAGCGTCGGGCAGAGGGCCAAGCTGACCATCTCTCCAGACTACGCTTACGGGGCGGCCGGCCACCCGGGCATCATCCCCCCCAACGCCACCCTCATTTTTGACGTGGAGCTCCTAAAGTTGGAATGACAGACGAGGGCGGCCCCCTCCTCGCCCTCCCACTTCCCTGCTCTGGGGTAGGTGACCCTTCCGGCAAGAGTCCGGGTGGGCCCTCGCCAAATTGGGCATCGGGGTGGGTGGGTGGGCGCTGATGGGGGCAAGGAGGAGGCCCTTTTGGGAGGGCTCTGTCAGCTTGATGTGTACTGAGAGAGAAGAGAATATTGGCAGCTCAGGGTTGAACTGGGGGGGGGGTCCCGGGCGCCCTCTGAGCTGGGTGGTTTTCTGGCTGACGTTTTATGACCCGTTTCATGATGTTTCATGATCATCGGGGCTAGAAGGGAAGGGGGCTTACGGGCTCCAGAAGGAGGAAGGTGGGGGAGGGGGGCTCTTGAGGTCCTTTGTGCTCTGTGAGCTTACAGTGTTTGTGTTTTAGAACAGAATAGAACAGACGTGTGTCAAACCCGCCGATGCCATGTGACATCGCACGACGTATCAGAACTTTTTCCCCTTTGGGGTCAGCGCGGTTTCCTCGTGATGCGTCCGGCCCGTGGGCTGGCAGTATAGAATAGAAATAGAAATAGAGCTGGAAGGGAACTTGGAGGTCTTCTAGTCCAACCCCCTGCTCAAGCAGGAGAATAGAATATAAGAATAGAATAGAATAGAATAGAAATAACAGATGATAAAAATAGAATAGAACAGTACAGAATAGAACAGAACAGAATAGAAATAACAGATGATAGAAATAGAATAGAATTGAGAATAAAATAGAATAGAATAATAGAATAGAATAATAGAATAGAATAGAATAAATACAGAATAGAATAGAATAAGAATAGAGCTAGAAGGGGCCTTGGAGGTCTTCTAGTCCAGCCCCCTGCTCAAGCAGGAGAACCTACACCATCTCAGACAAGTGACTGTCCAGTCTCTTCTTGAAAATCTCCAATGATGAAAGTGCCCACAATTTCTGGTGGCAAGCTGTTCCACTGGTTAATTGTCCTGACTGTCAGGAAGTTTCTCCTTAATTCCAGGTTGCTTCTCTCTTTGATCAGGACCCAACTAGGTAACATCTTCAGTGCTAGAAGAGAGTGGGGGTTGCTCGCTGTTTCTATACAAGTGGCTTGCCCTGTTAGTGGGAGGGTTTGTGGCGTTCCCTTGATTAGGTTTTTAATTGCCTTGTAGCACTGATGACGTTCCCTAGCTGGGTGATGAAACGTCTGCAAGAAAGCCACCCAACTCAGAGAGCATCAAAGACCCCACAGTCGTCGTCGTCCTCCTCCTCCTCCTCCTCCTCCTCCTCCTCCTCCTCCTCCTCCTCCTCCTAGCACTGACAACATTACCTTTATGGGTCATGAGACGTCTGCAAGAAAACAACCCTACTCAGAGAGTATCAAGGACCCCAAAGTCGTCGTCGTCGTCCTCCTCCTCCTCCTCCTCCTCCTCCTCTCCCTCCTAGCACTGACAACATTACTTAGCTGGGTCATGAGACGTCTGCCAGAAAACAACCCTACTCAGAGAGTACCAAGGAGCTCAAAGTCCTCCTCCTCTTCCTCCTCCTAGCACTGACAACATTACCTAGCTGGGTCATGAGACGTCTGCCAGAAAACCACCCAGCACAGAGAACGTTAAATCACGGCGTACACGGCCCCCGAGAGACCCATTTTGTCAGACTCCCTCCCAGGAGATGGGGAGGCCGGGCCTCTGCCCGCCGCTGGTCTGTCGTGGCAACCCCGGGGGCACCGCGCCCGGGTGAACTCGCCACCCTCTCCCTGGCCCCCTCCGCAGGGCCGCCTCCAACACACGTGCTCTATTTTTTTTTTTTTTTTGTCTCCGCAGGTTTTGGCCCCCACGGAGAACCCCAGAGGTCTTTGCTTGGACATAAACGCACACCAATTTGTATGGAGCTTTCCCGGCTACCCACCACTCTCTCGGTGTCACCCTCCACCCCGGTCTGAATGTTTTTGAGCCGCTTCCGGTTTCGCTTCCTGGTTTCCCTCGTTGACATTTTTGAACTCGGTGCCAGTTTGGGAGTGGGGTGGGGTCCACAAACACGGCCCCTTTAAGAGTAGTCGGACTTCGACGCCCAGAATTCCTCAGCCAGCAATGCTGGCTGAGGAATTCTGGGCGTCGAAGTCCGACTACTCTTAAAGGGGCCGTGTTTGTGGACCTCCCTTCTCCGTGCTATTAAACAGCTATTTTTTTTTGTGTGCGGAGGGTTGTGGGGTGGGAAGGCGGGGAGGGGGACGACGACAATCAGGTCCTTTAATCTTATTTCGTTGAAGGTTTTGGGGTGTGTGTGTCGGCTTGAGTTGCGTTACGATTCCGGCTTTTGACTCGGTATCTCAAATGATTCTGTAACAAAATCCCTCGGGGTGTGTTTGCTTTTTGGAAGGATCGCCGTTGGAATCCGTTGGCTGCTGGGAATGCCTGCCAGTCCCCTGTTGGAGGGGCTTCAGAGGGGGGGGGGTCCCCCTCCCCATCAGCCCTAGTAGACATCCGAGAGAGTCGAGGAGTGCCCCCCCCCCAACCCACCTACCCCCAACTCGCTTTCCGTGGCTCTTCTCTCTTTTCCGCGGGCTTTGAATTCGATTTTACCGGAGTTGATTTTCTTTTTTCCTTTTGAATGAGCAGGAAACTCAGCTCCTGCTGTTTGCCGTCAAGTGAGGAGGGGGGAACATCAGCCCCCTCCCTCCCCACCCACCCACCCCAAAACGCCTGTGAAGTTCTCTATGGAAAAGTGATGCTGGTCGTCTACCGCTTTTTTGCCATCCCCGTACCGTCCCTTCTTTCGGCGGTCCCCTTCCCCCTCCTCCCCAGCCCCCCCCTTTGCCCCCTCCCCACCATCGTGACTTTTCGGTAAGAGAATCGCCACCCCCACCTTCTTTCCGCCATCCTCCTCTTCCTCATCCTCCTCATCATCATGTGAGCGTATAGAGTTTTATTACTGCAATAAAAATGCTTTATGCTGGCTTTTCTCAAACCCGCTTCTAAGAGTGACTGGTTTTGCTTTTTTTTTTTTTTTGGTATGGATCGTCCTTGACTTACGGCCCCAATCAAGGCCCGTTTCTCCGTTGCTACCACGAAACCGAAGAGCTTGGCCCCATTTTCCGACTAATAATATTTTAATATTTATGAATATTAATATTTATTTTAAAAAGTGATTGATATTTATATGTTGCTTATGTGTAAGGGTGTAGGTCTATACCAGGGGTAGGCAACCTGGGCTCTTTTATGGCTCGTGGACTTCAACTCCCAGAATTCCTGAGCCAGCCACGCTGAGAGGAAAGGGAGAGGTTTCCAAGCTGAGCCAGGCTGGCTCAGGAATTCTGGGAGTTGAAGTCCACGAGTCATGAGGGGGCCATAGTTCCCCCATGCTGGCTCAGGAATTCTGGGAGTTGAAGTCCACGAGTCTTAAAAGAGCCAAGTTTGAAGGCCCCTGGTTTAAATATTTAAATATTTTTTCCTCACGGTCATATGATCAAAATTCAGGCATTTGGGCAGAAGTAGGCAACCTTGGCTCTTGTATGACTGGTGGACTTCAACTCCCAGAATTCCTGAGCCAGCGTGGGGGAACTATGGCCCCTTCATGACTTGTGGACCAACTCCCAGAATTCCTGAGTCAGCGTGGGGGAACTATGGACCCTTCATGACTGGTGGACTTCAACTCCCAGAATTCCTGAGCCAGCTTGGAAACCTCTCCCTTTCCCCTCAGCATGGCTGGCTCAGGAATTCTGGGAGTTGAAGTCCACGAGTCATAAAAGAGCCACGGTTGTATATAATATGTTTTAAATGTGTGTTATATATGTGCACACTTTGAGAGCAAGCAACTAAATTTCATTTTTAATGTGTTCCATTGTGCCCACAGGAAAAAAATGACAATAAAGTTTATCTAATCTAATCTAACATAATCTAATCTAAAATAATAACTTCATTGTCACTTTGAATGCACACTAATCAGCATATATTAAAATGAAATTTCATGGTGTACAACTCTCAAAGGGCCACCACCTCCAATATACACTACATAAATATGACAAAAATAAATAAATTACAGAATTATGCACATACCCACATACCGTATATGACACAGATCAAGGCCATAGTTGTAAAACGAATCACTGTAGTTGCTTAGTAACCCGGTTGTTAAATGAATCCAGCTTTCCCCATTGACTTTGCTTATCAGAAGGTCGCAAAAGGGGGTCAGGTGACCCCCCCCCCCGAGACACTGTGACCGTTATAAGTCTGAGCCAGTCGCCAAGTGACTGAATTTTGATCACGTGACCTGGCCTGGGGGATGCGGCAGTGGTGGTAAGTGTGGAAAAACGATCGTAACTCATTTTTCCCAGTGCCGTAACTTGGACCGGTCACTAAATGAATGGCTGTAACTCAAATTGTGGATGCTTCCATCACTGTCGAGGCTTTGAAGAAGAGACTGGACAGCCATTTGTCTGAAATGGTCTGGGGTTTCCTGCTCGAGCAGGGGGCTGGACTAGATGACCTCCGAGGTCCCTTCTAACTCTTTTATTATTTTACATTCTAAAGAGTATCTGAATTTCCATTTGGTTGCATTTCCTCTGAAAACTGGCTCTGGAATTATAGCGGAATCCTGCCCTTTCGTTAATGAAACTCAGCGTGTGTGCACACAAACACACAAACACACACACACACACACACAGTTGTCCCTTCCAGCTGCTGTTCTTGCAAGTTAAAATTCCTGGAAAAGCAGCTTGTTTACCATTGACTGACCTTGCTTCTGCTACCGGTAGGAGAGAGGTCAGCCATTATCTCGGGCTGTTTGGAGCTGGCTTGTCCCCAAGGAGCGTCCCTGGGCAACACCCCCTCCCTGCCCTGGCAGTCAGGCCTAGGTGCCCAGCCTGGGGCCTTCCTTGCACCCATCTTCCCTGCACGTTGTCTGGGTCACTGCAGTGTTAACGAGAACAACCCAGAAAGCAGAATCCAACCTATTGCAAGGGGAAGCCACAGCTGCTGGCATTTTTTTTTTGCTCCCCCCCCCCAGATATCAGCCCTGATCTAATTTCCTGCCTGAGCAGGGGGTTGGACTAGAAGACCTCCAAGGTCCCTTCCAACTCTGTTATTCTATTCCATTCCATTGCATTCCATTCCATATTTTCCATTCCATTCCATATTTTCTATTCCATTCCATTCCATATTTTCTATTCCATTCTATTCCATTCCATATTTTCCATTCCATTCCATATTTTCTATTCTATTCCATTCCATTCCATATTTTCTATTCTATTCCATTCCATTCCATTCCATATTTTCTATTCGATTCCATTCCATATTTCCTATTCCATTCCATTCCATATTTTCTATTCTATTCCATATTTTCTATTCCATTCCATTCCATTCCATATTTTCTATTCTACTCTACTCTACTCTACTCTACTCTGTTTATTCTTTCCCATCCCATCCCATCCTATCCTATCCTTATTCCATCCTATCCTTATTCCATCCTATCCTTATTCCATCCTATTCTTATTCCATTCTATTTATTCTATTGACTAGGAGTGACCTGATAGCAGTCTTCCAATATTTGAGGGGCTGCTACAAAAAAGACCGGGTCAACCTATTCTCCAGAGCATCTTTAATTAAGTTCAGAAAGCAACTTAAACAGGAGCCAGCCGTGTGCTGCAGCTGCCAAAAAAGCCCACACAGTGCTAGGCTGCATTAACAGAGGGATAGAATCAAGATCACGTGAAGTATTAATACCACTTTACAATGCCTTGGTAATGCCACACTTGGAATACTGCATCCAGTTTTGGTCACCAGGATGTAAAAAAGATGTTGAGACTCTAGAAAGAGTACAGAGAAGAGCAACAAAGATGATTAGGGGACTGGAGGCTAAAACATATAAGGAACGGTTGCTAGAATTGGGTATGTCTAGTTTAACGAAGAGAAGGACAAGGGGGGACATGATAGCAGTATTCCAATATCTCAGGGGCTGCCCCAAAGAAGAGGGAATCAAGCTCTTCCCCAAAACACCTGAAGGCAGGACAAGAAGCAATGGGTGGAAACTAATCAAGGAGAGAAGCAATCTAGAAATAAGGAGAAACTTCCTGACAGTGAGAACAATTAACCAGTGGAACAACCTGCCTCCAGAAGCAGTAAATGCTCCAACACTGGAAATTTTAAAGAAGAGACTGGACAGCCATTTGTCCGAAATGGTGTAGGGGTTTCCTGCCTGAGCAGGGGGTTGGACTAGATGACCTCCAAGGTCCCTTCCAACTTTACTACTATTACTAACAGAGGGACAGAATCAAGATCATGTGAAGCGTTGATACCACTTTACAAGGCCTTGTGTCGTGGAAAAACCCAATGAAAAAGACGAGACGGCAACACAATAACAATAATTCTTACTCTAGGATTCAGAGGTTTATTTTGCTAATAATTTGGAACATAGCATAGTAACATAACAGTACTTATTAATAACCCATTGCAATGAGGACCAAATGGTATAGCAGAGACCAAAAGGACAGCTGTAGGCCAATGGCAAATCAATCCGGTCCAGTCCCAACTTTTTATACTCTTTCTCGTTTTAAAACTCTAGTCAGATCGTTTGCTGACTTTTTACTGACCTCCTGCTAACCTTCTACTAAACATAACTTTCCACATATACCCATGTACATCGGAACCCACATCCATCAGCTACTTTCAGTTCCCCATTTCTTTTTTTCTTTTTTTTTAGTTTCTTTTTTTTATTTTTAACCAACAAAACAAAACAAAGCAAAACATAACACACATACACACACAGTATATACTCCTCCCCCCCTTTTTTAACAGCGATTACGTAACGGTAATCTTTTATTCAGTTCCCCATTTCTTAATGATTACAATACCCATGTTCCAAATATACACAGAACTACCTCCTTTGCAATTTCATATTGCGCAAAGCTCAGCAGATTACAAATTGGACGTCCTTATTGGGAAACAGCATAAAGTTCAAGTTAAAGCTTTGTTTCAAATGCCTACTGTGGGGCCTACCTCGGGTTTGCTTCAATCTCATCTTGTTATATGAGGAGGGGGCTATATTTTCATCTCCCACACCTTGGTAAGGCCACACCTGGAATTCTGCATCCAGTTTTGGTCACCACGATGTAAAAAAGATGCTGAGACTGTAGAAAGAGTACAGAGAAGAGCAACAAAGATGATGAGGGGACTGGAGGCTAAAACATACAAAGAATGGTTGCTGGAATTGGGTCTGTCTAGTTTAACGAAGAGAAGGACGAGGGGGGACATGATAGCAGTCTTCCAGTATCTCAGGGGCTGCCCCAAAGAAGAGGGAGTCAAGCTGTTCTCCAAAGCACCAGAAGGCAGGACAAGAAGCAACAGATAGAAACTAATCAAGGAGAGAAGCAACCTAGAACTAAGGAGAAACTTCCTGACAGTTAGAACAATTAACCAGTGGAACAGCTGGCATCTAGAATTTGTGGGTTCACTGGACGCTTTTAAGAAGAGATTGGACAGCCACTGGTTTGAAATGGAATAGGGCCTCCTGCTCGAGCAGAGGGTTGGACTAGAAGACCTCCAAGGTCCCTTCCGACTCTATTCTGCTAAGAATGTCTGGAGCCTCCTTAGAAAATGGAAACGCTGGGCTGAAGGTTCAGGGAAGTGTTCCCACCAATCCAGATAATGACAAGGAGAATAGATAAGAGGTGGGAGGGGAGAAGGTAGGAAGAGATAGGTTTGTTTCCCCCCCTCTTCTCTCCCTCCCCCCGCACCAGCAGTAGCTTCTAGGAGGGGGTCTTCAAATGTGGAGTTTTTTGTGGTCTCTAAGCTTTGTGCTTTTCTTGCAGACGTTTCATTACCAAACTAGGTAACTGTCAGCTGAATTTTGCTGCAAAGTGTCCCACCTTTGCCCACCAGGTGGCGATGTAGGTTTGCATCTATTGCCACCTCTGGGGAAATGCAAATATTTTCAATTTGCTTCAAGCTCCCTGGATATCCTGGAAAATCAGGAACGTGACTCAGCTTCTACGTTCTTCTCTGCATTAATTGGATTTTCAGCAAAAGAGTTTCCTGCCGATGTCAGACACTGAACAGCAACAAAGATGATCAGGGGACCGGAGGCTAAAACATACGAAGAACACAGTTGCTGGAATTGGCTATGTCTCGTTTAATGAAGAAAAGGACGAGGGGGGACAGGATAGCAGTGTTCCAGTATCTCAGGGGCTGCCCCAAAGAAGAGGGAGTCAAGCTCTTCTCCAAAGCACCAGAGGGCAGGAGAAGAAGCAACGGATGGAAACTAACCAAGGAGAGAAGCAACCTAGAACCGAGGAGAAACTTCCTAACAGGGGGCGACAATTAACCAGTGGAACTGCTTGCCACCAGAAGTTATTTGGTGCTTCGTCGGTGGAGTTTTTTAAAGAAAAAACTGGACAACCATTTGTCTGAAGGGATATAGGGCAGTGATGGCGAACCTTTTAGAGCAGTGGTTCTCAACCTGTGGGTCGGGACTTGAATAGAGTCTAATTCTATTGGCTTTCCAAAGCCAATAGGAATTGTCCAGGCTGTCTTTGCCCTGCTGAGCCCGCCAAAAGTCCCCTTCTGCAAACGGTGCTGCACCCGTTTTGTAGTCCTCGACTTACGACCGGTTGAGTAGTCCTCGACTTATGACCGGTTGGGGGTCATGGCATTAAAAAGGTTGAGAACCACTGTTTTAGAGACCGAGTGCCCAAACTGCAACCCAAAGCCCACTTATGCATCGTCGGGCGCCGGGTGGGTGTGGCCATTGGGTGGGCATGGCTCACTGGGTGGGCGTGGCTGTGGTGGTAACGGCAGACTGGGTGGGACTAAAAAGTTCAATCAATCAAGTCCAACTTTGCAAGGTCTTTTTTTTCCCGCGAGAAGATGAAATTAACTGATTGAACCCTTTTTTTTTTTTTGCACACAGCGGCGGAGGCCTAAAGCGAAAAGGTTTTATAAAACCCAGCTGAAGGCCTAGGACTGGGGCAACGGCACGCATGCCCAAAGAGAGGGCTCTGAGTGCCGTCTCTGGCACCCGTGCCATAGGTCTGCCACCACTGGTGTATGTTCTCCTGCTTGAGTAGGGGGCTGGACTAGAAGACCTCCAAGGTCCAGTTCTATTCTGTATCCTGTTATCCACTGTCTCCATCAAGGTCAATAGCGTCTAGGGGTCAAGGTGTCTGCTCTGTCCCCACTTCCCCAATTTTCTGGATCTGCCCCATGAACTGTAGGGGTTGCCAGAACCAAAGCACCCGCTTGCCGGACTCCCAATTTGGTGATTCTGTTATACGCTATCGGACCTGCCTGCAAAATTGATGTCAGCCTTTCCAGGTTTCCTGTCTGGTTCGCAGGAGAAGGCTGACAGATCCTGAATGATCAGGGTGTCATGAGGATCCAGAAGGCTCTGCGCCTTTCAATCCCTCAAGGTGTGGGAGCATTAACCGGAAGTTGCTTTAATACCAGCCGGTGATGTGACGGTTCTGGAATCTAAGTCTGCCGCTGGGCTCTGATTTGGGCCAGGCTGTGGGGCAGTGCGCACAGGAAGAAGGATGGCGAGGCAGTTGGGCTGGACAGGGAGAGCCCTTCAATAGAAGCAGCTGAAGGAGCAAACTCAAAATCTGGGGTACGGAAAGTTCTGCACTTTCTTGAGGTACAGCTCCTTTGCAAGCCTTCGGATTTGTAGCTGGAGTTTTAGCTACTAGTTATATTATAAAGAGGCCCTGCAGAAATCGCCTTGCCTGGGCGCATCTGGGTAGTTTGCCTATAACAGTGTTTCTCAACCTCAGTGACTTTAAGTTCAGTGGGCTTCAATTCCCAGAATCCCCCAGCCAGCGTGTTGGCTGGGGCATTCTGGGAGTCAAAGTCCATCCAACTTCAAGCATGGTGGTGGGGGATTCTGGGAGTTGAAATCCTCACATGTTAAAGCATGCTGGCTGGGGAATTCTGGGAGTTGAAGTCCACCCATCGTAAAGCCTGCTGGCTGGGGAATTCTGGGAGTTGAAGTCCACCCATCTTAAAGCCTGCTGGCTGGGGCATTCTGGGAGTTGAAGTCCACCCCTTTTAAAGCCTGCTGGCTGGGGAGTTCTGGGAGTTGAAGTCCACCCATCTTAAAGCCTACTGGCTGGGGAATTCTGGGAGTTGAAGTCCACCCATCTTAAAGCAAACTAGCTGGGGAATTCTGGGAGTTGAAGTCCACCCCTTTTAAAGCCCACTGGCTGGGGAGTTCTGGGAGTTGAAGTCCATCCATCTTCAAGCATGCTGACTGGGGGATTCTGGGAGTTGAAGCCCACCCCTCTTAAAGTTGCTAAGGCTGAGAACAAAAAGGGGGTTAGAGCAAAACCCTTTGTCTACTCCAAGGTCACCTGGAAATTGGGGCTGTTTGGCACCTACGCATCGGTTTTCATCACCCAGAAGATCAGAAACCGCCCAGGTGTGGAAGGAACAAACCCCAGTCAGCTTCTTTCCCTGAGGTCAGCCAGGTAGCCTCACCTGGTTCTTTCGCCACCTAGCTTAGTTTCGCTCCCAGTCAGCTGATTTCTCCTCCTCCTCTCCCAGCCTCTCTTATCACCTGCAGGAAGGCTGGCAGGACTGAAGCCAGGAGCGGCATTCTCACCTGAGGAGTCTGACAGGTAAGGCACCTGGCTTGGCATCAGTGGGATCCGGCTCTTCTTGGGGGCGTCCTTCTTCCTTCTCCTCCTCCAAACGGCTTCCTCCAACGGGGTTTGTAGGTGCCACGTACCTGTGCAGGTAAATGGAAAACACTGGCTTGGTTGGGGGAAGTGTAAGCTTAATGTTGGAGGAACCAGGAGAATAGTATTGGATTTTTGTAGTATTTTATTGATATAGTTTTAACTTTGTTGTATGGAACCACCTGCCTCCAGAGGCGGTGAATGTCCAACACTGAAAATATTTAAAAAGAGACTGGACAGCCATTTTTCTGAAATGGTGTAGGGTTTCCTGCCTGAGCAGGGGGTTGGACTAGATGACCTCCAAGGTCCCGTCCAAATTTATTTATTATTATTATTATTATTATTATTATTATTATGGATCATCGCACAGTCAGCCAGATGTTCAGACTGGATTTGGCATTTTGTCTACTTATCGAGTCTTTACCCAGGACCTGGGATAGGCAGATGTGGATGTTTAATGGTATTACAGATATCGTCGCAGGATGGAAGCAGTTCCTAATAAGGCCACCTTTTGCAATTGACTAATAGCAAATTTGTCAATGCCAATGGTGTTCAAGTGGTGCTCCAGTTGTTTTGGGATTGCACCCAAGGAGCCTATGACTATTGGTACTGCCCTTGCTTGCTTTTGCCACAGTCTTTCTATTTCTATTTGTAGGTCTTTGTATTTTGTGATCTTTTCCAGTTCTTTCTTGTCTATTCTGCTGTCTCCAGGCACTGCCACGTCCACTATCCAGACTTTTTTGTCTTTCTTATCGACAATTGTTAAGTCTGGGGTGTTATTATTATTATTATTATGGGATTGGAGGCTAAAACATATAATGAATAATTGCAGGAATTGGGTATTTGTAGTTTAAGAGAAGGAACAGGGAGTGACATAACAGTCTTCTAGTATTTGAGGGGCTGCAACAAAGAAGGGGGGGGTCCACTTATTCTCCAAGGCGCCTGAAGACAGGAGAAGAAGCAACGGATGGAAACTCATCAAGGAGAGGAGCAACCTAGAATTAAGGAGAAACTTCCTGACAATTAGAACAATTAACCAGTGGAACAACCTGCCAGCAGAGGTGGTGAATGCTCCAACACTGAAAATTTTTAAGAAGAGACTGGACAGCCATTTTTCTGAAATGGTATAGGGTTTCCTGCCTGAGCAGGGGGTTGGACTAGATGACCTCCAAGGTCCCTTCCAATTCTGTTATTGTTATTATTATATTGTAAGGTACCAGAGTTACCCTCTGATAAGATGGTGACCATTAGTAGATAGATAGATATATAGATAGATGGATAGATGAATAGACAAATATGGATAATTTAGATAATAGATGGATAGATTGATAGATAGATATGGATAGATATAGATAGATCAGGGGTAGTCAACCTTTTTATACCTACCGCCCACTTTTGTATCTCTGTTAGTAGTAAAATTTTCTAACCGCCCACCGGTTCCATAGTAATGGTGATTTATAAAGTAGGGAAGTAACTTTACTTTATAAAATTTATAAAGCAGAGTTACAGCAAGTTAAAGCATATAATAATAATTACTTACCAAATACTTTATGTTGGACTTTCGCTAAGTTTGGCAGAATAAATCTTTATTAAAACAACTTACTGTAGTTAAATCTATCTTTTTATTTATACTTTGCATACATAGAAGCATAAAGTCTGATGAAATTACATTTAATTAATTAAATTATTAATGAGATCTCTGAGGCTGATGCTGCGAAACTAAATACTGGATATCTGGCTCAATTTTTGTAAGGAACAAACGAAGGTCTTCTCTTTCGGAAATATTCGGCGGTTTCTTTCTTTGGTCATAATATGATTAACAGCACTAAAGCCTGATTCCACAAGATATGAGGTAGAGAAAGGTATCAATAAACTGAATATCATTTTCCACATATTTGGATATAAGACTTTTTTACTTTGCCATAGGTTTTCATATCAAATTTATGTTTACTTTCTTCATCATATCTAATTTCTAACAGTTCTTCTTGGCAAGTTGTATCAGCCTCTTCAATATTTGCAGTAAAAGGATTTTTCATCCAGTCATACACCTTCAATTTCAAAATATCTTGAAATCGTTTTTACATGTCCAATTTAAGTTCGTTGAGATGGCTACTGATTCTGTCAATATCCTCTGGAGTTACATCATCTTTTATAGATGATAATTCAGGATGATGAAATTCTCTCTTCAATAGATTATAACGAAATAGTTCAAGTTTGTCAATAAATAATGACACAATACTTTGGCAACCTATAAGAGTTTTATTAGCTCCTTGAAGCTGCAAATTGACATCATGAAATCTTTTGAAAATATTTGCCAAATAAAAGGCATCATTCTTTACTGTTTTTAACTGTTGACACAGATTGGTCTCATTATTACTTTCAAAAAATTGTATGACACTATCATATAATGCTACAAAACGAGCCAAAGATATACCCTTTGACAGCCACCGAACTTCTGTGTGCAAAAGTAACGTAATAAAATCTTCATTATTGTCCTGGCAAAGCTGTCCAAACATTCTATCATTTTTTGAATTGGATTTGATCTTGTTTATGGCTCGAATTATTATAGTTAATGATGAATGGAGACTTGTACTTAGATGTTTTCCTACAAGATGTTGTCTGTGCACCACACAATGAATACATAAAACATTTGGCACTTCTTCCTTCAAATAAGCAACAAATCCACAATAGCGACCTACCATTGATGGTGCTCCATCAGTAGCGCATGCAACAATATTATTCAAAGGAATATTATTTTTTGTAAAGTATGATTTCACAGTATTAAAAATAGATAATCCTCTTGTATCTGTAATGAGATTTATTGCGAATAGCATTTCTTCTCGTAATGTATTGTTTTCATCAAAATAACGTACATATGCCATCAATAAAGCATTATTATCTGCAATGGTAAACTCGTCCAATTGCATGGAAAATGAAGAGTTTTGGAGAATGCTTAATCAGTTTTTTTCAACATTAACTGCCATTTCTTCAATTTGTTGCTTTACCGTGCTATCGCTTAGGGGCAACGTATTTAAAATTTCAGGTATATCCTGATACATTACTGTTGAGATAAATTCTTTTATAGAGGGTATTATTACAGTTTCTCCAATATTATAGCTTTTACCACTTTTTGCAATTAATTATGAAATGCGATAAGCGGCAATTAATCCATCTTCCTTTGCTGCATGTTGTTTCTTAAATGATGCAACGATTGTTGAATGATTTTGAAATTTTTTATATATTTCCTGAAAATATTCAATGGGCTTGTCCTTATCATTTGGATGCTTTGTAGAAAGATGTTCTCGCAATCGACTTGGCTTCATTGCCTCATTGGATAATGTTTTATGACACAATAAACACATTGGACGTTGTTTATTTTCAACAGATCCTATGAAACCCATCTTCAGATACTCTGGCAAATAGCCATGAGCGTATTTCTTTTTTTGAGACATGGACTCACAATATTTTATTTGAAGCTGTAGGCACGTGCTCACTCTCACAAATCTAACTCTGTACTGACCAATGCAACCGCAAACAGAAGAGCCTGTGCCATGTATCGTCGTCTGCGCATGCCTCTCGCGCATCGGGGATTGGGTTTGGGGGGGCGCCGGCTACCAGCTCTGCTTGTCTGTTACAGCTGGGTGGTGTGGGGGGAGATGCGCAAGCTATTCTGAAACGAGGCTCTTTTGTTTGCGGTTGCACTATAGCGCCATTTAGTTTCACTTATGTAACGTGAACTAAACTTATGCGTGGGCGATACAAATAATATATTTTCAGAAATTTAAATTGTCACGGGGAATTTTATGAAAATTCCCTAAACATTTTCCTAATGAAAATGTTTTCAAATAATGCTATGAATTTTTTTAAAAAAGTCAATTAAATTCAAAAAAAGAAAAGTGTTTCAGTATCGGACAAAACCCCTACCGCCCACCATGAAAGCTGGAACGCCCACTAGTGGGCAGTAGGGACCAGGTTGACTACCATTGCGCTGGATGATGAATAGATGGATGATAGATGGATGGATGGATAGTTGAATGGATAGATGAATGGATAGATGAATGAATGGATAGATGGATGGATGGATGGACAGATGGATGAATAGATGAATGGACAGATGAATAGATAGGTGAATAGATATAGATAATAGATGGATAGATTGATAAACTGATAGATATGGATAAATATAGATAGATGATGAATGGATGGATGGATAGATAGATAGATAGATAGATAGATAGATAGATAGATAGATAGATAAAAAAATAGCGTCTCCTCTCTCCAGGTGCTTCCACTGGGGAGAAAACTGAATGGACTCTTTGCTGGCTGGAGAATTCTGGGAGTTGAAGTCCACCCATCTTAAAATGGAAAAGTTTGAGGAACACCAGGCCGCCATATTCTCATTTCAGAGATTCCAGGATCCCTTTAATGCCAGTCAGAATGGGATTTAAACCTGGGTTTCTCATACAGCTAGACCCTGACTTACAACAGTTCATTTAGTGACTGTTCTAACTTACAACGGCACTGAAAAAAAGTGACTTGTGACCGTTTTTCACACTTACGACATTTGCAGCATCCTCCAGGGCAGTGGTTCTCAACCTTTTTAATGCCGCGACCCCCAACTGGTCGTACGTCAAGGACTACTCAACCGGTCGTAAGTCGAGGACTACTCAACTGGTGCAGCACCGTTTGCAGAATGGGACTTTGGCGGATTGCGTTGTTTGGCGACCCCCGTGAAATGGTCGTTCGACCTCAAATGGGGTCCTGACCCACAGGTTGAGAACCACTGCTCCAGGGTCACGTGATCGAAATTCAGACACTTGGCAACTGGCTTGTACTTAACGACGGTTGCAGTGTCCCCAGGGGTCACGCAATCCCCTTTTTACGACCTTCTGACAAGCCACGTCAGTGGGGGAAGCCGGATTCACTTAACAACCAGGCGATTAACTTACCAACGGCAGTGATTCACTTAACAACTGAGGCAAGAAAGGTCGTAAAATGGGGCAAAAACTCACTGAACCCGTGTCTCACTTAGCAACAGGAATTTTGGGCTCAGCTGTGTTCGTAAATCGAGGACTAAGTGTTCCAATTTCTAGCAAAATTCGTGGTTCCTAAGGGCCTTTTGTGTGTCTCCTTTGTGTCCCTTCCACTCACAATTTTTTTTTCCGCTGCCTAACTATTCCATGTTGCCTTGACTTTTGTGGCAAAGCCTCATAGCCCCCCCCCCCAGAAATGTTGGATTCTCATTCCCATCATCCACAGCCAACCATGCACTGGAAAGGAATCCTTTCTACGGCCAATATGGGCCCTCTCAGAAAGTCGTTGAACTCGAATCCAGGTTTCTGCAGCTTTGTTTCAAAATCCCGGCTTATTTTTCCATTCACGCAATATGGAAAGGAGACACAGAGAGAGAGAAATCCAGTTTTATGTTCCAGCCTACTGAAGTGAGTAATCCTTTCCTTTGAGCAACCTGGCGGGGCTGGTTTTGTGAAACTGGAAATCCTCTTTTAGGGACGGAGGAATTTCAACACTCAGAAGCACGGGTGAAGTAGGAATTCATTCTCCGAAGCGCCTGAAGGCAGGACGAGAAGCGACGGATGGAAACTCACCAAGGAGAGAAGCAACCTGGAACTAAGGAGAAATTTCCCAACAGTGAGAACAATTAACCAGTGGAACCACCTGCCTCCAGAAGCGGTGGATGCTCCAACACTGGAAGTTTTTAAGAAGAGACTGGACAGCCCTTTGTCCAAAATGGTATAGGGTTGGACTAGATGACCTCCAAGGTCCCTTCCAACTCTATTCAGATTAAATGTTTGATTCGGAAGATGCATATATGATAGCAGTATTAAAATATTTGAGAAGCTGCTACGGAGAAGGGGGTGGTGGGTCCCACCAATTAAGGAGGTTTTTAAGAAAAGAATAGACAGTCACTTGTCTGAAATGTTATAGGATCTCCTGCTTGAGCAGGGGGCTGGACTAGAAGACCTCCAAGGTCCCTTCCAGCTTTCTATTCTATTCTATTCTATTCTATTCTATTCTATTCTATTCTATTCTATTCTATTCTATTCTATTCTATTCTATTCTGTATTTTTTTCTATTCTATTCTTTATTTCTTCTCTTCTTCTATTCTACAATCTGTTAATTCTATTCTATTCTATTCTATTCTATTCTATTCTATTCTATTCTATTCTATTCTATTCTATTCTATTCTATTCTATTCTCCAAAGCACCTGAAGGCAGGACAAGAAGCAACGGATGGAAACTAATCAAGGAGAGAAGCAACCTAGAACTAAGGAGAAACTTTCTGACAGTGAGGACAATTAACCAGTGGAACCACCTGCCTCCAGAAGTTGTGGGTGCTCCAACACTGGAGTTTTTAAAGAAGAGACTGGACAGCCATTTGTCTGGAATGGTACAGGGTTTCCTGCTTGAGCAGGGGGTCGGACTAGATGACCTCCAAGGTCCCTTCCAGCTCTGTTACTCTGTATTTCGGCAACCTAGATTAAGCTGTCCTTCTCTAAGACCAGGAGAGATCTGATTAATCAAGTGCATTAAATGAGAAGTGAAATCTTCAATGAGACTAAACGAAATCAATCCACAGATAGTCCTTGATTTACGAATTCTGTTGCGAAGGGAAACAAGTGTCTTTTGCCCCATTTTACGACCCTTTTTGCCACAGTGGTGCAGTGAACCAGGGCAGTCGTTAAGCGAGACACATGGTTGCTAAGCGAATCCGGCTTTCCCCATTAACTTTGCTTGTCCAGAAGGTTGCAAAAGGGGGTCACGTGACCCTGGGGGACACTGCGACCGTCGTAAATATGAACCAGTTGCTCATATTTTATGAATTTTTTTTTTACATAACCACCTAAATATTTGGTAAACATCGTGTTGTCTGGGTTTATATTTAAAAAAACAGTAACAATTAATTTCTATAATTCTATAGTCCACATGACAGTTTTGCTGGATGTTCTCTTCTTCCAAAAATGTTCTCTTTTGCCCATCTTGAATTCATAGATTTCTTATGATTTGGATAAATAACAAATGTAGAACTTTTTCTAATATTTCTGCAAATCATAACCGCATTGATACAAAGCTGCTTTTTCTAGCTGGTCATCTTGATTGCCTTATCCTAGATCAGTGGTTCTCAACCTGTGGGTCGGGACCCCATTTGGGGTCGAACGACCATTTCACGGGGGTCGCCAAACAACGCAGTCTGCCATTTTTTCCCCCTTTTCCTTAGCTGTGCTCCTCCCTTTTATTCTATTGGCTTTTGAAAGCCAATAGAATAGACTCTCTTGAATAGAGTCTAATTCTATTGGCTTTCAAAAGCCAATAGGAATTGTCCAGGCTGTCTCTGCCCTGCTGAGCCTGCCAAAAGTCCCATTCTGCAAATGGTGCTGCACCAGTTGAGTAGTCCTTGACTTACGACCGGTTGGGGGTCGCGGCATTAAAAAGGTTGAGAACCACTGTCCTAGATCCTCTTTAAAATTCTTACGGAAATTTGTTTTTCCCACAATATTCAAAACCTTCTTACGGGTTCAGATTTTCATTACACTTAAGGATTTAAGTCTTTTTCCCGCATGGAGGCCATCCCAACACTTTTACACTTCTCATATCTTAAAAAAATAAATAAAAAGAAAAGTGTCTGTTTTGATCACGTGACCCTGGGCGAGGCTGCAACGGCTCTCGGTGTGAAAAGAGTCATTAAGTCACTTTTTTCAGCTTCGTCGTAACTTTGAACGGTCACTAAACCAAGTTGCAAGTCAAGGACTCCCTGTAATATGCAAGTTGCAGAAACCTGGGCGAGAAAGGATTAAAAGAAAAGGAGCACAATCAGAATTTGTAGATAAGAAAAACGGGCGGCATCTAAAAAGGTTGGATGTTTAACCTGTTTATGCAAATCTGATTTAAACACACCTCGTTAATTTGATTGTTTTTAATTGAAAGGTTGATCTACAAGCAAACAGGAAAATCTGAGCACCCAGGAGTTGATCTCTGGAAAGAATCTGCATGAGTTAGGACGATTTCGCCCTAGACGGTGTCCCCTGCGCCTTTGCGGTCGCCATTTGTAGAGACTTGGCCTCCTCCGCCATGTCAACCTTGTATCCCTCGCTGGAAGATATGAAGGTTCATCACATGTTGACGGTGAAAACTTCTTTCTTCTCATCTTTGCAGAAGCCACCGCTCGGAGTAGGGCAGAATTCAATGCAAGGGACAAAGTGACAGACAGATTCCGTTCTGGCTCTTAAGAGGTGCCAAGTCCAGGCAGTCCTTGACTTACGAACACAACTGGAGCCAGATTTTCCTTTGCTAAGCAAGGAGGTTGTTAAGCAAGTCATGGCTGATGTTACGACCTTTTCCGCCACGGTTGCTGAGCGAATCACTGCAGTTGCTAGGTGAATTGGGTGGCCGTTAAGCGGCTTCCTGCAATGACTTTGCATGTCGGAAGCCGGCTGATACACTTGCAAATGGTGATCACACGACTGCGGGACGCTGCAATTGCCGTAAATACGTGCTGGTTGCCAAGTGCTTGAATTTTGATCCCGTGACTGTGGGGATGTTGTGTCGGTTGTAAGTGTGAGGATTGATCATCAGTCCCTTTTTTTAATGCCATTGTAACTTGGAACGATCACTAAACAAATAGTCGTATGTTGAGGACAAATTGTATCCCTCAATAACTAGAACAAAAAGAATTAATGTTCTAATATTGGCAGTTTCACTTTCAACAAATGCATGCAGTCCTCAACTTACAGCCGTTTGTTTAACGACCGTTCAAATTTGCAACGGCACTGAAAAAAGACTCACGACCGTTGTTCACACTTACAACCGTTGCAGCGTCCCTTGTGGTCACGTGATCAAAATCTGCCCGTTTGGCAACTGACTCACATTTGTGATGTATTTGCAGTTGTCCTGGGGGGGGGTATTGTGTGATTCCTCTTTTTGCGACCTTCCGACAAGCGAAGTCAGATTCGCTTAACTGCCGTGTGACTAACTTCACAACTGCAACGATTCACTTAACAACCACGGGGAAAAGCATTGTAAAATGGGGCAAAACACACTTAACTGTCTCACTTTAACAACAGAAATGTCGTGGTCATAAGTTGAGGACCACGTGTAGCCGAGCTGGCGCAGCAGTTAGAGTGCAGTACTGCAGGCCACTTTAGCTGACTCTGTTCAGCAGGTCAGCGGTTCAAATCTCACCGGCTCAAGGTTGACTCAGCCTTCCATCCTTCCGAGGTAGATAAAATGAGGACCCAGATTGTTGGGGGCAATGTAAATATATATATACATTGCTTACGGGTGTACACCGCTTAGAGAGTGCTTGCACTTAAAGCGGTATATAAGTCTCATAAATAAATAAATAAATAAAAAGAATTAACGTTCTAACCATTGTTGATTCCATTTTCAGCCAAGATGGCTGAAAATTGGAGTTTTTCAAAAAGGGGCTGAAATGCTGGCCCCTTCCCCATTAGTTGAGTCACCATTAAATATCTTTCTTTTCTCCATCTGATCAATCAATCCTTCCTCGGCCTTATGACTCCAAATCTTGGACTGTTGTTCCCATAATTCCCAAGTTCTAAGGACCCCCTTGGCTGGGGATGATGGGAGCTCATTCCAAAGCATCTGGAGAAGCTTCTGTAGGTTTCCTAGGTGGAAAAACCAGGTGAGGGATGGCCTTATCCTACCAACCCACTGGGAGTGGGAAGTGTTAATCATGGTTGCCAAGAAGAATGCAATGAAATAATTTTGGTCGCCTTTCTTGTTCTCCAACTTCTCTCATCTGATAAGCTCTAGACCTCAACGCCCAGAACCGGATGGTTGAGATCTTGCCAACAGTTGGACGGTTTTTCCTAATATTTAATCAAATGAACCTCCTCCACAAGTTGTGCTTGCTCCATCACTGGCGATTTTCAAGAAGAGACAAGATAGCTATTTGCCCAGAATGATATTATAGGGCGGGGGTGTCAAACTCAATTTCATTGAGGGCCGCATCAGCATTGCGGTTGCCCTTGCGGGGCTGGGTGGGTGTGGCCAGGAGGGGTGCGGCCTACTGGGTGGGCATGGATGGAGTGGGTGTGGCCTACTGGGTGGGCTCTACATCGTTCGTGTCAAGGGTGCCTGTGGGGGCCTGGGCAGAAGTAGGACAGATCTGAGGGTCTCTGGCAGAAGGGGATGGGACCAGGGCAAGTGCCAAGGCATGGTCCACTGGAGGAGCCTCACTGTTCCTCTCAGGCTCACCAGCTTTGCACCTTGCTGCCTGCTGAAACTGGGCAGACTGGGAGCTAGACAGCATTGCACGTCTCATCAGATTTGCGCCACCCAGCTCAGCTCTTGGCGCTATGAAGAAGCGCCCCGCTGCCTGCCGACACCAGGGAGGCTGGGGGCTGGGCGGCATCACACTTCTTTTTGGATTCGTGCCGCCCGGCTCAGCCTCTCGGCGCTGTGAGGAGAGCGCCCCACTGCCTGCCGAAACCCCTTCCCTAGAGCCCATCAAGCCAGATAGGTGAAGTAGGCGAGGGCCATTTGCTGGCCACTTCCAGGCGATGGGGCATTTCTTCATTCCTCACAAAGGGTGACACCTCCCCAGCATGCACTCAGGGGACGAGGCCAACGCGGCAGGGGCTGGTTCCTCGTTGTTTCCAGACGGCCTTGTGGAGCTAAGACTGAATGCGTTTCAGCATAGAGGGCCACCACAAAATTGTACATTGGCTCCCAGCCGGCCTGGGCCAGGGCCAAGGCAGCAGGGGCCGTTCCCTCACTGTTTCCAGGATGGCTTCGTGGGCCACATGAAATCACTTCATGGGCCGCATTTGGCCCCCGGCCTTGTGTTTGACATGTCTGTTATAGGGTCTCCTGCCTTGGAGCAGTGAGTTGGACTAGAAGACCTCCAAGTTCCCTTCCAGCTCTAGGGTTCTAAATCTACCCATCTTAAGGCATGCTGGCTGGGGGATTCTGGGCATTGAAGTCAGAGGGAGACCCGACCTGGAAATATGGAGGACAGTGAACAATTAATCAGTGGAACAACCTGCCTCCAGACGTTGTGGGTGCTCCAGCAATGGAGGTTTTCAAGAAGAAACTGGACCACCATTTGTCTGCTTTGTTTGAGCAGGGGGTTGGACTAGAAGACCTCCAAGGTCCCTTCCAGCCCTATTCCATGTTCTATGTTCTAAATGTGTGTCTTGTACTCAGTGACACCCTTTCAGCAGCTGTCATTTTTCTTAAGTGGTTTTTTCCCTTGCCCCTTCAGAAGCTTTCACCTTTAGATCCTGGTTCATCTTGGTCAATCCATTCCCAGTTCAAAGGAGTCTCAATTTGAGCATCAAACCCCAATGGTGGTCTGCCCGGAGCAGAATAGAACACCGGAGTGATCTATCATGATGTGAAGATACAACTTGTAGGATAACGTTGGGCATGGTGGCTAATTCGTATTTTTTGTTTTATTTCTGCTGCAGAAATAAGCAGAATTCATGGGCAGAAGTTGTACCTTTTCAAATTTCATTTAATATTAGGGAAAAATGGTTTCTTGATTGTAAGATCTGCCCCACAGTGCAACGATCTATTTCCAGAGTAGTATTTCTCAACATTGGCAAGTTGAAGGAGTGTGGACATCAACTCCCTATGATCCTTCAAGGTGATGACCAACCAGGGATGTCCTTTAGAGGTGAAACTAGGAGATTGTGTCAGAGCATGCCCAGTTTTATTGTGCTGAGATAATCCAGGAGTAAACACAGTGAACAGTGGTCTATATTAAATGGTGGTTTATCTTAAACTATCTACAGTATCATACACCAGGCACAATATACATACACGTGGCAATACAGCAAACTCCAACACACAGCAGTTACAGCAAGAAACGGACGAGAGAGAGAGACAGAGAGAGAGAGAGAGAGAAAGAGAGAGACACTCCAGCAAAAGCCTTCCCTTTTATACTCAGGCTCTTAAAGGGACACAGACCCTGCTGAGTCATTCCTATCATTGCATCATCCACCTTATATTCCATTACATCATTACATAAGCTGTTTAGCTATTAAATGATGACCCTGACAGATTGTTACTGTCTTCTCTTTCAAGTTAGGGAATGACATGCCTCTTTTCTTCCATTATAGGCCAAGGACAATGCTGTAGGGCCACAGCCCATAGCCTCAGCTCCGGCCCCTACTGCGAGAGAGATGCCAGAGCCACCCAGAGCAGATGGTAACGTACTTCAGAACATCATCCATATCTTCTGGGCCATCATTAAAACAATCTCTGCTATTGATAGCCAGGAGCCCACAACTTTTTTTCAGAGGAATGCTTCTTTTGGAAGCTGGCTCATGCCACGAAGAGGATGGCACCACAAAGAATGGGTTAGGGTGGGGGGAACTGGGAACAGGTGGACCCAAGCGAGGGATTGTAGGAGCTCCCAGATAGTTCTGGGATGGTCATGAACATCATATGAAGCAAGTGGCTTGTAGATGGGAGAGGACCTGGCCGTCAGCCTGAAGAGAACACTAAGAAAAAGACGCAGGCATATCTTGAGCAGAGGTTTAAAGCTGCAGGAAACAGCTTGACAAACTCTTGAGTTTATTGCTTCTTATATACTTTTTACATACATAGGCTTTACCATTAACTGCTGACATTTTACATTCATAAGTTTAACCTTTAGCTGTTGACATAAAGTAATTGAAAAATTCTTTCATATAGGCAACTATTTTCTAGTAACACATTACATGGTCAGAGATCAGGTAAAGACAAATACAGGTAGATGAAAGACAGGAAGAGATAAGGGGGAACTTAAAGCATATTACTTATTTAGGTAGGTAAGGTATTAAGTCAAAAGGGGGTGATCTTTTGGCTGCTTCCTTGGGACAAAGGGTATCAAAAGGTTATGAGGTTTGTGGGGGGGAAAGCATGGCAGTTTGCTGCGCGTGCAAATTCCCCCACAGTTCCCCCCAAAATGCTGGTTTCTAGAGAAGAGTCTATTTGTCCTGTTGTGGAAAAACCCAATGGAAAAGACGAGAGACAGCAACACAAAACCATAATTCTTACTTTAAGATTCAGAGGTTTATTTTTCTAATCCACGGAGGGAGATGGAGAGAGAGGAATGGACCTGGAGTTTTTGCTGTTTTGGTGATTTATTTATTTTTTGGGGCTGTTCTCAAATAATATCCACACGACCCATTCTCCTGTCTTGCTAACTTTAAGCAAAAGATGGAGATGGGCCGTGTTAAACCATGTTCAGCTGATGTGGACATTTGGCCCTTAAAAAAATAATTCAAGGCGTCTCCTTCAAATGGTGGACATCATCTCAACGTGTGGTGAGCAGAGATGGGTGCAGGATCTGGCAAGCTTTGTCTCAACCGAGACCAAAATATACCAGCCAGCCTAATCCTTTGAATTATTTCTTCCATTTCTTTTTTCCAGATCCACCAGTTTTGTACCCAGATCTTGCCGATCTCAATGATTACATGGGTCTCTCTCTTTCCAGCGAGGAGATCCAGAACAATTTAGCTCTCATCCCAACAGCCAATACTGTAAGCATTTTTGAACACAGTCTTTCATGCACCTTTTTTTTCCATAGATTCACGTTCATGCGGGAAATGATAGCCTGTAACTGTAACCAGTGAGGGGGATCTGGGAGTCCCAGTGGACAATCCCTTAAATAGGAGCCAGCCGTGTGCTGCAGCTGCCAAAAAAGCCAGCACAGTGCTAGGCTGCATGAACAGAGGGACAGAATCAAGATCACATGAAGTGTTAATACCGCTTTATAATGCCTTGGTAAGGCCACACTTGGAATCCGGCATCCAGTTTTGGTCAACACAAAGTAAAAAAGATGCTGAGACTCTACAAAGGGTGCAGAGAAGAGCAACAAAGATGATTAGGGGACTGGAGGCTCAAACATATAAGGAACGGTTGCTGGAATTGCGTAGGTCTAGTTTAACGAAGAGAAGGACAAGGGGGGACATGATAGCAGCCTTCCAATATCTCAGGGGCTGCCCCAAAGAAGAGGGAGTCAAGCTCTTCTCCAAAGCACCTGAAGGCAGGACAAGAAGCAACGGATGGAAACTGATCAAGGAGAGAAGCAACCTAGAACTAAGGAGAAATTTCCTGACAAGGAGAACAATTAACCAGTGGAACAACCTGCCTCCAGAACTTGTGAATGCTCCAACACTGGAAGTTTTTAAGAAGAGACTGGACAGCCATTTGTCTGAAATGGTGTACGGTTTCCTGCCTGACCAGGGGGAGTGGACTAGAAGACCATCACTACCACCACCACCACCACCACCATCATTATTATTATACCAAGATTAGTCCAGCATCCCACCAACATGTCGTGGTACATACCTGTAGGGACAATGGTATGATTATTAAACAATTCTCAGCTGTCAAAGTTAGGGCATCAATTTTCTAATTTGCTTCGATAAATATTCCTAAACTTGTTGATGTTCTTTGGAGCTGTTGGATTGATTTGGTCCTGCTGGTGGTTAAAGTGTGAGTATAACAGTGTGAGTATAACAGAAAAACATAATTGGAAGGGATATTGGAGGTCATCTAGTCCAACCCCCTGCTCAGGCAGGAAACCTATACCATTTCAGGCGAATGGCTGTCCAGTCTCTTCTTAAAATCTTCCAATGTTGGAGCATTCACCGCTTCTGGAGGCAGGTTGTTCCACTGGTTAATTGTTCTAACTGTCAGGAAATTTCTCCTTAGTTCTAGGTTGCTTCTCTCCTTGATTAGTTTCCATCCGTTGCTTCTTGTCCTAACTTCTGGGGCTTTGGAGAATAGCTTGACTCCCTCTTCTTTGTGGCAGCCCCTGAGATATTGGAACAGTCCCCCCTGGCCCTTCTCTTCATTAAACGAGATGTACTCAATTCCAGCAACCGTTCCTTGTATGTTTTAGCCTCCAATCTCCTAAGGCAGGGGTCTTCAAACCTGGTCCTTTTATGACTTGTGGACTTCAACTCCCAGAATTCCTCAGCCAGCGTGCCTGGCTGAGGAATTCTGGGAGTTGAAGTCCACAAGTCATAAAAGGGCCAGGTTTGAAGACCCCTGTCTTAAGGGTTGATGGGTTCAACCCTAAGGATAGATGTTTAACTGGGACCTTCACAAACCTTCTTGATCTGCGGAGAAGAATTCTTTCTTTCTGCATTGCTTCTTCAACTTGGCTTTCTTGACAGGCCGTGGGGCCAAACTCTTCTGCTCAAGGCCCATTGGTGGCTCCAGTGACAGGAAGCGACGTGGGGCTGCGTCGGGCAGAGATCAAACCGGGCTTGCGTGAGATCCACCTTTGCAAGGATGAACATGGGAAGACAGGACTGCATCTGAGGAACATCGATAAGGTGAGTTCTGGAAAGGGGGGTCCTAAGCAGGGGAAGATCTGGGGAAATCTACATTTTCTGGACCATCCTGGGACCACCGTCATTCTCCATCTGATCTTCTTTGCTGGATCTGGATGTAGTATTGAAATAATAGGACTGATAAGAGTTAGCAGGTTTTATCTGCCACAGGTTGGTCTTATCTCTGTTGAGAGCTGACTAAACCAGCAGTAAAATGCTTCATCCAGTGGTGGGATTCAGCCGGTTCGCACCACTTCGGCACAACCGGTAGCTAATTTTTTGTTGCCCAGGCCCAGAATGGATTTCCAGAAGTGGCATCCACACAGAGAACTGATTGTTCACATATTTGAATCCCACCACTGATCATATCTGTCTGTCTGTCTGTCTGTCTGTCTGTCTGTCTGTCTGTCTGTCTGTCTGTCTGTCTGTCTGTCTGTCTATCTATCTATCTATCTATCTATCTATCTATCTATCTATCTATCTATCTATCTATCTATCTATCTATCTATCTATCTACCTACCTACCTACCTACCTACCTACCTACCTACCTACCTCTATCTGTCTGTCTGTCTGTCTGTCTGTCTGTCTGTCTGTCTGTCTGTCTGTCTATCTATCTATCTATCTATCTATCTATCTATCTATCTATCTATCTATCTATCCATCCATCCATCCATCCATCTATCAATCATCTTATCTATCTATCTATCTATCTATCTATCTATCTATCTATCTATCTATCTATCTATCTATCTATCTATCTATCTATCTATCTACCTACCTACCTACCTACCTACCTACCTTTATCTATCTATCTATCTATCTATCTATCTATCTATCTATCTATCTATCTATCTATCTATCTATCTATCTATCTATCTATCTATCTATCTATCTATCTATCTATCATCAGATCCAGCAGTGGGATTCAGCCAGTTCGCACCACTTCGGCAGAACCGGTAGCTAATTTTTTGTTGCCCAGGCCCAGAACGGACTTCTGGAAGCAGCATCCACACATAGAACCTATTGCTCACCTATTTGAATCCCACCACAGTTTCATCCTTTTGAAGTGATCTAAGGATGGGGGATTATTGAATTGTGATCTACTGAGTTAATCCAGTGGCATTCTTGGTATTGAATCCACGCTTGGTTTAAATGTAGGTTTCCTGGCTAAATGCAAGAGAAATACCGCCTGGAGCTTTTTTTATGACTGTCAATCTCCTAATGCACATCCACACGGAAAGACGGGAACATCACGAATCCTGAAAACCATCTCTTCTTTATTTAGCTTTAGTTATCTGCTCAACCCCCAAGTTTCCATGTAAAAACTCGAAAAGAGTATTCCTTCATCCAGGCAGGAGCCATATTCATCCATCACAATGTTTCTCAACCTTAGCAAGGTTAAGATGGGTGGACTTCAACTCCCAGAATTCCTCAGCCAATTGTGCTGGCTGGGGAATGCTGGAAGTTGAAGTCCATCCATCTTAACATTGGCTCGAAAGCAACAGCCTTAATCTGCTAGACTGCTCCTGGCTGTGGAGGCTTTGCTTTCCCGATCCAGTGAAAATGGGTTGCTTGACCTTCCAGTTTTTTTTTTAAAGCCAGATTTTTCCAGGTGAGCAGAAATTTATTTTATTGATTGATAAGTTCTCTTTTTTTAGTTTAGAATTTTTTTAGTTTAGAAAGCAAGGAGGGAGATGGAGAGAGAGCAATGAGCCTGGAGTTTTCACTGTTTTGGTGATTTTATCTATCAGAATCAATGCAGCAGAATAGGAATAGAGTAGAGTAGAGTAGAGTAGAGTAGAGTAGAGTAGAGTAGAGTAGAGTAGAATAGAATAGAAAATAGGGAATAGAGTAGAGTAGAATAGAGTAGAATAGAATAGAATAGAATAGAAAAGAAAATAGGGAATAGAATAGAATAGAGTAGAATAGAGAAGAGAAGAGAAGAGTAGAGTAGAGTAGAGTAGAATAGAATAGAAAATAGGGAATAGAGTAGAGTAGAGTAGAATAGAATAGAATAGAATAGAAAAGAAAACAGGGAATAGAATAGAATAGAATAGAGTAGAGTAGAGAAGAGAAGAGAAGAGAAGAGAAGAGTAGAGTAGAGTAGAATAGAATAGAATAGAATAGAATAGAATAGAATTACAGAATAGAAACACAGACTAGAATAGAAATATAGAATAGAAAAGAATAGAAATACAGAATAAAATATAGAATAGAAATACAGAACAGAACAGAACAGAATAGAGCTGTAAGGGACCTTGGTGGTCTTCTAGTCCAGCCCCCTGCTCTAACACTGTCTTCTCCCGCAGGGGCTCTTTGTGCAGTTGGTCAAAGCCAACTCTCCGGCATCTCTGGTGGGGCTGCGTTTCGGCGATCAGATCCTCCAGATCAATGGGAGGAACTGCGCGGGGTGGAACATGGAGAAGGCAAAGCGGGCGTTGAAGAAGGCCTCACCAGAGAAGATCGTTATGGTGGTCCGTGACAGGTGAGGAATGGGAAGCGCAGACGCTGGTCAGACAGGTCCGTTTTGTGCCCAGGGTGACTACGTTCCTCCTCTATGAGATTTCCCTCCTTACATCCCTCTGTTGACAAGGTCTCTTCTTCACAGAATAACAGAGTTGGATGGGACCTTGGAGGTCATCTAGTCCAACCACTGCCCAAGCAGGAGACCCTACACCATTTCGGACAAGTGGCTGTCCAGTCTCTTCTTAAAAACTTCCAGTGATGGAGCGCCCACGATTTCTGGTGGCAAGCTGTTCCACTGATTAATTGTCCTCACTGTCAGGAAGTTTCTCCTTAGTTCCAGGTTGCTTCTCTCCTTGATGAGTTTCCAACCGTTGTTTCTTCTCCTGCCTTCTGTTGCTTTGGAGAATAGCCTGACCCTGTCCTCTTTGGGACAACCTGAGCTAGCTTCTCCTCTGCCCCCGTGTTTGCCAGGCCTTTCCAGCGAACGGTGACCATGCACAAAGACAGCACCGGCCATTTGGGTTTCGTGATCAAGAAGGGCCAGATCACCTCACTGGCCAGAGACAGCTCCGCAGCCCGGAATGGGCTCCTTACCCACCATTACGTCTGTGAAGTGAACGGACAGAACGTCATTGGTCTAAAGGTGAGAACTGAACAGAGAACAACAGAACAGAAAAGATTGTAGAATAGAATAGAATAGAGAAGAGAAATAGAATAGAATAGAATAGAATAGCATAGAATAGCATAGCATAGAATAGCACAGAATAGAATAGAATAGAATAGGATGGGATGGGATGGGATGGGGTGGGATAGGATAGGATAGAAAATTGGGATAGGATAGGATAGGATAGGATAAACAGATAATAGCATAGCATAGCATGGCATGGCATAGAATAGAATAGAATAGAATAGAATAGAATAGAATAGAATAGAATAGAATAGAATAGAATAGAATAGAAGCTGGAAGGGATCTTGGAGGTCTTCTAGTCCAGCCCCCTGCTTAAGCAGGAGAACCTATACTATCTCAGAAGAATGGGGCTTGCTCTAGTTAGTATATAAACAGAGAGGAATCTTGCTCTCTTCTAGCACTGATGATGTTACCTAGTTGGGTCATGAAATGTCTGCATGAAAAGAACCAAGTTCAGAGAGCACCAAGGACCCCACAGTCTTCCTCCTCCTCCTCCTCCTCCTCCTCCTCCTCCTCCTCCTCCCCACAGTCTCTTCTAGCATTGATGATGTTCCCTATTTGGGTCATGAAACATTTGCAAGAAAACCACCCAGCTCAGAGAGCCCCTCAAAAACTGCTTTGCTCCCTCTTTACAATGAGTCCTAACCTGATCGTAGCCTCTCCCTTCTCAAGGACAAGGAGATCACCGAGATTCTGGCAAATGCTGGCAAGATCATCACCCTCACCATCGTCCCTGCCATCATCTACGAGCACATGATCAAAAAGTAAGTCTCCGAGGGCCAAACGAGCGGGTCTTGCCGGTGCTGGAAAATTACATTGGGGAATTCTAGTTTCCCTTGCACCCTGCACCCTCCCAGTTCCAGATCAGAGCCAGCTTACAGGGCGCTGAGTTCCCGGCATCAAAAACGAGGGCTGAAGTTTATTGATTAAGCATCAGCAAACAAACAAAATTCACTTGGCCGAGCAGGAGAAAGGAAAAAGTCGGGGGAGAGACAGAGATGCGAACAGCAGGCAAGGTTTTAGACCAGTGGTTCTCAACCTTTTTAATGCCGCAACCCCCAACCGGTCGTAAGTCGAGGACTACTCAACTGGTCGTAAGTCGAGGACTACTCAACTGGTGCAGCACCGTTTGCAGAATGGGACTTTTGGCGGGCTCAGCAGGGCAGAGACAGCCTGGACAATTCCTATTGGCTTTGGAAAGCCAATAGAATTAGACTCTATTCAAGAGAGTCTATTCTATTGGCTTTCAAAAGCCAATAGAATAAAAGGGAGTAGCACAGCTAAGGAAAAGGGGGAAAAAAATGGCGGACTGCGTTGTTTGGCGACCCCCGTGACATGGTCGTTCGACCCCAAATGGGGTCCTGACCCACAGGTTGAGAACCACTGATCTACGGGTAGTCCTCAAATGAGCGTGCCTGGCTGAGGAAGTCCACAAGTCGTAAAAAGGCCAAGTTTGAAGACCCTCTAGTGCAGAGGTGGCAAACCTATGGCGCGGGTGCCAGAGGCGGCACTCGGAGCCCTCTCTGTGGGCACACGTGCCGTTGCCCCAGCCTTGCCTCCCCCCGCAACCCCCTCCTCTCCAGCAGCCCCCCTGAAGAAGAGTCGCCCCTGAGTGTGGCCCACACGGAGCAGCGCAGCCAAGGACAGGGCAGCCAGGCAGTGTAGACAAGACTCTGCCCTCACACCCCATCCCGCACAGTTGATGCTGCAGGGCGCGGGCAGAGGGTGTGGCCGCCATAGCGCTGCTGGGCTGCCTGGGCGATCTGCGCCGGTCCCTGGAGGCGGTGAGTGGTCCTGTGGGCAGGGGGAGCAGGGCAGGGGGGCAGAGCGGGGGTGGGCAGGGGGGTGGAGCAGGGGCGGGGCCAGTTTTGGGGCACTTGGTCTCTAAAAGGTTCACCATCACTGCCCTAGTGGGTCAACATCTGACTGCCTCCGATTTTATGGTGTGTTTTTTTTGTGGCAGTTATTAATGGAAGGCCAATGGGCGTAAAGCAAACACGGTGGTTGTTCAGGGAATGCTACGGTCGTTAAATGAATCCATGTTCCACAATGAGTGTTTTTTTGCCGCAAATAAGGGTTTCCGGCAAAAACATTGTAAATCACGACCACGTTGAGTGGTGGATACGGCAAATGAATGTAAATGCGTGCCGGTTGTTGGGCACCCAAAATACAGTGACATGACAGTGCGGTGGGGGTGGGGGTGGGGCAAATGTCAGAATTTTGGAGTCCCAGGGAAGTCTGTCATAACTTTTAAAGCCATCACTAAGCAATCGGTCACAAGTTGAGGACGACCTGTATAACTGTGTCTCCCAAAAGGCACGAAGCTGGCTGATCAGTCCTGGGTTTCTCCCGGATTTAAACTTTTCAGCTGCCAGTAGCCCAAAATTTCCTTTGCCAAGCAGGGGGTTGGACTAGATGACCTCCAAGGTCCCTTCCAACTTTATTATTATTATTATGGATCAGCCAGATGTTCAGCCAGATGTTCAGACTGGATTTGGCATTTTTGTCTACCTAGCGAGTCCTTCCCGAGGACCTGGGATAGGCAGATGTGGATGTTTGATGGTGGTTGTTGTTGTTATTATTATTAGGCAATTGTTAAGTGAGTTTTTCTCCATTTTATGATTTTTACTCTCTTACTCTGCGTTCTGCATCCGACAGGTAGTCCTCGACTTACAACCGCAACAGAAATGAACATTTCCGTTCGCCAAGCGAGACAGTGGTTAAGTGAGCTTTGCCCCATTTTATGACCTTTCTTGCCGCCGTTCTTAAGCGAATCACTCCATTGGGAAGACGGCTTCTCCATTTGACCTAGCTTGTCTGAAGGTTGCAAAAAAGGATCGTGGGGCCCCGGGACATTGCGACCGTTGTAACTACGAGTCAGTTGCCGAGTGTCTGAATTTTGATCACGCGGCCACAAGGGACGCTGCAACGGTCGTAAGTGCGAAAACAGGTCATAAGTTGCTTTTTTTTGCTTCTGACAAAGTCAATGAGGCGAGCTAGATTTGTTTAACAACCCCACGGTTTGTTTAACGACAGCAGCGATTTGTTTAACAACGGTGGCAAGGAGGACCTAAAATGGGCCGCAACCCACTCAACAACTGTCTCGCTTAACAACTAAAATTTGGTCGTACGTGGAGGACTGACTTGTATCACTAGAAGAGGGGAAAGCAGTTGTAAGGCTCTTTTAGACCAACCCCGGTGACCGTTCCTTAAAGCGAGGCTGATTTTGTGACTTTGTTTCTCTTTTGTAAGGCTTTCAAGCGGGCTGGTGAAGTCATCCATGGATCGCTCCATCCCCGATATATAAATTTTTCGCCACCTTCCTTTTACCTCCGGCCTGAGATGCACGACTGCCTGGAACTGCCCTGGAATTTCCTGGAATTATTCTACCGAGGCTGCTCAGAAGAGGAAAAAAAATAAATGAACAAATATATTGCTTTAATCTTTTGACATGCATTCAAGTTTCTAGGCCTCTGTAAGTTATCTTACTGTTGACACCTGCCCCACTCAGAAAGAAATCTTTCAGTCTTGAAATTGGGGCTATTGTTTTTGCAGTAGGAAAGGAAGCAGTCAATTTTACAGTTCAGATATGATTATTTTTTGAGAAAATCCCATTAATAATAATAATAATAATAATATAATAATAATAATAATAATAATAATAATAAAGTTGGAAGGGACCTTGGAGGTCATCTAGTCCAGTGGTTCTTAATCTTTTTGAACGAATCGCCCCCTTGAGCCAATGAGGAAGTTGTCATCGCCCCCTCCCCCAACATAACCTCTCAATCACAATATAGGAAACAATTCTTCAATTTATCCAAACACTTTTTTTGTTTTCTTTAAAATTGTCATCAGGACATATTGATGCAAATAATTTATTTCCAGTCTTTTTCCCATATCTCAACTGTGTGAAAAATTTTTTGGTGCCACCCGTCACTTTATTCCCAACCTTTGTGATACATGTATTTCATTATTATCTTATTTATTCAAGACACTTAAATGTAGTGACCACTGAAAACAAAATTCAATTGCAAGAAAGTGAAACGCCCAAAAACAAAAACAGTAACATTTAATATTGAATTACAAGTAAAATTTAAGACGCAAAAAGAAATAAAAAGGGCACAAGAACAAACCGCAATGCAGGAACTAAGAACTTCAAGACGAAAACTCTGAAACTCAATTAAGATTCGAGGAAAGTATATATAGTCACGCACACTGTAAAAAGGATTAAAAAGACACAAAGAAAATATGATATCGAACTGGAGTGCACGTTAAAAAAAGTACAATACAAAGAGACACACAAAATGTTTTACAGAGCCACTCGGCATGTGATGTTTCGAAAGAAGCGCTCCCCCCTCCATCAGATATACAGCGATTCACTGTACGAAAAAGTCTCAAAAGTGTCCCCAAAACGTCTCGCTCCATTACCCCCATATCGCCCCCTTTTCGGTCCTTCACCCCGGTGTTGCCCCTTTTTGTTCCATCACCCCCCTGAAAAACAAAATTGCCCCCTGGGGGCAATATTGCCCAGGTTAAGAACCACTGATCTAGTCCAACCCCCTGCTCAGGCAGGAAACCCTATGTCATTTCAGACAAATGGCTGTCCAGTCTCTTTTTAAAGACTTCCAATGTTGGAGCATTCACAGCTTCTGGATGCAGGTAGTTCCATTGGTTAATTGTTCTAACTGTCAGGAAGTTTCTCCTTAGTTCCAGGTTGCTTCTCTCCTTGGTGAGTTTCTCCATCCGTTGCTTCTTGTCCTGCCTTCAGGCGCTTTGGAGAACAGCTTGATTCCCTCTTCTTTGGGGCAGCCCCTGAGATACTGGAAGGCTGCTATCATGTTCCCCCTCATCCTTCTCTTTGTTAAACTAGACATACCGAATTCCAGCCACTGTTCCTTGTGTGTTTTAGCCTCCAGTCCCCTGATCATCTTTGTTGCTCTTCTCTGTACTCTTTCTAGAGTCTCGGCATCTTTTTTACATCATGTTGACCAAAACTGGATGCAGGATTCCAAGTGTGGCCTTACCAAGGCATTGTAAAGTGGTATTAATACTTCATGTGATCTTGATTCTGTCCCTCTGTTGATGCAGCCCAGCACTGAGTTGGCCTTTTTGGCAGCTGCAGCACACGGCTGGCTCCTATTTAAGGGATTGTCCACTAGGACTCCGAGATCCCTCTCACAGTTACTACTATTGAGCAAGGTACCCCCTATACTATACCTGTACATTTGGCTTTTCTTGCCTAAATGTAGAACCTTACTTTTTTCACCATTGAATTTCATTTTGTTACATAGCGCCCAGTGTTCAAGTCTGTCCAGATCCTCCTGTATCCTAAGCCTGTCTTCTGGAGTGTTGGCTATTCCTTTTTTCCAGGGGCTACAGCTGGAACAATACAAGGTGGTTTGGCCCAGGGGTCTTCAAACTTGGCCCTTTTATGACTTGTGGACTTCAACTCCCACAAGTCCTCAAGTCATAAAAGGGCCAAGTTTGAAGACCCCTGGTTTAGCCCTATGCAGCGTTTCTCAGCCTTGTCCACTTTTAAGAGGGGTGGACTTCAACTCCCATAATTCCCCAGCCAGCAAGGCAAAACTGGCTGGGGAATTCTGGGAGTTGAAGTCCACAAAAGTGGCCAAGATTGGACACTCCTGATGCGGGGTGGGCTAGAAGACCTCCAAGGTCCCTTCCAACTCTTGTTATTCTGCATTCTGCATCCTACAACGGACATCGACATTTCTCTTGCTAAATGAGACCGTTAAGTGAGGTTTGCCCCATTTTACAACCTTCCTTGTTCCAGTTGTTAAGTGAGTCACTGCTGTTGTTTAGTTGGGAACACGGTTGTTAAGTGAATCCGGCTTCCCCATTGGATTTTGCTCGTCAGACGGTTGCAAAAGGGGATCGCAGGATCTCCGGACACCGTCATAAACACGAGTCAATTGAAAAGTGTTTGAATCTTGATCACGTGACCAGGGGATGCTGAAATGATAGTAAGTGTGAGAAACGGTCCTAAGTCACTTTGACTTCGAATGTTCGCGAAATGAACAGTTCTTTGTCGAGGGCTATCTGTGTTTTATTCTTGATTTCCAGAAAGGATCCCCGTTTGGGTTGTCTGTAAAAAGTAGAGGCTTCCAGTGACCCAAACAATATATTTTTTTTATTACAGCCACCAAACAGACAAAAGGTTACAGGACAACGGGAATTAAACTCCGAGGGAGAGCACACAGCCACTCGGTTCTGTATTTAAAAATATAGAGACTTTTCTTCTTTCAAATATAGTTGTACAGGTGTTTCCTGGCAGAGCTTTGGAGAGCTTAACAAACGTACAAAGACACAGCCACAAACACACCACACGGGAGGCTGGTTTCCTAGCATACCGAACACACTGCCCCACCAAATTCCAGTCCCACCGAGACGTGACAAATTCGACAGGCACAACGGCCCCCTTTGCCCATTTTTTGAACCCGGCGCTCTCGGTTGGCCCCACCCACCCCGCCCAGACTCACCCCAGAGGGTCTTTGAAGAGGTTGCTTCAAAGCCAAACTCAAGGCGGCGAGGAGGCACTGCCGGTTTGCACACTCGGCTGCGGACACGGCTGCTTTAAAGAGCACCTGGCTGTCCTCGGCTTTGCAAGGTGGCCGACATAAAGCAAGTCCGTGGCAGGGGAGACTGTGCAGTCTCAACCCAGAGGGTTAGGAGATTCTAGGGTCCTTAAGTTGCTTCAAGTCCAAACCTGAGGCTGTGAGGATGGACTGCCAATTTGCAGGTTGGCTGCTGACACGGCTGCTTTAAAGAGCCCCTGGGACCGGCTGTCCTCGGGACAAGCGGTTTACAAGGTGGCGGACATAAAGCAAGTCCGTGGCATAAAGCATTCTGGAACACTTAGGAAGGCACCCCTCAAGTCTTACAGCCCCGAAAGACAAGCCAACTTTTGAAAGAGAACCCCCAAATGTTGCAGAAGAGGGCGTTGCATATGACTTAGTGTCTCTCCCCCCCACATATGCTGAAGGATCTTGAGGAGGCGGATTATCTGAAACAGATCCTCTTGCTTTCAAATAATTCAGATTGTCTGCCCAGATTTATTTATTACGCTGCTGGAACCGAGGTCTACCTCCAGGGTATATCAGTGACAAGGGGGAAGGGGTTTCCCCAGATTTTCCTGTCTGGGGACCCCCAAGCCTGGGGCTGTGTTTGCCCTACCAGAGGTCATCAGCAATGCCATTGGGCCAAACTCAAGGGCAGAAGATCCTTCTTCCACCTTTGCTGACTTTACGCCCCACTTGTCATCTACTCCTCTTCACCCCCCCTCTCTCGCTCTCTCTCTCTCTTCCTCCCTCTCTCTCTCCATCCCATCTCAGTTCTTCAGGAAAGTGCTAGTTCTTCTGGCACAGCGAAGAGACCCTGGGGCAGAGAAGTTTCACTTTTTCACAAGAGTTGGAAAGGGACCTCGGAGGTCATCTAGTCCAACCCCCTGCTCAAGCAGGAGACCCTGTACCATTCCGGGCAAATGGCTGTCCAGTCTTTTCTTAAAAACTTCCAGAGATGGAACACCCACAACTTCTGGATAGCAGTCGTTCTACTGATTGTTCTGTTAGGAAATTTCTCCTTGGTTCTAGGTATAGAACTGATGAGTGCAGAGAAAAGGAACAAAAATGATTAAGGGACTGGAGGCTCAGACCTATGAAGAACGGTTGTAGGAATTGGGGATGTCTAGTTTAAAGAAGAGAAGGACGAGGGGGGACAGGTTAGCAGTGTCCCAATCTCTCAGGGGCTGCTCCAAAGAAGAGGGAGTCAAGCTATTCTCCAAAGCACCAAAAGGCAGGAGAAGAAGCAATGGATAGAAACTCGTCAACTAAGGAGAAATTTACTGACAGTCAGAACAATTAGTCAGTGGAACAACCTGCCTCCAGAAGCTGTGAATGCTCCATCACTGGAAGTTTTCAAGAAGAGATTGGTCAATCATTTGCCCGAAGTGGTAGAGGGTCTCCTGCCTGAGCAGGGGGTTGGACTAGATGACCTCCAAGGTCCCTTCCAAGCTCTTCTCCAAAGCGCCTGAAGGCAGGAGAAGAAGCAACAGATGGAAACGAATCAAGGAGAGAAGCAACCTAGAGCTAAGGAGAAACTTCCAGACCGTGAGAACAATTAACCAGTGGAACTACCTGCCTCCAGAAGTTGTGAATGCTCCAACAGTGGAGGCTTTTATGAAGAGACTGGTTAAACACTTGTCTGGAATGGGACAAGGTCTCCTGCTTCAGCAGAGGGGGTGGATTGGAAGACCTCCAAGGTCCCTTCCAACTGTGTTATTCTGTTATAGGTTGGTTCTCTCCTTGATTCGTTTCCATCCATCGGGGCTGCTCCCAGCCAGGATGAAGTTTGGACTGATGGAGAACCCAGCTCCCGGATTGTCCTGGAGAGAGGCGTCTAGGAATGCTCTCTCCTAAGCAAGGACTGGCACAAGAATCATAGCTTATGTTAACTTGGCTTGTTTGGGAACAGACTGAAGACCGGTGTTTTTGAATCCAGGTTGAGTGTTCACACAATGTCCTCTCCACCATGCTCAACGTTCTCCAGGGTGGAGATGCTGCAAATGGCATCTCAGTGGAGCCCGCCCACCCACCCTAGCGCTGTTATAAACCAGGTTCCTGGGTGTGCCGAGCAAGGACCTACTCAGCACAAGAAACTTCCAGAAGCTGTGAATGCTCCAACGCTGGACGTTTTTAAGAAGAGACTGGGCAGCCATTTGTCTGAAATGGTCTAGGGCAGGGGTAGGCAACCTTGGCTCTTTTATGACTCGTGGACTTCAACTCCCAGAATTCCTGAGCCAGCGTGGGGGAACTATGGCCCCCTCATGACTCGTGGACTTCAACTCCCAGAATTCCTGAGCCAGCGTGGGGGAACTATGGCCCCCTCATGACTCGTGGACTTCAACTCCCAGAATTCCTGAGCCAGCATGGGGGAACTATGGCCCCCTCATGACTCCTGGACTTCAACTCCCAGAATTCCTGAGCCAGCATGGGGGAACTATGGTCCCCTCATGACTCCTGGACTTCAACTCCCAGAATTCCTGAGCCAGCATGGGGGAACTATGGCCCCCTCATGACTCGTGGACTTCAACTCCCAGAATTCCTGAGCCAGCATGGCTCAGCTTGGAAACCTCTCCCTTTCCCCTCAGCGTGGCTGGCTCAGGAATTCTGGGAGTTGAAGTCCACCAGTCATAAAAGAGCCAAGGTTGCCTACCCCTGCGCCAAATGCCTGAATTTTGATCACGTGACCGTGAAGAAAAAATATTTAAATATTTAAACCAGGGGTCTTCAAACTTGGCCCTTTTATGACTTGTGGACTTAAACTCCCAGAATTCCTCAGCCAGCCACACTGAGGGAAAAGGCAGAGGTTTCCAAGGTGAGCCATGCTGGCTCAGGAATTCTGGGAGTTGAAGTCCACGAGTCATGAGGGGGCCATAGTTCCCCCATGCTGGCTCAGGAATTCTGGGAGGTGAAGTCCACGAGTCATGAGGGGGGCATAGTTCCCCCATGCTGGCTCAGGAATTCTGGGAGTTGAAGTCCACGAGTCATAAAAGAGCCAAGGTTACCTATCCCGAACTAGGCAGTTCTTACATGAATGGCACCTGATTTTACCACAGCTGTTAAGTGAATCACACGGTTGTTAAGTGAATCCAGTCGCCCCATTGATTTTATTTGTTGGAAGCCGTCTGGGATGATCGCAGATGGGGATCACACGACCCCAGGATGCCGCAACCGTCGTAAATACGAGCCAGTTGCCAAGCAGATGAATTTTGATCAGGGGATGCTGTAAGTCAGGGGTAGGCAACCTTGGCTCTTTTATGACTTGTGGACTTCAACTCCCAGAATTCCTGAGCCAGCATGGGGAAACTATGGCCCCCTCATGACCGGTGGACTTCAACTCCCAGAATTCCTGAGCCAGCATGGGGGAACTATGGCCCCCTCATGACTGGTGGACTTCAACTCCCAGAATTCCTAAGCCAGCATGGGGGAACTATGGCCCCCTCATGACTGGTGGACTTCAACTCCCAGAATTCCTGAGCCAGCATGGCTCAGCATGGAAACCTCCCTTTCCCCTCAGCATGGCTGGCTCAGGAATTCTGGGAGTTGAAGTCCACGAGTCATGAAGGGGCCAAGGTTGCGTACCCCTGCTGTAGGTCATGTGTGAAAAAGGGTCGTAAGTGTCATTTTTCAGTGCCATTGTAACTTTGAACGGTTGCTAAGCCAACAGTTGTAAGTCGGGTCTACATGTACCATCCCAGTTGTTGGTCCAGTCTTTTCTTGACAACCTCCAGAGATGCAACGCCCACAACTTTGGGAGGCAAGCTTTAAAGAAACCCGTTCTCTGCCCTTCGCTGTTGATGAGAAAAGGCTGGTGGAAGAAACCACATTTCAGCAAAAAAGAAAATTAGGGATCTGACTTGTGTCACAAAGTGTGCAGAGTAACACAAGTTGGACTTGGCTCCTTAGCACGGATTGTTCTCCTCACAAGCAGCTCAGCTCTACCAGGTCCAAAGTACACAGCCCTACCGACAGAGAGTTGTGATCTTTTTTCACACTTACGACGTGGCAACTTCCCTGCGGTCATTGGATCAAAATTTGGCCGCTCGACAACTGACTCATATTTACGACGGTTGCAGAGTCCCGGGATTACGTGATCCCCCTTTTTTGCGACCTTCTGGCAAGCAACGTCAATGAGGGAGCCGGATTCACTTAATCACCATGGCAAGCAAGGTTGTAAAATGGGGGGCAAGTCTCACTTAACAACAGTTTCGTTTAGTAACATAAATTTTCTGCTCAATTGTGGTTGTAAATCCAGCACTAGCTGTATGAGGCTCTTGTCCTGAGCAGGGGGTTGGACTAGAAGACCTCCAAGGTCCCTTCCAGCTCTGAGTCTATGTTGTATGAAGAGAAGGACGAGGGTGTGTGTGTGACATGATAGCAGCCTTCCGATATCTCAGGGGCTGCCCCAAAGAAGAGGGAGTCAAGCTATTCTCCAAAGCCCCTGAAGGCAGGACAAGAAGCAACGGGTGGAAACTAATCAAGGAGAGAAGCAACCTGGAACTAAGGAGAAACTTCCTGACAGTTAGAACAATTAACCAGTGGAACAACCTGCCTCCAGAAGCGGTGAATGCCCCAACACTGGAATTTTTTGAGAAGAGACTGAACAGCCACTTATCTGAAATGGTATAGGGTTTCCTGCCTGAGCAGGGAGTTGGACTAGAAGACCTCCAAGGTCCCTTCCAACTTTATTATTATCATTGCTATTTTCATGTGGGACCTGAACACCCCTTAAAGTGTATCCCAAATCTGTGGGTCTCCCTAAAACTGCAGGAAGTGTGTGGGGAGAGGCCTATATACCAACCTTCCCATCCTGGGACACCTGTATATGCTGGATTTCGACTCTCAGAATCCTTGGTCAGCACGAGCCACAAATGGCTGGGAAAAGTGCCCAACGTGATAAGAAATTTGAGCAACCATTTGGAATTGGTTCCTAACTTATCTCATGTTTTGTTCATGTTTAATATTTTGCTTTTGCGATGTTCTAAGCCAGCGGTCCCCAACCTTTTGGGCACCAGGGACCGGTTCCGTGGAGAGAAGTTTTTCCACAGACTGGAGAGTGCGTGGTTTTGTGTGTTGCCTGCATCCTGTGGATGTGGCTTTGCTTGTTTGTGTGGACTGGTTGCTGGCATGCTGTGGCCCAGGACCAGTCCACGGACCGGGGGTTGGGGACCCCTGTTTTAAATCACCAAGATCCACCTGACCATGAGATGGGCGACATACACATTTGATAACTCAAGTAGAAATAAATAAATCAACCCTTCCAGCAAATCTCTGCGAACGAGAAATCCCACCGGCCGCCATTACAGATGGGCGCCAGTCTGGTGTCACAGAGACACTGGCTATTAGAGGTAGTCCCCGACTTACGGCCACAGTCGAGCCATCATTTCAGTTGTTAAGCTGTTGCAGTTGTTAAGTGAGTTTGGCCCCATTTTTACGACCTTTCTTGTCGCAGTTGTTAAGTTAGTCACCCGGTCGTTAAGTGAATCTGGCCTCCCCCATGGACTTGGCTTGTCAGAAGGCTGGAAAGAGGGATCACACAATCCTGGGACGTGGCAACGGTCCTAAATACGAGTCAGTTGCCAAGCATCCGAATTTTGATCACGTGACCCTGGGGATGCCGCAACGGTTGTAAGCGTGAAAAATGGTTGTACGTTAATTTTACAGTACTGTTGTAACTTCAAACAGTCACTAAAGGAATGGTTATAAGCCGAGGACTACCTGTATTTACAGAAGAATTTAGCAGCGTTAACGGGCTGAAGGTCTGGTTTAACCTTTTGCTTTTCGCAGCTTAGTGTACGGAATCAAGGCGACCCGTTTGGTGGTATCATCATCCTGTTTTCTGAACAGGCAGAGAAATGGGTCAGTACAGGGACCGTGTTTTGCAGGTCGTGTGAACACAGCCACAGTGTCATTTGGGAAAGAGCTGGGCGGGTTGTGTAGAAAAATATCCAGCCATTAAACAATCTCTGCTGTAAACTTTTTCTGGAGCAGAGCAAGTGGTTAAAATACATCACTTTGGCTCTCCCCAGGTACTCACAGATTACCTGGGAGCAGATGTGAGTCTTTTCATCCCATCAAGACATTCTCCATATGACTTAGTGACTAGCTTTTATTCTTGGGCATAACCCACTAGACAACATGACCTCTCGGCTTTCCCTAACGGAAATTAGCTTCGCACATGGTCCCAAGCCAGGATTGGCTTCCTCATGATTCAATGCAAACCCACACAAACTGCACAAACAAGCCTGCCGTATAACAGTTTAGTGTGATGAGTGAAGCCGGTCAGCATGTGGCTTGGTCCCAGCGAAAGGGATCTTAAGAGAGTTTACATTCCTTCGCAAGAGTGCCCCATCCAGCCACTGCTTTTGCTCACGGATGGTTGTAAATAGGGGGTCTTTTGCTAGCTTGGATGAAATGGCAGCCACAGAATTTAAGACAGTGTGATATTGGTTTACCCATTTTTCCCCCTCCCCATCTCAAAGGGATGTGGAGTTTAATCTCCATCTAGTCAGTTTCTCTACTCCCCTTGATTGTTTGTCTTACACATTACAAGCAAACAATGGAAACCCAAAGGAGGCACATTTTCCTAGGCCGGTACCATAACCACGGTCCATGTCCACGCCTTGAACTACTCAAGGGTTGCATCAAGCTGGTAGCTTGACATTCTTGTTTACTGGATGGGCAAAAGTAGCAACCAGGTGGGGGGGGGCACACAGTATGCTGGAGCCTGCTCCATGTTTAGCCTCTCCAGGGTTAGCATCGCCGAAGAGAGCAACCCACCACTGGAACTCCTAAACCGATCAACCAAGACAGCAGCGTTCCACGTTTGCCAAAAGTGAACATAGTGCAAAGCGAAAGAAAACAAACTTAAGGGCTTCTTTGACCCCAGGGAGGAGACGGCAGTTTGCTCCATGTGAGGTATATCTCTGCCTTCTCGTCATCTTTGTTCCCAGGAGCATTTTCCAAAACGCAGAGGGCGGAGTGGGCTCAGAGCAAACGGTTGAGAAAGTCTCACAAACGCGACGGGGGCGAGCGACGTGTCTGCGGGCACCCTTGCGCGCCGCGCTCACGATTCGACACATTTCACAACATTCTTGGAGGGGAAGGGAATGACACCCGAGTCCTCTGTCTGTCTTGCGGAAACATTTCTGGAAAGAAGGGCTGGCACCGAGGGGGCAGGTGGAACCCCCGACTACATTTCCTCTGGCGTGGGTGGCTCCAGGGTTGCGTTCCCAGATATTGGCCAAATGGTGCAGCATCGTGTTGTATCTGCAGACAGGACGTAATCTGAGGCAAGGTTCGCCAAGGCTTAGCCTCGGAAGAGGCGTCGTGACAGTATAGAATCTCCGAACAAAGTGCTGATGGTGCTTTTTTCCTTTCTCCTATGGTACACCAACTAGCTCTACTAGACTGAGGGTTGGGGGAAGAGAGCAGTCTGAACAGCGGACGGGATGAGGAGGCTGGCCTACAGTTTGCGTTATAAAACCCAATGAAATGGCAGACCTTTGCAGGAAGGGCCGTTCCAAAATGATGCCAATTACAAAGGTGATTGGGTGTGTTCTCTCTTCACTAGAAACACAAGGGTAGTTTGACTAAGGATAACACCTGTACCAAAAGGGTAGGCGGTAGTGATGGTGGCGTGAAGCGAGCTTGCCAGTGAAGTGATTTGCAAACCCTATGTCTATTGTTGAATTGGGGTCATACTAGAAAGCAGTGGGCTTCATGTTATTCTAGCAAGCCTGCCCCCCCCCCCAAATGTCCAGATCAGGATTTGGGGTTCTGCAAGACTTCTGCACCATCTTAGATACCTTTAGAGGAGAATATATATGGCTCAGGACTGATCTATGGGAGTCCTTGGTGGTCTTTGAGCTTAGTGGTTTTCTTGGACACATTTCATGACCCAACCAGGTAACATCATCAGTGTTAGAAGGGAGTGGGATGTGTGAGGAGGAGGAGGACGACAATGATGACTGTGGGATCTTTGATGCTCTCAGAGTTTGGTGGTTTTCTTGCAGACGTTTCATTGCCCAACTAGGTAACATCATCAGTGCTAGAAGGGATGAGGTTTGCGAAGTGGGGAGGAGGAGGAGGAATAGGAGAAGGAAGAGGAGGAGGAGGAGGAGAAGAAGGAAGAGGAGGAGGAGGAGGAGGAGGAGAAGAAGATGGTGGTGGTGGAGGAGGACGAGGACGATGACAATGACTGTGGGGTCCTTGGTGCTCTCTGAGCTTGGTTGTTTTCTTGCAGAAGTTTCATTGCCCAACTAGGTAACATCATCAGTGCTAGAAGGGATGAGGTTTGCGAAGTGGGGAGGAGGAGGAGGAGGAGGAGGAGAAGGAGGAGGAGAAGAGGAGGAGGAGGAAGAGGAGGAGAAGAAGAAGAAGAAGGTGGTGGTGGTGGTGGAGGAGGACGATGACGACGACTGTGGGGTCCTTGGTGCTCTCTGAGCTTGGTTGTTTTCTTGCAGAAGTTTCATTGCCCAACTAGGTAACATCATCAGTGCTAGAAGGGAGTGAGCTTTGCTCTCTGTTTTATCTCTCTTAGATCTGCGGTCCTCAACCTTTCTGGCTCCACAGACTGGCAGTGGCAGCGGTGGTGGTGGGGAGGAGAGGGGATGACTTTGCACGCGTGCTCGCTGCTTTTGCAAATGGAGCTTTGCGTACTTGCCCACCACTTGCGTGGCCCGGTTCCCAATGGGCCGCAGACTGGGTCCAGACTGTCGACTGTGGGTTGGAGACCCTTGTCTTAGATAACAAGAAACAAGGGAAAGAAGCCACCAGTTTGCAAGGAGACAGAAGATGAAGTCAGACCTCTGGAAATCTCTCTCTCTCTCTGTGTAGTGTGTGTGTGTAGAAAAGGGGACCAGGGGAATTTGGGGAGCTGCTATTGCACACATCTGCCTCCTCTCTGCAAAGCAGATAAGAGTCCTTCTCCTACTGCAGTGGTTTCCAATCTTGGCCGCTGGAAGATGGGTGGACTTCAACTCCCAGAATTCCCCAGCCAGCCATGCTGCAAGGCAGGCTCCTGTAAGGTGAAGAACATGGACGGATCTGGACTTAAGCAGGACGGGAGATGATTGCGGGAAGGTGAGGTAGACTCAGGGCTGGTTAGAGAATGACACTTGGAAAAAGCAGGAAAGAGAGACGAGGGAGGGCGCGACAATGGAGGGACGTTTTCTGGATCACTCCAAAACATTCAGATGTTAAGAGGAGGGAGAAGGGAGTCAGCCAATCGTGTGGGAAACATGACACATGTTTCCTAAAGCCAAGTTTGAGTTTTCAAGAGAGCATCCCTGAAAGGAGACGGTTTCTCAGCAAGGAGAAGACGGTCCTGTCCTGTCCACGCTGTGCCAGGGCCACCACAGCAATGGCTTCTCACAAGTTATTTTGCATAAATCAAGATCCAGCACATCGGGATGCCCGGTCAAGTCGACCCACCCGTGCGCTAAATAAATAAGGTAACAGGAAAGAGAAATTCAAGTTGTGCGTACGGGATTTACAATCGTGGTCCCCTACACCCTGAACGCTCCGAGGGCGACAAAGCAGATGTACGTGCACATGACAGAGTTGGTTGGGTGGGGAAGAAGGAAGAGGTTATGGCTGAGAGCAGGTGCTGCTCACGTTGGTGACTGACCGGCAGCTGATCTTCCGGATCGAGTGCAGGGCGACTGTGCAACAGCCCCGCAGCAGAGAGCTGATGTTGTAAATGGGTTGCCCCTGCCTCCGCTGCGAACGGCACAGCCAAGCGACCGTAGGCACTGCAGGCACAACCACCGCCAAGAGATCCACAAGGAAATGGCGGCTCCAGTAAGTTTTGGGCTCGGCCGAAGAGTCCACTGGGGCTGCCGCCCCTGCGGTGTCCTGTCCTGGCTCGGTTGCCTCATCTTCAGGGCTGCAGACGATGCTCACGGATGGGCTGGCGCTGCAAGGTTGATGCACAGCCGGGTTTCGCGAGGCCGGCTGGCCATCGGGCTTCTCGGTGGGTTCTCCAGCATTGACCACGACAGCAGAGACGGGTTCGAGGGTTGTCCTGTCTGTGTGGTTTGAGCAGTTGGGGACACAACCCTCTGAGCTGGTGGGCTCGGCCACCTCTTCAATCTCAGAGGGCCACTCCGAGGTAGGACTGGCGAGGCTGCCCGCTTGAGACTTCATGACCTTCTCCAAGATGGTGTCCAGATCTGGCTGGTAATGTCCGAAGTCTGTCTGGATGGCTTGTTCCTGCATGCAGCTAGCTTGTACGGCGGCCTCCACGCTCTGCTGAGATCCCGTTAGTTTCTCGTACGTGGAGCTGGTGGGCATCTGGGACCCCAGGGTGTAGGAGGTGTGTAGGGACGAGGCATCGTCAGGACCACACTCCACACCTGAGGACAGGAGGCTGCTGTGGTCCAACAAATCTGTCCGGCTCAAGTTCTCTGCAGCCATGAAGCCGCTATCAGCTCCGTCGTCCACGGAGATGGTTTGAGAGCCGCCCATGTTCCTGTCCGTCGCTCCCTGGTCACTCAGCTTGGTGTACGTGGAACTGCGGGTGAGCGAGCGTGCAGGAGATCCCCCAGCTGACTCGGTGTGCCCTTCCTCTTTGACCGTCCCATTCTGCGCAACCTCCATGCTGTGCAGCAGCGTCTCCAGCTTCCTGTTCTGAATGTTGATGTCTACAAAGTACTTCTGGAGGCCTTTGTCTTTCTCGATCAGGTTATTCTTGACGGTGTCGATGACCTGCTTGAGCTGCTTAATCTCCTTCCGGGCTTCTTTGAGAGCCAGCTGAGCCTCCACTCGGTGACATTCTTCTTCAATCCAGTCTTCTTGCATCCTTGAGAGTTGGGTCTTCAGGTCTTCAATCTCGCCATCCCTGCAGTGACAAACAAGTAGTAGATGGTCAGTGGGCTGATCGCAACATATATTACCGCATTGGGTGCCAAAACACATTATTAGGGTTGGGTTAAATTCTACATACAGGGCAGTGCTGATGTCTTTGCTTGTTTTCTGGAACCCTCTCTGCACTTACATGAGAGTATAACGCACACAGTGCTCAATAGAGCTTCTGCTAGGCACATGATTGTAGTTCAGAGACTCTATTTCAGTGATGGCGAACCTTTTAGAGACCGAGTGCCCAAAAACTGGCCCCGCCCCTGCTCCACCCCCTGCCCCTGCTCCGCCCCCCCATCCCCTGCCCCGCCTGCCTGCAGGGCCACTCACTGCCTCCAGGGCCCGCCACAGATCACCCAGGTAGCCCAGCAGCGCTATGGTGGCCATGTCCTCTGCCCGCGCCCTGCAGCATCAACTGTGCACGATGGGGCGTGAGGGCAGAGTCTTGTCTACGCTGCCTGGCTGCCATGTCCTTGGCTGTGCTGCTCCACGTGGGCCACGCTCGGGGGCGACTCTCCTTCAGGGGGGCTGCTGGAGAGGAGGGGCTCACGGGGGGAGGCGAGGCTGGGGCAACGGCACATGTGCCCACAGAGAGGGCTCTGAGTGCCGCCTCTGGCACGCGTGCCATAGGTTCGCCACCACTGCCCTATTTGATAATCCAAGTAGTCCTTGACTTACAACCACAGGGACTAACACCAGGCACCCAAGGAGAAAACAATATCCTAATCAAGGAACTACCAAAGAGTAAACTGTAGGTACCCCCACCAACACTGGCAGGGCAAGCTACTGTACATAAAGAGGGAGCAAACTCCACACTTACTCACACTGATGATGTTCCCTAGCTGGGTCATGAAACATTTGCAAGAAAATAACCAAGCTCAAAGTGGCTGAATATACTGAATCTGTAATTTTGACTGACTGATCAATTGACTTTTGAATTAAAACATTGATGAAAGATTAATCGAAGGGGGGTGACAACATAGATATCACATATGTATCAAAAAAAGGACAGGATGCCACATTCAATATTTTCTCCTGAAGGACTTAGCCTGGAAAATCAAGGGCCTCCAGAAGGGAGGGAAAGCCCCCTTTCTCTGCCCCGGATGCTCACCTGTCCTGCAGCCTCTCGTGAGTGTCCCTCAGCCTGGCCCGCAGGTGCCGGATGCAGACCTCTTTCTGCTGGAGGGGGGTGAGATATTGCTCAGGGGTCGGGGGCTTGATCCCATGGTTGTCACTACAGAGGAGGTACTTGACGGGGCGCCTGGAAAGAGAGGGAGAGGTAACTAACAGCGTTCCTTCCTTCCTCATCAAGATCAACCTCCCACGCTATCATCTTTCTTTCTTTTCTTTCTTTCTGTTCCTTGTTCCCTCCCTCCCTCCCTTTCTTTCTATCCCCTCTCTTCTTTCTTCCTCCCTTCCTTTCTTCCTTCCTCCTCCTCCCCTTTCTTCCTTCCTCCTCCCTCCCTTCTTTCTATCCCCTCTCCTCCCTTCTTCTTTCTTTCTCTTCTTCCCTTTCTTTCTTCCTCCCTCCCTCCCTTTTCTTTCTAGCCCCCTTCCTTCCTCCCTTTTCATTCTTCTTTTCTTTCTTTCTTTCTTTCTTTCTTTCTTTCTTTCTTTCTTTCTTTCTTTCTTTCTTTCTTTCTTTCTTTTTCTTCCTTCCTTCCTTTCTCTTCCTTTCTTTCTTCCTTCTTCCTTCCCTCCCTCCCTCCCTTTTCTTTCTCTGCCGTCTCTCCTTCCTTCCTCCTCATCAAGATCAACCTCCCACTCTATCATTTTTCTTTCTTTTCTTTTTCTCTTCCTTGTTCCCTTCCTTCCTCCCTTTCTTTCTATCCCCTCTCTCTCCTTCCTTCCTTCCTCCTTTCCTTTCTTCCTTCCTCCTCTTTCCCTTTCTTCCTTCCTCCTCCCTTCCTTTTCTTTCTATCCCCTCTCCTTCCTTCTTCTTTCTTTCTTCCTTTCTTTTCCTTCTTCCCTTTCTTCCTTCCTTCCTCCCTTTTCTTTCTAGCCCCCTTCCTTCCTTTTCATTCTTTTTCCTTTCTTTCTTTCTTTCTTTCTTTCTTTCTTTCTTTCTTTCTTTCTTTCTTTCTTTCTTTCTTTCTTTCTTTCTTTCTTTCTTTCTTTCTTTCTTTCTTTCTTTCTCTTTCTTTCTCTTCCTTTCTTTCCTCCTTATTCCCTTCCTTCCTCCCTCCCTCCCTTTTCTTTCTATGCCATCTCTCCTTCCTTCCTCATCAAGATCAACCTCCCACTCTATCATTTTTCTTTCTTTTCTTTTTCTCTTCCTTGTTCCCTTCCTCCCTCCCTTTCTTTCTAACCCATCTCTCTCCTTTCTTCCTTCCTCCTCCCTCCCTTTTCTTTCTTTCCCCTCTCCTTCCTTCCTTCCTTCCTTCCTTCCTTCCTTCCTTCCTTCCTTCCTTCCTTCCTTCCTTCCTTCCTTCCTTCCTTCCTTCCTTCCTTCCTTCCTTTCTCTTCCTTCTTCTCTTTCTTCTTTCCTCCCTCCCTTTTCTTTCTATCCCCTTCCTTCCTTCCTTCCTTTCTCCCTCCCTTCCTCCCTTCCTTTGAATTCCATGGATCTGCAAGGAGGTTTGTCCACTTTTCCCCACCTGTTCACACAATGGGGTGACCTTGCTGCCCCTCCTTTCAGCCAATTGCATTGCTACCTCTGCCAGACTCGGGTGTGCTCGATGCATAAGCTGTGCTTGGTTCTAAAGATGCTCCCTTTTTTTTTTCTAGGTTTCCAAGAGGTGGGGGGAAAAGCCACCATCCTGGTCTTCTCCTCGCTCTAGAGCAGTGGTTCTCATCCTGTGGGTCGGGACCCCATTTGGGGTCGAACGACCATTTCACGGGGGTCGCCAAACGCAGTCCGTCATTTTTTCCCCCCTTTTCCTTAGCTGTGCTACTCCCTTTTATTCTATTGGCTTTTGAAAACCAATAGAATAGACTCTCTTGAATAGAGTCTGATTCTATTGGCTTTCCAAAGCCAATAGGAATTGTCCAGGCTGTCTCTGCCCTGCTGAGCCCGCCAAAAGTCCCATTCTGCAAACGGTGCTGCACCAGTTGAGTAGTCCTCGACTTACAACCGGTTGAGTAGTCCTCGACTTACGACCGGTTGGGGGGTCACGGCATTAAAAAGGTTGAGAACCACTGCTCTAGAGGGATTGATGAAGCAACACATAGGAGACAAAGGATGCAGAATGGAGGGTGGGATTGGAGAAGACCAGACAGATATATAGAAGGAAGACAGGTCTTTATCCTCACAACACGGAAGACACACGTCTAGTGGGGACTGGCCAGGCTCCGAATTTTATTGCCTCTCTCCCAAATTCATGGCCGGTCCCCAGAACCGGCCTTCTTCTCACCACAAAGTGAGGAAGACCTCTACAAGGGCAGAGCTCGTTCTGTGGTGGCCTCCCATCCACGTATTCGTCCTCAAGAGGGCCTGGCCTGGCCTCCAGAATAACTAAATTTCAGCACGCACTGAAGGCCGTTCCATTTTCCCAGGGTTTTACAGGCATTTTTTATTGCTTTTCTGTTGTTATTACATGCCAGAGCAGGCACAGTCTTATTGTGCTGAGGTAACTCAGGAGTAAATACACTGGTGTGTATTAAATGGTGGTTTATCATATACCATATTCGTGGCCAAAATTGTGGAAACGCCTTTGGGAAAAGTGTATTTTTGAGGTTGGATGGCTAATAACACCACTTTTTTTTTTGCAGTAGTACCATAAAATTATATATCAATGGAAAGATAATTTAATCAAGAATGTAATGCAACAAAGTTTGTTCAATGATCTGTACTGTATTCTATGAAAAGTTATAGCCAAATAACCAGAAAAAGGAAGCACAACTTGCTCAGGTTGATATCAGGTAGCTTTCCTTCATCCGATTGTAGCCAATGAGCGTGAGCGTTTAGAGAGCCAATCGGGTGCCATCTTGTTTTGGCCATGAGCCAATCAGATCATAATAGGATCCAGTGATTGATGTCCTGTATTGAAGCTGAGAGGAGGACATTGATCGGTGTGTTATGTGATCGCTATCAAGTCGGTTGGGGTTTTTTTGTATTCTTTCCTTGAGTGAGCTTGTAAAACGTAATAAAATTAAAATCATGGTGCGAAGAGTTGACCAGCCGCCCAGAAAGCGATGTAAAATAGTATTATTAAGTAAACGAGGCTACAGTTATAAAGAAATTAGAAGAAAAATGGGTGAGAACTTAACCAAAGGTGGCATTTCTACTGGACACTTTTCCCAAAAGGTTTCCACCATTTTGACCACTACTGTATCTACAATGTACACACTAGGAACAAAATACATACATGTGGTCATTCGGCAAACTCCAACACGCAGCAGTTACATCAGGAAACGGACGAGAGAGACTCTTCCCTTTTTTACTCAGGCTCTTAAAGGGACACAGACCCTGCTGAGTCATTCCTAACACTGCATCATTCATCTCCCATTAGACAAGCTGCTTAGCTTCTAAATCACTGCCTTGACATTACAGGTTGTCCTCGACTTACAAACAGTTCATTTAGTGACCGTTCAAAGTTACAGCAGCACTGCAAAAAGTGACTTGCGACCAGTTTTCACACTTACGGCCATTGCAGCATCCCCGTGGTCACGTGATCAAAATTCAGACACTTGGCAACTGATGGGCACAGGGTCCCAGGGTCACGTGATCCCTTTTTGTGACCGCCTGACAAGCAAAGTCAAGGGGGAAGCCGGATTCACTGAACGACCGTGTGACTAACTTAACCACTGTAGTGATTCGCTTAACCACCATTTGACTAGAAAGACCATTAAGTGGGGCAAACGTTTTTAAGAAGAGACTGGATAGCCACTTGTCTGAAATGGTATAGGGTTTCCTGCCTGAGCAGGGGTGGACTAGATGACCTCCAAGGTACCTTCCAACTTTATTATTATTATTATTATTATTATTATTATTAAAATTTACTTAACAATGTCTCATTTAACAACAGAAATTTTGGGCTGAACATACCTGAAGAGGATCAGTAGATTATCACAATTGGAAGTGAACTGCACCTCAAGTATAGGTAATCCTTGACTTATAACTATTTGTAAGTTTATTTATTGACCATTTATTTATTTATTGACCATTCCAAGTTACAACGGCACTGAAAAAAGTGCCCTATGGCTGTTTTTCACACTTACGGCCGTTGCAGCACCCCCAGGGGTCACGTGATCAAAATTCAGATGCTTGGTGACTGACTCACATTTATGACGGTTGCAGTGTCCGGGGTTGTGTGATCACCATTTGCCACCTTTGGACAAGCAAAGTCAATGGGGGAAGCCAGATTCACTTAACAACCCTATTACTCACTTAACAATGACAGTGATTCACTTAACAACCGAGGCAAGAACAGTGGTAAAATGGGGCACAGCTCACAGCTCTGCCTTGACATTGCTTATTTATTTATTTATTTATTTATTTATGAGACTTATATACCGCTTTAAGTGCAAGCACTCTCTAAGCGGTGTACACCAGTAAGCAATGTATATATATATTTACATTGCCCCCAACAATCTGGGTCCTCATTTTACCTACCTCGGAAGGATGGAAGGCTGAGTCAACCTTGAGCCGGTGAGATTTGAACCGCTGACCTGCTGAACAGAGTCACCTAAAGTGGCCTGCAGTACTGCACTCTAACTGCTGCGCCACCTCGGCTCAGAAGGTCGCCAAAGGGGATCACGTGACCCCAGGACACTGCAACCGTCACAAGTATGAGTCGGTTGCCAAGTGTCCAAATATTGATCCCATGGCCACAGGGATGCTGCAATGGTCGTTAAGTGTGAAAAACGATCATGAGTCGTTTTTCCCAGCATCTGTTGCAACTTTGAACCGTCACTAAATGAACGGTTGTAAGTTGAGGACTTCCTGTATCTGTTCTGGAACACTGCTTGCCAAAATGTGATTCATAGGCATGACGCATGGAAAGTGTACATTAGGAGAAGTGTGAACACACAGGTTACGTTTTGTGCGCTTCTTGGAGCTCTGCATCCCTTCGCACTGCTTTTACAGCCCTCTCTGAACGGTTTATAGAGTCAAGCCTGTTGCCCCCGACAATCTGGCTCCTCATTTTACTGACCTCAGAAGGATGAAAGGCTGAGTCTGCCTTGAGCCGGTGAGAATCGAACTGCAGGCAGTGGGCAGAGCCAGCCTGCAATGCTGCCTTGCAGTAGGTAGCATTGTAAACTGAAGCAAAACTGGGACAGTGTGGGGGTTAAAATCAGCAAAAATAGCAACAGCGAGAGCACTTAGGCTTATATATCGCTTCACAGTGCTTTACAGCCCTCTCTAAGCATATTGCCCCCAACAATCCGGGTCCTCATTTTACCGACCTCGGAAGGATGGGTGGCTGAGTCAACCTTGAGCTGGTCAGGATCGAACTGATGGCAGTCAAAAGAATTAGCCTGCAGTTCTGCCTTCTAACCACTGCGGCACCAGGACTCAGAGGAAGGAAAAAGAGACAAAAAGGAAAAGGAGGGAGGGAGGGAGGGAGGAAGGAAGGAAGGAAGGGGAGAGGGAAAGGAAGGGAAAGAGGAAGGCAGGGAGGGAAGGAGGGAAGAAGGAAGGAAGGAAGAAAGAAAGGAAGGAAGAGGAGAGGGGAGGAGAAGGGAAGAGAAAGGGAGGCAGGGAGGGAAGAAGGAAGGAAGGAAAGAAGAAAGGAAAGAAGGAAGGAGAGAGGGGAGGAGAAGGGAAGGAAAAGAGGGAGGCAGGGAGGGAAGAAGGAAGGAAGGAAGGAAGAAAGGAAGGAAGGAGAGGGGAGGAGAAGGGAAGGGAAGAGAAAGGGAGGCAGGGAGGGAAGAAGAAAGGAAGGAAAGAAGAAAGGAAAGAAGGAAGGAGAGAGGGGAGGAGAAGGGAAGGGAAAGAGGGAGGCAGGGAGGGAAGAAGGAAGGAAGAAAGGAAGGAAGAGGGGAGTAGAAAAGAAGGGAAGGGAAGAGAAAGGGAGGCAAGAAGGGAAGAAGGAAGGAAGAAAAGAAGGAAGGAAGGAAGGAAGGAAGGAAGGAAGGAAGGAAGGAAGGAGAGAGGGGAGGAGAAGGGAAGGGAAAGAGGGAGGCAGGGAGGGAAGGAGGGAAGAAGGAAGGAAGGAAAGAAGAAAGGAGAGGAGAAAGGAAGGAAGGAAGGAGAGAAGGGAAGGGAAAGGGAGGAAGGAAGGAAGGAAGGAAGGAAGGAAGAAAAGAAGGACGGAAGGAAAATGTTGCAATAGCCCTTAGACTTATATACTGCTTCACAGGGCTTTCCATCCCTCTCTAAGCGGTTTACAGAGTCAGCCTATTTGCCCCCCAACAATCTGGGTCCTCATTTTACCGACCCCGGAAGGACGGAAGGCTGAGTCGACCTTGAGCCGGTGAGACTCAAACGGCCGAACTGCAGGCAGGCAGACAGGCAGGCAGCCATCAGCAGAAGTAGCTGCAATACTCCACTTTAACCACTGCGCTGTGCTGTTGTCACCAGACTGGGCAGGCTGGCCCTTCGGCCTGGACCCGCGTACTCAGCGGCGCCCCCTGGCATTACCTTGGCGTGGGACTGCTGTCGCTGCCCTTACAGGAGCCGGAATTGCTGCTGCTGCTGAGCGAAGAGGTGCCGTAGGTGTCGCGCATACTGACGGGCGGGGAGGGGCGCCTGGAGGCAGGAAGAAGAAGCTGTTTCTCCGTCGGAGTGGCTGGGGCCGTTGCAGACTTATAGAGGGAGGCAGAGCCACTCCTTCCGTAAAACTCACGGCTTCCACAACCCGAGGGAACACAAATGCACAAGACAGGAGAAGAGAATCAAGGTAAAAAGTAGGACCGTGCAAACAGGAGATCACAAGGGAAGGGGGCTACAGCTTTTCTACAAGGAGCAACAGGGGGTGCATACGGGGGGGGGGGGTGGATGTGGGGGATCTATAGATCTCTCTCCCCTTCTTATCCTCCGTAACTCAGTTCTCCCCAAACGGGGCATCTTCCTATATGTGGATTGATCCCCAAAACTCTCAGTGATGGCCACGCACGCTCGGGAATTCCGAAAATTAAGTTATCACACACGGAAGGAAGAAAATCAAACTACCAATAATTAAGTTATGGCATAGGGAAGAGAGCAAATCGAACTACCAATAATAAAATTATCGCATAGGGAAGAGAGCAAATCAAACTTCCAATAACACAATGTCTACATGCAAATGTACACCGCAACCCATCCTTGGAATATACCAATTATTGTTCTTGCTGGTCATTGGATCCCCAAAAGGTGATTTGTAACCCTTTTTGGAAATGGGGCCAAAAAAATAAAAAATAAAAAAGGAAGGTCACCCAGCGATGTGGGGCAAATTCCTTGATATTTAATAAACTCAAAAGGTGAGGGGGGGGGGAAAGGCAAATAAAAATAGAGGAACTTGTTGGATCATGGGTGCCTACCATCTAACAGGGTTTTTCTTTGCAGGTTAAGCAACGTTGTGGAAAACGCAAAAAAGGGACGAGACGATTCAAGGAAGAAAACAAGAAAGAACAGAAAATCTAACCCTAGTTTATAGCATTTGACACAAATCATTTTCTTTGTCCTTGCAAATCATGTCCATCTACCACGGTGTTTTGCAACTATGGCAACTTTAAGGGCGATGGACTTCAGTCCACCCATCTTAAAGTAGCTAACTTTTATATAACATTTATATGTTGTTGTTGTTGTTAATTGCAAAGTCGTGTCCGACCCATCGCGACCCCATGGACCACGTTCCTCCAGGCCTTCCTGTCCTCTACATCTTCTGGAGTCCATTGAAGCTCACGCCTCCTGCTTCAGTGACTCCATCCAGCCATCTGATTCTCTGTTGTCCCCTTCTTCTATTGCCCTCCATCTTTCCCAGCATTAGGCCCTTCTCCAGTGAGTCCTTCCTTCTCCTTAGGTGGCCAAAGGACTTGAGTTTCCACTTCAGGATCTGGCCTTCTAAAGAGCAGTCGGGGTTGATCTCCTCCAGGACTGACCGGTTGGATCGCCTTGCAGTCCAGGGGACTCGCAGGAGTCTTCTCCAGCACCAGAGTTCAGAGGCCTCCATTCTTTGGCGCTCAGCCTTTCTTACGGTCCTTTCTTTTTTATAAGCCTTTCTTATGGTTTATATAATGTTTATATAAAGAGCCAGTTTAGGCTAGTGGTTAAGGCAGCCGGGAGATTCTAAGTCGAGAAACACTGGTTTAAATCTACTTCGCTCTACCCCTGAATCCACTGTTTCTTACTTCCTATGAGAAACTTAAAAACGATCAGTATAACTTCCATGAAGTGTTCAACCTTAATAGTTAATAACAGTAAATATTAAAAGTTCCACCCCCAGATAAGGAACTGGACAGAATCTCTGGAATCGCATGGAGGTTTTGCTACTTAAAACAGAAACTTTTAGCCTTATGTTGGTCCAAATTTTATTACTGCGTAACGTCAAGCTTGATTCGAAGAATTCTAAGCTTTGTTTCATTGTTGGCTTAGCTATCCAATTGTTCTGCTCTTTCAAAGAGAGTGCAACACAAGTTTATTTTATACACAAGGTATATTAACCCATAACGGTGTGGATGTAGTGTCATTGTTTATCCTTGTCGTTCTTTACTTCCCCCTTTTATTGGTATGACAAATTCCTTGTGTGTCTAATCACACTAGGCTAAATGAAGTATGGAATTGAATTGAATTTTAAATCTGTCCACTTCAATGGCAGAGGCAGTCTTCTGAGGAGGAAGGAGTATTAGGTATGTTCACCGTCTTTCCGTTATTTATACAAATAATACAGACAGGTAAGCAAATAAATAAATAAAATTAAAATAATAAAATAAAATAAAGTAAAAATAAAATAATAAAATAAAATAAAAATTAAATTAAATTAACTAACAATAATATAATATAATATAATAGTGTAATATATAATATATAGTATAGTATAGTATAGTATAATATAGCATAATATAGTATAGTATAATATAATATAGTATAATATAGTATAGTATAATATAATATAATATAGTATAGTATAACATAGTATAATATAGTATAGTATTAGTATAGTATAGTATTAGTATAGTATAATACAGTACAATATAGTATAGTATAGTATAGCATAATATAGTATTAGTATAATATACTATAATATAGTATAATATAGTATAATATAATATACTATAGTATAGTATACTATTGTTGTTGTTGTTAATTGCGAAGTCGTGTCCGACCCGTCGCGACCCCATGGACAATGTTCCTCCAGGTCTTCCTGTCCTCTACCATCTTCTGGAGTCCATTTAAATTCACACCTACTGCTTCAGTGACTCCATCCAGCCATCTCATTCTCTGTCGTCCCCTTCTTCTATTGCCCTCAATCTTTCCCAACATTAGGCTCTTCTCCAGTGAATCCTTCCTTCTCATTAGGTGGCCAAAGTACTTGAGTTTCAACTTCAGGATCTGGCCTTCTAAAGAGCAGTCGGGGTTGATCTCTTCTAGGACTGACCGGTTTGAACGCCTTGCAGTCCAGGGGACTCGCAGGAGTCTTCTCCAGCACCATAGTTCAGAGGCCTCCATTCTTTTGCGCTCAGCCTTTCTTATGGTCCAACTTTCACAGCCATACATTGCAACTGGGAAAACCATGGCCTGGACTATACGCACTTTTGTTGGCAGGGTGATGTCTCTGCTTTTTAGAATGCTGTTTAGATTTGCCATAGCTTTCCTCCCCAGGAGCAAGCGTCTTTTAATTTCTTGGCTGCAGTCCCCATCTGAGGTGATCTTTGAGCCCAGAAAAATAAAATCTGTCACTACCTCCATTTCTTCCCCATCTATTTGCCAGGAATTGAGAGGGCCAGATGCCATGATTTTGGTTTTCTTTTTTTTTTTTAAATTTTTAATTTTTTAATTTTTTATTCATAATACAATTAAAACAACAATGGACAAACATGACATTCCAGAGTGAATTTTCCTATCAGTTCCTATCATAGTACAAAGATTTTATACATTGTTCTTAACCTCTATATAAACCTCATCTTTTATACAATACAATTATATATACAATTATATGTACAATTATGTATATCTTTTAATTCTACCATTAGTTTGAAGTCCGAGCAGTTCTTAGTTCATACCAGTGGTAAAATTTGCCCCAGATTTCGAAGTATTCGTGTTCCGTTTTGTCTTTCATAATCATTGTAAGCCTGTCCATCTCAGCACATATTAGAATTTTATGCAGGATCTCTTCTTCCGTTGGGGTTCCCTTGTTCCTCCAATTTTGAGCAAAAACCAGCCTGGAGGCCGTTAAAATGTATAGCATTAAATAAAATACGCCTTTGTCATGTTTTTGCGATGATTTTGGTTTTCTTAATGTTGAGTTTCAAGCCAACTTTTGCACTCTCCTTCTTCACCCGCATCAAGAGGCTCTTTAGTTCCTCTTCACTTTCTGCCATTAGAGTGGTATCATCTGCGTATCTTAGGTTGTTGATATTTCTCCCGGCAATCTTAATTCCAACTTTTGATTCATCTAGCCCTGCCTTTCTCATGATGTGCTCTGCATATAAGTTAAATAGGCAGGGTGACAGTATACAGCCTTGCCGGACTCCTTTTCCAATTTTGAACCAATCAGTGGTTCCGTGTTCGGTTCTCACTGTTGCTTCTTGACCCGCATATAGGTTTCTCAGGAGACAAATGAGATGGTCTGGTACTCCCATCTCTTTAAGAACTTGCCACAATTTGTTGTGATCCACACAATCAAAGGCTTTTGCATAGTCAATGAAGCAGAAGTAGATGTTTTTCTGGAACTCCCTAGCTTTCTCCATGATCCAGCGTATGTTGGCAATTTGATCTCTAGTTCCTCTGCCTCTTCGAAATCCTGCCTGTACTTCTGGTAGTTCTCGATCCACATACTGCTGGAGTCTAGCTTGTAGGATTTTAAGCATAACTTTACTAGCATGTGAAATGAGTGCAATGGTGCGATAGTTTGAACATTCTTTGGCATTGCCTTTCTTTGGAATTGGAATGTAAACTGACCTTTTCCAATCCTGTGGCCACTGTTGAGCTTTCCAAATTTGCTGGCAAATTGAGTGTAGCACTTTTACTGCATCGTCTTTTAAGATTTTGAATAGCTCAGCTGGAATACTGTCACCTCCACTAGCTTTGTTGTTGCTCAGATTTTCTAAGGCCCATTTCACTTCACATTCTAGGATGTCTGGTTCGAGGTCAGTGTCCATCTCATTGTGGTTATCTGGGATGTTAAGCTCATTCTTGTATAGTTCTTCTGTGTAGTTTTGCCATCTCTTCTTAATCTCTTCTGCCTCTGTTAGGTCTCTGCCATTTTGGTCCTTTATCATGCCCATCTTTGCATGAAACGTTCCCTTCATATCTCCAATTTTCTTGAAGAGATCTCTGATCCTCCCTATTCTGTTGTTTTCTTCTATTTCTTTGCACTGTTCATTTAAGAAGGTATTCTTATCTCTTCTAGCTATTCTCTGGAATTCTGTATTCAATTGGGTGTATCTTTCTCTTTCTCCTTTGCCTTTCGCTTCCCTTCTTTCCTCAGCTATTTGCAAAGCTTCCTCAGACAGCCATTTTGCTTTCTTGCATTTTTTTTCTTTGGGATGGTTTTAGTTGCTACCTCTTGTACAATGTTGTGAACTTCCATCCATAGTTCTTCAGGCACTCTGTCTATCAGATCCAGTTCCTTAAATCTATTTGTCACCTCTACTGTATATTCATCAGGAATATGATTTAGTTCATACCTGAGTGGCCTAGTGCTTTTCCCTACTTTTTTCAATTTAAGCCTAAATTTTGCAACGAGAAGCTCATGATCTGAGTCACAGTCAGCTCCTGGTCTTGTTTTTACTGACTGTATACAGCTTCTCCATCTTTGGCTGCAGAGCACATAGTCAATCTGATTTCTATGTTGACCGTCTGGTGATGTCCATGTGTAGAGCCGTCTCTTGGGTTGTTGGAAAAGAGTGTTTGTTATGACCATCGTATTCTCTTGACAAAATTCTATTAGCCTGTGCCCTGCTTCATTTTGTTCTCCAAGGCCAAACTTGCCTGTTATTCCGGTTATCTTTTGGCTTCCTACCTTAGCATTCCAATCCCCCATGATGATAAGGACATCATTTTTTGGTGTTAATTCTATAAGGTGCTGTAGGGCTTCATAGAACTGGTCAATTTCATCCTCTTCAGCACCAGTGGTTGGGGCATAGATTTGGACTACTGTGATATTGAATGGTTTGCCTTGGATTCGAATTGAGATCATTCTGTCATTTTGGGGATTGTATCCCAGTATTGCTTTTCCTATTCTTTTATTGACTATGAAGGCTACTCCATTTCTTCTGAGGGATTCTTGCCCACAGTAGTATACCTGATGGTCATCTGAGTTAAATTCACCCATTCCTGTCCATTTTAGTTCGCTGATTCCTAAGATGTCGATGTTCAGTCTTGTCATCTCTTTTTTGACTACGTCTAGCTTGCCTTGATTCATGGATCTTACATTCCAGGTTCCTATGGAGAAAAAATCTTTACAGCATTGGATTTTCCTTTCACCACCAGATATATCCACAGCTGAGCGTCCTTTCGGCTTTGGCCCAGTCGCTTCATTCTTTCTGGCGCTACTAGTACTAGCCCTCTGCTCTTCCCCAGTAGCATATTGGACACCTTCCGACCTGAGGGGCTCATCTTCCAGCGTCATATCTTTTTTCCTTTTAGTACTGTCCATGGGGTTTTCATGGCAAAGATACTGGAGTGGTTTGCCATTTCCTTCTCCAGTGGATCACATTTTGTCAGAACTCTCTGCTATGACCTGTCCGTCTTGGGTGGCCCTGCACGGCATAGCTTATAGCTTCATTGAGTTACGCAAGCCCCTTCGCCACGACAAGGCAGTAATCCATAAAGGGGATAGTATACTATAGTATAATATAATATAGTATAGTATAATACAGTATAGTATAATATAGTATAGTATAGTATAATATAGTATAGTACAATATAGTATAATATAATATAGTATAATATAGTATATAGTATAGTATGCTATAGTATAATATAATATAGCATAATATAGTATCGTATAATATAGTATAGTATTAGTATAGTATAGTATAGTATAGTATAGTATAGTATAGTATAGTATAGTATAGTATTAGTGTAGTATAGTATAATATAGTATAACATAACATAACATAACATAACATAACATAATAAAATATAATAATAATAAAGTGGGTGGAATTTGATGCTCCATCACACCTGCCATTTTTTTAACCCCTCCATATGGGCACCTGAGAAGGACGGGACTCTTGTCTGCTGCCAGACGAGACGTGTTTTCGTGGGAAAGCTCTCCCGGGGGAAGTGCCAGAGGGAGGCTTTGCTTTGTGTGAATGGGCCAACTGCTGCAGGCACCCACCTTCCACGGGGAGGAGAAAGAAGGAAATCATATTCACCTTCGGGATCCCGTTGAGGGTCTTCTGCTTCCTGGCAAGGACATAGCAGTCACACCACAGGTTTTGGCAGTGAAGCCAAGGCCAGCTGGATGGGGAGAAGATGACAAGGAGAGAGGAAGAGGAAGATTCAGGGTGAGAATTAAGACCAGGCAGCTGTGAAATCTAGCAGACGGGCTCTGGGTTCAGATCTGGTCTTTCTCTTTCTTTCTTTCTTTCTTTCTTTCTTTCTTTCTTTCTTTCTTTCTTTCTTTCTTTCTCTTTCTTTCTTTCTTTCTTTTCCCTCTTCCTCCCTCCTTCTTTCTTTTTCTTCCTTCCTCCCCTTTTTTCTTTTTCTTCTCTCTTTCTTTCTTTTCTTTCTTCTTTTTCTTTCTCTTCCCTCTCCCTCTCTCCCTTTTTCTTCCTTCCTTCCCTTTTCCTTGCTTTTTCTTCTCTCCCTTTTTTCATTCTTTCTTTTTCTTTTCCCTCTCCCTCCCTTTCTTTTTCTTCCTTCCCTCCCTTCTCTCCTTCCTTCCTTCCTTTTTCTTTCTCTTTCTTTCTTTCTCTTTCCTCTCCCTCCTTCCCTTTCTTTTTCTTCCTTCCTTTCCTTTCTTTTTTCGTTCCTTTCATTTTCTTCTCTCCTCTTTCTTTCTTTCTCTTTCTTTCTTTCTCTTCCCTTTCCCTCCCTCCCTCTTTCTTTTTCTTCCTTCCTTCCCTTTTTCTTTTTTTTGCTTTCTTTTTCTTCCCTCCTTTCTTTCTTTCTTTCTTTCTTTCTTTCTTTCTTTCTTTCTTTCTTTCTTTCTTTCTGTCTGTCTGTCTTTCTTTCTTTCTTTCTTTCTTTCTTTCCTTCTCTCTTTTTCTTTCTTTCTTTTCCCTCTCCCTCCCTCCCTTTCTTTTTCTTCCTTCCTTCCTTCCCTTTCTTTTTTCTTTCCTTTCTTTTTCTTCTCTCCCTTTTTTCTTTCTTTCTTTCTTGGCAACTGACTCACGTTTACGACGGTCGCAGTGTCTCTGGGATCACATGATCCTCTTTTTTTTTTTATTGAAAAGTTTTTAAAAGTTTTACAAATAAGCAACCAACCCTCACCCATCCCTCCCAACCCCCCCTCCCCCCTCCCCGAGCTTCCCAGAGCTGAATACAGGCTTATCTATAATTTTAAAAAACCTAAACAAATTTTTACAACTTATAAAATAATTAATAATAAAATATATATGACATAAGCATTAAAAAGAAAAATACTTAAAAAAAGAAAGAAAAAAAAGAGAGGAAAGTGAGTGAGAAAGAAAAAGAAAAAGGAATAAAAAAGATAGAAAAAAAAGAAGGAAGAAAGCAAAGGACGGAAAAAGAAAAGAAAAAAAACAATCTGTAAAATATCAAAAAAAAAATTTCATACAATTTATAAAAAAGCTAAATGATATTTTTCCATATCCAAATTATATTGTATAAAATTTATCCATTTTTCCCATACAACAAAAAATTTCTCTTGAGATTGCTCCTTTAAGAAAGCCGAAATCTCTGCCATTTCCGCCAAATAAGAAACTTTATAAAACCACTCTTGTAAGGTAGGCAAAGATTCTTTCTTCCAATATTGTCCTACTAACAGCCTTGCGGCTGTGATCAAATTTAACATCAATATAACTTCCTTAGCATCACAATCCGTAACAATACCTAATAAAAATAATTGCGGAGTAAATTTTACCCTCCTTCTAAAGATTCTTTGAATATTCCACCATATCTTAATCCAAAAAGCTTTTATATTTTTACACGACCACCAAATATGATAATAGGTAGCATCCAAACAACCACATCTCCAACATTTAGGCTGTAGATCAGGGTACATAATAGACAATTTTTGTGGGTCAAGGTGCCATCTATAAAACATTTTATAAAAATTCTCTCTTAAATTCTGCGCTTGTGTGAATTTAACATTCCTCACCCATATAAGTTCCCAAGTATCCAATGGGATTGGTTCACCAATATTTTGTGCCCATTTAATCATACAATCTTTGATTAATTCAGATTCTGAATCCATTTCCACTAAAACCCCATAAACCCTCTTAATATGGGTTAAAAGAAATTTAGGTAGAACATTCATTTTAATAACTGCAATTCTACCCATGAGAGATAACTGTAAGTTATCCCAGTTCTTTAAATCCTTCTGTACCCCAATCCACAACTTTTCATAGTTATTTTTATACAATTTTACATTAGAAACAGATAATATAACCCCCAAATATTTTACCTTATCAACAACTTCAAAATCTGTTAATTTAACCAAGGTCTGTTTGTCACAATTAGTCATATTTTTAGGTAATATTTTAGTCTTATTATTATTAATTTTAAAACCCGAAACACACCCATATTGATGAATCAATTGTAATAATTTTACTACCGAGTAAGTAGGTTGAGACAAAGTAACAACCAAGTCATCTGCAAAAGCTCTTAACTTATATTCTTTTTTGTTAATTTCTATTCCTTTTATTTCTTGAGACTCCCGAATTTTAATCAACAAAATTTCCAATGTTAAAACAAATAATAACGGAGATAATGGACATCCCTGTCTTGTACCTTTTTCTATTGTGAAAACCTCTGACAAACCCCCATTAACAATAAGTTGAGCAGTCTGTTTTTGATATATGTTAGATAAAGCTTGTAATATATTTTGTCCAAAATTCATCTCCTTAATTAAAGATAGCATAAACTGCCAGTTCAATTGGTCAAAGGCTTTTTCAGCATCCAAAAATATCAGCCCTGCAGAGACTTGGTTGTTTTTATCTAAATATTCTAATAAGTTGATAATTTGTCTAACATTTTTCATATACCTTCCAGTTTTAAAACGCGATTGGTTCTTATGTATAAGCTGTTGCAAGACCCCCATAAACCTATTAGCTAAAATTTTTGCAAAAATTTTGTAATCCACATTTAAAAGAGATATAGGCCTGTAATTCTTAGGCAAGGTAAGATCTTGATCCTCTTTTGGAATCAGGGATATAAAAGCATTGCGCCATGACGGAGGAATCTCTAAACCTTGTAGTATATTATTAAAAAGCTCACATAGAGGTTGGGTCATCTCTTCTACTAAAGTTTTGTAATAAATAGATGTCAGACCATCCGTACCCGGCGCTTTACCTAATTTTAACTGCTTGATAGCTGTCACAATTTCCTCTTTAGTAATTAAACCATTAATCTCTTTTTTCTGATCTTCTGTTAATTTAGGAAGATTAACTTTACTTAAATAATTATTTATATCTGTAGTTTGTACATTAGTACTCTTATATAATTTCTGATAATATTCTAAAAAAGATTTCTTAATCAACTCTTTCTGATAAACCAGTTTACCATTATAGTTTATTTTATCTATAAGCCTATATCTCTGTTTCTTTCTTAACTGATAAGCCAACCATCTCCCTGGCTTGTTAGCATTACAAAATGTGTTTTGTTTCATAAACATTAAATTAGTTGCAGCTTGATCAGCCATCAACATATTGAATTGTGTTTTTAACAATTTTATAGCTCCTTTCACCTTTTCATCTAAAGGATTTGAAATTAAAAGCTTCTCTTTTAATTTAATCTCATCTTCCAATTCTTTACGTTTCTGAATCTGCTTTTGTCTATGAAAATTATTCATTTTTATCAAGATCCCACGCATAAAGGCTTTACTTACATCCCATACCATTGACATTGATGTTCCCTTATACATATTTAAAACAAAATAGTCCCTTAAGCATTCCTTTAATTTTTGAACATTTTTTTCTTGTTTAAATAAATTCTCATTCAACCTCCAGGATCTCCTCTCCTCTTTCTCAGCAATCAGTTCCATCCAAACTGGACTATGATCTGTCAATGACCTAGGAAGAATTTTTACATTTTTCACCCTGTTATATAAATCTGTTGTGATAAAAAAAAAATCAATCCTTGAGAAAGATTGGTGTCTATCTGAGAAAAAGGTGAAATCTCTTTCCTCTTGATTACGTTCACGCCAATAGTCTCTCAATTCCCAATCTTCTTTCAAATCAAAAAAAGCTTTAGGTAATTTAGCCTGTTTGAAAAAGGTAGAAAAACCTTTTTTGTCCTTTTGTGTATCTAAAACACCATTCCAGTCTCCCATTAGTATCACAGACCTATAATCCAACAAAGTTATTTTCTGATGTAGCAATCTATAAAATTGTTCCTGTTGCTGGTTTGGTGCATACAGTCCCACTATAAGTATTTTTTTACCATATAAGCCAAGTTCAATCATAACATATCTTCCTTGAGGATCTGATTCTACCAGACAAGCTGGTAGATTTTGCTTGACATAAATTACCACACCCCCTTTTTTCCCAGGGGCAGGAGATACAAAATGAGATCCCAAGCGAGCATTAGCTAAATATTTTTGATCTTTAAGTAAGATATGAGTTTCCTGCAAACAAATAATGTCATTATTATGTTGTTTTAAGTAGTGAAATATTTTCTTTCTCTTCTGAGGAAAATTTAAACCGTTAACATTCCAGGTCAGGAACTTTGCCATCTCCCTCAACCAGGAGCCTGGAGAAGATTCCCTCAAGGTCTGCTACTGAAGAATGTGTTGCAGAGCTTTTGGGTCTTGCTCCTCCCACCGGCATTGAAACAATCTGATGAGAAGATTCTTTAGCTTCTTTCTTCTGTTGTTCCTTTTCCTTACGTTTATGTGCTGCACGAGTCATTCTCTGTTCCTTAACTTCTGCTTGACGCATCCATTCCACCTGCCCAGCAGCCATCAAACCTCCTTCAGACTGCTGTTCCATCTCTTTATCACTCAAAGCTCTCTCAGTCATGGATGAAGATGAGCCTGCTCCCAGGACCGTATTGTAAAATTCTTTAGCTTTAGCAACCGTGTTAAGTCTATAACGTGTCCCCGCATGGCTCAAAACAATACCCATCGGGATCTCCCATCTAAATGGCATCAATCTTGTTTTAAGTTCATTTGCTAAAAAAGCAAAATCTTTTCTACTTCTTAAAATTTTGGATGGGATTTCCTTTAAAATAATAATATCTTGGGCAGCAATCTGGAATCTCTTATTATAAAATGCTTGTAAGATCTGATTACGCAGAGTCTTCTTAGCAAAATAAATCACCACATCTCTTGGCAAATTCTTCTGTTGATCCTCTTTTGTGACCTTCTGACAAGCAAAGGTCAATGGGGGAAACCAGATTCACTTCACAACCACGTGACTAGCTTAACAAGCGCAGCGATTCACTTTACCACTACGGCCAAAAAGGTCGTAAAATGGGGCAAAAGCTCCCTTAACAACTCCTCTCGCTTAGCAACAGAAATTTTGGGTTCTATTGTGGTCGTAAGTTGAGGACTACCTGCAATTCCTTCCTCAGTCGTTTTCTTTTTCATCCAAGATGCTAAACTTTGTCCCTAGTCCTCGCTACAGGGAAAGACGCCCTTAACACGCCCTTGAACACTGGGCGCTATCTAACAAAATGAAATTCAATGGTGAAAAAAGTCAGGTTCTACATTTAGGCAAGAAAAACCAAATGTACAGGCATAGTATAGGGGGTACCTTGCTCAAGAGTAGTAACTGTGAGAGGGACCTCGGAGTCCTAGTGGACAATCCCTTAAATAAGAGCCAGCTGTGTGCTGCAGCTGCCAAAAAGGCTAACACAGTGCTAGGCTGCATTAACAGAGGGATAGAATCAAGATCACGTGAAGTGTTAATACTACTTTACAAGGCCTTGGTAAGGCCACACTTGGAATACTGCATCCAGTTTTGGTCACCACGATGTAAAAAAGATGTTGAGACTCTAGAAAGAGTGCAGAGAAGAGCAACAAAGATGATCAGGGGACTGGAGGCTAAAACATACAAGGAACATTTGCTGGAATTGGGTATGTCTAGTCCAGCGGTTCTCAACCTTTGTGTGACGGCGACCCCCGCCACACGAACGCGGCGTGCATGCGTAGCGCCCCCCATGCGTGGCGCGCATGCGTGGCGCCCCCCCATGTGTGGCCCCATGCGTGGTGCGCGTGTGTGGCCCCCATGCGTGGCCCCATGCGTGGGCCCCCCATGCGCGGCGTGGCCCCCATGTGCTGCGCGCATGCGCGGCACCGCCCCCTGAGGGGGAAAAATGGCGGATCGTGTTGTTTGGCGACCCCCGTAAAATGGTCGTTCGACCCCAAATGGGGTCGTGACCCATAGGTTGAGAACCGCTGGTCTAGTCTAATGAACAGAAGGACGAGGGGGGACATGATAGCAGTCTTCCAGTACCTCAGGGGCTGCCCCCAAAGAAGAGGGAGTCAAGCTATTCTCCAAAGCTCCTGAAGGCAGGACAAGAAGCGACAGAGGGAAACTCATCAAGGACAGAAGCAACCTAGAACTAAGGGGAAACTTCCTGACCGTTAGAACAATTAACCAGTGGAACAACCTGCCTCCAGAAGCGGTGAATGCTCCAACACTGGAAGTTTTAAAGAAGAGACTGGATAGCCATTTGTCTGAAATGGTATAGGGTTTCCTGCCTGAGCAGGGGGTTGGACTAGATGACCTCCAAGGTCCCTTCCAACATTATTATTATTATTATTATTATTATTATTATTATTATTATTATTATTATTATTATTATTATTATTATTATTATTATTATCATCATCCTTGTTGTTCTTCTTCTTATGTTTAGAATCCTTCTTCAGGTATCAATCTCTTATTAGCTTTTCCTCCGCTAAGTGGGGATTTAAAAATGGTGGGAGTTTTTCAGCGGAGGGCAGAGCCCGCTGCCTGCCTGAATAGAAGTTCCCAAGACAATGTTCTGCATCCCCAAAGACACGAAGCTGGAGTGGGGGAGACATGCGCCAAGATTAGTCATCCTCCAGCTTGCTTGCCTGCTGCGAGGGAAAAGGATGCAGCTCTAGCGATGTCTGCGGACTGGAGAAGAGAAGAGAAGGGAAGGGAGCAGGAGACAGTGGACTGATGAATAGAATAACAGAGTTGGAAGGGAGCTTGGAGGTCTTTTAGTCCAACCCCCCCCTCCCCCGCTCAAGCAGAAGACCCTCCACCATTTCAGACAAGCGGCTGTCCAGTCTCTTCTTGAAAACCTGCAGGGATGGAGCACCCACCACTTCTGGAGGCAGGTTGTTCCACTGGTTAATTGTTTTCACTGTCAGGGAATTTCTCCATAATTCTAGGTTGCTTCTCTCCTTGATTGGTTTCCACCCGTTGCTTCTTGTCCTGCCTTCAGGTGCTTGGGAGAACAGCTTGACTCCCTCTTCTTTGGGGCAGCCCCTGGAACTCTGCTATCATGTCCCCCCCTCGTCCTTCTCTTCGTTAAACTAGATATTCCCAATTCCAGCAACCTTTCCTTATATGTTTCAGCCTCCAGTCCCCTAATCATCTTTGTTGCTCTTCTCTGCACTCTTTCTAGAGTCTCAGCATCATTTTTACATTGTGGTGACCAAAACTGGATGCAGTTTCCCCATCCTTCCTTCCCATCCCTTCCTCCTTCCTTCCTTCCTTCCTTCCTTCCTTCCTTCCTTCCTTCCTTCCTTCCTTCCTTCCTTCCTTCCTTCCTTCCTTCCTTCCCTCCCTCCCTCCCTCCCACTCCTTTCTTCCTTTGTTCTCCTTCCCCGTCCTTCCTTCCCATCCCTTTCTCCTTCCTTCCTTCTTCCCATCTCTCCTTCCTTCCTTCCTTTGTTCTCCCTCCCTCCCTCCCTTCCCTGCTGCTTTGATTTGGTAGTGTGGGAGAAGACAGGTAGGTTGTGACAGAGGAGAGGCAGGCCTGTATATTTGCTCCCCATTTCCTGACATGGGAGGATCAATAGAGTGCAACCTACGAGTGCCACAGACCTATCTTTAGTGGCGTCTAGAAAAATAAAATCTAAATTGAATGGGAAGCCCCCACTAGGAGCTCTAAATACATGTGTTGCTGGGAAGGAGAAGAACATCCAAAGAGAACAGTGACTCAGCAATGAGAAACTGTCATTGTTGCAGCTGCAAGCAGCAAAAAAAAAAAAAAAAAAAAAGGCGGAATTGCAGAAGCTTTAGACCAGGGCTTTTCAACCTTTTCACCCATTGTACCACTTTTAGGATATGGCAACATCCGAGGACCACCAGTCGCCTAGCAAGGTGTCAAAAACGTGATGATCAAAAAAAAAAAAAAAGGGGGGGGGGAAGTGAAAAAGTGCAGGTAGTCCTCGACTTACAACAGTTCACTTAGTGACTGTTCAAAGTTACAACGGCACTGAAAAAAGTGCCGAGCAAGACACCTGTGTGCCCGCCTGGCTGCGCTCTTCCTCCTGTCTGAGGTTTTCATTATTGTGAGCATTTCTATTGAGGATTGCAGCAGGGGTGGGGTGGGGGGTGTTTGGTTTTTATTCCTCTCCTGTCTGCTGGGTGGTTGCAGCAGGTTTTGGTCACTTCACATGACCTTGGGACACTGTGGCCATCATAAATAGGAATCAGTTGCCAAGCCTCTGAATGTAAATCTCAAGACCCTGGAGATGCTGCAACATTCCAGCTGATCGGCGCATCTTTTGGGCTGAGCAGAAGTACCAGAATCAGTGCTGCTTTCCAGCTGACTGGCGTTTCTTCTGGGCTCAGCAGAAGCACCAGGATCAGCGCCGAGGTCCAGCTGGAGCCTGGCACTGATCCTGGCGCTTCCTCTGAGCCCTGACAGCCCCGAAGAAGTGCCGATCAGCTGGAAAGCGGCACTGATCCTAGCGCTTCCGCTGAGCCCTGACAGCCCTGCAGCTCCAGCCATCTCTCGCTCAGGCTTGTGCGGTGCTGCCACAGGTTCAGCTCCTTCCCCTTCCCCACTATCACTTTTCTAGGATGGTCGCGTCCCACTTGCCAGGTGCCAATGTACCACAGGTGGTACCCGCACCACAGGTTGAAAAGCCCTGCTTTAGGAGATGATCACACCCTGGCTGACCTATATCCACAGTCCCCCCCCTTTTCCCCTCTCTCTCTGATTATAATCCTGCATCCATAAAAAAAGTCAAATTCCAAAACTCAAGCTGGCTGTGCAAATTTTCTGCATCTTTATTTTGCGCAACACATTGTTTTTTCTTCCAATGTGAAAAGGAACTAAAGAACCTCTTGCTGTGGCTTAAAAAGGAAAAGGGCCAAAATTGGCTTGAAATTCAGCATTAAAAAAAAAATTAAGATTATGGCATACTGTCCCATCACTTGCCTGAAGGGAAAGACATGGAAGCGGTGACAGATTTTATTTTCTTCGGCTTCCAGATCACTGCAAACGGCGACTGCAGCCATGAAATTAAAAGAGGCATCCCCCTTGGCAGGAAAGCTATGGCAAACATTAGAATAGAATAGAATAGAATAGAATAGAATAGAATAGAATAGAATAGAATAGAATAGAATAGAATAGAATAAGGAATAGAATAGAATAAGGAATAGAATAGAATAAGGAATAGAAGAGAAGAGAATAAGGAATAGTAGAATAGAATAGAATAGAATAGAATAGAATAGAATCATGGAATGGAATGGAATAGAATAGAATAGAATAGAATCATGGAATAGAATAGAATAGAATCATGGAATGGAATGGAATAGAATGGAATACAATAAGGAATAGAATAGAATAGAATAGAAGAGAAGAGAAGAGAAGAGAATAAGGAATAGAATAGAATAAGGAATACAATAAAATAGAAAAGAAAAGAATAAGGAATAGAATAGAATAAGCAACAGAATAGAATAGAATAAGGAATAGAATAGAATAGAATAAGAAGGGAAGAGAATAAGGAATAGAAGAGAATAAGGAATAGAATAGAATAAGGAATAGAATAGAATAAGGAATAGAATAGAATAGAAGAGAATAAGGAATAGAATAGAATAGAAGAGAAGAGAAGAGAATAAGGAATAGAATAAGGAATAGAATAGAATAGAAGAGAATAAGGAATAGAATAGAATAGAAGAGAAGAGAAGAGAATAAGGAATAGAATAAGGAATAGAATAGAATAGAATAGAGGGAGGGAATCAAGCTATTTTCCAAAGCACCTGAAAGCAGGACAAGAAGCAATGGGTGGAAACTAATCAAGGAGAGAAGCAACCCGGAAGCAAGGAGAAATTTCTTGACACTCAAAATAATTAACCAGTGGAATGGCTTGCCACCAGAAGTTGTGAATGCTCCAACAGTGGAGGGTTTCACGAAGAGATTGGACCGCCATTTGTCTGGAATGGTATAGGGTCTCCTGACTGAGCAGGGGGTTGGACTAGATGACCTCCAAGATGCCTTCCAGCTCTGTATTCCAATATTTTTCACCCTATGCAAAGTTCTGCCTTTATTTAGCTGGAGCATGGAAACAAAATCACAGGAGTATATATATATATAAACAGGATAGAAGATTAATGCCAAGGGACATTGGCTTCCATTATGATTAAATATCAACAGCAAACAAGCTTATTCTTTGTATTCAACTCAACTAATCTGGGAGATAGATGTAGACGTTTTGGGTTTATATGTACGCGGCTGAGCCTGTGCTTGTGTTAAATGTTGTGTTCGTCTTCCTCTTTTATCTTGGCTGCTGAATATGTTACTTATTGATTCGTTTATAATGTTTTAATCTTGTTTGTCATCACTGTTAGTCATCAGGGTCATAAATAAGTTGAATGAATGAATGAATGAGAGATCCTTCGTGCTCTCTGAGCTGGGTTGTTTTCTTGCAGACATTTCATTACCCAAGTAGGTAACATCATTAGTGCTAGAAGGGAATGGAGGAGGATGAGGAAGAGGAGGAGGAGGAGGAGAACTGTGGTGTCCTTGATGCTCTCTGAGCTGGCTCCTTTTCTTGCAGACATTTCATGACCCAACTAGGTGATGTCATTAGTGTTAGAAGGGGGAGGAGGTGGAGGATTGTGGGGTCCTTGGTGCTCTCTGAGCTGGCTTCTTGCAGACATTTCATGACCCAGCTAAGTAACATCATCAGTGCTAGAAGGGAATGGAGGAGGAGGAGGAGGACTGTGGGGTCCTTGGTGTTCTCTGAGCTTGGCTGTTTTCTTGCAGACATTTCATGACCCAACTAGGTAACATCATCAGTGCTAGAAAGGAGTGGGGGTTGTGGGGAGAAGGCAAAGGGGAGGAGAAGGACAAGTATAAGGAGGAGTAGGAGGACTCTGGGATCCTTGATACTTTTTGAGCTAGTTTTCTTGCAGACATTTCATTACCTAACTAGGTAACATCATCAGTGCTAGAAAGGAAGGGGATTTGTGGAGAGGAAAGAAACCACCAAGTCAGAGATCCCACAGCTGAACCCTCAGCTAAAATATTTTCTGATGAATGAATGAATGGATGGATGGATGGCTGAGTCTCACATCTAAGTTACAATGATCCTAGAGATTTATCTGCTTATCTAACTCTGCCATTTTTATCTTCCTGGGCTCCAAGACCACGGCAGATGGGGACTGCAGCCAAGAAATTAAAAGACGCTCCTGGGGAGGAAAGCTATGGCAAATCTAGACAGCATACTAAGAAGCAGAGACATCACCCTGCCAACAAAAGTGCGTATAGTCCAGGCCATGGTTTTCCCAGTTGCAATGTGTGGCTGTGAAAGTTGGACCATAAGAAAGGCTGAGCGCAAAAGAATGGAGGCCTTTGAACTCTGGTGCTGGAGAAGACTCCTGCGAGTCCCCTGGACTGCAAGGCGATCCAACTGGTCAGTCCTGGAGGAGATCAACTCCGACTGCTCCTTAGAAGGCCAGATCCTGAAGTTGAAACTCAGCTACTTTGGCCACCTAATGAGAAGGAAGGACTCACTGGAGAAGAGCCTGATGCTGGGGAAGATGGAGGGCAAGAGAAGAAGGGGACGACAGAGAAGGAGGGGGCTGGATGGAGTCACTGAAGCAGGAGGCGTGAGCTTCAATGGACTCCAGAAGATGGCAGAGGACAGGAAGGCCTGGAGGAACGTGGTCCATAGGGTCACGATGGGTCGGACACGACTTGGCAACTAACAACAGACTCTGCCATAACACAATAAAACATTTTTGCCTGCAAGTTTGATGCATAAACATAGCCTCAGACTTCTGCAAAATTTTGACAAGTTAGTCCCTGCTTGGGGCAACGTATGTGGAAGTTGAGACAACAACACGCACTTCAATTCAAACATTATCTGGTGCTGCTGCAGACTGATGTTTATAAGCAGGTTTGCACAAATCTTTCTGCACGTACACCGTGGAAGATAATTTTACGTATATTATAACTATGACGGTCCAGTAAGAAAAACACAGGTTAAATCTGCTTTCTTTGGCAACAGTTTGTGTTCCAGCTCCAGAAGCCAAACAGCCTTTTAACTAAACAAGCTACAAAACAGCAGAAAAACAAAAGGCTGTGACAGTTGTTTTTGCAAGAATATTAGAGTTTTTTTCATCCGTGTATGAATAAAATGAAAGTGGGGGTCTGGGAAGTTAGAAAGTGCCTATGATGCCTTATGAGGGATATAAGAATAAAAGGACATAACAAACATATCTTAAGCAGTGTTTCTCAACCTTGACAATTTTAAGGCATGTGGACTTCAACTCCCAGAATTCCACAGCCAGCATTGCTGGCTGTGGAATTCTGGGAGTTGAAGTCCACATGCCTTAAAATTGTCAAGCTTGAGAAACACTGTCTTAAAGGCAGCTATTTTGTTTGATAGTAAGGGCTGATTTGCATGTCCTGCTTGCTGAGTGCACCCCACTAAATGTTTGCCAAGGCTATGAATGCACGAGTTCACTGTCAGCCCTCAGTGATGGCTAGATTGCTGAGTGTCAGCACAACTTTCTCAAAAATAGCCTCTCCGAGTCAAATCTCATCTCCTTTGTTGACAAGGTAACTACTTAGTGGAGAAGGGGCAGGCTGTGGATGTAATGCACCTCAATTTTCGCATAAAGGTTGGGCCGTTTTTTTCCAAAGGGCATTCTCCATCCACAAACTGTTAAAAGTGTGGTTTGGGTGGGGCTGCTACACAACCTGGGTCCACAGTCTGTTGCCTCGCCACATTCAGAGAGCGACGGGATGCATTTATGTCGAATTGGAGAACGATAACCAGGCATCTACGCTGGGCCCATTTTTATTCAGCGTTGTTACCGAGAGTCCTCAACTTACGACTTACGATCTAGGTTTGAAATGCTAACGTTCAGGGACGCTCCCCGACTCTCAAGGGATTTTTGCATTATGGACACTCAGCAACCAGCCATGTTCGTGTCCGTTTGCGGCATCTGTGATTTATGGTTTTTGCTGGAAACTGGTCTTTCCTTCCTCCTTCCCTTCCTTTGCCTCACTCCATTTTCCTTCCTTCCTTCTCACCATTCCTTTCTTCCCTCCCTCTCTTCCTCCTCCTCAACCTTGTCTTATCCTCTTTCCTTTTCTCCCTCCTTTCCTTTTCCTCACTCTTCCTTTCCTTCCTTCCTTCCCTGTCCCTCATCCTTCCTTCCTTTTCCTTACCCTTCCTTCCTTCTTTCCTTCCCTTCCTTCCTTATCCCCCTCTCTTCCTTCCCTCATCCTTCCTTCTTTTTCCTCACTCTCCCTTTTCTTCCTTCCTTTTCATCACCCTTCCTTCTTTCTTTCCTTCCTTCCCTCCCTTTCTTTTCCTCTCCATTTTCTTCCTTCCTTTTCCTCACCCTTCCTTCCTTCCTTCCGTCCCTCATCCTCCCTTTCTTTTCCTCACTCTCCATTTTCTTCATTCTTTTTCCTCATCCTTCCTTCCTTCCGTCCCTCATCCTTCCTTCCTTTTCCTCACTCTCTCTTTTTCTTCCTTCATTTCCTCCCTACCTTCCTTTCCCTCATCCTTCCTTCCTTCTTTCCTTCCCCCTCTCCCTTTCTTTTCCTCACCCTTCCTTCTTTCCTTCCCTTCCTCTTTCTTCCTTTTCCTTACCCTCCCTTCCTTCCTTCCTTATCCTCCCTTTCTTTTCCTCACTCTCCATTTTCCTCCTTCCTTTTCCTCATCCTTCCTTCCTTCCTTCCGTCTGTCCCTCATCCTTCCTTCCTTTTCCTCACTCTTCTTTGTTTTCTTCCTTCCTTTCCCTTATCCTTCCTTCCTTTCTTTCCTTCCCTCCCTCCCTTTCTTTTCCTCACCCTTCCTTCTTTCCTTCCCTTCCTCTTTCTTCCTTTTCCTTACCCTCCCTCCCTTCCTTCCTTCCTTATCCTCCCTTTCTTTTCCTCACTCTCCATTTTCTTCCTTCCTTTTCCTCACCCTTCCTTCCTTCCGTCCCTCTTCCTTCCTTCCTTTTCCTCACTCTCCCTGTTTTCTTCCTTCCTTCCCCCCTCCCTTCCTTTCCCTCATCCTTCCTTCCTTCTTTCTTTCCTTCCCTCCCTCTCTCCCTTTCTTTTCCTCACCCTTCCTTCTTTCCTTCCCTCCCTCTTTCTTCCTTTTCCTTACCCTCCCTCCCTTCTGTCCCTCATCCTTCCTTTCTTTTCCTCACTCTCCCTTTGTTTTCTTCCTTCCTTTCCCCCCTCTCTTCCTTTCCCTCATCCTCCCTCCCTCTCTTCCTTCCCTACTCCCTCCCTCCCTTTATCTTCAACATTAGTTTCCATTAGTTTTGATCTCTCTTATTTAAAAATTCAATAATTGCAAAACAAACAAACAAACACCCAGATTTGCAAATGATACAAAATTGGTCCATTTGAGGAACATCCACATGACAGAATGAGATTGTAATCTAAGCTGGATAGACTGGAAGATTGAGCCAAGAGGAACAAGATGCCCTTCAACAAGGAAAGGCATATAATTAGAGGGGGGAAATACAGGATATACCTACAAGATGAACAAGGAAGACTTGGAAGAGCGACATCAGAGAAAGAATGGGTCATCATCCACAACAAGCTGAACATGAACCAACAGGGTGAGCAAAATAACGCATTGAAATAAGTCCCAAAGGTGCTTTTTCACGAGGCAACTGGACTTTCTTGTTTTTCTTTGAAGATGTTTCCCTTCTCATCCCAGAAGCTTCTTCAGCACTGAAGCTTCTTAGATGAGAATCAAAACATCTTCAAAGAAAAACTCCAGTTGCCTTGTGAAAAAGCATCTTTGGGGCAACTATGACCTGGATGATGGAGAATCTCCATCGACATTAAAATAACAACTGCATCAAAGATGCGTGAAGCCAATTTGGTCTGCTGGTTAAAGCATAAGGGTAGAAAGCAGAAGACGGTGAGTTCTAGTCCCACCTTAAGGAATGAAAGCGGGCTAGGTGACTTTGGGCCAATCACCAGGAGATGGTGAGTTCTAGTCCCGCCTTAGGCATGAAGGCTGCTGGGTAACTTTGGGCCAATCACCAGGAGACGCTGAGTTCTAGTCCTGCCTTAGGCATGAAGGCTGCTGGGTAACTTTGGGTCAATCACCAGGAGATGGAGAGTTCTAGTCCCGCCTTAAGGCATGAAAGCCAACTGGGTGACTTTGGGCCAATCACCAGGAGATGGTGAGTTCTAATCTCGCGTTAGGCATGAAACTCTGCTGGATGACGTTGGGCCAATCACCAGGAGATGGTGAGTTCTAGTCCTGCCTTAGGCATGAAAGCCGGCTGGGTGACTTTGGGCCAATCACCAGGAGACGGTGAGTTCTAGTTCCACCTTAAGCATGAAAAGCACCTGAGTGACTTTGGCCCAGTCCCTCTATCAGCCCAGCCTACTTCACAGGGTTGCTATTGTGGGGAAAATAGGAAAGAGGAAGATATGTTCACCACTTGGAGTTATTTATAAACAAGAATAAAGGTGGGATAAAAATCAGATAAATAAATTGACTGCAAGATGGGCCGAGGGTGCAACCAGACCTACATATAAAATTCAGAATTATGCATGCTTCGGTGCCTCCAGGCTGATCAAAGCCAGAAGAAATTTCAGCACAGGGTCTTTAAGCCTCAGGAGGGGATCTGCGTGTGTGGGAGGAAAGGAAAATAAATACTATGGTGGCAGAGAAGACTTTATGTAAGGGAGAAGTTAGGAAACCTTGCCCAAAGGTCATCTGCTGAAGATGTCTCTGCAGCAGGAGATAATTTACATTAACCACAGCTGGGCTCTGATCCAAAGGGACACCAGACACCGTTCTCCAGTCTTGGCGCTCTGCACATTTATTATTTCATTTTAATCCCCTTTTATTGCTTGAAAAGGAACTTGAGGCAGTAACATGCCTAATATGCCTTCCTCCTTCCATTTTCCCTGTAACAACAACCCTGTGAGATGGGTTGGGCTGAAAGAGAGACTGGCTCAAAGTCACCCAGCTGGCTTTCAGGCCTAAAACTAGATTAGAACTCACCGTCTCCTGGCGATTGGCCCAAAGTCACCCAGCTGGCTTTCATGCCTAAGGCGGGACTAGAACTCACCGTCTCCTGGCGATTGGCCCAAAGTCTCCCAGCTGGCTTTCATGCCTAAGGCGGGACTAGAACTCACCGTCTCCTGGGGATTGGCCCAAAGTCACCCAGCTGGCTTTCATGCCTAAGGCGGGACTAGAACTCACCGTCTCCTGGGGATTGGCCCAAAGTCCCTCAGGCAGCTTTCAGGCCTATGGTAGGAGTAGAACTCACCAATTCTTGGTGATTGGCCCAAAGTCACCCAGCTGGCTTTCATGCCTATGGTAGGACTAGAACTCACCATTTCCTAATGATTGGCCCAAATTCCCTCAGGCGTCTTTCAGGCCTAAGGTAGAACTAGAACTCACCAATTCTTGGTGATTGGACCAAAGTCACCCAGTTGGCTTTTATGTCTAAGGCAGGACTAGAACTCACCATCTCTTGGTGATTGGCCCAAAGTCACCCAGCTGGCTTTCATGCCTATGGTAGGACTAGAACTCACTGTCTCCTGGTGATTGGCCCAAAGTCCCTCTGGCGGCTTTCAGACCTAAGGTAGGACTAGAACTCACCAATTCTTGGTGATTGGCTGAAAGTCACCCAGCCAGCTTTCAGGCCTAAAGTGGGACTAGAACTCACCATCTCCTGGTGATTGGCCCAAGGTTACCACGCTGACTTTATGCGTAAGGTGGGACTAGAATTCAACATCTCCTGGTGATTGGCCCTAAGTCAACTGTCTGGAGCCTAATTACTTAATAATTTAGGCCAGACCAAAACCAGGACATCTGAAAGCAAGAGAGCTGAATCCAGGATACCTAGTGCATAACCCCAGGATCACATCCATCCGAGGCGTCCCTTCTGCACTGAACATTTGACAGGAGAGGTTTGTATTTTATGTCTCTCGGATACGAAGGTCGGTCAAGTACCAAAGAACCAAACTCTCTGTGCGGAAAGAAGCAACAAGTGGCCATTTCAAGCTTTCCTACCCATGGATAGAAATATATCTGAAGTGGGCAGTTTCCTGCAATGAATGGAACAGAATAAATGGAACAGGGATGAATGGAACAGAATAAAATTAAGAATGGAATAGAAACAGAAATGGAAACAGGAAGGGGAGCAGAGGAGGGGAGAGGAGAGGAGAAGGAGAGGAGGGGAGCGCAGGGGAGAAGGAGAGGATGGGAGAGGAGAGGAGAAGGGAGAGAGGAGAGAAGAGAAGAGGGAGAGGCCGGAGAGGAGAGGAGAGGAGAGGAAGGAGAAGAGAGAGAGGAGAAGAGGGAGAGGAGGGGAGAAGAGGGAGAGGCGGAGAGGAGGGGAGAAGAGGGAGAGGATAGAGAGGAGGGAGAGGAGAGGAGAGGAGGGAGAGGAGAAGAGGGAGTGGAAGGAGAGGATAGAGCGGAGGAAGAGGAGAGGAGAGGGGAGAGAGAAGAGGGAGAGGAGGGGAGAAGAGGGAGAGGATAGAGAGGAGGAGAGGAGAGGAGAGGAGGGAGAGGAGAAGAGGGAGTGGAAGGAGAGGATAGAGCGGAGGGAGAGGAGAGGAGAGGGGAGAGAGAAGAGGGAGAGGAGGGGAGAAGAGGGAGAGGCGGGAGAGGAGACGAGAGGCAGGAGAGGAGAGGAGGGAGAGGAGAGGAGAGAGAGGAGAAGAGGGAGAGGATAGAGAGGAGGGAGAGGAGAGGAGGGAGAGGAGAAGAGGGAGTGGAAGGAGAGGATAGAGAGGAGGGAGAGGAGAGGAGAGGGGAGAGAGAAGAGGGAGAGGAGGGGAGAAGAGGGAGAGGCGGGAGAGGAGACGAGAGGCAGGAGAGGGAGAGGAGGGAGAGGAGAGGGAGAAGATAGAGAGGAGGGAGAGGAGAGGAGGGAGAGAGAGAAGAGGGAGTGAGAAGGAGAGGATAGAGAGGAGGGACAGGAGAGGAGGGAGAGAAGAGGGAGGAGGGAGAGAGGGAGAGGAGGAGAGGAGGAGAGAGGATAGAGAGGAGGGAGAGGAGAGGAGGGAGAGAAGAGCGAGGAGGGGAGAGAGGGAGAGGAGGGAGAGGAGAGAGAGGAGAAGAGGAGAGAGAGAGAGAGGAGGAGAGGAGAGGAGGGAGAGGAGAAGAGGGAGTGGAAGGAGAGGATAGAGAGGAGGGAGAGGAGAGGAGAGGGGGGAGAGAAGAGGGAGAGGAGGGGAGAGAGGGAGAGGCGGGAGAGGAGACGAGAGAGAGGAGGAGAGGAGAGAGGGAGAGGAGAGGAGAGAGAGGAGAAGAGGGAGAGGATAGAGAGGAGGGAGAGGAGGAGGAGGGAGAGGAGAAGAGGGAGTGGAAGGAGAGGATAGAGAGGAGGGACAGGAGAGGAGGGAGAGAAGAGGGAGGAGGGAGAAGAGGGAGAGGAGAGAGAGGAGAAGAGGGAGAGGATAGAGAGGAGGGAGAGGAGAGGAGGGAGAGAAGAGGGAGGAGGGGGAGAAGAGGGAGAGGAGGGAGAGGAGAAGAGGGAGAGGATAGAGAGGAGGGAGAGGAGAGGAGGGAGAGGAGAAGAGGGAGTGGAAGGAGAGGATAGAGAGGAGGGAGAGGAGAGGAGAGGGGGGAGAGAAGAGGGAGAGGAGGGGAGAAGAGGGAGAGGCAGGAGAGGAGACGAGAGGCAGGAGAGGAGAGGAGGGAGAGGAGAGGAGAGAGAGGAGAAGAGGGAGAGGATAGAGAGGAGGGAGAGGAGAGGAGGGAGAGGAGAAGAGGGAGTGGAAGGAGAGGATAGAGAGGAGGGAAAGGAGAGGAGGGAGAGAAGAGGGAGGAGGGGAGAAGAGGGAGAGGAGGGAGAGGAGAAAGAGGAGAAGAGGGAGAGGATAGAGAGGAGGGAGAGGAGGAGGAGAGGAGGAAAGGGATAGAAGGGAGAGGAGAAGAGGGAGTAGAGGGAGAGGATAGAGAGGAGGGAGAGGAGAGGAGGGGAGGGGAAAAGGAGGGGAGAGTAGAGTAGAGAAGAGAATTCAAGGGCTGGAAGTGATTTTGGAGGTCATCTAGTCCAGCCCCCTGCCCATGGCAGTAGATCTTATATCATCTTAGACAAATGTTTATGCATTTGTTCTAGAACGACTCAGTTCCATAAAGACTGACAGGCAAGTTTGACATCATGGATCCTGATGACCCTGGATCTTCTCTCAAGCACTTTGTGAAGGACAGGCAAAAGGTCCAAGGACCCAAGGACCCAGATGTCAGGATTTAAGAGCTCAGAAAACATTTCACTGACGTGCTGGAAAAAAACAACCCTTGATTCAGCCCGAAAAGAGCAACGTGGTTTTATGTTTGCCCTACAAATATTCTGTACTAATCCAGGCTACTTCCACATCTTAAGGGAAATCTCAACGATAATTTCCGGAAGCGTCAGATCCATAATATAAGAGACGACGTGACTTTGAACGTCGCAAGTTGGACATGTGTGGAATGGCACGGCCCCTTTTGGAAATTAAAAATCTGGAAAAGAATAGGTAGCTCAGTGCAATACACCTTTCCTTAAAACAAGTTGCTCTTTGTCCAATCCAGTTCACACACTGGAGGAAAAATGCCGGAAACATCAGCTTTATTTTGCTCCTGAATTTGCACATGGCTCAGATTTCAGGCGTGGAAAATGCTGCAGAAAAACACCAATGAAATTCCGTTGGCTTAGATGCTGCCTTAGAGATCTGGGTGACTCAGCCCTGGTTTTAATTTCAATTGGAGACTCGAGGAGGACAGTATTTAATTTGACTTTATAGTCTAATCTGCTACGTGTCAGTGGATTCTCGCTGCGATGACACTTTTGATTTGAAAAGAAGATTTCCACACGAGGACGTAATGAAGGAGCGTCAAAATGCCTGTGGCTTCTTCTCGTTTGAGGGAACGAAGTGAAAATTGCACTATATTGGTCTCTTTGGAGGGCATTCATCCTTGCAACTGCCAGTCAGCCCGAGCTTCATTGCAATAATATTTTTCAGGCAGTGGTAACAGAGATGGGAAGCAAACAGAAGCACAGCTGGACCTTCAACGTTGAAGTTCTTCGGAATCTACGTCGAACATATCCTGTAGCATTCCAAGTTTTTTTTTATTTGTTTGTTTGCTTGTTTTTCAAATTCAGACACCATGCCAACAGAATAGAATATCTGCAGCTCAGAACTGAATGGCAAGGTTCTTGGTGGTCTCTGAACTTAGTTGTTTCCTTGCAGACGTTTCATTACCAAACTAGGTAACATCCTCAGTGCTGGAAGGGAGTGGGGTGTGTGGAGAGGAGGAGGTGGAGGAAGAAGAAGAGGAGGAGGAGGAGAATAAAGAAGAAGACGTTGAAGAAGTTGAAGAAGAAAAAGAAGAAGAGAAAGAAGAGGAGAAGGAGGAGAAGGAGGAGTAGAAGAAGAACAAGAAGAAAAAGTTGAAGAAGAGAAAGAAGAAGAGGAGAAGGAGAAGAAGAAGAAGAAGAAGAGAAAGAAGAAGAGGAGGAGGAGGAGAAGGAGGAGGAGGAAGACTGTGGGGTCCTTGCTGCTCTCTGACCTTGATCACTTTCTTGCAGACATTTCATTACCAAACTAGGTAACATTATCAGTGCTAGAAGAGAGTGGGAAGTGGGGAGTGGAGAAGAAGAAGAAGAAGAAGAAGAGGAGGAGGAGGAGGAGGAGGAGGAGGAAGACTGTGGGGTCCTTGCTGCTCTCTGAGCTTGATTGCTTTCTTGCAGACATTTCATTACCAAACTAGGCAACATCATCAGTGCTAGAAGAGAGTGGGGAGTGGAGAAGAAGAAGAAGAAGAAGAAGAAGAAGAAGAAGAGAAGGAGGAGGAGGAGAACTGTGGAGGAGGAGGAGGAAGAGGAGGAGAAGGAGGAAGAGGAGGAGGAGGAAGACTGTGGGGTCCTTGCTGCTCTCTGAGCTTGATTGCTTTCTTGCAGACATTTCATTACCAAACTAGGTAACATCATCAGTGCTAGAAGGGAGGGGGGAGTGTGGAGTGGAGAAGAGGAGGAGGAGGAAGAGAGGAGGAGGAGGACTGTAGGGATCAAGTTGCTCTCTGAGCTTGGTTGTTTTCTCGCAGACTTCTCAAGACCCAACTAGGGGACATCATCAGTGCTGGAAGCAAATGGGCTTTGCTCTCTGTTCATCTACAGGCAGACCTCCCTCCCTTCTAGCACTGATGGTGTGACTTAGCTGAGTCACGAAAGGTCTGCAAGAAAATAACTGAGTCCAGAGAGCACCCCCCTCCCCCAGATATATATATACTACCCTTTTCACACACAGTTACAAAACAAACAATCCCAAGAACCACCACCACACTTTTTAAAACCGTACCAAAAGGTGCCAGCCAACCTCAGCTTCGAGGGAGTAACGTTCCCTGTGTTGACTTGGCGGAGTGGTGTCGCTTTTGTCGTGTCTGGGGTGCCCACCGGGGTGCCAGGGGGACTGGCACGTTTGGCTGGCCTGGTCTTTGGCCAGCTTCTCCCTCCGGGCATACGGGCGCTTGTAGGTTTCTGCTTCCTCCAAGCTGGCTAATGTTGGCGAGTTGGTCTGCAGGATTAGCGTCCCTCCGCAGGGGCCTGGGCTACTTACTAACCCTTTTACAAGGGCGGGAATGCCTGTGTCCCTCTCCGTCTTCACAGGGCTTCCGCCGGCTGGGTGTCAGAATGGATTTGTGTGATTTGGGCCAACTCAAGCAGCCGTGTGTGTGTGTGTGTGTGTGTGTGTGTGTGTGTGTGTCTGTGTGTGTGTGTGTCTGTGTGCGTCTGTGTGTGTGTATTTGAATGGGTTTTTATTAAATGGTATTTATGTGTGTGCTCAAAGTCCCTCTAAGGTCACTTCCAGTCCTAGGATTCTCTGTTCCTTCCATCTTAAACTCCAGACGCACCTTCCTTCCTTCCTTCCTTCCTTCCTTCCTTCCTTCCTTCCTTCCTTCCTTCCTTCCTTCCTTCCTTCCTTCCTTCCTTCCTTCCTTCCTTCCTTCCTTCCATCTCTCCTTCTTTCTTTTCTCCCTCCCCATCTCTCCTTCCTTCCTATCATTCCTTCTTCCCATCTCTCCTTCCTTCCTTTCTCCTTCCCTTCTTCCCACCTCTCCTTCTTCCTTTCTTTCCATCCTTCCTTCCTCCCGCCCCTCTCCTTCCTTCTTTCCTCCCATCTCTCTTTCCTTCCTTCTTCCCATCTCTCCTTCCTTCCTATCCTTCTTCCTTCCTTCCCATCTCTCCTTCCTTCCTTCCTTCCTTCCTTCCTTCCTTCCTTCCATCTCTTCTTTCCTTTCTCCCTCCCCATCTCTCCTTCCTTCTTCCCATCTCTCCTTCCTTCCTTTCTCCTTCCCTTCTTCCCACCTCTCATTCTTCCCTTCTTCCCATCCTTCCTTCTTTCCTCCCATCTCTCTCCTTCCTTTTTCCTTCCTATCTCTCCTTCCTTCCTTCCTTCCTTTCCTTCTTCCCATCTCTCCTTCCTTCCTTTCTCCCTCCCTTCTTCCTTCCTTCCTTCTCCCCATTTCTCCTTCCTTCCTTTCTCCTTCCCATCTCTCCTTCCCTCCTCCCTCCCTCACTTCTTTCATCTCTCTTTCCTTCCTTCTTATCCTTCTTCCATCTCTCCTTCCTTCCTTCCTTCCTTCCCTCCTTCCTTCCTTCTTTCCTTCCTTCTTCTCATCTCTCCTTCCTTTCTCCCTCCCTTCTTCCCATCTCTCCTTCCTTCCTTCCTTCCTTTCCTTCCTTCCTTCTTCCCCCCTCCCTCCCTCCCTCCCTTCCTTCCTTCCTTCCTTCCTTCCTTCCTTCCTTCCTTCCTTCCTTCCTTCCTTCCTTCCTTCCTTCCTTCCTTCCTTCCTTCCTTCCCTTCTCTTGACCAGCTTCTATTTTTAAAAGCAGCAAATCCTCAAGCCCCTTTGTTAAATTCTTTGCTTGGATTCAGTTCATTAATTATTGAGAGACTTAGGGTTATCTCAAATGTATGCTGCTTTTAAATTTATGCAAAATGTAAGAAGGTGGTTTGATCCCGGAGGACTAATTAACCAACAGATCAGCATTTAAGGCCATATTTAGAGGGTTGCTTTCCACCTGTATTGTCCAGCCCAGCACAGAAGCATTAAAAATCAATCTGTTCCATCTGTACCTGGAGCCTTACCAACTTTCAGTTGTTTAATAGCCCAAATAATCTCATCCAAAGTAATTAAACCATTAATCTCATCTCTTTGATCAGTAGTAAGTTTAGGAAAATGTGATTCCTGTAAATACTTTTCTATATCTGAAACTTGTATGTTATCACTAGCGTAAAACTTTGAATAAAAATCTAAAAAACTCCTTTTAATCAAATTTTGTTGATAAACTTCTTTACCTTTGTAATTTATTTTTTCTACAATCCTTGATTTCTGTTTCTTTCGTAGTTGGTAAGCCAACCACCTACCAGGTTTATTTGCATTACAAAATGTATTATGTTGCATATACCTCGAGTTAATTGCAATCTGATCAGCTATCAATATATTAAATTGCTCCGTAAGCAAACTAATAGAAGCCTTTAAATGATTGTCCAGTGGATTTAATGTAAGAGCCTTTTCCTTAGATTTAATCTCTACTTCCAACTCTTTACGTTTCTGCATCTGTTTGCGTCTATGCATATTATTCATATAAATCAAAACCCCTCTCATGTATGCTTTACTGGCGTCCCGTACCATTGGCATCGGAGTACCCTTATGCATATTCAAAAGAAAAAATTCCTTTAAATAATTTCTACATCTCTGTAAATTCCCTTCATGTCTAAATAAATTTTCATTCAACCTCCAAGTCCTTCTATTCCCATCTTCAGTAAATAACTCCATCCATACAGGACTATGGTCTGATAATATTTAGAGGCTTGCTTTCCACCTGTGTTGTCCAGCCCAGCACAGAAGCATTCAAAATCAATCCGTTCAAGAGAGAATGTTTGTGGCTCAATGTTTGTGGCTCAAAAAAAACTGAGAGCCAAAACGAGGAACGTCAACTCAAACAACGTTAGCTTAGTCGAGAAGAATTTTGATAGGCAGAAAGTTTAATCAAGCGGTGGAACCCTTGACGGGTGTTGACAGTGGGTCAATGTGCCACTCAGCCCAATTCCCAACCTTCTCTATAGGGAAATGAAGGTGTAAGATTGCCTTTTGAGTTTCGAACAACCGGGATAAATCTGTGAAAAATATCACAAGTCCCCGCAGGATGATTTGACGAGGCCTTTAGCGAATCAGCTAAAGCATTTCTTTCGAGCTTTGCTGAGCCCCTCTGGGTCACGTAAATTCGGTCCTACAAGGGGCTTGAGGTGCTTGTGTTACTCTGACCACGTTGCAAGTAGCGCCGTACCGATTGAAGGGAATATTTGTAGCCCAGGGTTGAATTGTGGAGTCTCTGAGCTTGGTGGTTTTCTTGCAGACGTTTCGTAACCCAACTAGGTAACGTCGTCAATACTGACGAGGTCTGCAAGAAAACAGCCGAGTTCAGACAGCACCAAGAACTCAACAGAAAAAGAAACCCATGGATTAATACCAGACCAACGATCAAGGAAAAACAACAACAACAATACCCTAATGAAGGAAGCATGGAAGAAAAAAAAATCACATTCCCAACCACACTGCCAGGGCAAGCCACTTGTATATAAGCAGAGGTCAACCTCTGCTCCCTTCTAGCATTGATGATGTTACCTAGTTGGGTCATGAAACGTCTGCAAGAAAATAACCAAGCTTAGAGAACACCAAGGACCCCACGGTCCTCCTCCTCTCCACACACTCACCTCCCTTCTAGCACTGATGATGTTACCTAGTTTGGGTAATGAAACGTCTGCAAGAAAACCACCAAGCTCAGAGAGCACCAAGGACCCCACAATCCTGCTCCTCCTCCTCCTCCTCCTCCTCCTCCTCCCCTCATGCTCCCTACAGTCTCTTCTAGCACTGATTATGTTACTTAGCTGGGTCATGAAATGTCTGCAAGAAAACAAGCAAGCTCAACCTCAAGGACATCACAATTCTCCTTCTCCTCCTCTTCCTCCATTCCCTTCTATCACTGATGATGTTACCTAGTTGGGTAATGAAATGTCTGCAAGAAGCCCGCTCAGAGAGCACCAAGGACCCCACAATCCTCCTCCTCCTCCCCCTTCTAACACTGATGACGTCACCTAGTTGGGTCATAAAATGTCTGCAAGAAAAGAAGCCAGCTCAGAGAGCATCAATGACATCACAGTTCTCCTCCTCCTCCCCCTTCTAGCACTGATGATGTTTCCTAGTTGGGTCATAAAACGCCTGCAAGAAAACCACCACGCTCAGAGAGCACCAAGGACTCCACAGTCTTCCTCCTCCTCCTCCATCTCCCCACACATCCCCCTCCCTTCTACCACTCATGATGTTACCTAGTTGGATAATGAAAGGTCTGCAAGAAAACCACCCAGCTCAGAGAGCCCCAAGGACCCCACAGGTCTCTTTCTTCTCTTCCCTCGCTCCCGTCTAGCACTGATAATGTTACCTAGTTGGAGAATGAAACGTCTGCAAGAAAACCACCCAGCTCAGAGAGCACCCAGGATCCACACCTATTGTTGTGTGAATCATTGCCCTTGCTAAATTAGTCACACGCTTGTTAAGTGACTCTGGCTTCTCTTTGCTTCTCAGAAGGTGGCAAAAAGGGGGTCACATGACCCCGGACATTGCAACCGTCATAAATATGAGTCAGTTGCCAAGCTGACTTTTGATCACGTGACCACGGGGGGGGGGGAGGGAGGCTGTAACGGTCGTTAAGTGTGAAAAACAGCCAGGTCATTTTTTTTCCCCAGTGCCGTTGTAACTTTGAATGGTCCCTAAATGAACGGTTGTAAGTCGAGGACTACTTCTTACTGGGGAAAGCCTTATTTTAAAGTTTTAATGCACATTATTATATTTGGGGGGGGGATAGGGCAGATCAAGCTTGTTTCCCTTATCTTAAATTCAGCTGCCCACCCCCACTCCCCATCCTATTGATAGAATTCTGTAAGGGGCTGCATTCATATCCTGAAGCAGTGGTTCTCAACCTTTTTAATGCTGCGACCCCCAACCGGTCGTAAGTCGAGGACTACTCAACCGGTCGTAAGTCGAAGACTACTCAACTGGTGCAGCACTGTTTGCAGAATGGGGCTTTTGGCGGGCTCAGCAGGGCAGAGACAGCCTGGACAATTCCTATTGGCTTTGGAAAGCCAATAGAATTAGACTCTATTCAAGAGAGTCTATTCTATTGGCTTTCAAAAGCCAATAGAATAAAAGGGAGTAGCACAGCTAAGGAAAAGGGGGGGAAAAATGGCGGACTGCGTTGTTTGGCGACCCCCGTGAAATGGTCGTTCAACCCCAAACGGGGTCCCGACCCACAGGTTGAGAACCGCTGTCCTGAAGGGTTTTAATCAGAATGAATTGAAACTAAAGCAATTATTGGTTTTTAGCTGTGGCTTTGAATGTAGGAGCTGTATATTGCCATGGGCCCCTTGGTACGTATTGGAGATGAATGCATTTTGTAAATAATAATAATAGTAATAATAATAATAGTCATAATAATAATAAAGTTGGAAGGGATCTTGGAGGTCATCTAGTCCAACCCCCTGCTCAGGCAGGAAACCCTATACCATTTCAGACAAATGGCTGTCCAGTCTCTTCTTAAAAACTTCCAGGGTTGGAGCATTCACTGCTTCTGGAGGCAGGTTGTTCCACGGGTTAATTGTTCTCACTGTCAGGAAGTTTCTCCTTAGTTCTAGGTTGCTTCTCTCCTTGATTAGTTTCCATCCGTTGCTCCTTGTCCTGCCTTCTGGTGCTTTGGAGAATAGCTTGACTCCCTCTTCTTTGGGGCAGCCCCTGAGATATTGGAAGACTGCTATCATGTCCCCTCTCATCCTTCTCTTCATTAAACTAGAACTAGTTAATGAAAAGCCGGTAATTATTATAAAACTGATGTCAACGCTGCTAACATCGCATGTTCTTGCGTTGACAACCTATAGAGATGCAGCCATTTTCCTTCTTATGTTTTACTCTTAGAGTTAGAATTAGAGGATATTGGGGGGGGGGAAAGGAGGGATGTGCATGGGAGTTAGTTAGACATAACAATATTATTATGTACAAAAAAGTAACGTTCTACATTTAGGCAAGAAAAACCAAATGTACAGGTATAGTATAGGGGGTACCTTGCTCAATAGTAGTAACTGTGAGAGGGACCTCGGAGTCCTAGTGGACAATCCCTTAAATAGGAGCCAGCCATGTGCTGCAACTGCCAAAAAGGCCAACACAGTGCTAGGCTGCATTAACAGAGGGACAGAATCAAGATCACGTGAAGTGTTAATACCACTTTACAAGGCCTTGGTAAGGCCACACTTGGAATACTGCATCCAGTTTTGGTCACCACGATGTAAAAAAGAGGTTGAGACTCTAGAAAGTACAGAGAAGAGCAACAAAGATGATTAGGGGACTGGAGGCTAAAACATACAAGGAATGGTTACTGGAATTGGGTATGTCTAGTTTAATGAAGAGAAGGATGAGGGGGGACATGATAGCGGTCTTCCAATATCTCAGGGGCTGCCCCAAAAAAGAGGGAGTCAAGCTATCCTCCAAAGCCCCTGAAGGCAGGATGAGAAGCAACGGATGGAAACTAAGCAAGGAGAGAAGCAACCTAGAACTAAGTAGAATTTTCCTGGCAGTTAGAACAATTAACCAGTGGAACAACCTGCCTCCAGAAGCAGTGAATGCTCCAACACTGGAAGTTTTTAAGAAGAGACTGGACAGCCATTTGTCCAAAATGGTGTAGGGTTTCCTGCCGGAGCAGAGGGTTGGACTAGATGACCTCCAAGGTCCCTTCCAACCTGATTATTATTATTAACAACCTGTCTCCAGAAATTGTGAATGCTCCAACACTGGAAGTTTTTAAGAAGAGACTGGACAGCCATTTGTCTGAGGTTTCCTGCCTGAGCAGGGGGTTGGACTAGATGACCTCCAAGGTCCCTTCCAACTTTATTATTATAATATTATTATTATGACGGTTGCAGTGTCCCACAGTCACGTGATCACATTTGTAACCTTCCAAACTGGCTTCCGATAAGCAAAGTCAATGGGCGAGGCCAGTTTTGCTTAATGACCGCACAATTCACTTAACAACCTCAGCGATTTGCTTAACCATGAACTGTGGTTAAAAAGGTCATAAAACCGGGCAAAACTCACTCCGCAACTGCCTTGCGTAGCAATGGAAATTTTGGGGCTCATAAAGCAGTCCTCAACTTACGACCGCCATCGAGCCCGTAATTTTGGTCGCTAAGTGGGACATTTGTTCATTTTGCCCCATTTTATGACCTTTTTTTGCCACAGTTGTTAATTGAATCTGGCTTCCCTCTTGACTTGGCTTGTCAGAAGCTCGCAAGAGGGGCGTCATATGACCCCGGGGGGGGACACTGCGACCGTCATAAATATGAGTCAGTTGTGGCAAGTGGCTGAATTTTGATCCGGTGACCTTCCTTGGGGATGCTGCAACAGTTGTAAAGTGTGAAAAACAGTCACGAGTCTCATTTTTTGGTCCTGTTCTAACTTTGGCTGCTAAATGAACTGTTGTAAGTCGAGGACTACGTGTACTTGCAAATAATAATAATAATAGTAATAATAATAATAACAAAATCATAGAAAATGATAAAATTAAACTGCTCTGGGACTTCAGAATTCAAACAGACAAGCACCTGCAACATAACACCCCAGACTTAACAATTGTCGATAAGAAAGACAAAAAAGTCTGGATAGTGGATGTGGCAGTGCCTGGAGACAGCAGAATAGACGAGAAAGAACTGGAGAAGATAACAAAATACAAAGACCTACAAATAGAAATAGAAAGACTGTGGCAAAAGCAAGCAAGGGTAGTACCAATAGTCATAGGCTCCTTGGGTGCAATCCCAAAACAACTGGAGCACCACTTGAACACCATTGGCATTGACAGATTCGCCATTAGTCAATTGCAAAAGGCGGCCTTATTAGGAACTGCTTCCATCCTGCGACGAGATCTGTAATACCATCAAACATCCACATCCACCTATCCTAGGTCCTGGGTAAGGACTCGATAAGTAGACAAAATGTCAAATCCAGTCTGAACATCTGGCTGACTGTGCGATGATCGATAATAATAATAATAACAATAATAATAATAATAAAGTTGGAAGGGACCTTGGAGGTCACCTAGTCCAACCCCCTGCTCAGGCAGGAAACCCTATACCATTCCAGACAAATGGCTGTCCAGTCTCTTCTTAAAAACTTCCAGTGTTGGAGCATTCACTGCTTCTGGAGGCAGGTGGTTCCGCTGGTTAATTGGTCTAACTGTCAGGAAATTTCTCCTTAGTTCCAGGTTGCTTCTCTCCTTGACTAGTTTCCACCTGTTGCTTCTTGTCCTGCCTTCAGGGGCTTTGGAGGATAGCTTGACTCCCTCTTCTTTGGGGCAGCCCCTGAGATATTGGAAGACTGCTATCCTGTCCCCCCTCGTCCTTCTCTTCGTTAAACTAGACCGACCCAATTCCAGCAGCCGTTCCTTATATGTTTTAGCCTCCAGTCCCCTTATCATCTTTGTTGCTCTACTACACTGGATGTAGCTCGGAGGATCACTAGCAATACAGATTCAGTAGCTTTCTACTGGACTCGATCTCTTGTGTGATCCCTTCTAATACATCTGTCACCAGAAAAAACCCCAAGCTTGCATCCTGTGACAATGGTGCGAGAAGACAATTTCCTACAAACACAAGGTGGCCGCGATGTCAATTATGTTGGAAAGAATCTAACCTTTTCGGGGATGCTAAGGACCTGCTGGTGACTCAGAAGTCACAAGATGCAGAATTTGGTTGTTTACAACAGGAAAAATGCCACTGAAGGAGGGCCTGCTTGACTGAGAACAGTGCTGACACAAGACAAAAATTACAGGTTTCCCGTGGGATAAAATAAACCCACCATTAAAATCACCCTTTTGGAGAGACAAAAGTCTAGTCTTCCCATCCCGTGCCCCGAACAAGCCTGGGAAACTGCGGCGAACTTGATGGAAAAGTCAGGCCTAAAGAGTGACAGTTTGACATTTTGGGTCCAAGACAGGGGAAGATCGGAGAAAAAAAAATAGTCTGGAAAAGCCACACCAATTCCCAAGAAAAGAATGGCTTTTTAACAAATCTGTCTCACGCGCCTTTGAAACAGAATCAAGCAAGGTTATTCTAAGGCAGGAGAACATCTACTAATGACCTTGAGTGGAGAAAGGGAGAATAAGGCCAGAAGGACAGATTTCATTTGGGTGCTTCGTTCTCGCTTTAAGAGACGGCAGCAACGACCCCCCCAAATGCATTTTTTCAGCAAAAAAAATTTAGGACAAGCTTTAGCCTGTCGGTAAAGCCTGCTTGGCCCTGCATTGTGGTCTGTTTACGAGCCAGTTCTCTGCCTGTAAGCCAAACCAAGATATTTCTGGATGTTCCAGCGAAGATCCATGCACGACCCTTCAAACTCCCCCCACCCACCAGAACCAATTTTCCTGCTTGCAAAAAGTTCATTTTGGGGGGATTTTTGCAAGCAAATCCTGTGCCTTTCGTGGATCACCTTTATAGGTGGTTTTTTTGCAAAAAGGCCGGCGGAAGAATGAGTCATGCCAACGACGCCCACCGGGCTGTGTGATCCTGTGAAAGCCAAATGCCCCCCCCCCCCCATCGACCAAACCCCGGCCCTTTGCACACTTGCAGAAGTCCAAACTTCTCCAGCCATGCAATTTTAACCCCTTCCCTTCAGAACCGCCCGGACCCGTTATCCTCTCAGCGTTGGTACTTACCTGGGAGAGGCCAGCTGGAGGATAGATGGCAGGGACGATGCTCTAAAACAGATCTTGGCTTGGGGACTTCTTAGAAAGCTGGGGAGATGGAGGCAGAGAGAGGGAGGGAGGATGCAATCCCACTGCAGTGCTCATAGGAGGCGGGTGATGCCTGCTAGCTTGGTCAGCGCCCTGTCAACAGCCGAGGGAGACAGAGAAAAGGCGGGGATGAGAGAAAGAGAGAGAAACGGATGCAGTTGGCAGAGAGACACGAAGGATGCTTTCCTCGTTTTCTTTCCCAGCCCTTCCACCTGCATCCTCCACTCCCCGCCTCCCCCATCACCAAAGAGCATCCTTAGTCAAAAGACCAACATCTGCAGGTTTAAGGCATCATCACCTCCTCTGCTGGCCCCTTCCATGGTGCTGAGCTTTTGGGGGGGGGCACTCGGAGGAGAGGCAGCTGGGCTGAGCAATTCTCGCTGTCTGGGGCCCACAAGGGTGGGGAGGAGGAGGAGGAGGAGGAGGAGGAGAAGGAGGAGGGCGGCTTTGCCTAAGCAGCTGCGTACTTGGCTCCGTGACTCCTTCTTAAAGGGCCCACCGTCCGCAAAGCTAGTTCAATCACGATCCCAGCTGAATCGGGTTTCTCACCTCCGCTTTACCTTTAAATCGGTCCTGCTGTTCACTTCCATCCTCACCCTGGCCTGGAGCAGCTCAGCAAGGGTGAAAGCGGTTTTTTTGCATCAAATGTGGGTGGTTTTTTTTTTTTTTTTTGATATGTGTGTGTGGAAAAAACTTCATTTCTGCAGATCTGCGGTTAGAGGCGCAACACAAGCCACTAGCAAAAAATAAATAAAAATAAAAAAAATAAAATTGGGCTTTCCCCCCCCCCTTCACTAATGGAATTGTTTCGTTGCGGTTCCCATCTTTTTTTTTCTTGTTTTCTTGTCTTTTTTTATTTATTTGATTGGGAGCTGCGCAGAGTTGTTGGGAGTTGGGCAGCATATAGATTTAGTAAATAATAATAATAATAATAATAATAATAATAATAATAATAATAATAATAATAATAATAAATCATCACACAGTCAGCCAGATGTTCAGACTGGATTTGGCATTTTGCCTACCTATCGAGTCCTTACCCAGGACCTGGGATAGGCAGATGTGGATGTTTGATGGTATTACAGATATCGTCGCAGGATGGAAGCGGTTCCTAATAAGGCCGCCTTTTGCAATTGACTAATAGCGAATTTGTCAATGCCGATGGTGTTCACGTGGTGCTCCAGTTGTTTTGGGATTGCACCTAAGGAGCCTATTACTATTGGTACTACCCTTGCTTGCTTTTGCCACAGTCTTTCTATTTCTATTTGTAGGTCTTTGTATTTTGTGATCTTCTCCAGTTCTTTCTCGTCTATTCTGCTGTCTCCAGGCACTGCCACGTCCACTATCCAGACTTTTTTGTCTTTCTTATCAACAATTGTTAAGTCTGGGGTGTTATGTTGCAGGTGCTTGTCTGTTTGAATTCTGAAGTCCCAGAGCAGTTTAATTTTATCATTTTCTATGACTTTATTATTATTATTATTATTACTATTATTATTATTATTATTGAGTCCTTCTCAAGGACCTGGATAGGCAGAGATGGCTGTTTAATAACATTAAAGATTTTATCGCAGGATGTAAGCTGTTTTTGAGTGAAGCTGCCTTTTGCAATTAACGGGTGGTGAATTTGTCAATGCTAATGGTGGCTCAGATATTTTGGTATCACACCTAAGGTGCCTATTACTATTGGGACTGCCTTTGCTTGTTCTATTTCTATTTGCAGGTCTTTGCATTTGAGGATTTTCTCCAGATCTTTCTCTTCTCTTCTGCTCTCTCCAGCTACGGCCATATCCACCATCCAGACTATTTTGTCTTTCTTATTGACAAGTGTTAAGTCTGGAGTGTTTTGTGACAGGTGCCTGTCTGTTTGAGTTTTAAAATCCAAGAGCAATTTAGCTTCTTCATTTCCTATGATTTTCTCTATTTTGTGGTCCCACCAGTTCTTGCTTGCAGGCAACTGGTGTTTCTTGCAGATCTTCCGATGCACTGTTGTTGCTACTTTGTCGTGCCGTTGCTTGAAGTCGGTCTGGCAATCTTCTTGCAGCAGCTAAGCTTTTGGTCCACTGTTTCTTCAGCTTCTTTGCAAGAGACAGCATTTGCTGTCTGTTGCGGTCTTCTCAATTGTGGCTTTGGATGCATTTGTTCTTGCTGCTTGCTCTTCTGCAGCCAAAACTAGTCCCTTGGTCTCCTTCTTCAATTTCTCTGCTCTTAGCCATTGCCAGGTCTTGTAATTATCTGTTTCCTGCTATGTTTTTATATACAGGCCATGTAATACTTTGCCTTGCTATCTCTCTTTTCCGCTATTTGGTCTTTCTTCTAGGCCAGTGTCATGGTTGACTTCTCATAGATCTCTGCTTGCAACTTGACAACAGAAAACAGAAACCACAATATAAAAAAGATGTTGAGACTCTAGAAAGAGTACAGAGAAGGTCAACAAAGGGTCAGGGAACCGGAGGCTAAAACATATAAGGAACGGTTGCTGGAATTGGGTATGTCTAGTTTAATGAAGAGGACGATGGGGGACATGACAGCAGCCTTCCAGTATCTCAGGGGTTGCCACAAAGAAGAGGAAGTCAAGCTATTCTCCAAAGCACCTGAAGGCAGGACAAGGGGAGCAATGGATGGAAACTAATCAAGGAGAGAAGCAACCTGGAATTAAGGAGAAATTTCCTGACAGTTAGAACAATTAACCCGTGGAACAACCTGCCTCCAGAAGCTGTGAATGCTCCAACACTGGAAGTTTTTAAGAAGAGATTGGACAACCATTTGTCTGAAATGGTAGTGATGGCGAGCCTTTTAGAGACCGAACACCCAAACTGCAACCCAAAACCCACATGTATCATCGGGTGCTGGGTGGGCGTGGCCAATTGGGTGGGCATGGCTGCTGTGGTAACGGCAGACTGGGTGGGACTAAAAGTTCAATCAATTCCAACTTTGCGAGATCTTTTTTTTTCCCCACGAGAAGTTGAAATTGATTGATTGATTGAACCTTTTTTTTTTTTGCACACAACGGCGGAGGCCTAAAGCAAAAAGGTTTTATAAAACCCAGCTGAAGCCTAGGACTGGGGCGATGGTGCGCCTGCCCACAGAGGGGGCTCTGCACGCTGCCTCTGGCATGCGTGCCATAGGTTCTCCACCATGGGAATAGGGTTTTCTGTCTAAGTAGGGGGTTGGACTAGAAGACCTCCAAGGTCCCTTCCAACTCTACTATTCTATTCTATTCTATTCTATTCTATTCTATTCTATTCTATTCTATTCTATTCTATTCTATTCTATTCTATTCTATATTACAATATCTATTCTATTCTATTCTATTCTATTCTATTCTATTCTATTCTATTCTATTCTATTCTATTCTATTCTATTCTATTCTATATTGCATTATCTATTCTATTCTATTCTATTCTATTCTATTCTATTCTATTCTATTCTATTCTATTCTATTCTATTCTATTCTATTCTATATTACAATATCTATTCTATTCTATTCTATTCTATTCTATTCTATTCTATTCTATTCTATTCTATTCTATTCTATTCTATTCTATTCTATTCTATTCTATTCTATATTGCAATATCTATTCTAGTCTATATTGCAATATCTACTCTACTCTACTCTATTCTAAACTAGGCAGGGGAGAGAAGATTAGTTGGAATGTATGGGGAGCTGGGAGAGAATTCAAGAGCACTGTGGCCGGAAAGAATTTCTACATCTCAAGGTCAAACGCTGGAAACTTCCAAAAGGCCCAGATGGTTCCCAAAACAAATTGACTATATATGATTGGTGGACAATGGACAGTTGTGTAGTCCAGAGGGAAAAGGGGACTTTTATCTAAGCTGTTTTCCATGTGAAAAAAAACCCTCAGAACTGGTTCTTCTTCTCCTTCTCCTTCTCCTTCTCCTTCTCCTTCTCCTTCTCCTTCTCCTTCTCCTTCTCCTTCTCCTTCTTCTTCTTCTTCTTCTTCTTCTTCTTCTTCTTCTTCTTCTTCTTCTTCTTCTTCTTCTGTCATGTCTGACCCTATGTGGAATGATCCATAAAGCTATACGCTTGGAAAAACAATGCCCCAAAGGGACAGTTGACATTAGATTTTTGTGTGAAAAACCGCTTAGGTAAAAGTCCCCTTTCCCCCCTGGGTCTTCCAGGTATTTGGTCTCTCCGGTATTCAGTAAACCGTCCTAGTGTACTTCAATGTCCTTCAGATATTCTTCCAATGTCCTTGTTTCTTCTTCAGCTACCTGGTTGAATTGCAATGTTCCACCTCCACCTATCATGCTTCCGACAGTAACTACATTAGGCCCAGCTGTTGGATTGCAAGAGGACAGACCGATGTTTTTTTACAGGTTAAGTCCTGGACTTACAACCACAATTGAGCCCCCATATTTCTGTGGCGAAGGGAGGCAGTTGTTAAACGAATTTGGCCAAATTTTACCCCGTCTCACCACAGTTGTTACGCGAATCGCTGCAGTTGTTAAAGCAGTGTCGTGGCTGTTCAATGAATCTGGCTTCCCCACTGACTTTGCTAATCAGAAGGACGCAAAGGGTGGGGGGTCACGTGACCCCGGGACACCGCAACCCGCCAAAAATTCATGCCAGTTGCCAAGCATCTGAAGTCTGACCATGTGACCGTGGGGACATTGCAACGGGGACGTTGTGGAAAATGGTGACAGATCACAGCAGTCTTCCAATATCTCAGGGGCTGCCATAAAGAAGAGGGAGTCAAGCTATTCTTCAAAGCACCTGAAGGCAGGACAAGAAGCAACAGGTGGAAACTAATCAAGGAGAGAAGCAACCTAGAACTAAGGAGAAACTTCCTGACAGTGAGAACAATTAACCAGTGGAACTACTTGCCTCCAGAAGCAGTAAATGCTCCAACACTGGAAGTCTTTAAGAAGAGACTGGACAGCCATTTGTCCGAAATGGTGTAGGGTTTCCTGCCTGAGCAGGGGGTTGGACTAGATGACCTCCAAGGTCCCTTCCAACTTTACTACTATTACTATTACTTTTTTTCAGTGCCGTTGTAACTTTGAACGGTCCCCAAATGAAGGGTTTTAAGTCAAGGACTGCTGCCCAGATGGACAATTATATCAAGATCAGGTGAAGTGTTAATACCACTTTACAAGGCCTTGGTAAGGCCACACTTGGAATCCTGCATCCAGTTTTGGTCACCACGATGTAAAAAAGATGTTGAGACTCTAGAAAGAGGGCAGAGAAGAGCCACAAAGATGATTAGGGGACTGGAGCCTGAAACATATAAGGAACGGTTGCTGGAATTGGGTGTGTCTAGTTCAGGGCTAGGCAACCTTGGCTTTTTTATGACTCGTGGACTTCAACTCCCAGAATTCCTGAGCCAGCCACGCTGAGGGGAAAGAGAGAGGTTTCCAAGCTGAGTCATGCTGGCTCAGGAATTCTGGGATTTGAAGTCCACCAGTCATGAGGGGGGCATAGTTCCCTCATGCTGGCTCAGGAATTCTGGGAGTTGAAGTCCACGAGTCATAAAAGAGCCAAGGTTGCCTACCCCTGCTCTAGTTTAATGAAGAGAAGGACCATGGGTGACATGATAGCAGCCTTCCAGTATCTCAGGGGCTGCCCCAAAGAAGAGGGAGTCAAGCTATTCCCCAAAGCGCCTAAAGGCAGGACAAGAAGCAATGGAAACGGATGGAAACTAATCAAAGAGAGGAGCAACCTAGAACTAGGGAGAAACTTCCTGACAGAACAATTAACCAGTGGAACAACCTGCCTCCAGAAGTTGTGGGTGCTCCAACACTGGAAGTTTTTAAGAAGAGACTGGACAGCCATTTGTCTGAAATGGAATAGAGTTGCCTGCCTGAGCAGGGGGTTGGACTAGTTGACTTCCAAGGTCCCTTCCAACATCACCATCATCATCATCCTCACTATTATTATTATTATATCATCTACGGGGTCACCACTCTCAAAACACAGCAGAGACCACAATATGGCATCTAGAAACTATTCCAGCCATACAATTAAAAATATGGATCTAGTATGTCACTAACACCTTTGTCATAAGTAGAACACAGGAAACTACCAACAATGTCTTTAAATGAATACAACGAATACAAATGAATAAATGAAGGCAACATTGAGTATTAAACAAAAAAGATTTTTTTTCTGCACTGAATTCAGCAAACTGATCATTAGCCACAGATTTTAATCAGCACTGATTACATTGATTCTCCCAGACCTGGACCAAGAGAAATATGCTTCTGATGGGAGTGCAAAAGATTTATTTTCAGTCCTTAAATCCACTCGGATATTGAAAAATAAATTTACCTGACAAGCAAATGGGTAATCCCAAGTGCATAGATTGGCCACAATTGATATAGAATTTAATAGGTTTAATATTAATTTAATTAATACTAGTATTAATTAGTATTAGTATTAATTTAATTTAATTCTTTTGTCCAAGGATTAAGGGAACGCAAGAGAGAGAGGCAAACACAGATTCATGCAAAAGCTGAATTTGATTCAATTTTTATTTCTAAATATGTGTTGTTTTATTTGTCAATTAAACCTATATGCCACCCTTCTCACTGTCTAAATTTACATTCAAACAAAGCATTCGTTTATTAAATTCCTACTTTGGTTTTCCATGATAAATAGTGCCACCAGATTAAATATATTTATTAATTAAATCTATATGTTCCCCTATAAGGTTACTCTGGGTGGCTTACAGATTGCAAAAATATAAATAGAGAAGCAGTTAGAATTTTAAAGCTATGCAAATACATCTAGTCAATAATGATTTATCCGATGTATTTCACATTTCTCTCTATATTGTCGCATTAAAAACCCAAAGCAATTTTTGGAGTGAATACAGGCACCCCCTGAGATCAACGGTGCACCTGTGTTTTAAAAGACCCGTTACAGGTAGTCCTCAATTTACAACCGTTCATTTAGTGACCACTCAAAGTTACAACGGCACTGAAAAAAGGGACCTGTGACCGTTTTTCATGCTTACAACCGTTGCAGCATCCCCAGGGTCACGTGATCAAAATGTTGGTTCTTAGCAACGGACTCATATTTATTTTTATGTTTTTAAGAAAATTTTATTGGTTTTCCAGTTTTACATTTAAGTATTGGAAAAGCAACGTGGCGGTTGAGTTGGTCAATAATTACATAACATACAAATATCTTTAGTACAGATCTCAAACTATTACATTAAATGTTTCCCCTCTTTTCCCCTTAGTATTTACTGTCTCATCTTTAAATTAGTACAATTCTTATTATACCAATTAAATAAAAAATAACTTTCTTGCATCTGTCAATAACTTTTATTTTATTACATATCCAAGTTGTTTTAACGTTCAATCTTTTTAGACAATCAATGTCCTGATTAATTTTCCCCCAATTTTTGGTTTCCCATTAATATTTATATTTCACGTTTGATATTTATATTTATTTATATTTATATTTATTCATATTTACGATGGCCGCAGTATCCCCGGGTCACATGATCCACTTTGACAAGCAAAATCAATGGGAGAAGCTAGATTCGCTTAACGACATGCTACTAACTTAACAACTGCAGTGATTTGCTGAAAAATTGTGGCAAGAAAAGTCATCACAAGGGGCAAAACTCACTTAGCAAATGTCTTCCTTAGCAACAGCAATTTTGGACTCAACTGTAATTGTTAAGTCGAGGACTACGGCGTTTCTGTTTCTAAGGATATTTCCACTGTCCTCCATCCATTTTCTTTCTCCCAACACTTTCAATAGGTTGACTTAATGCTTTACTATAATTGGGTGGGTAGTGTGGGGTCGATGGGAAATAATTGGAAGGGATATTTCATGAGGCAAGATGGGATAAGCAGAAGGTCAAAGACATTTTATCTTGATCTCGTCTAATGGAAGACAACAGCGAGGTAATGAATTCTCTTAGAACAGTGTTTCTCAACCTTGACAATTTTAAGGTATGTGGACTTCAACTCCCAGAATTCCACAGCCAGCAATGCTGGCTGTGGAATTCTGGAAGTTGAAATCCACATGCCTTAAAATTGTCAAGGTTGAGAAACACTATCTTAGAAGGACAGCTGGCAGTTGGGTTTGAATCTCATATAGCTGGCACCTTCTGACTTGTCCTCTCCACTTCCCTGCAGGGCCAAGCGAGTAATTTACATGGTAGTATCAATCAAATCATTATTAGGATCATAGACCACCATAAGAAAGGTGGAATATTAACAATTAATATTTTTTTTGAAAAAAAAAATTAAAATTAAGCTAAAACATTTTAAAAAGGTATACATATGACTATGTTTACGTTTGTGTGTGTGTATTATAAATAAAATATATAATATATATACATATACATATATATACATATATACACACATATATACATATACATATACACACAAACACAAACACACACAGACATATATATGTGTGTGTGTGTGTGTGTGTGTGTATAAATTATTTTAAAAATGCGAGTCCCGGGTATATTCATGATAAAAACTACGAAAAACTGATCGCCAAGATTAAAAAACTTTAGTAAAAGGCGAAAAGATTTATATGATTTGAAGAGAAACCAGAGTACTAAAGATTTCCATGGAGAGGAACATTTATGAGTTTTCATAGTTTTTAATAAAAGTTTTTTAGTCTCGGTGATCACGTTTTTAGTAGCTAGTATAACTAATACTAATACTTATAATAAAGTTGGAAGGGACCTTGGAGGTCATCTAGTCCAACCCCCTGCTCAGGCAGGAAACCCTATACCCTTTCAGACAAATGGCTGTCCAGTCTCTTCTTAAAAACTTCCAGTGTTGGAGCATTCACCGCTTCTGGAGGCAGGTTGTTCCACTGGTTAATTGTTCTCACTGTCAGGAAGTTTCTCCTTAGTTCTAGGTTGCTTCTCTCCTTGGTCAGTTTCCACCCGTTGCTTCTTGTCCTGCCTTCAGGCGCTTTGGAGAAGAGCTTGACTCCCTCTTCTTTGGGGCAGCCCCTGAGATATTGGAACACTGCTATCCTGTCCCCCCTCGTCCTTCTCTTCGTTAAACTAGACATGATGAATTGCTGCAGGAATTGGGTCTGTCTAGTCAAATGAAGAGAAGGACGAGGGGTGACAGGATAGCAGTCTTCCAATCTCTCAGGGGCTGCCCCAAAGAAGACGGAGTCAAGCTATTCTCCAAAGCACCTGAAGGCAGGACAAGAAGCAACGGATGGAAACTCATCAAGGAGAGACGCAATTAAGGAGAAATTTCCTGACAGTGAGAACAATTAATCAGTGGAACAACCTGTCTCCAGAAGTTGTGGGTGCTCCATCACTGGAGCTTTTTAAGATTGGACAACCATTTGACTAGGATGATATAAGGTCTCCTGCCTCTTCGACTTCTAGATTCCTTCCGACTCTGTTATTCTGTACTATGTACGTTTATCTGTAATTCCTAGTAGTTTGGTGAAAAGAGCTCCATTCTATGCTTCTGTAATGTTCTTCATTTCTAAATTCAGGGAAGCCTTTTTCCTTGTTGTGTGCTATTCCCTGGAGATTCGCCTCGCCTGCTTAGCTGTAATAATGTTCTCCTCTTAAATGTTTTATTAGATCGCTTCTCTGAAACGGTCTTGGCCTCATCACAGTGTGAATTCTCCCCTTTCCTTTATCTCATTTATTACGCTGTTTGTCATGCCCTTCAGGGGAAAAATAAAAGCTAATCAAATATTAGTGAATATGATTAATGAAGGATGAAATGAGCCTGTTAAGGACTGCTAAGTTGAATGTCTCAGCATAGACGTAGTTCTCCACTTATCACCACAATTGGAACCACGATTAATGTTGCTGAGCAAAAATAATACTAAGTGAGTCACACCCAATTTTACAACCCTTTTATTTTGCCATGGTTAAGTAAATCACTGCTAGTCATTAAGGGAAGCGTGTGGTCATTAAGCAAATCTGGCTTCTCCTGTTGAGGTTGCTTGTCGGAAACCAGCTGGGAAGGTTACAAATGGTGATCACATGACTCCGGGATGCTGCAGCTGCTGTAAATATATCCATTTTTTTATCACCACACTGTGAGGATGCTGTGATTGTCGACAGTCCCTCTCTGCCATTTACTGGCCTCCAAAATGGGGTCTCTATTTTTGAGTGTTGATCTAAGCAGGAAGACAGCAGGCCCTCCATCATCCTCGCTGCGTTTTGTTCTCCAACAGTCAGCTGGAATATCCCGTTCTCCTACCATTCTCCTGATGTCCTAATGATTGTGTACACTTCTCCTCCACATTTAGTTGCATTAAAGCTGCTGCAGATGCATGCAATGGAATGGAATAGAGTAGAATAGTTGTTGTTAGTTACGAAGTCGTGTCCGACCCATCGCGATCCCATGGACAATGTTCCTCCAGGCCTTCCTGTACCATCTTCTGGAGTCCATTTAAGTTCACGCCTGCTGCTTCAGGGACTCCATCCAGCCATCTCATTCTCTGTCGTCCCCTTCTTCTCTTGCCCTCCATCTTTCCCAGCATTAGGCTCTTCTCCAGTGAGTCCCTCCTTCTCATTAGGTGGCCAAAGTCCTTGAATTTCCACTTCAGGATCTGGCCTTCTAAAGAGCAGTCGGGGTTGACCTCCTCTAGGACTGACCAGTTGGATCGCCTTGCAGTCCAGGGGATTCGCAGGAGTCTTCTCCAGCACCAGAGTTCAAAGGCCTCCATTCTTTGGCGCTCAGCCTTTTTTATGGTCCAACTTTCCCAGCCATACATTGCAACTGAGAAAACCTTGACGATATGCACTTTTGTTGGCAGGGTGATGTCTCTGCTTTTTAGTATGGTGTCTAGATTTGCCATAGCTTTCCTCCCCAGAAGCAAGCGTCTTTTAATTTCTTGGCTGCAGTCCCCATCTGCGGTGATCTTGGAGCCCAGGAAGATAAAATCTGTCACTACCTCCATTTCTTTCTCATCTATTTGCCAGGAATTGAGAGGGCCGGATGCCATGATCTTGGTTTTCTTAATGTTGAGTTTCAAGCCAACTTTTGCACTCTCCTTCTTCACCTGCATCAAGAGTTTCTTTAGTTCCTCTTCACTTTCTGTCATTAGAGTGGTATCATCTGCATATCTTAGACTGTTGATATTTCTCCTGGCAATCTTAATTCCAACTTTTGATTCCTCTAGCCCTGCCTTTCTCATGATGTACTCTGCATATAAGTTAAATAGGCAGGGCAACAGAATACAGCCTTGCCGGACTCCTTTTCCAATTTTGAACCAATCAGTGGTTCCGTGTCCCGTTCTCACTGTTGTTTCTTGACGCGCATATAGGTTTCCCAAGAGACAAATAAGATGGTCTGGTACAGAATAGAGTAGAGTAGAGTAGAGTAGAGTAGAGTAGAGTAGAGTAGAGTAGAGTAGAGTAGAGTAGAAAAAAAAAGAATAGAATTACAGAACAGAATAGAAATACAGAATAGAAAAACAGAATAGAACAGAACAGAATAGAAATTAGAATAGAATAGAAATACAGAATAGAACAGAATTAAAGAACACAATATAAATACAGAATAGAATAGAAAAATAGAACATAATAGAAATACAGAATAGAATAGAAATATAGAATAGAATAGAACTGAATAAAAATACAGAACAGAAATACAGAATATAAAAACAGAATAGAATAGAAATTAGAATAGAATAGAATAGAGTATAAATACAGAATAGAATAGAATAGAAAAATAGAACAGAATAGAATATAAATATAGAATAGAATAGAATAGAATAGAATAGAATAGAATAGAATAGAATAGAATAGAATAGAACAGAGCCCTGGGTAGCTCCTAGAGCTAATACAAAATATGTAGTCATTGAAAGTTTACCTTCATTACTAAAGCTTCCAGATAATTTTTATGTGCAGTTGTCAGACTAACAACACAGCATAGCGCAGTCTTTGATGTTTCTTCCTCCAGTTTTAAAGTCACACTCATTTTCTTCCATGTCTGTCTGTCTATTGCATTTATTGTATCTATTGTATCATTTGTCTGTCCGTCTGTCCGTCCATCCATTCATCCATCCATCCATCATCTATCCATAGATCTATCCATAGATCTATCTATCTATCTATCTATCTATCTATCTATCTATCTATCTATCTATCTATCTATCTATCTATCTATCTTTTTTCTGTTGTCAATCAACTACAGTAACTATCCACCATCTTTATCATCTATTGTATCTATCCGTCCATTGTATCTATCTATCCATCCATTTATTGTATCTGTCAATCCATTCTTTCTCTCCATCTACAATATCTAGCCACCGTATCTTATCATCTATTCTAGTTATCCATCCATCCATCCATCCACTCTCTCTCTATCCCATCTGTCTGCCTGTCCCTATAATCTCTGTTAATCTACCCGTCTATCTATCATCTATCTCACAACTCAATGTCCATTTTCAAGAAACGTTGTTTTGAAAGCAGTTAACCACTTCGTTTGTCGTTTTTAAAGATCTCTGAATGTCTGAATGTTTCCCCAGTAAACATTCTGCGTTTACGTATTGCAAAAAATGATACTGAAATAAAGTGTTTACGGGTTACGCCTGGAAGCTCCTGAAACAGCGGTTCTCAACCTCTGGGTCAGGACCCCATTTGGGGTCGAACGACCATTTCACGGGGGTCGCCAAACAACACAGTCCGCCATTTTTCCCCCCCTTTTCCTTAGCTGTGCTACTCCCTTTTATTCTATTGGTTTTTGAAAGCCAATAGAATAGACTCTCTTGAATAGAGTCTAATTCTACTGGCTTTCAAAAGCCAATAGGAATTGTCCAGGCTGTCTCTGCCCTGCTGAGCCTGCCAAAAGTCCCATTCTGCAAACGGTGCTGCACCAGTTGAGTAGTCCTCCACTTACGACCGGTTGAGTAGTCCTCGACTTACGACCGGTTGGGGGTCGCGGCATTAAAAAGGTTGAGAACTACTGTCCTGAAAGCTCGCAAAAACAGCTCAGAAATTTCTCCTGCCAAGTTGGCTGCTGGTTAGATGCCATTTAATGGGGCACGCTTGGAATGTTGAAATATGCTGTGGTCACTTTTACATTTGCTGCTTTAACAAGGCCCGTGAGCTCACACGCCAATAATGAGGCTGGTGATTTTTTATTTCACAAGGCTTATGAGTCTCAAAGGAGTCCTAAGAGCAACTTGGAAATGTGGGCATTGCTGAGATGGCTACCTTGCTTCCCGGCATGCCAGCTTCTTCTTAAAAATTGCGAGGAAAAAGAAAAGGAGGCAGGGGAAGTACCGGATGCCAACAGAGCTCAGCGTTACCATAGCAGGATATCCCTCGGGCAATATTGAGCTAACTAGAGCATTCATGCGTTTTGATTTAAAACACCTTTCTATGCTGCTAGATGGAGGTGAGTAAGTTGAGTCTGGAAAGAAAGGTGCAATTTTCCTTCAATCGTCTCCTGAGAACTTGGAAGAGTTTCAGCAAAATAGCGCTGGAAAGAAAAAATCAGTTGTGCTATATCTTTGAGCAATACACCCCAACTCTTAAGAGCAGTGGTTTGTTGTTGTTAGTTGCCAAGTCGTGTCCGACCCATCGCGACCCCATGGACCACATTCCTCCAGGCCTTCCTGTCCTCTACCATCTTCTGGAGTCCATTGAAGTGCACGCCTCCTGCTTCAGGGACTCCATCCAGCCCCCTCCTTCTCTGTCGTCCCCTTCTTCTCTTGCCCTCCATCTTTCCCAGCATCAGGCTCTTCTCCAGGGAGTCCTTCCTTCTCATTAGGTGGGTGGGTGGGTGGATGGATGGATAGATAGATAGATATGGATAGATAGATGTTGTTAGTTGCGAAGTCGTGTCCGACCCATCGCGACTCCCTGGACCATGTTCCTCCAGGCCTTCCTGTCCTCCACCATCTTCTGGAGTCCATTGAAGCTCACGCCTCCTGCTTCAGGGATTCCATCCAGCCCCCTCCTTCTCTGTCGTCCCCTTCTTCTCTTGCCCTCCATCTTTCCCAGCATCAGGCTCTTCTCCAGGGAGTCCTTCCTTCTCATTAGGTGGCCAAAGTCCTTGAGTTTCCACTTCAGGATCTGGCCTTCTAAAGAGCAGTCGGGGTTGATCTCCTCCAGGACTGACCGGTTTGATCACCTTGCAGTCCAGGGGACTCACAGGAGTCTTCTCATTGGGAGAGAGGGATTTTTGTTTTCCTTCTGTTAATTCACATTAGTCTATGTAGGCCAGCTAACAAAGGCCCATTAAACCAGGTTATTCTGTTTTGCTTTGGTTTCTTGTACGGATCCTGCATTACTGAAAGCTTGGGCACGTTAAGAAATTATCAGTGTGGTAACCAAAACAAATAGCATCCCTTTGGTGTAGATATGGGGTTACTCCTGGATTATTCTGTATTCTTTTCCCTCATGCTTTAAACAAGACACAGACAAAAATTCTATTAGGGTAAATTTGGTGTAACAGGGGCATGCAAAGAGGCAAAGTATCTCAAAGGTGCTTTTTCAAAAGGCAACTGGCCTATGTTTTTTCCTTTGAACACGTTTTATTTCTCATCCACATAAGAAAAACAACTCTGAAATGAAATATCCAAAAGGAACATTTACAAATTCCACCAAAGCATCCTGAACTGAAATACTTTGTGTTTCAGCGAACTGGACTTTTCCTTTGAACACGTTTTACTTCTCATCCAAGAAGCTTCTTCAGTTCTGACTGAATGGTGGAGGATGGAAGGGTTTATATTTCTTGCAGTCATTTAGTCGTTAGTACTCTCTCTGAGGGTCGTTGAGGCCACTTGGAGGTTTATCTGTGTCCTCAGGGTCACCTGAGTGGTGCAAATGGGTGTGGAGCCTTCTTAGAACTGCTGAAAGGACTGTGTTGTAAACGGGAGATAAGTGGTGTCATAACTAAACGTCTAAGTGGCCTCAATGACTCTCAGAAAGAGTACGAACAACCAGATAATAATAATAATAATAATAATAATAATAAAAGACCTACAAATAGAAATAGAAAGACTGTGACAAAAGCAAGCAAGGGTAGTACCAATAGTCATAGGCGCCTTGGGTGCAATCCCAAAACAACTGGAGCACCATTTGGACACCATCATCGACATTGACAGATTTATTTATTTATTTTATTTATTTATGAGACTTATATACCGCTTTAAGTGCAAGCACTCTCTAAGCGGTGTACACCAGTAAGCAATGTATATATATATATTTATTTACATTGCCCCCAACAATATGGGTCCTCATTTTACCTACCTCAGAAGGATGGAAGGCTGAGTCAACCTTGAGCCGGTGAGATTTGAACCGCTGACCTGTTGAACACAGTCAGCTAAAGTGGCCTGCAGTACTGCACTCTAACTGCTGCGCCACCTCAATTGCAAAAGGCAGCCTTACTAGGAACCGCTTCCATCCTGCGACGATATCTATAATACCATCAAACATCCACATCTGCCCATCCTAGGTCTTTGGGAAGGACTCGATAGGTAGACAAAATGCCAAATCCAGTCTGAACATCTGGCTGACTGTGTAATGCTCCATAATAATAATAATAATAATAATAATAATAATAATAATAATAATAAAGTTGGAAGGGACCTTGGAGGTCATCTAGTCCAACCCCCTGCTCAGGTAGGTAACCCTGTACCATTTCGGACAAATGGCTGTCCAGTCTCTTCTTAAAAACCTCCAGTGTTGGAGCATTTACTGCTTCTGGAGGCAGGTTTTTTTTTTTTTTAATAATTTTTTATTTCTCCAAACTCTCCCCCATACATATACCGTAATATTTATCAGATGTTAACATACATTCTTTTTACATTCATATATAAGATACTTTTAATAAAATGAAATAAATACATACACATGACTTTTGGTGTTGCTCGCCCATTTCCCCTTTCACCGTATCCACACTCCTTCTTCTCTACCTTCTTTCTCCCTTTCTTCTCTTCCCTACTTCCCTCTTCTTCCTCTCTTCTCTTTCCTTCACCACTCTCCTCCCCTTTCTCCCCACTTCTCCTCTTCTCCTAGCTTCTGGAGGCAGGTTGTTCCACTGGTTAACTGTTCTCACTGTCAGGAAGTTTCTCCTTAGTTCTAGGTTGCTTCTCTCCTTGGTCAGTTTCCATCTGTTGCTTCTTGTCCTGCCTTCAGACCCTTTGGAGAATAGCTTGACTTCCTCTTCTTTGGGGCAGCCCCTGAGATACTGGAAGACTGCTATCCTGTCCCCCCTCGTCCTTCTCTTCGTCAAACTGGACCTACCCAATTCCAGCAGCCTTTCCTTATATGCTTTAGCCTCCAGTCCCCTAATCGTCTTTGTTGCTCTTCTCTGCACTCTTTCTAGAGTCTCAGCATCTTTTTTACATCATGGTGACCAAAACTGGATGCGGGATTCCAAGTGTGGTCTTATCAAGGCCTTGTAAAACGGTATCAACACTTCGCGTGATCTTGATTCTATCCCTGTTAATGCAGCCTAGCACTGCGTTGGCCTTTTTGGCCACTGCAGCACACTGATTGCTAGGAATATAAATCCTTCCATCCTCCACCATTCAGTCAGAACTGAAGAAGCTTCTTGGAGGAGAAGTGAAAAGTCTTCAAGGAAAAAATCCAAGTCCACTTCCCTTTTGAAAAAGCACCTTTGCGACAGTCATCACCCGGATGACTAGGAATCTTCATCGACACACACAAAAGCGTTTCAGTTCAAGATCCTTTGGTAGAATTTGTAAATGTTCCTTTTGGATAGTTCATTTCAGAGCTGACTTTCCTATGTGGAGATCAAGTGAAACTAGATCTTGCAATCTCGGTCATTAGAAATTAGATATGAAAATAGGGCCAGTGTGATCTGATTTTGAGACAGATCCTTTCGATCTTTCTAATGCGTCAGCTCTTCAACAGTAGAACAGATTGTCTTGGGAGGCTGCAGACTCTTCTTCCTCTGGAGCAGTGGTTCTCAACCTTTCTAATGCCGCGACCCCATAATACAGTTCCCCATGTTGTGGTGACCCCCAACCACTTATACATCACTGGGTGCCAGGGGCGTGGCCAAAGAAAAGGGGGAAAAATGGCGGACAGCCTTGTTTGGCGATCCCCGTGAAATGGTCGTTCGACCCCAAATGGGGTCCCAACCCACAGGTTGAGAACCACTGCTCTGGAGTTTTTAAGCAGTGGCTGGACAGAATTTGGCACGGATTCAGCAGTTGACACTAGTCCTGCAGTTCTTATAACGACCACATTAACCCTTAAAAAAAAACAAACCACTGTGTTTCTCTGTGGTGTTTAAGAAATTTAATCAATTTAAAAAAAAGGCCACATTACAGACCAAAGTTTTCAAGAACAAAATAACATACAGTAAAAATCCACCATTTAAACGAGCGTGGATATAAATATCGTAATTAGACACCGCTTAAACACCTTTACCGCATTATTTTATCGTAGTCTTACTCCTTCCAATGCTTTCTCCTGGGTAATTTGGCTGCAGTTATTTTATTTACTATTTCATTTTTCTTAGACAAGAAGAAAAGAGTCAGCCCAGGAGAGTCAGACAAGACAAAGGGAAGAACTGGCATCCCACCTATACTACTTTTGACTTGAAAAAGTGGAATTTTGGAGACTTCCACTGAATACCTGAAAGCAGGCAGTTTGGTAAATAAGTACGAAGAACCAAAAATAAGCAAACATAACGTGAAGAAACAAATAGTCCATGTAACTTTTAATATGAGTTAAAAACCATGCTTTTCTTAACTTTCAGCATGTGGCTTGAATGCTAGGCAGGCTACTTACATTACGGCTTATTTGCTAGTCGCTGCCTCTACTTGACTCAGAGAAGGGATGCTCAATTTTGCTTAAAGGGAGCGTTGAGTTTCCAATCTGAGCAAGCCGTCTTTCGAGGGGGGGGGGTTCTTCTTTGGTCTTCAGAGAGTATGAAACTTGGGTCCCGCAGTCACTATAATGTCGGCGTAAGGAGCTGATTGGGCCACCTCAATCGCTCGCTGTTTCTGTAGAACCAGCAAGCTGTAGAAGCTCTCCGCCACTACTTTCTTGCACTGGTTCTGGCAGAGGGAGAGAAAGCTGAACGACTTTGCTCCTTGCTGTTCAAAGTGCTGCGAGGGAGAACAAAACAAAAGAAGTAACTAAGACAGGTGTGTTACGAGCGGAGGCTAATTCTGTAACTGAAGTGGACAATAAGCAGCTTTATGAGAGAAGCGGTGTCCTTTTTGCAGTTCATACGGATCAAGTGCTGGAGAAGACTCCTGCAAGTCCCCTGGACTGCAAGGCGATCCAACCGGTCAGTCCTAGAGGAGATCAACCCTGACTGCTCTTTAGAAGGCCAGATCCCGAAGTGGAAACTCAAGGACTTTGGCCTCCTAATGAGAAGGAAGGACTCACTGGAGAAGAGCCTGATGCTGAGAAAGATTGAGGGCAATAGAAGAATGGGACGACAGAGAAGGAGGGGGCTGGATGGAGTCAATGAAGCAGGAGGCGTGAGCTTCAATGGATTCCAGAAGATGGTAGAGGACAGGGAGGCCTGGAGGAACGTTGTCCATAGGGTCGCGATGGGTCGGACATGACTTCGCAACTAACAACAACAACAGATCAAGAACTGTCGATAGGAAAATGAATAGAGAGTCTAAGATGGTAGAACCAATCTGCAGAATTGGAAACAAAGTCCTATGTTGCCAAGCATGTAGCCACAAAGGACAATCCACTAGCTAAATCCGCTCGTATCCTCATGTCCTTCCGGAAAAGCCTGAAGATCTGGCTCTGCCTATTGGTTTGGAGCCCAGAAGGGGGTGTTCCATTCTGGAGAGGGCTAGTAAATGAGATGATCCATCTCCATCCTGTTTATGCCTTGGTCCAGTCTGCTCTCCATTTGAATGTCCTAATTTGTAATGCTTAACGTTTTAATATTTTTGTCCTAATTGTATTAAGTACCTTATGATGCTTCTTTTTTATTTTTTTTTAACGTTTTATTGATTTTCTAATTTTACATTTAAGTATTTATAAAAAGCAACGTGGCGGCTGAGTTAATCCATAATTCAATGACATACAAGTATCTTTGGTACAAGTCTCAACTACCACATTAAAGATTTCCTGTTTCTCCCTTAGTGTTTACTGTCTCGTGTTTAAACTAATACAATTCTTATTGTATCAATTAAATAAAAATAACATCCTTACATTTATCAATAATTTTTAGCTTATACATATCCTGGTTATTTTGACACTCAGTCTTTATAGGCCAGGGGTGTCAAACTCAAATTTCACTGAGGGCTGCATCAGCATTGCGGTTGCCCTCAGGGTGGGGTGCGGCCTACTGGGTGGGCGTGGATGGAGTGGGTGTGGCCTATTGGGTGGGCGTGGCCAGCTCTACATTGTTCGGGTCAAGGGTGCCTGTGGGGGCCTGGGCAGGAGCGGGACAGATCTGAGAGTCTCTGGCAGAAGGGGGTGGGACCAGAGCAGAGCCCATCAAGCTGGATATGTGAAGTAGGCGAGCACCATTTGCTGGCCACTTCCAGGCGATGGTCCATTTCTTCATTCCTCACAAAGGGTGACCCCTCCCCAGCATGCACCCAGGAGTTGGGGCCGACGCAGCAGGGGCCGGTTCCTCCTGTTTCCAGACGGCCTTGTGGAGCTAAGACTGAATGCGTTTCAGCATAGATGGCCACCACAAAATTGTACATTAGCTTCCGGCCGGCCTGGGCCAGGGCCAAGGCAGTGGGGGCCGTTCCCTCCCTGTTTCCAGGATGGCTTCGCGGGCCACATGAAACCACTTTGCGGGCCGCATCCGGCCCCCGGGCCTTGTGTTTGACATGTCTGTTATAGGCAATCAATGTCCTGATTAGTTTCCCCCAATGTTTAGTTTCCCATTAATATTTAAATTTAACATTTAATATTTATAATTTCCAAGTTTTAAGTAACCAAAGTTCCCTTTATCCCAATTCATCACAAAGTCTAATATTCAGGATACACGTCTTAAGCTTATGATGCTTCTTATGTACAGGTAGTGCTCAACTTATGACTACAACTGAGTCCAAAATTTCTGTTGCCAAGCAAGGCAGATGTTAAGTGACTTTTGTCCCATCTGATGACTTTTCTTGCCACAGTTGTTAAGTGAATCACTGCAGTAGTTAAGTCAGTAACATGGTTGTTAGGTGGATCTGGCTTCCCTGTTGACTTTGCTTTTCACAAGGTTGCAAAAGGTCACCACGTGACCCCAGGACACTGCGACTATAGCAATAGCCCTTAGACCAGTGTTTCCCAACCTTGACAATTTTAAGGCATGTGGACTTCAACTCCCAGCATTGCTGGCTGTGGAATTCTGGGAGTTGAAGTCCACATGCCTTAAAATTGTCAAGGTTGAGAAACACTGCCTTAGACTTATATACCGCTTCACAGTACTTTACAGACCTCTCTAAATAGTTTAGAGTCAGCATATGGCGCCCAACAATCTGGGCCTTCATTTTACTGACCTTGGAAGGATGACTGGGCAAGTCAACCCTGAGCCAGTCAGGATCAAATTCTTGGCAGTGGGCAGAGTTAGAGTTCTAACCCAGAGGTCACCAACTTTTCTTGATTGGCGGACCGGAGGAAAAGGAGGGGGAAGCATTATACGTGCACGTGCAGGTGCATTCGTCTGCACGGGGCGACGGGCATGTGCCTGATGCAAATGGGGGCGGGGCTAGTGCTTGTGTGATACTCGCTAGCCCTGCCCCGTTCTTGTGCACAGCGCTTTCTGCGCCCCGAAGCACGGCGTCGGACTGTTTTCGCGCATCGAGGTGTGGCAGCATACCATTTTTGCACCCTGAGGTTTTCTCCAGCACCATAGTTCAAAGGCCTCCATTCTTTGGTGCTCAGCCTTTCTTACGGTCCAGCTTTCACAGCCATACATTGCAACTGGGAAAACCATGGCCTGGACTATACGCACTTTTGTTGGCAGGGTGATATCTCTGCTTTTTAGTATGCTGTCTAGATTTGCCATAGCTTTCCTCCCCAGGAGCAAGCATCTTTTAATGTCTTGGCTGCAGTCCCCCCAGCTTTTGTTGTTGTTAGTTGCGAAGTCGTGTCCAACCCATTGCAACCCCATGGACTACATTCCTCCAGGCCTTCCTGTCCTCTACCATCTTCTGGAGTCCATTGAAGCTCACGCCTCCTGCTTCAGTGACTCCATCCAGCCACCTCCTTCTCTGTCACCCCCTTCTTCTCTTGCCCTCCATCTTTCCCAGCATGAGGCTCTTCTCCAGGGAGTCCTTCCTTCTCATTAGGTGGCCAAAGTCCTTGAGTTTCCACTTCAGGATCTGACCTTCTAAGGAGCAGTCGGGGTTGATCTCTTCTAGGACTGACCAGTTGGATCGCCTTGCAGTCCAGGGGACTCACAGGAGTCTTCTCCAGCACTTGATCCATATGAACTTCTCCAGCACCATAGTTCAAAGGCCTCAATTCTTTTGCGCTCAGCCTTTCTTATGGTCCAACTTTCACAGCCACACATTGCAACTGGGAAAACCATGGCCTGGACTATACGCACTTTTGTTGGCAGGGTGATGTCTCTGCTTTTTAGTATGCTGTCTGGATTTGCCATAGCTTTCCTCCCCAGGAGCCAGCGTCTTTTAATTTCTTGGCTGCAGTCCCCATCTGAGGTGATCTTGGAGCCCAGAAAAATAAAATCTGTCACTACCTCCATTTCTTCCCCATCTATTTGCCAGGAATTGAGAGGGCCGGATGCCATGATCTTGGTTTTCTTAATGTTGATTTTCAGTTCAGGAAAAGTAGGATAAGGATAAGTCCCCAGCCGTTTAGGAATAAGAGCAGGCTAGAATTATGGCTTGGTAAAAATGATAAAAGACCTTAACATGATGTTGGATTATATTTCTAAATCACACTATCTGCCACTTCACGAAGAGCTTTGGCTTGAGCCTGGGGCACAGCAAAGAGGATAATTTTACAGAAATAGAATGACAAATATCCTCTGGATTTCAAGGAACAAATTCTGGAGAAGTTTTTGAAAAGTCTTTGCAGCTTAAAATGTGAAGATGAAGCAATGTCTTTTATTTGATGGTTCTAGATTTAATCATGTGCTTAGATACTGAATTTATTTTTATTAATATGTTCATGGATTTTATATAGGTCTCTTCTCTTACCGTTTCTGCCTTTTCCCAATTCACATTTGTTTTAATCACTATAGTATATTTACAGTTTTTCCATTATTTAATGTGTGTGTGTGAATTCATTCTATTTATGTTGTTTTCTATATTTTATTATCAACAATAATGTTTAAAACTAGAAAGAAAGGTTTATTATAGTCTATTATATCTTACCCGGAAAGTATTTAATAGTTTTAGTGTTCTCTTACTTCTTCTTTGTTCTTCGTAGTCCAAATGACTTGTCTGAGATCCCTATATCACAGATTAAAACAATCACTTAGTTGTAAAATTCATCTGAACGATAATGAAAGGAAGCATAAAAAAAATAAAGCATAGTCATATGTCATTAATGTCTTCCCAAATCTTGTGACTGTCTTCTAGTTAGCATTCTCTCTAGGAAATTTCACCATGAACATTTGTTCTACATAACTGATTTGGCAAAGCGAGCTACATAACTAAATTCCCCATACTTCAATAAAGTTGATTAAATGTATCAGTACAAATGTCCATACAACATAGAAGTATCAGAGACGTTATTTACTTTTTTTGAAACTATATCTGGTTATCCTTAAAGGGCTTTAAAAAAAAAGGAAGAAATAGCTTACAACACAATGAACAAAGGATAATGCAAATCACATTCAAATCAAAAATACAAATTAAATTTTATTATTCCATTCATATTACCAGCTGAGCAAAAAAAAAAAAAAAAAAATCCTAAGAAAGCATCCCGGTTGCCACTATGCTCTTGCAGCATTTGCAACCTGTGTAGTGCCTCTAGGCCACCCTCCCTATGCGTACTTCTCCCTGACCCACATGAATAGAGCTGGAAGGGACCTTGGAGGTCTTCTAGTCCAGCCCCCTGCTCAAGCAGGAGAACCTACACCGTCTCAGATAAGTGACTGTCCAGTCTCTTCTTAAAAATCTCCAGTGATGGAGCACCCACGATTTCTGGTGGCCAGCTTAATTGTCCTCACTGTCAGGAAGTTTCTCCCTAATTCCAGGTTGCTTCTCTCCTTGATCAATTTCCAACCATTATTTCTCGTCCTTCCCTCCGGGGGTCTGGTGAACAATGTGACCCCCTCTTCTTTGTGGCAGCCCCTCAAATACTGAAACGCTGCTATCATGTCTCCCCTATTTCTTCTTTTCTTTAGACTAGCCAAACCCAAGTCCTGCAGCCGTTCTTCGTATATTTTAGTCTCCGGGCCTTGGATCATCTTAGCTGTTCTTCTCTGAATTTTTTCCAGTCTTTTTTGTGGTATGGTGACCAAAATTGACTACAGGTGTGGCCTTACGAGGTATCTCTTATGCACCAATGTGCACCCTCCTCAACCTGTACCCCTCATCTTACTCTGATCTATGCAGTACCTTTCCCACATCCTTTTGCACACATCTCCTGCACCGCTCTTGTGCATTCCCATACACCCTCCCCATCCTCTGCCTTTCCCCTCCCTTCCTCCCCTGTCTAGCAGCAGTCACCTGCCTGCGGGGCCAGGGTCTTGTTATTTCCTGCCAGCTTCCCCACTGACTTTGGTTGTGGGGAAGCGATCAGGAAGTTGCATTGCCTAATGAGAGTGGGATTCAGTGAACGATAATAACTGGGATTGCAAGTACTGCCATTGCTAAAGTTAAGTGATGATAGAAAGAGGGGATATGGAGGGGTATGGGGGTGGGGAGGCTTAGCCCAGCGATTGGAGATCTTCCCTGCTGGTGTCTCCTTTTGAGTTTCTGGGGAAGCCAGCAGGGAAAGTTGCAAATGGTGATCTTGTGATCTTAGGTGTGTTTGGCAACTGGTTGTGAAAATGGGTTGCCAAACACCACAGATCGCGGTCATGTGACTGCGGGGATGCTGGGATAGCCAGAGATTCAAGGAGCGGACATTTAGTGATGTGTGTGTGTGTGTGTGTGTTTTCTGAGGTTTTCGTGGGTGTTTGTATGTAGGTCTTTGGTTATTCGGGTTTTCTCCTGCGTCAAATTGGAAGTGTCTTGCCGACGTTTTGACAAAGTCCCATTCGTCATCTTCAGGCTGGTGTTTTCGGCTTCTTGCTTCTAGGAGAAATGTGTGATCGTAGCTGTTTCTTCCTTTTAATTGCTAGTGGGGGTATGAACTGATTGTTGATGAACAACAGCAATTCAGCTCACCATCTCAAATCCCCCTGCAACTCAGACTAACCCGGGCACAACAAAGCCCCTACCCAAACAGAACAATCCCCCATCCAATCAGAGCACAGCCAAGCCCCTAACCAATCAGAACACACCTCCACCCAATCAGAACACAGCCAAGCTCCCACCCAATCAATTCATAGCCCCACTGGCAGTTAAAAGGAAGAAACAGCCACGATCACACATTGCTCCTAGAAGCATGAAGCCGAAAACACCAGCCTGAAGATGATGAATGAGACTTCGTTGAAACGTTGCCAAGACACTTCCAATTTGACGCGGGAGAAAACCCGAATAACCAAAGACTTACATACAAACACCCGCGAAAACCTCAGAAAACATATATATATATTTCTCATTCGGAAAAGAGTAGTGTAAGTAGGTTAACCTTCCCCCTGGGTCCATTGTCCAGATTCAGATTGTCCCACAAGTGTTACATGGTCATTATTCTCCAGTGAAGAAGGTTAGATGATTGTAAACATTACATTTTCCAAGACAGCTTGCTCTTTCTCGGATTCTTGTTGTACTGAAGATGGCAAGAGGTCATCGGACCAAGCAAATACTTCATTAACCGATTCCTGGTATTAAAACAAGAGGGGGGAAAGTGGATCGGTGCCAGCTCTGCTGTTCTGCTCCTGTGTTTATTATTCTGCAGCAAATGAACTGTTAAAATGGAGTCTGTATTTCTCTGCTGAATGTTATACTTCACACACACACAAAAAAAGAAATAATGAGAAAATAATGGAAGGGGCAAGTGGAAAACATGACATCCTGTTGCAAACAATTCTGTGTTTCAGGTAATTCTTAATTAGAAACACAAAATGTTATGACTTCTTTTTTTCTCTGAGACCCTTCACACCCCTAAAAATTCTCCTTCAGTATACTGAGGGTTGAACTGAAGCTATGAAATCCCCATTCAACTGGATAGCTTATCACCTCTCCAGATAAGTTGAGATCAAATTTTATCTTTTAATCCAACCATCATGAAAAAAAAAAACGGGGCTAGAAGCGCCATATAATCATTCCTGCAGGCAAATCAGATATAAACCCCATTTATCTGGGCATTTGTGAATGAAATTATATAGTCCATAATATTTATGAACTGTCTCTTTACCAAATTTACATTTTAACTGTGGCTCATCGTTGTTATAAATGTCAATGTTGTAAGTCATCAGGAATTATGCTTTGATATGGGAAAAGCCACAAATAGATACTTTAATAAGTAAATATAAATAAGTGATCATTTAAGTGACAGTATCCAGATGAGCTTGTGATCTCTAAAAGTTAAGCAGGGAAGGATTTGGCTAATATTTGTAAAAATACTAATCAAATAGGAATATCAGGACCTGGAAAGTTTGAAAGTCAAAAATATATCCGTCTCACTCCTGTTCAAGAGTGTGATGGACTTTTAGACATCTGGGATGTTAAATATTAACATTTTAGAAGATTTAGGACAGTGATGGCGAACCTTTTAGAGACCAAGTGCCCAAACTGCAACCCAAAACCCACTTATGAATCGTCGGGTGCCGGGTGGGTGTAGCCCACTGGGTAGGCGTGGCCCACTGGGTGGGCATGGCCCACTGGGTAGGCGTGGCTGCGGTGGTAACAGCAGATTGGGTGGGACTAAAAAGTTCAATCAATCAATTCCAACTTTGCAATATCTTTTTTTTTCCTCCGAGAAGTTGAAATTGACTGATTGATTGAACCTTTTTTTTTTTTTTTTGCACATGGCAGGGGAGGCCTAAAGCGAAAAGGTTTTATAAAACCCAGCTGAAGGCCTAACTGGGGCGACGGTGCATGTGCCCACAGAGAGGGCTCTGAGTGCTGCCCCTGACACCCGTGCCATAGGTTCGCCACCACTGGTTTAGGAGGAGGAAGCTGTAATTTGTCAAGCCCAGTTTACCCATTTTGATGGAAATACACCTATTGCTTAAGTTTATTAAAGCTTAATTTGTTCTGAAAGTACTTACCATAGTTTTAAAAACTGTATTATCATCCCTTTCGTTTCTGCCGCTTTGTAATACAGATTCCGTTTGGGGATAATTTGTGTCCTGCGGTATATTTAAGCTTTCTGCTATTGATAGTTCTATATTGATAATAAAAGAAAGAAGTTAAATTCTTGCCCAATGTACTTACCAATTAATTGCCATTAGCGATAAATAATCATATGCATATAATCTCAGCTTATACTATTTAAGTTTTGAAATGTTCAAGGTCTCCAAATTGCAGTTCACCATACTCTAGTCAAACATTTAAGTTTTTTTTTTTTCACGAAGCAATGAGGTACCACTTACGAGGTCTTTATTCCCATCATCTTTACTAGATAGAAAAGGATGTAAAACAAATGTACTAAAAACGTAAAGAAAAATGTGAATGATTTAAATTTAACAACGAATGCAATGTTAGCCATAAGTTAGTCCCCACCCCTTCTCCTGGTACCACTTCAAGATACTTTTTGTAAAAAAAAAGTTCTTCAATCTTTTATTTCGAAATTATCCTCAGTTGTAGTTTTATCTTCTTTAGGTAAACATGACCCCACCCCTAGCTACTTTGGGATATTTTATTCACATTAGCTTTGCAGATTTGATTATATTTCTGTATTCCTTTAGATGCTCTTAAAACTGATCAAAATTGAAGAGAAGGTTGAGAGATCCTATTTTTTTTAAATATAAGCTTTATTTTGTCTTAAAATGGACATAATTCTTTGAATTAACATAAAGATGTAACCCTTGCTACAGGTAGTCCTTGATTTAAGACAGATCACTTAGTGCAGTGGTTCTCAACCTGTGGGTCGGGACCCCATTTGGGGTCAAACGACCATTTCACGGGGGTCGCCAAACAACGCAGTCCGCCATTTCCCCCCCCCCCCTTTTCCTTAGCTGTGCTCCTCCCTTTTATTCTATTGGCTTTTGAAAGCCCATAGAATAGACTCTCTTGAATAGAGTCTAATTCTATTGGCTTTCAAAAGCCAATAGGAATTGTCCAGGCTGTCTCTGCCTGGCTGAGCCCGCCAAAAGTCCCATTCTGCCAACGGTGCTGCACCAGTTGAGTAGTCCTCGACTTACGACCGGTTGGGGGTCGCGGCATTAAAAAGGTTGAGAACCACTGACTTAGTGACTGTTTGAAGTTATGATCTATCTGAAAAAGAGAACAGGATTCAAATCTGAAATTCTGATGATTGGCTTCCCCTCCTCACAGTCACGTGACCACACTTTGGGAGCTTGGCAACACAGCCGCATTTATGACTGCTTGCAACATCCTGTGGTCACTTGACAGCATTTTATGACAGTTTTGTGGAACACTAGCACTTACTTCCAGTTTTGGGCAAAACCGAGTCCATAGCAAACAATGGGCTTGCACTTATGACTGCCATGCTTGCTTAACGACGGCAAAAATGGTCACGTAACCAACCCGTTTACCTAGCATTATAGCGACAGCACTTAGCAATAGCACAAGACTTATGTACTGCTCCACAGTGCTTTACAGCCCACTCTAAGCAGTTTGCAGAGTCAGCCTATTTGCCCCCAACAATCTGGGTCCTCAGTTTACCAGCCTCAGAAGGATGGAAGGCTGAGTCAACCTTCAGTCAGACAGGATCGAACTCCAGGCTATGGGCAATTAGTCTGCAATACTGCAGATAGATAGATAGATAGATAGATAGATAGATAGATAGATAGATAGATAGATAGATAGATAGACAGACAGACAGACAGACAGGATCAAACTCCAGGCTATGGGCAATTAGTCTGCAATACTGCAGATAGATAGATAGATAGATAGATAGATAGATAGATAGATAGATAGATAGATAGATAGATAGATAGAGATAGATAGATAGACAGACAGACAGACAGACAGACAGACAGACAGGATCGAACTCCAGGCTATGGGCAATTAGTCTGCAATACTGCAGATAGATAGATAGATAGATAGATAGATAGATAGATAGATAGATAGATAGATAGATAGATAGAGATAGATAGATAGACAGACAGACAGACAGACAGGATCAAACTCCAGGCTATGGGCAATTAGTCTGCAATACTGCAGATAGATAGATAGATAGATAGATAGATAGATAGATAGATAGATAGATAGACAGATAGATAGTAATAGTAGTAAAGTTGGAAGGGACCTTGGAGGTCATCTAGTCCAACCCCTTGCTCGGGCAGGAAACCCTACACCATTTCGGACAAGTGGCTGTCCAGTCTCTTCTTAAAAACTTCCAGTGTTGGAGCATTCACGGCTTCTGGAGGCAGGCTGTTCCACTGATTAATTGTTGTCACTGTCAGGAAGTTTCTCCTTAGTTCTAGGTTGCTTCTAGATAGACAGACAGACAGACAGGATCGAACTCCAGGCTATGGGCAATTAGTCTGCAATACTGCAGATAGATAGATAGATAGATAGATAGATAGACAGACAGACAGACAGACACAGCACTTAGCAATAGCATTTAGACTTATATACCGCTTCACAGTGCTGTAAAGCCTTCTCTAAGCAGTTTTCAGAGCCAGCCTCTTAACCCCCAACAATCTGGGTCCTCATTTTACCGACCTCGGAAGGATGGAAGGCTGAGTCCACCTTGAGCCTTGTCAGAACCGAACATAAATTGCAGTTATGATTTATGACCATAATGGGCAGGCTTCATTACAGTCATAACTCGAGAACTACCATGGGTATATCTGAGGACTTTCTGCTCTAGAGCAGTGGTTCTCAACCTTTCTAATGCCGTGACCCCATAATACAGTTCCCCATGTTGTGGTGACCCCCAAGTGGGTGTGGCCACCAATAAGAGGGACTAGGACAGCTAGGGAAAAGGGAAAAAAATGGCGGACAGCATGGTTTGGCGACCCCCATGAAATGGTCATTTGACCCAAATGGGGTCCCGACCCACAGGTTGAGAACCACTGCTCTAGAGATTTACTTTTTGGCTTTGGGACATTGCAATTCATATACACGTGAGGAGAGCAGAGGTGAGAATGCAGATGGAAGCCTTATATTCTAGAGGCTGTATCTGGGTTCAAGTCTTGCTTCAGTGATCGAGGTCGCTGGATGATTTTGGGCAAATCTTTTTCTCTCAGCCCAATCAATCATGCAGTTGGTTGCGAGTATAAAATTAAGACCACAAAGAAGAGGTAAGCAGTTACAGGTAGTCCTCGAATTATAACCATTCATGTGTTTTTCACACAACTGTTGCAGCATTCCCCCACGGTCACATAATCAAAATTCAAATGCTTGGCAACTGACTCATATTTAGGACAATTGCAGTGTCCTGGGGTCACCTTTTGAGACCTCCTGATAAGTAAAATCAATGGGGAAGCCAGATTCACTTAACAACCGTTATATATTCAAGATGGACAGTATTTAATATTTATTTGCTACGTATATGTAGGGATGTGGGTCTATACATACGTTGTTCATAGTAAGTTTAGGTGTGCGTCATGTATGTGTCTCACTTTGAAAGCGGGCAACTAAATTTCATTTTTGATGTGTGCCATTGTGCCCACAGTAAAAAAATGACAATAAAGGTTATCTTACCTTATCTTATCTTACCTAACCAAGTTACTAACTTAACAACTGCTTAGCAACAGAAATTTTGGGTTCAGTTGTGGTCATAAGTCAAGGACTACCTATAATGATATTAAAGAGTTATAGGGGGAAAAAAAACCTAAAGTCCTGCCTTGGGCACTTTGTTGTTTGCTTCTTTCTTCAGTTTCTTGTTGCCATTTTTTTCTTCCATTCTTGAGACACTTAGCAAAAAGCTGCAAAAAAACCCCACAAACTAACATGAGGCAATTTGATAAGTCTTAACATTGCTTGAGCTATTTGTTGCTACAGAAAGCTTTCTACGGCTACTCAGCAGCGTTTAATTCATAATTAAATATATTGTCTAGGTACAGAGCTGTCAAGTTATTTCAAATGTGAGCCTTCACGTGAGCTGTAATCTATTTTTTTTAGCGTTGCCAAGAAGCCCTTTATTGCTCTACAAAGTGATCTCTCTATCAGCCCGATCAATTTAGAAACAGTTTGCTCCAGGAATCCATCAATTAGTTTGCTGCTAGACCAGAGGTCCCCAACCTTTTGGGCACCAGGGATCGGTTCTAGAGAGTGGTTTTTCTGCGCACTGGAGGGTGTGTGGTTTTGTGTGCTGCCTGCATCTCGAGGATAGGGCTCTGCTTGTTTGTGCGGCCTGGTTGCTGACATGCCATGACCTGGTACCGATCCATGGACTGGGGTTGGGGACCCATGTGCTAGACTATAACCATTGACTATGCTGGGAGAAGCATGTGAAATGCCAAGACTATACTAAAACAGGAAGGAAAAAAAAAAAACCAATTATCTCCTGGCATGTGAACATGATGTGATTTGGAAAAAGGACTATACAGGTTGCCTTCGACTTACAGTAGTGGCCAAAACTGTGAAAACCTTTTGGGAAAAGTGTATTTTTGAAGTTGGATGGCTAATAATGCCACTTTTTTTTGGGAGTAGTACCATAAAATTATATATCAATGGAAAGATAATTTAATCAAGAATGCAATGCAATAAAGTTTGTTCAATTATCTGTACTGTATTCTATGAAAAATTCTGGCCAAATAACCAGAAAAAGGAAGCACAACTTGCTCAGGTAACTTTCCTTCATCTGATGGTAGCCAATGAGCATGAGCGTTTAGAAAGCCAATCAGGTATCATGTTGTTTTGCCAATGAGCCAATCAGATCACAGTAGGATCCAGTTATCGGCATCCTGTATTGAAGCTGAGAGGAGGACAGTGTTATTATGTGATGGCTATCAAGTTGGTTGGGTTTTTTTTGTGTTCTTTCCTTTAGTGAGCTTGTAAAACGTAATAAAATTAAAGTCACGATGCAAAGAATTGATCGGTCGCCCAGAAAGCAATGCAAAATAATATTATTAAGTGAACAAGGCTACAGTTATAAAGAAATTAGAAGAAAAATGGGTGGGAACGTAACCAAAGGTGGCATTTCTACTGTACACTTTTCCCAAATGTTTCCATAATTTTGGCCATGACTGTACAACAGTTCATTTAGTGATCATTTGAAGTTACATCGGCGTTGAAAAAAGTGACTTAATGATCATTTTTCAAACATAGGACCTTTGCAGCATCCCCATGGTCAGGTGATAAAAGTTCAGACACTTGGCAACTGACTCATACTTATGACGGTTACGGTGTCCCGGGATCACATTTTGCGACCTTCTGACAAGCAAAGTCAATGGGGAATTAAGATTCACTTAACAACCGTGTTACCAACTTAACAACGGCAATGATTGACTTAGCAACGGTGGTAAGAAAGGTCGTAAAATGAGGTAAAAAAAATCACAAGAACTGCCTCGCTGAGCAACAGAAACTTTGGACTCAGTTTTGGTTGTAAGTTGAGGACTACCTATATTTTAATTGTACAGAGTACCGTCCTCAGCCATGGAAGTAACATTGGGCCAATCACTGCTCTTAGCTAAATCTACCTCAGAGTGCTGTGAAAAATGGGAGAAGAGAGTACAATATACTGCCTTGAACTCCTGAATAAAAGGCAGGATATATATCTAACAGACATATTTGATGTATATGAAGTTAAACCAGGCAGAAAGCCTGAAACATAGACCACTTACCTCAGGGGTCTTCAAACCTGGCCCTTTTATGACTTGTGGACTTCAACTCCCAGAATTCTTCAGCCAGTCCACAAGTCATAAAAGGGCCAAGTTTGAAGACCCCTGACCTACGATGGAGTGGTCAGATTGTTGGATATTTCACGTTTATATTTACTGATGTATTCACATCTTGTGAGGCTTTAATTGCTCTCCCAGCAAAGGGCAATCACCAGTCCTGATCATTAAACACTAACTATCACTGTTAGTATTCATCAATTACATTGTGGTCTCCAAGCGTGGTAACTTTAAGACTTGCAAATTTCAATCGATTGGGGAATTCTGGGACTTGAAGTCCACAAGCCTTAAAATTGCCACGTTCGGAGGCCTCTGAATTAGACATCCATTTCTTAGCAGAGGCCCAATATTTGGCAGTATTTCAAGGACATAAAAATGGTGGTGTATAAGATTAAAGGCCTGTGTCATTTTTTTCCACAGTACCTAATTAGACTCACTGGAGAAGGGCCTAATGCTGGGAAAGATGGAGGGCAAGAGAAGAAGGAGACGACAGAGAATCAGGTGGCTGGATGGAGTCACTGAAGCAGTAGGCGTGAGCTTCAATGGACTCCAGAAGATGGTAGAGGACAGGAAGACCTGGAGGAACGTTGTCCATGGGGTAGCGATGGATTGGACACGACTTCGCAATTAACAACAACAATCTATTTAGACGCCCAGGGAATCCCATAAGTAGTCCTTAAGAATTTGCTTTTAATTTTGACTCCCTGTAACTGAAGAGAGTTTGATGTAGCAGTTAAGGCAGGGGTGTCAAACTGCCGGCCCGCGGGCCAGATGCATCATGCTAAAACTGTGCCCACCCCATTACCAGCAATGGGGAAAAAAGTTGCAATACGTCGTGACACGTCACGTGACATCGCAAGTTTGACACCTGTGAGTTAAGACATCAGGCTAAAAACAGGGTGACTGAGTTCTAGTCCTGCCTTAGACATAAAGCCAGCTGGGTGATCTTGGTCCAGTCCCTTTCTCTCCGCCCTGGGAAGGAAGCAATGACAAACTATTTTTAAAAAACTTTTCCAAAAAAACCTGTAGGAACTAGTCCAGGGGTTCATCAGGAGTCAAAAACTGTGTTGAAGGCACAAAAGAACTCCCCACTCATCCAAAGTAGCAAATAAGCCACCATTATGAGAGGCTCTTCACTTGGTCCTTCATCTGCCCTCCACCCAACATTTAAATCTATGAAACCATCTAGGATAGTAAAGGTTTACACATGCTTAGTTTGTGTTATATAGCGATAATGAAAAGAGCATATAAGGCCGTAAATTTGTTACCCTCTGCAGATCTTCACTAAAGCAAGGTTGGGTGGGTCTGGTCAGAAGTTTATCTACACTACCCAACTCTTGTAAAATCATCAGCTTCCTTGTTGGAGGTGCAATATGCAAGGCGGTTAGTGTATCCGTGTAACTTGTAAGCTGCTTTTGCATGGTGGCTTTGCTGAGCTGTTTCACTGTGTCAACAAGTAACTTCCTTTTCCTTCTACTTCTTTGTTTCTTTAGGAGAGCTAGATACAAGACACATTCAGAAATGACACGTTACATGCCAACCAGGGAGTGCTAAGCAGGTAATACAAACATCAGTGGTGGGATTCAAATATTTGAACAACCGGTTCTCTGTGTGGAGGCCTAGTTTAGAATAGAATAGAATAGAATAGAATAGAATAGAATAGAATAGAATAGAATAGAATAGAAAATATGGAATGGAATGGAATGGAATAGAATAGAAAATATGGAATGGAATGGAATAGAATAGAATAGAAAATATGGAATAGAATAGAATAGAATAGAATAGAATAGAATAGAATAGAAAATATGGAATGGAATGGAATAGAATAGAATAGGAGCAGGGTAGGATAGAGCCGGATAGGATATAGATGAATAGAATAGAATAGAATAGAATAGAATAGAATAGAATAGAATAGAATAGAATAGGATAGAAAATATGGAATGGAATGGAATAGAATAGAATAGAAAATATGGAATGGAATGGAATAGAATAGAATAGAAAATATGGAATAGAATAGAATAGAATAGAATAGAATAGAATAGAATAGAATAGAATAGAATAGAAAATATGGAATGGAATGGAATAGAATAGAATAGGAGCAGGGTAGGATAGAGCCGGATAGAATATAGATGAATAGAATAGAATAGAATAGAATAACAGAGTTGGAAGGGACCTTGGAGGTCTTCTAGTCCAACCCCCTGCTCAGGCAGGAAACCCTAGACCATTTCAGGTTTTCAAGGTTCTGATATGCTCGTTAACAATAAAATAGATTTCCAGTAAGTCTCGTGTTCTTCAGCTGGCTTACTTTAACAGCTGAAAACTGGACAATTAGATTTAGATTTATTATTGCAATTAATTATATTTTATTTTGAGCTGTGTTTTGTATGTAAGTTCTGTAAGCTGTTTAGAATTTGGTTTTAGGCAGTAGGCAAATACTGTGAATAAATAAACAAATGAATGAATGTAATGTAAGGACAATCCTTTTTAGAAAATAAGGAAGACTGAGAGATGACCACTTCTATTGAAAAAACTGTTTATAATGAAATGCTTTTCTGGATTTGCCATCACTTCTATATTGCATTTTTATTCACGACAGAAACAAATAATTCTAACCTGAATCAACAATAGGACAAAGAACAAAGCCGTCCTCCTCATTGCACAACAACGTTGTTTCATTAAGTTGGTGATTTCGTGTTTTATGTTTAGATGCAGCCTGGTCCAGATCAAAAGTAGGTCCTGCTGATTCAGACAATCACAGAGTCAGGAGTATGATTCAGGTCACTGAGTCCAATTTCTGTTCAGCAAGAGAATTCAGTGGAGCTCACCTTCAGGTTTAGCCTGTTTGGGACTTAATAACCTAAATGTCTTGCAGAGATATTTTCTTGATTCAAGACTAAAAGAATGGAATCAATTGTACCTATTATTTTTTTCCTGTCTGTCTGTCTGTCTATCAATCTATGAATTCATTTTTATCTATCTATCTATCTATCTATCTATCTATCTATCTATCTATCTATCTATCTATCTATCTATCTATCTATCATCATCATCTATCAATCTATGAATTTATTTTTATCTATCTATCTATCTATCTATCTATCTATCTATCTATCTATCTATCTATCTATCTATCATCATCATCATCTATCAAGCTATAAATTCATAACTATCTATCTATCTATCTATCTATCTATCTATCTATCTATCTATCTATCTATCTATCTATCTATCTATCTATCTATCTATCTATCTATCTGTTATGTCCCGAGCCTTGCAAACGGCTCGGGCGTTTGCAGGCAGTCCCGGGCAGGTGCAAAGCTGCCCGGGACCAGACAGGCTGTTGCCAGCGCCGTGCGCATGCGCGGGTGCTGGCGCGGGAAAAGTATCACATTTACCCGGGAAGCGTCTATATAAGAAGCTGGGAGGTTTTGGGAGCTGCAGAAGCCATCTACTTGTAAGCTGAACGCAGAATAAAGAAAACTGAGAACTACGGCTGCTTCTCGTGTCTGCTTTTCCGCCACGGACTCAACACTGGCGACGAAGGTGGGATGCCTTGCACTACCTGGAAAGGAAGAAGTGTAAGCTTACCCAAGGAGTCCTGAGTGGCGGAAAGGAAAGGCGTCGACTCGGCAGCTGCCCGCCAATCCGGTGCGCATTCAGGGGTAGGCTGGCTGATAGACCCGTCTCCTGAAGATCTGAAGATGGTGAAAATCGGAAGGCTTTCGGAATTCGACGTCTCACATCCAGAGCGGTGGGAGTCATACGTAGCCAGGGTGGAGAACTACTTCAAGGCAAACCAAGTGAGGGAAGAGAGCTTGAAGGCTGCCACCCTGCTTTGTGTTTGCGGTCAAGACGCCTTCGAAATCGCAGAAAACCTTGCAGCACCTGTTCCAGTAGAGTCTGTCAGCTACGCAGATCTGAAGAAGCTACTGAAAGAGCACTTCCACCCCAAGATGTCCGTCATCGCATGGCGCCACACCTTCGAGCAGAGGGATCAACGGCCCGGTGAGTCGGCCAAAGAATTCATCGCCGCATTACGGAAGGCCGCCAAGCACTGCGAGTTCAAAGACCTCGAAGAACGACTGAGGGACCGATTCGTGTGCGGGTTAAGGCATCGAGATCTACAACAAAGACTTTTCGCTAAAGAAGAATTGTCCTACCAAGATGCCTTAAGGGAAGTCACCGCAGAAGAAGCAGCAGGCGGCGCTGTCAAGAACATGCAGCCGATCAGAAACAGTCCAGAGGTTGCATCCGTGCACCAGGAAGACGCCCAAAGAAACTCCGAGGAGGATCCGGACGAGGAAGTCGACCGTCTCCACCCCACGACGGAAGAAAAACAGAAGGGAAGCTCTTCAGCTCCGCTCAAGTGCATTGGCTGTGGAGGTCGCCACAGGAGAACCGACTGCAAGTTCCGCTCCGCTACCTGCCGGGCATGCGGCAAACAAGGACACATTGCAGCTGTGTGTCTGGGCCGACGAAAGGTACAACCTCAGGAAGAACTGCGCCTGAAAGGTACCAGATTCCCCAGCCAGAATAGGGTAGGGTTTTGCGCTTCGCGAAGAAGCATCCTTAGGACAGGCACACACAAGCCCATTAAGAAAAAGCTGTCACTCAAGGTGAAGCTACAAGGGGTTCCATTATCTATGGAACTAGACACAGGGTCTGCCTTTTCAATTATCTCCTTGCATACATTTAGGAAGATTTGTTCCGGTAGTGGAACTCAGGCCAAGTTAAGGCCTTCTGACATTGTGTTAACAGATTTTCAAAATTCAAGAGTGTGTGTTAAGGGGGAGGCCACCCTTAACGTGCAATACAAGAGTTTTGAAGGTCCACTAGACTTATTAGTAGTAGGGGGTGAACGAACGAGTCTCATAGGACTCGATTGGTTTGAGGCCCTGGGGATACACGTCACAGGACTCAACAGTTTACAAACACTCGACCTACAGGAAGTCTGCAAAGAATTTGCAGATGTCTTCAGCCCCCAGCTGGGCACATTCAAAGGACCCCCTGTGTCCTTAAAGCTAGACCCCACTGTCACTCCCATTAGAATTAAAGCAAGAAGGGTCCCTTTTGCTTTAAAGAGTAAAATTGACACTGAGTTAGACAAACTGATTCAACAGGGAATCCTAGAACCTGTTGATTCCAGTCCTTGGGAGACCCCCATTGTCACGCCTCTAAAGGCAAATGGGGACATTCGCATTTGTGCTGACTACAAATGCACTCTGAATAAGGCATTGCAGCAACATGCCTATCCTGTTCCTGTGGTCAGTCATATTCTGGCCTCCCTCAACGGGGGGCGCGTTTTTGCAAAGCTTGACCTAGCTCAAGCGTATCAACAGCTGCCTGTTGATGATGATGCTGCTACAGCTCAGACTATTGTGACCCACAGGGGAGCCTTTAAGGTAAAAAGGCTGCAGTTTGGAGTGAATGTCGCTCCTGGGATTTTCCAAAACGTAATGGAAAACACACTACGGGGTATACCAGGGGTTTGCCCCTACTTTGATGATGTCTTAATTGCAGGAGACTCCACACACATTCTAGCTGAAAGGCTAAGGGCTGTTCTGTTAAGATTCAGGAAATCAGGCCTCAAGCTCAAAAAAGACAAATGCAAGATTGGGGTGCCTTCTACTGAATTTCTGGGGTTCAAAATTGATGCTGCTGGGATTCACCCTGCTGAATCCAAACTAACAGCTATTTTAGAAGCACCTAGGCCAAAGTCCAAGGCCGAACTTCAGGCCTTCCTGGGCCTCCTGAATTTCTACAATTCTTTTCTTCCACATAAAGCTAGTGTAGCTGAGCCTCTTCACAGGCTACTAGACAAACAAGCAGTGTGGCAGTGGTCACATACACATGAGGCTTGCTTTAACAAAGTCAAGGCCTTGCTCACTTCTAACAGTGTACTTGCACATTTCAACGAATCTCTTCCTGTGTGCATCGCATGTGATGCGTCCCCTTACGGGGTAGGAGCTGTCCTGAGCCACCTCAGGTCTGATGGAACTCAGGTTCCTGTTGCATATTACTCCAGAACATTGTCTTCTGCTGAGCGCAACTACGCTCAGATAGACAGGGAGGCTCTGGCTGTTGTTGCTGGAATTAAAAAATTCCACGATTTTCTATATGGCAGGCATTTCACGGTCTTTACTGACCATAAGCCTCTGCTGGGACTGTTTACCACACGTAAGCAGACTCCCCAAATCATTTCCCCTAGAATGCTTAGGTGGTCTATTTTTCTGTCTGCATATGATTTTTCTTTACTCCACAAGCCTGGGAAAGAAATGGGCCATGCTGATGGCCTCAGTAGATTGCCTCTGCCAGTAGTAGAAGCTGACCCTGCGCCAGCTGTCAACATTCTATCAATCCAAGCCTTGCCCGAGCTCCCTCTTTGTGCCAGGGATGTTGCCGCTGAAACAGGTACAGATCACACACTTTCACGTGTCCGCTCCTGGGTTTTGTCCGGTTGGCCTGAGCACTGCCCTAGTCCTGAGTTTCAGAGTTTCTGGTCCAAAAGAAACGAGTTGTCCCTTTCTCAGGGTTGTCTGCTTTGGGGAAACAGAGTTGTCATTCCCACCTCAATGAGGACTAGGGTCTTAGAATCCCTCCACGAGGGTCATCCTGGCATTGTTCGTATGAAGGCTCTTGCACGCAGCCACTTGTGGTGGCCTGTTTTAGATAAGGATATTGAGGCTAAGGTGCATGCATGCCACCTGTGCCAACGATCTCGCCCAGAGATGCCCCAAGCTCCCGTGCATAAATGGGAGGAAACGCAGTCCCCATGGTCTAGGGTGCACATTGACTACGCTGGGCCCTTTCAGGGCCAGTTCTTCTTGGTCCTTGTTGACAGCCATTCAAAATGGCTTGAGGTTGTACCTGTCTCTTCCACCACCACTGCAAAGACTATTCAGGTACTGAGGGGGATTTTTGCTGCACACGGGCTTCCAGATGTCATCGTGTCTGACAACGGCCCTCAATTCACTTTCTCCGAATTCCAAGCTTTCTTACAGGCTAACATGATTCGTCATGCCACGTCTGCACCCTTCCACCCGTCCACCAACGGTATGGCTGAACGTATGGTGCGCATCACAAAGGACGCATTGAAAAGACTCACCTACGGGGACTGGCATCACAGGTTGGCTGACTTTCTCCTTTCTTATCGCACCACACCGTCCACTTCTACAGGGAGAAGCCCAGCTGAACTTCGCTGGGGGCGTCAACTTACTACTAAACTTGACCGGTTGCATCCGGACAAACTGCCTTCATCTACCTCACATCCTAGGGCACCTAGACAACTACTTGTGGGTGCCCCGGTTTGGGCTCGCAATTACGGGCCTGGTCATACCTGGGTCCCCGCTTCTATTTCCAGGGTCACAGGTCCTCTCTCCTACGAGGTAGCCCTGGACAACGGTCGTGTCCTGCGTCGGCACATCGACCAACTCCGCCCTCGGCGGGACTTTTCAGATGAGACTCCTGGGTCTTTTCCAGGGGGGGAGGGAGACCCTTTGGAGCAAAGGGAAGGGCACGAGCTGCTGCCCATCTCCACTGATGGAGCCACAAACGGCCCATCCCAGGGTTCCGCAATTGCTCCGAAAAGGAATTCATGGAGTTTACCCACACAACAGGCACTCACGCCTACTCCAGCCAGGGAGTCACCCCGGGGGCATACTCACTTTCCACACACATCACACAGCACTCCAGTAACGGAGGATACCCGGGGGCATCCCAACAAATCATTCCCCACAAGAGAGCTGGCACACAATCCCCAAAGTTGGCCTGACCTTACCCCAAATCCTACAGGGGGTCAAACATACAGGGAGGTGGTCGAGGAACCAAGTCCCGACTACAACACCTCTAGCCCAAATCAGGGAGTAACTAAGTTTTGGGAAAGTACAGAAACCCACACAAGCCCGGACACAGAACGGGGTTCAGGGAATGGACAGCCTCCTGACAGGTCTTGGACGGATCTAGGAGATTCAACAGAGACGCCCAGCAGTGGCTATCACTTCAAGGGGCCCGAGGGTCTACAGCTAGGCAGGTCAACCAGGTCACAAAGTGACAGAAGCCCTGGCCTGACGAGCCCGGTGGGCAAGCAAGCAGGCCAGGCATCGGGGCACAGTCCTTGGAAGGCACCAAGGCAAAATAAGGAGAACAGGCTCACATCTCCCTCCAGTCAGGGAACTCATGCTAGTAACCCAGAGCTGAGAAGGTCACGGAGAGCAAAGAAGTCTCCTAAATACTTAGAGGATTACATAACATTGCTGGCTAAACAAAAGCCAGGTAACGATAGGAGCACTGAGAAGCAGAACACTGCATAAAATAAATGATTATATGTTGGTAGTAGTTTTAGCCCGGGGGAAAGGGGTGTTATGTCCCGAGCCTTGCAAACGGCTCGGGCGTTTGCAGGCAGTCCCGGGCAGGTGCAAAGCTGCCCGGGACCAGACAGGCTGTCGCCAGCGCCGTGCGCATGCGCGGGTGCTGGCGCGGGAAAAGTATCACATTTACCCGGGAAGCGTCTATATAAGAAGCTGGGAGGTTTTGGGAGCTGCAGAAGCCATCTACTTGTAAGCTGAACGCTGAATAAAGGAAACTGAGAACTACGGCTGCTTCTCGTGTCTGCTTTTCCGCCACGGACTCAACACTATCTATCTATGGATTCATATCTATCTATCTATCTATCTATCTATCTATCTATCTATCTATCTATCTATCTATCTATCTATCTATCTATCTATCATCTATCAATCTATGAATTCATTTTTATCTGTCTGTCTGTCTGTCTGTCTGTCTATCTATCTATCTATCTATCTATCTATCTATCTATCTATCTATCTATCTATCTATCTATCTATCTATCTATCTATCTATCTATCTATCTAGGTCTTTGGTTGTTCGGGTTTTCTCCCGCGTAAAATTGGAAGTGTCTTGGTGATGTTTCGACGAAGTCCCATTCGTCATCTTTAGGCTGGTGTTTTCAGCTTCGTGCTTCGAGGAGCAATGTGTGGTCTTAGCTGTTTCTTCCTATCTATCTATCTATCTATCTATCTATCTATCTATCTATCTATCTATCTATCTATCTATCTATCTATCTATCTATTCATTTCTATCTATCTATCTATATTTATTTATCATCTATCAATCTATGAATTCATATCTATCTATCTATCTATCTATCTATCTATCTATCTATCTATCTATCTATCTATCTATCTATCTATCTATCTATCTATCTTCTATCTTTTTTTTGTTCCGTCAATCGTGTTTTCTGTCTGTCTGTCTATCTCATTTTCTCTCTCCCATCTCTATCATTTTTTTCCTCTCCGCTGTCTCTTTTTCTCTCTCTTCTCTCACAAGAAATGACTCTGGGCCATGTACAATAATTTTCTTATGACCGTGTGGCTAAGAGCATGTCCTTTTTCACAGCAGTGGCCATGCTGTGGAGATCCCTCTGGAAATTTGTGTCCCTTCACATACCAGTGTTGGGTCTTGAAACCTGAGTGATTTAAGTTGGCTTCAGTATTATTAAAATATTGCTGCCTTATGTTTTTTAGACATTCTGTTGCTCTGTGTTTTGATTCTGGATTTCATCTGTTTTATTGCAAATCAATTTTAAAGCCTTAGGATGGAAAAATGGCTTACAGTAGAAGCAAAACTTTTGCTAGTAAATTCAACAATTTTGTACTAGGTTTTTTCACTGAAGAAACTCAAAGGAACTTTAAGAAAAAAAAACCTTGCATGCATCTGTTGAATTAGAACTAATCAAGAAATATGACTGCATCTATTCAGGGCTGAATTAAAATCTTTAACTTTATTTATGGTTTTATGATGATCGTGCTTAATTATTGTTGATATGAATAGCTAATTTTCTTATTGTTAAAAAAATTGTTATACAGAAATTGCCACAGAAAGTTAGGCTTTTTTTGTTTTTAACTTATTCTAATCTTATTTACTATCAAGTTTTTTTTTCTTCATAGTAATTTATAAGTAAAAATAACAACTTACACATACGAACAAGCTGATTCTATGAGAGTTTATGCCATAATAAACACACTTAACATTAAAATACAATAAACTACAGCATGGTATTTGCAGATACAAACTAATATAGTTATGTGTCTCAAAGTTTAATTTCTAGAAGCATTACTCACACTAGTAAAACAGTTTAAAGTAACGCAGCTATAAACTTACTTTTTCTGTTATCAACTGGATCTTTGTTGGGTAAAAGAAGTTCCTCTTCCATGTCAAATATTGCAAGGAGGCCATTCTGGTCAGTTCCAAGAACATCATCTTAAGAAAATAATTATAGTACATAAAATAAAAACTATTTTTATATACATAACTACATATTTTATACAGGTAGTCCTAGACCTAGACTTACAACAATTTGTTTAGTGATTGTTTGAAGTTACAATGACACTGAAAAAAGCAATTGATGACCAGTTCTCACAATTTATGCTGACTGTTGCAGGGTCCCCATCATTGCAATATCAAAATTCGGGCACTGGGCAACTGGCATGTATTTATGACAGTTACTCTAGCCCAAGTCATGGAATCAACTTTTGAGATTTTCCCACCCAGCTTCTAACAAGCGAAGTCAATGGGGAAAACCAGATTTGCTTAATGACCACATGATTCAGTTAACAACTGCAGTGATTTGCTTAAGAACTATGGCAAAAGGATGTAAAATGGAGTACGACTCACTTAGCAACTGCCTTGCTTAGCAACAGAAATGTTGGGCTCAATTGTGATTGTAAGTTGAGGACTATGTAGAAAAATGCAAAAAGCTTTACTAGAACATAACAAACGTACTAAACTTTTGGGATAACTCAGAAAGTCTACTGGTCAGCTATAGTCAGACTGGATTTTGTTCATACTTACCAATCATATCTCTTCCAGCTCCTTCATCTCCAAATCCATCATACCCTAGTGCCATTCTGTCTCCAGTTAAATTCAAAGAACTGTGATCAGCCAGGAGACTGTTGGAACTATTTATTAAACTGTCACTGAAAAAGCTACCGTGCCTCGGAATTTCAATTTCGTCATCTGTGAGAGATACATATGCATGACTCAGCTATGTTTATGTATCTCGGACATACAATACTTTGCAGCGAGTTAAAATCAGTTGCTTATTAAAACCTGAACCCAGAATGAAAATGAAATTAAAAACCCTTTGTATTTTGATTTACGAGGGAAAAAAGCTGCGGCCTCACTCACCAAAACTGACACCACTGAGAACAGTCTGCCCATAATATTCTGTCAATGTGATGTCCTCAATTTTGCTCTGGTGCAGTGTAAAATGTTGGGCGACCTCAATAGCCCTATTAGAAAAGAAAAAATAATGAAATATGGGATGATTTTATAAAAACAGTTTTGGGAGAAGGCAAAGGGAATAAACCTGCTCAAGAATATATGCTGTTTTGGAGGGGATAAGGGCACAATTGAAATATACTGTATATTGTTAGTTGTTATATGAGAAGAAATATAGACAATAAAAATGGTCTCCAGGGGTGTTGGTGCACTGTAGTATTTGTATTTTTATATTGTTTTTTATTTAGACTTATATGTGTTGTATTATTTATATTATTCATATGTGTTGTATTATTTGTATTTGAATAAAATAAAATTTATTAAAAAAATTAAAAAAAGAAAGGATTTTAGGAGATGCTACCTAACTGGACCACAACTTCCTAATTCAGAAAACGTATCCACACAATATTTTAATATATTTGGTCCTAATTAAATTTCATTTCCACCGCCTTTCACTTACTACTCCATAGTAGGATTAAGAAATGTTTAGTAGTACAGATTAACTAACAAGGACTGCTTCAGTTACTACATTCAACTTTCTTTATTCCCAAAATATAGTTCAAGAATTAAAAATGAGCAATGTACAGGTAGTCCTCGACTTATGACCATAATTGGGCCCAACATATCTGTTGCTAAGTGAGACATTTTTTATTTATTTATTTATTTATTTATTTATGAGATTTATATACCGCTTTAAGTGCAAGCACTCTCTAAGCGGTGTACACCAGTAAGCAATGTATACATATATTTACATTGCCCCCAACAATCTGGGTCCTCATTTTACCTACCCCGGAAGGATGGAAGGCTGAGTCAACCTTGAGCCGGTGAGATTTGAACCGCTGACCTGCTGAACACAGTCAGCTAAAGTGGCCTGCAGTACTGCACTCTAACTGCTGCGCCACCTCGGCTCATTAAAAAGTTTTATAAGTTTTAAAAAAAGAACAAAACAATACAAAAACAAAAAACAACATATACAAAGAAAAAACTAAACATTACACAACAAAACCCCCCTTCCCCAACCCCCGCCCAAACACCCCTCCTTCCCCCCCCCCGAGCTTCCCAGAGCAGAATATAGGCTTAATTAAAAAACAATTAAAAAATTATGTTTATAGAAAAAAGAAAATATGACATTAAGATATATACATATATATATAAAAATAAAGATTATGAAAAGGCTATATAATATTTTTTTATATCCAGTTTAAATTGTATAAATGCTAAGTGAGACATTTGTTAAATGAGTTTTAACGATCTTTTTTGCCATAGTTGTTAAGAGAATCACTGTAGCTGTTAAGTTAGTAACACAGCTGTTACCTATTTTAAAGAAAGAGGTAAATTTAGAAGAGTGGCAGAGGGGGATTAATAGATTCATTTGGGCTGGGAAGAAACCAAGAGTCAAACTCAAAATTATTCAAGATGTTCGAGAGAGAGGTGGACTCAAGGTGCCGAATTTAAAATTGTATTATGATGCGGTGGTTTTGACTTTGATTAGTGATTGGGTTAACTTAACAAATTTAGATATACTCTCTTTGGAAGGATGGGATTTATTATTTGGAAGGCATGCGTATTTAATTTATAATAAAAAGGTGGATAGGACCTTTAAATCCCATGTTTTAAGAATTGCTCTACGGCGTGTCTGGAAGAAATATTATAGGGTAAATTCTAGAATACCATTGTGGGGAATTCCTGGGCACGCTATAGAAGGGATAAGGAAAGGGGTGAAAATGGATAGGATTTCTTATAAGCAATTGACTAAGTGGGAAGGGAATAAGTGGCAATTAAAATCGATGGAGGATTTATTGCAAGAAAATATTATTTATTCTTGGTTTCAGTATAGGCAGTTATTAGAAAGATGGAGTATAGATCAAAAAACGGGTTTTATTGTGGAAGATGCCAATTTGGTGAAACAAATTAGAGATCAAAATCGAGCCCATATAAAAAGAGTTTATAATGCCTTGGTGGAATTGGACTCAGAAACAGAATTAGTTAAGGATTGTATCGTTAAGTGGGCTCAAAATTTTGAAGAGCCGATTCTATTAGATATATGGGAGATAATTTGGGTCAGGAATGTTAAGTTTACCCAAGCTCAAAATTTACGAGAAAATTTTTATAAAATGTTTTACAGATGGCACCTTGATCCACAAAAGATGTCTCGTATGTATTCTAATTTACAGCCCAAATGTTGGAGATGTGGTTTTATGGATGCAACTTATTATCATATTTGGTGGTCTTGTAGAAATATAAAGGCTTTTTGGATCAAGATTTGGTGGAATATTCAAAAATTTTTTAACAGAAAGATAAAATTCACATCACAATTATTTTTGTTAGGTATTATTGAAGATTGTGATAGCAAAGAGATTATTTTAATGTTGAATTTTATTACGGCAGCAAGGTTATTGATTGAGCAATATTGGAGAAAAGACTCCTTGCCTACCTTAGAGGAATGGTTTTTAAAAGTTTCTTATTTATCAGAAATGGCAAAAATATTTGGCTTATCTGAAAGACCATTCACAAGAGAGATACAACTCTGTATGGAAAAGATGGGTAAATTTTGTTCAGAACAAATATGGGATTAGAAAGTATTACTTAGCTTTTGAATAACTTATTGTATAAAGTTGTTATGTTTAGATTTGTTGATTTTATTGTGATGGAGTTAAAGGGGTTTAAAAACTTTTTAGGATTTATGTATAATTGTTTGAGGTTTATTTAATTTTTTATGTTTTTCTTTTGTTGTTTTTAGCTCTGGGAAGGGGGGGAGGGCTAATGGGAGGGGGGAGGGAGAGAGGTGGGGAGGGATTTTATTGTAAAATGTTTATAAAAATGTCAATAAAAAAAAAAAGTTAGTAACACAGCTGTTAAGTAAAGATGGCTTCCCCATTGACTTTCTTTGTCAGAAGGTTGCAAAAAGTGATCACGTGACCCTGGGGCAGGGCAACCTTCATAAGTACACGCCAGTTGCCAAGCCTCTGAATTTTGATCACGTGATCACGGGGATGCTTCAGTAGCCAGAAGTGTTAAAAACGGTCACAAGTCACTTTTTTCAGGGCTGTTGTAACTTCAAGCGATCACTAAATGAACCGCTGTAAGTCGAAGACTATCTGTATTTTATCAGGTCTATCATTATTGTAAAAACATTACTCTGGACTGTGAAAAAGTTTAAGAAAATCCAATGAATCTCCACAAAGGAAATCTAGTGCCCTCTGTGCTGTTCTGACCTATAGTAAATCTAGCCTGAATAAGTGGATTGAAAACAGAGAAGTGATCCCTTACAATCAAGTCGTAACTATATAGAAAATAAGAGTTGTTTGATATTCAGGATGCGGAGAGGGAGGGAAATGAGAGCAGAATGGAAAGTGGCACTGAGAAAAGCTGTATTAAAGTGACAGATGAACTATAACAGTGGTGGCGAACCTATGGCACGTGTGCCAGAGGCGGCACTTGGAGCCCTCTCTGTTGGCACGCGCACCATCGCTGCCAGCAGCAGGTCCATGAGGCCGCCACCACCACCTGGAGCAGGATTCCCGCCCAGCACAAAGGAGGCGAAGCGGCCGACTAGCAAGCTCGAGTAGAGGTGGTCGAGCAGAAGTCACCAACCCTTGTCGATTGGTTGACTGGAAGAAAAGGGAGGGGGAAGCATTTTACATGTGTGCATGCGCACGGGGTCGCGAGCACACGAGCGCTGCAAATGGGGTGGGGCTAGTGCCTGCGTGATACGAGCCCTGCTCCATTCTTCCATGGTACAGCACCCTGCGGCACGGCGGCGGCCATTTTTGCGCTTTGCAGCACAGCGGCCCATTTTTGCATCCCCAGTTTTTGTGTGCCAGAGGCGGCACTCAGAGGCGCCTCCCCCCCCCCAAGGGCACCACAATGCTGATGCGGCCCTGGCACTTTGCTATAAATAAGTGGGTTTGGGGTTGCGGTTTGGGTACTCGGTCTCTAAAAGGTTTGCCATCACTGAACTATAACTAGATAGAACTGTGGATTTGCCAGGCAAGGAGAGACAGTAGTTCAAATTCATCGTCATAAAAAATAAAATCTATAATGGGAAAGGAACTATAGAGCAGTACAGCAGTACAGTCCTTGACATACGACCACCACTGAACCCCACATTCTTGTTGCCGAGACCGTTGTTAAGTGAATTTTGCCCTATTTTACAAACTTCCTTGCCGCGCTTGTGTTCAGTGAATCACTGCAGTAGTTCAGTGAGTAACAATGTTGTTAAGTGAACCTGGCTTCCCCATTGACATTGCTCGTCACAAGATGACAAAAGGGGATCACGTAAACTCCTGTCGTAAATATGAGTCAGTTGCCAGATGTCTGAATTTTGATCACATGACAACGGGAATGCATTTGCAACGATCATAAGGGTGGAAAACAGGCATAGGTGACTTTTTTTCCAATGCTGTTGTTAACTTTGAATGGACACTAAATGAATGATTGTAAGTCAAGGACTACCTGTAGCCGAGAAAGAGGATTGCGATTTTGTTCCTCCACATGTACAGGTATTCCTTGACTTATATCAGTTCATTTAGTGACCAAAGTTACAAAAAAGGAACTTGTGACCACTTTTCACACAACAGTTGTAGCAATCCCCATGGTCACAGGATCAAAATTCAGAAGCTTAGCAACTGGTTCGTATTTATGACGGATGCAGTGTCCCGGGATCATCTGATTAGCTTTTGTGATCTTCTGAAAAGCAAAGTCCATGGAGGAGCCAGATTCACTTAACGACCAGGTTATTAACTTAACTGCTAAGTGATTCACTTAACAACTGTGGCAAGAAAAGTCGTAAAATGGAGCAAAAACTCACTTAACAAATGTTTCACTTAGCAACATAAATTTTGGGCTCAATTGTGGTCATAACGTGAGGACCACCTGTAATGTAGAAGCATGCATATTTTCTACTATAAAGTTTTGAGTAATTCTATGAGAAAAGGGAATTCAGAGGGTATTCACTCCCTTTTCACGTGTTCTATACTTAGCAATAAACAGATGTGGGAAAATATTTACTTCGTGTCTGGAAGTTGGGTGTCAAAATCATGAAATTCTTCAGGCAATGTGATGGCATCATAATTTGCCTCAGAACTTCCTTTAGGGAGGTCAACAAGCCCTGAAGAAAAATGCACAACATAAGATTAACTGTGGGATGATGTAGCTTTATACATCCTGCAAGATAAAAATGGACAGGTATTTGAGGGCATCCAGCAAATGCACTCACATTTTTTTAAACTTTCACCTAGGTACAAGGTCCCTTCCAGCTCTATTCTATTCAACAGAAGACATTAATTAGATGGCAGAAAAGTGTGCAGAGAAGAGCAACAAAGATGATCAGGGGGCTGGAAGCTAGAACATATAAGGAATGGTTGTTGGAATTGGGTAGGTCTAGTTTAATGAAGAAAAAGACTGGGGTGACATGATATTCTAATATTTGAGGGGCTGCCACAAAGACGACAGGGTCCACCTCTTCTCCAAAGCGCCTGAAGGCAGGACGAGAAGCAACGGGTGGAAACTAATCAAGGAGAGAAACAACCTGGAACTGAGGGGAAATTTCCTGACAGTCAGAACAATTAATCAGTGGAACTACTTGCCTCCAGAGGTTGTGAACGCTCCAACAGTGGAGGTTTTTAAAGAGACTGAACAGCCATTTGTCTGAAATGGTATGGTTTCCTGCCTGAGCAGGGGGTTAGACTAGAAGACCTCCAAGGTCCCTTCCAACTTTATTATTATTACCATTAAAATAAGGCGTGCTATAAAGGATGTGAAACAGCCATTTGTCTGAACAGCCATTTGTCTGAAATGGTATGGTTTCCTGCCTGAGCAGGGGGTTAGACTAAAAGATCTTCAAGGTCCCTTCCAACATTATTATTATTATCATCACCATCATTATCATCATCATTATATTATTTGATTTGTCAACTGAATAATGATACAATTACAAAAATATTCTGCTGCTACTGCAATTCTGGACATGACTATTCAGAAATAAGCCCCATTGTAATCTTTGGAATTTACTTCTACTTTGATTTTTAGAATTGCAATCTCTACATGGTCCAACACTTGTCTGAAATGGTATAGGGCAGTGATGGCGAACCTTTTAGAGATCGAGTGCCCAAACTGCAACCCAAAACCCACTTATGTATCGCTGGGTGCCGGATGGGCGTGGCTACGGTGGTCATGGCAGATAGATGGGCGTGGCCAGGGTGGGCGAGGCCAGCTCAGTGTTGCTCCTGTGGGGGCTGGGCAGGGTTGGGGGAAATCCAGGGCGTCTCTGGTGGGTGGGGCGGTGGGCAGGAAGCTCATCTTGCGGGGTGAGGCGAGGCGAGGCAAGGAGAGACAGGGCGGGGGTGCCATTGTTGCAGGGCAAGGTGAGGCAGGGGCCGGGGCAGCTACTGCCTGACACCATCGGCCCCCACACACAGAGGCCAGCGAGCGCATGGGTGCTGGGATGCATCCGGCCACGTGGGACCTCAGCGAGTTAGCAGGCGGCTGGTTGAAGAGGACGGTTGCCATCTCCAGGGCATGGCGCGCGTGCCCACAGAGAGGGCTCTGAGTGCCGCCTCTGGCACGCGTGCCATAGGTTCGCCACCACTGGTATAGGGTCTCCTGCTTTAGCAGGGCGTTGGAGTAGAAGACCTCCAAGGTTCCTTTCAGCTTTATCCTGATTCTGATCTTGAGACTGCCTTCCAAGCATTATCTCATGAATCCTGAATCCTTGCAAACCACTTCTTTTGTTTTCAAAAAATTAAAGCCCTTTCTTTAGGCTACAATGAATAAGCTGATCATTAATAATAAGTAGGGGAAAATCATACCTGGTTGAAAAGTTGATTGCATTTTAAGTAGGGCTTCACTGCAATCTGTCAAAAGATACTTGGTTTTTCTGTGATAGATCTTCACCACTCCTAACAAAAGGTGTCCCGAGGTACGAAGAGCAATTTTAAACTGAGGGGGGAAAGTTGGTATTATCTAGTATTAGCACGAAAGATCACAGCAGAATTAAGAGTATTTCTCCTCATTCTCATTTTTCTTAAAACAAGTCTAAGAGAGTAGCTGATGGTCTCCAAATGGGGAGGGCATCACTTTCAGGAAATACTGGGTTAATCTTGTCGTGCTCAGGCATGAAAGCTGGCTGAATGACTTTTGGGGCCAATCACCAGGAGACTGGGAGTTTTAGTCCCGCCTTAGGCATGAAAGCCCGCTGGGTGACTTTGGGCCAATCACCAGGAGACTGGGAGTTTTAGTCCCGCCTTAGGCATGAAAGCTAGCTGGGTGACTTGGGCCAATCACCAGGAGGCTGGAAGTTTTAGTCCCGCCTTAGGCATGAAAGCTAGCTGGGTGACTTGGGCCAATCACCAGGAGGCTGGAAGTTTTAGTCCCGCCTTAGGCATGAAAGCCCGCTGGGTGACTTTGGGCCAATCATCAGGAGGCTGGGAGTTCTAGTCCCGCCTTAGGCATGAAAGCCCGCTGGGTGACTTTGGGCCAATCACCAGGAGACTGGGAGTTCTAGTCCCGCCTTAGGCATGAAAGCCCGCTGGGTGACTTTGGGCCAATCACCAGAGGACAATGAATTCTAGTCTTGTCTTAGGCATGAAAGCCAGCTGGATTGACTTTAGTTTAGGCCAATTACTCTCTCAGCCCACTTCACTGAGTTGTTGTTGTTGTGGGGAAAATAGGAGGAGGAGGAGGGAATATTAGGAATGTTTGCTGCCTTGAATTACTTACAAAGTAATAACGGCAGGATAAAAAATAAATAATTAAAAATGGCTCCATTTGCGGAGGTTGAAAGGGGTAATCTAGACCAATGAGCCCAAGATCTTGTTTAGCACAAAACCCCAATTTAACACATCCCTAACAGTTGGCTGTTTGGTTTGTGTCTTGATATATATCCAGTGAAAATATGCTCAATATCACTTGGGATAATTGGTTCTATCACTGAACAGCTCCAATTGTTAGGAAGCGTTTTGAGCTAGAATCTGCCTTCCTGTAACTTAAAAACGTTGTTCTATATCTCACATACTGAGGTGATAGAGATCTTGACTTTCTTTGGTGTAACAATCCTTTTTAGTTTGGTTTTTTTTTTTTTTTGCAAGACTTAACATATCCAGATCCTCAAGGTCCTGCTGTAGAACTTAATTTACAATGCCACACCCAATGCTAAATAAAAATAGGGGACATTATTTTTGAGAGTCATACCTTAGGGGAGAGTATCTTTTCAATGGTAGCTTCTAAATTGCATTCAAATATATGAGCCTTTGTGACTTTCTTATCCCAGTGAGCAGCCAACCATATCTTGGACAAAGGCCCACGCTTATTCATAAGCAGCTGCATGTAGAACATTTTGCCAGAAATGTGTTCCTTAACTTGGCAAGCTAGAGGGAAGAAAATATTTTAAATGTTGAAAACATCATTTTTTTTAAACATTCAAAGCTAAAATAAAAAAAAATGGCAATCTTAATTTGAAATAAATGATTTGCAAAAATGGGGAAACCCTTTAATTTTATAGTTCCATGTTTTCATGCTTCCAGGTAGTTTTAAAAAAATGCATTACTTTTGTACAATCTAAGTAACTACTTAAAAAACTGTTGGCTACTTGTGATTAGGATACATCATCTGTATATGTCAGAGGTAGGTAACCTTGGCTCTTTTATGACTTATGGACTTCAGCTCCCAGAATTCCTGAGCTAGCACGGCTCAGCTTGGAAACCTCTCCCTTTCCCCTCAGCATGGCTGGCTCAGGAATTCTGGGAGTTGAAGTCCACGAGTCATGAGGGGGCCATAGTTCCCCCATGCTGGCTCATGAATTCTGGGAGCTGAAGTCCACGAGTCCATGCTGGCTGAGGAATTCTGGGAGTTGAAGTCCATGAGTCATAAAAGAGCCGGGGTTGCCTACCCCTGGTATATGTTATAATGAATTTATCTTCATGCAACATTTATGTACTAAAAGTTTCCAAATCAAGCTAATAACATTACTGAAATACATAATTTGGACAAAGTGAATATATTGAAACAATGTTGTTTTCCTTGCTTCTGTTGCAAAAATAAGAAAATTGTTAGTTTTCTCAATGTATTTTAGTTTATTTGAAAGATGTAAGTCCAATTTTATTCATGTGGCAGTAAGGAGTAAGCGAGGAACTACAATAATCAAACGTATTAGGGTATGCAAACATTTTTTACAAACCACAAAGAAACTACACACAAGAATGAAATACGAGATAGAACTTCTGGGGGAAGTTTTTTTTTTTTTTTTTGAAAAGGTACACATGTAAGAAGAAAAGAGTTAAAAAAGTTTCCAGAGAAGATATTTCTCAGCATATTAAGTTTCTAAGGACTTTTCTACAGGAAAAGTTGGAGCTTGGTTGATCGTTGTTCAAGACAGCTGAATCAAGGGATGATCTCAGAATAGGAGCACCATTACATCTTTCAAAGACCAGGTCTGTTAACAGGTTACCCCTTAGTCTGTGGTCATAGTTAATAATTCAAATAGATTGTCATAAAAAACACCACAACGTTCAGTAAGGTATGAGTTTCTGGTGAGGTTTCAAGGCAAAATCTAGATATCCCCGAAGGAGTGGGGACAGCACTGCAGTGGACATTGGTGAATTCTGGCTAGCAAATTCTCTCTGGAAATAGGAGATATCATAAGATTGCCCACTTCTATTCTGGACAGTTGCTCCTTGTGAATTGTTTAGTCACCAAGTCATGTCCAATTCTTCGGAACCCCTTGGACTACAGCATGCCAGGCCCCCATCTTCCAGTGTCTTCCGGAGTTTGCCCAAATTCATGTTCATTGCGTTGATGACGCCATCTAACCACCCCATCCTCTGTTGTCCTCTTCTCCTTTTGCCTTCCATCTTTCCCAACATCAGGGTCTTTTCCAAGAAGTCCCCTCTTCTCATTTGGCAGGCAAGGTATTTGAGCTTCAGTTTCAATATCTGTCCTTTCAACAGTCAGGGTTGAATTCCTTTCGGATTGACTGATTTGATCTCCTTGCAGTCCAAGGGGCTCTCAGGAGTGTTCTCCAGAACCACAATTCAGAAGCATCAATTCTTCAGTGCTCAACCTTTCTTATGTTCCAACTCTCAGTCATAACAGTACTACTGGGAAAACCATAGCTTTGACTATAACGACCTTTGTCGACAAGGTGACGTCTCTGCTTTTTAATATCTTGTTTAGATTTGCCATAGCTTTCCTGCCAAGAAGCAAGCCTTTTTTAATTTCATGGTTGCAGCCCGTCTGCAATGATCTTGGAGCACAAAAAAATAAAATCTGTCACTGCTTCCATTTCTTCCCCTTCAATTTGCCAGAAAGTGATGGGACCAGAAACCATCTTAAGTTTTTTTTAAATGTTGAGTTTCAAGCCAACTTTTGAACTCTCCTCTTTCACCCTTATCAAGAGCCTCTTTAGTGTCTCTTCACTTTCTGCCATTAGAATGTTATCGTCTGCATATCTGAGGTTGTTGATATTTTTCCTGGCAATCTCAATTCTGGTTTGTGATTCATTCTGCCTGGCATTTCGCATGATGTACTCTACCTACTGGTATAAGTTAAATTAGAAGGGCAACAATATATACATTGCTTACTGGTGTACACCGCTTATAGAGTGCCTGCACTTAAAGCGGTATATAAGTCTCATAAATAAATAAATACTCCTTTCCCTATTTTGAGCCAATCAGTTGCTCCATGTCCAATTGCTTCTTGACCTGCATGCAGGTGTTTCAGGAGACAGGTTGGCACTTCCATCCCTTTAAGAACTTGCCACAATTTGTTTTGATCCACACAATCAAAAGCTTTAGCATAGTCAATGAAACAGGGATAAATATTTTTCTGGAACTCTCTTGCTTTCTCCATAATCCAGCAAATGTTGTCAATTTGATCTCTAGTTCCTCTGATTCAGCTGGTAGTTCTTGGTTCACATACTACTGAAGCCTAACTTGTAGGATTTTGAGTGCAACCTTGATAGCATGTGAAATGAGCACAATTGTACGGTAGTTTCATCATTCTTCAGCACTGCCCTTTTTGGGATTGGAACGTGAACCGTTCTTTTCCAATCCTGTGGTCACTGTTGAGCTTTCCAAATTTGGCGGTGCATTGAATGCAGCACTTTAACAGCATTATCTTTTAGGATTTTAAATAACTCAGCTGGAATACCATCGCCTAGCTTTGATGTCAGTAACGCTTCCTAAGGTTCCGCTGATTTTACACTGCGGGATATCTGGCTTGAAGTCAGTGATCACACCATTGTGATTATCAGGGGAAACAAGACCATTCTCATATAGTTCTTCTGTGTATTCTTGCCACTTCTTAATCTCTTCTACTTCTGTTAGGTGCTATTTTTGTCCTTTATCATGCCTATTTTTGCACAAAATGCTCCATTGGTATTGCCAATTTTCTTGAAGAAATCTTTAGTCTTTCCCATTCTATTACTTTCCTGTTTCTTTCCTCTGCCATTTAAAACCTTCTTATCTCTCCTTGCTATTCTCCGGAAATCTGCATTCAGTTGGACGTATCTTTCCCTTTGTTTCTTGTCTTTTGCTTTCCTTCTTTCCTCAGCTATTTGTAAAGCCTCATCAACCAATTGGTAGATTTTTATACTTTTAAAAATGATTTTATATGTCTTTTAACTTCTAATTGGAAGCTTTGGGAGAATCTGGAAGCTAAATCATACAATGAATGTTGCAGGAACAGGGAATGGCTAGTCTAAAGAACAGAAAGAATAGGGGTGATGTGATAGCAATCTTCCGATATCTAAAGGGCTGCTACAAAGTAGAGGGGGGTCAACCTATTCTCCAAAGCACCTTAAAGCAAGGCAGGAAGCAATAGGTAGAAGAATAAGAGAATAACATAGTTGGAAGGGACCTTGAAGGTCTTCTAGTCCAACCCCCAGTTCAAGCAGGAAATCCTACACCATTTTAAACAAATGGTTGTCCAGTCTCTTTTAGAAAACCTCCATTGTTGGAGCACCCACAACTTCTGGGCGCAAGCTTTTCATTGGGATCGATTGTTTCAATTGTTAGGAAATGTCTCCTTAGTTCCAGGTTGCTTCTCTCCTTGATAAGTTTCCATCCGTTGCTTCTTTTTCTGCCTTCAGATGCTTTGGAGAATAGGTCAATTCCCTCTTCTTTGAGGCTGCCCCTCAAATGGAACAAGACTGAACGGATGAAATAAGGTCTCCTGCTATGGGCAAGGGGTTGGACTAGAAGACCTCCCAAGATCCCTCCTAGCCCTTAGATTCTATGATTCTAACTGAAGAACATTCTTAATGTGTAACATGGTGACAAACAGTTGCCTATTTGTTGGAGATTTTCAAGGATTGGATCACCTTTGTCTAGAATGGAGTAAAGATTCTTGTTTTGAGCAGGGGGTTGTCTTGCACCTGAAGGCAGGACAAGAAGCAACGGATGGAAACTGACCAAGGAGAGAAGCAACCTAGAACTAAGGAGAAACTTCCTGACAGTCAGAACAATTAACCAGTGGAACCACCTGCCTCCAGAAGCAGTGAATGCTCCAACCCTGGAAGTTTTTAAGAAGGGACTGGACAGCCACTTGTCCGAAATGGTGTAGGCTTTCCTGCCCGAGCAGGGGGTTGGACTAGATGACCTCCAAGGTCCCTTCCAACTTTACTACTATTACAAACCTGCCTCCAGAAGTGGTGAATGCTCCAACACTGGACGTTTTTAAGAAGCTGGACAGCCATTGGTCTGAAATGGTATAGGGTTTTCTGCCTGAGCAGGAGGTTGGACTAGATGACCTCCAAGGTCCCTTCCAACTTCATCTTTATTATTATTATTATTATTATTACCACCACCTTCGAGGTCCCTTCCAACTATGTTATAGAAGACATGTCACCCATTTCACTGTCAGCAACTTTCTGGATGGTTTTATAACCCTCCCCCCCCCAGTATAAAATCAATCTCTGTGACGAAGGCACTAAAAAAGGGGGCGATTTGTGAGAAAACGTGAGAAAATAGAATTAAGATTTACCGAAAAATTAAAACACGGGATGTGTGTATGTCGGAGAAGGGGGAGGGAATCTGGCAAGATCACCTTCCCCATGGACATCATAACCCATCATCCCCAGGTAGGCGACCCCGATAGGGAAGCAAAGCTGCGATCGCGGAACGCAGCCCGAGGTTTAACTTTTTCCCTCCTTCCCTTATTTGCCAATTGGGAAGGAGATTTTTTTTCTCTCTCTCTCTCGGCCATGAAAAACCGGATTAATGAAGGAAGCAAAGGCATTTGCTGAGGTGATTCGTTTCGAAATCCTGTCCTTCCGGGGCAAGAAGGCAAAGAGGAAGCTCTTATGTTCAAAAAAAGAGAGGATTTAATTTAGTTTTAAATTAGTTTATACTAAGCATGCAAATTCTCCTCAGGGCCCTAGAAGGCAGCTCTCACCTCAGGAGTGTTCCCGCCCAAAACCGCAAATAAAACACGCATGCGTGGGTTTTTAAAGGCCAAGTGCGCCTGCGCGCGCGGGATTAACATGCTCCCTTCTCGCGCGCTAGACTGGGAGCCGCGTTCCCCGACGCGCACGCGCGGATGTTTAGGCTGAGGCGAGCCGAGGGGGACGAGCAAGAGGGAAGGAGGAGGCAGGGCACAGAGTGTGATGTTCGAGGGGATGGGCGGGGCTTATATGACGTCATCCAATTCAAAGTGGAATAGAATAGAATAAGAAAAGAATAGAATAGAAATATAGAATCGAATAGGAAAATAATAGACTAGAATAGGAATAGAATAGAATATAATAAGAATATAGAATAGAATAAAATAGAATAGAAATATAGAATTGAATAGGAATATAGAATAGAACAGAATAGAATAGAATAGAAATATAGAATTGAATAGGAAAATAATAGAATAGAATAGAACAAGAATATAGAATAGAATAGAATAGAATAGAAATATAGAATTGAATAGGAAAATAATAGAATAGAATAGAATAGAATAGAATAGAATAGAATAGAATAGAATAGAATGGAATAGAACAAGAATAGAATAGAATAGAATGGAATGGAATAGAACAAGAATAGAATAGAATAGAATAGAATAGAATAGAATAGAATAGAATAGAAATATAGAATTGAATAGGAAAATAATAGAATAGAATAGAACAAGAATATAGAATAGAATAGAATAGAAATATAGAATTGAATATGAAAATAATAGAATAGAATAGAATAGAATAGAACAAGAATAGAATAGAATAGAATAGAATAGAATAGAATAGAATAGAATAGAGCTGGAAGGGACCTTGGAGGTCTTTTAGTCCATCCCCCTGTTCAAGCAGGACAACCTATACCATCTTAGACAGGTGACTGTCCAGTCTCTTCTTAAAAACCTCCAGTGATGTCCAGTCTCTTCTTAAAAACCTCCAGTGATGGAGCGCCCACGATTTCTGGTGGCAAGCTGTTCCACTAGTTGATTGTCCTCACTGTCAGGAAGTTTCTCCTTAATTCCAGGTTGTTTCTCTCTTTGATTAGTTTCCAACCATTGTTTCTCATCCTTCCCTCTGGTGCTTTGGAGAATAACGTGACCCCCTCCTCTTTATGGCAGCCCCTCAGATACTGGAACGCTGCTATCATGTCGCCCCTGTTTCTTCTTTTCTTTCGACTAGCCAAATCCAAGTCCCGTAGCCGTTCTTCGTATGTTTTGGTCTACAGGCCTTTGTTCATTTTAATTGCTCTTCTCTGAACACAGCTACAAGTGTGAGCCTGCCTGAGCCAGCAGTCTTGGCAACAATTGTCTACGCCTTGAAAAAAAATCCCATCCTGATTATTTCAACATATTTCTCTTGAAACCTCCCTTCAGCAGGGTCCAAAAACTATGCAGTACATGGTGCTCTCTGAGCTTGGTGTGGTTTTCTTGCTGATGTTTCATCATCAGTGCTTGAAACCCCACTCCCTTCTAGCCCTGATGATGTTACCTAGTTGGGTGATGAAATGTCTGCAAGAAAATAACCAAGCTCAGCAAGCACCAAGGACTCCACAGTCCTTCTCCTCCTCCTCCTCTTCCTCCATCTCCACTGTGCAAACTGTTGAGTCCGTGGCGGGAAAACAGACACGAGAAGCAGCTGGAGTTCTCAGTTTCTTTTATTCAGCATTCAGCTTACAGGAAGATGGCTTCAGCCTCGCCCAAACGCCTCGCAACCTCTTATATAGGCAACTCCCGGGTAAATGGGTTACTTTTCCCGCGCCAGCACCCGCGCATGCGCACGGCGCTGGCGACAGCCTGTCTGGTCCCGGGCAGCTTTGCACCTGCCCGGGACTGCCTGCAAACGCCCGAGCCGTTTGCAAAGGCTCGGGACATAACACCCCTTTCCCCCGGGCTAAAACTACTACCAACATACAACATTTATTTTATACGACATTTTGCTCCCCAGTGCTCCCACTGTTTACTGGCTTTTGCCTTGCCAGCAATGTTATGTAGTCTTCTAGGTACTTGGGAGATTTCTTTGCTCTCTGTGACCTTCTTAGCTCTGGGTTACTGGCATACGTCCCCTGACTGGAGGGAGGCGTGAGCCTGTTCTCTCTATTGTGCCCTGGTGCCTTCCAAGGACTGTGCCCCGATGCCTGGCCTGCTTGCTTGCCCACCGGGCTCGTCAGGCCAGGGCTTCTGTTACTTTGTGACCTGGTTGTCCTACCTAGCTGTAGACCCTCAGGCCCCTTGAAGTGATAGCCGCTGCTGGGCGTCTCTGTAGAACCTCCTAGGTCAGTCCAAGACCTGTCAGGAGGCTGTCCATTCCCTGAACCCCATTCTGTGTTCGGGCTCGTGTGGGTTTCTGTACTTTCCCAAAACTCAGGTGTTCCCTGATTTGTGCTAGGGTTGTTGTAGTCGGGACTTGGTTCCTCGACTAGCTCTGTGTATGTTTGACCCCCTGTAGGATTTGGGGTAAGGTCAGGCCAACCTTGGGAATTGTGTGCCAGCTCTCTTGCAGGGAATGATTTGTTGGGATGCCCCCGGGTATCCTCCGTTACTGGAGTGCTGTGTGATGTGTGTGGAAAGTGAGTATGCCCCCGGGGTGACTCCCTGGCTGGAGTAGGCATGAGTGCCTGTTGTGTGGGTAAACTCCATGACTTCCTTTTTGGAACAATTGCGGAATCTTGGGACGGGCCGTTTGTGGCTCCCTCAGTGGAGATGGGCAGTAGCTCTTGCCCTTCCCTTTGCTCCAAAGGGTCCCCCTCCCCCCCTGGAAAAGACCCAGGAGTCTCATCAGAAAAGTCTCGCCTAGAGCGAAGTTGGTCGATGTGCCGACGCAGGACACGACCGTTGTCCAGGGCAACCTCGTAGGAGAGAGGACCTGTGATCCTGGACACAGAAGCGGGGACCCATGTATGACCAGGCCCGTAATTGCGAGCCCAAACCGGGGCACCCACAAGTAGTTGTCTAGGTGCCCTAGGATGTGAGGTAGATGAAGGCAGTCTGTCCGGATGCAACCGGTCAAGTCTGGTAGTAAGTTGGCGCCCCCAACGAAGTTCAGCTGGACTTCTCCCTGTAGAAGTGGACGGTGTGGTGCGATAAGAAAGGAGAAAGTCAGCCAGCCTGTGATGCCAGTCCCCGTAGGTGAGTCTCTTCAAGGCGTCCTTTGCGATGCGCACCATACGTTCAGCCATACCGTTGGTGGACGGGTGAAAGGGCGCAGATGTGGCATGACGAATCAAGTTTGCCTGTAAGAAAGCTTGGAATTCGGAGGAGGTGAATTGAGGGCCGTTGTCGGACACAATGACATCTGGCAGCCCATGTGCAGCAAAAATCCCCCTCAGTACCTGAATAGTCTTTGCAGTGGTGGTAGATGAGACAGGCACAACCTCAAGCCATTTTGAATGGCTGTCAACAAGGACCAAGAAAAACTGGCCCTGAAAGGGCCCAGTGTAGTCGATGTGCACCCTAGACCATGGGGACTGTGTTTCCTCCCATCTATGCACAGGAGCTTGGGGCATCTCTGGGCGAGAACGTTGGCACAGGTAGCATGCGTGTACCTTAGCCTCAATATCTTTATCTAAACCAGGCCACCACAAGTGGCTTCGTGCAAGAGCCTTCATACGAACAATGCCAGGATGACCCTCGTGGAGGGATTCTAAGACCCTAGTCCTCATTGAGGTGGGAATGACAACTCTGTTTCCCCAAAGCAGACAACCCTGAGAAAGGGACAGTTCGTTCCTTTTGGACCAGAAACTCTGAAACTCAGGACTAGGGCAGTGCTCAGGCCACCCGGACAGGACCCAGGAGCGGACACGTGAAAGTGTGTGATCTGTACCTGTTTCAGCGGTAACATCCCTGGCACTAAGAGGAAGCTCGGGCAAGGCTTGGATTGATAGAATGTTGACAGCTGGCGCGGGGTCAGCTTCTACTACTGGCAGAGGCAATCTACTGAGGCCATCAGCATGGCCCATTTCCTTCCCAGGCTTGTGGAGTAATGAAAAATCATATGCAGACAAGAAAATAGACCACCTAAGCATTCTAGGGGAAATGATGTGGGGAGTCTGCTTACGTGTGGTAAACAGTCCCAGCAGAGGCTTATGGTCAGTGAAGACCGTGAAATGCCTGCCATATAGAAAATCGTGGAATTTTTTAATTCCAGCAACAACAGCCAGAGCCTCCCTGTCTATTTGAGCGTAGTTGCGCTCGGCAGAAGACAGTGTTCTGGAGTAGTATGCAATAGGAACCTGAGTTCCATCAGACCTGAGGTGACTCAGGACAGCTCCAACCCCGTAGGGGGACGCATCACAAGCGATGCACACAGGAAGAGACTCGTTGAAATGTGCAAGAACACTGTTAGAAGTGAGCAAGGCCTTGACTTCTTTAAAGCAAGCCTCATGTGCTTGTGACCACAGCCACACAGCCTGTTTGTCCAGTAGCCTGTGAAGAGGCTCAGCTACACTAGCTTTATGTGGAAGAAAAGAATTGTAGAAATTCAGGAGGCCTAGGAAGGCCTGAAGTTCGGCCTTAGACTTTGGCCTGGGTGCTTCTAAAATAGCAGTTAGTTTGGATTCAGCAGGATGAATCCCAGCAGCATCAATTTTGAATCCCAGAAATTCAGTAGAAGGCACCCCAATCTTGCATTTGTCTTTTCTGAGCTTGAGGCCTGATTTCCTGAATCTTAATAGGACAGCCCTAAGCCTTTCAGCTAGAATGTGTGTGGAGTCTCCTGCAATCAAGACATCGTCAAAATAGGGGCAGACCCCTGGTATACCTCGTAGTGTGTTTTCCATTACGCTTTGGAAAATCCCAGGAGCGACATTCACTCCAAACTGTAGCCTTTTTACCTTAAAGGCTCCCCTGTGGGTCACAATGGTCTGAGCTATGGCAGCATCATCATCAACAGGCAGCCGTTGATATGCTTGAGCTAGGTCAAGTTTTGCAAAAACACGCCCCCCCTTGAGAGAGGCCAGGATGTGACTGACCACAGGAACAGGATAGGCATGTTGCTGCAATGCCTTATTGAGTGTGCATTTGTAATCAGCACAAATGCGAATGTCCCCATTTGCCTTTAGAGGCGTAACAATGGGGGTCTCCCACGGGCTGGAATCAACAGGTTCTAGGATTCCCTGTTGGATTAGTTTGTCTAGTTCAGTGTCAATCTTACTTTTTAAAGCAAAAGGGACCCTTCTTGCTTTAATCCTAATGGGAGTGACAGTGGGGTCTAGCTTTAAGGACACAGGTGGTCCTTTGAATGTGCCCAGCTGGGGGCTGAAAACATCTGCAAATTCTTTGCAGACTTCCTGTAGGTCGAGTGTTTGTAAGCTGTTGAGTCCTGTGACGTGTATCCCCAGGGCCTCAAACCAATCGAGTCCTATGAGACTCGTTCGTTCACCCCCTACTACTAATAAGTCTAGTGGACCTTCAAAACTCTTGTATTGCACGTTAAGGGTGGCCTCCCCCTTAACACACACTCTTGAGTTCTGAAAATCTGTTAATACAATATCAGAAGGCCTTAACTTGGCCTTAGTCCCACTTCTGGAACAAATCTTCCTAAATGTATGCAATGAAATGATGGACAGGGCAGACCCTGTGTCTAGTTCCATAGATAATGGAACCCCTTGTAGCTTCACGTTGAGTGACAGCTTTTTCTTCATGGGCTTGTGTGTGCCTGTTCTGCAGATGCTTCTTCGCGAAGCGCAAAAACCTACCCTATTCTGGCTGGGGAATCTGGTACCTTTCAGGCGTTCTTCTTGGGGTTGTGCCTTCCGTCGGCCCAGACACACAGCTGCAATGTGCCCTTGTTTACCGCATGCCCGGCAGATAGCGGAGCGGAACTTGCAGTCGGTTCTCCTGTGGCGACCTCCACAGCCGATGCACTTGAGCGGAGCCGAAGAGCTTCCCTTCTGGTTCTCTTCCTTCGCGGGGTGTAGACGGTCGACTTCCTCGTCCGGATCCTCCTCAGAGTTTCGTCGGACGTCTTCCTGGTGCACGGACGCACCCTCTGCACTGCTTCTGATCGGCCGCATGTTCTTGACGGCGCCGCCTGCTGCTTCTTCTGCGGTGACTTCCCTTAAGGCGTCTTGGAAGGATAATTCTTCCTTAGCAAAAAGTCTCTGTTGTAGCTCTCGATGCCTTAACCCGCACACGAATCGGTCCCTCAGTCGTTCCTCGAGGTCCTTGAACTCGCAGGGCTTGGCGGCCTTCCGTAACGCGGCGATGTATTCCTTGGCTGACTCACCGGACCGTTGATCCCTTTGTTCGAAGGTGTGGCGCCATGAGATAACGGACACCTTGGGGTGGAAGTGCTCCTTCAGCAGCTTCTTCAGGTCTGCGTAGCTTACAGACTCTACTGGAACAGGTGCTGCAAGGTTTTCTGCGATTTCGAAGGCGTCTTGGCCGCAAACGCAAAGCAGGGTGGCAGCCTTCAAGCTATCTTCCCTCACTTGGTTTGCCTTGAAGTAGTTCTCCATTCTGGATACGTAGGACTCCCACCGCTCTGGATGTGAGACGTCGAATTCCGAAAGCCTTCCGATTTTCACCATCTTCGGATCTTCAGGAGATGGGTCTATCAGCCAGCCTACCCCCGAATGCGCACCGGATTGGCGGGCAGCTGCCGAGTCGACGCCGTTCCTCTTCCGCCGCTCAGGACTCCTTGGGTAAGCTTACACTTCTTCCTTTCCAGGTAGTGCAAGGCATCCCACCTTCGTCGCCAGTGTTGAGTCCGTGGCGGGAAAACAGACACGAGAAGCAGCTGGAGTTCTCAGTTTCTTTTATTCAGCGTTCAGCTTACAGGAAGATGGCTTCAGCCTCGCCCAAACGCCTCGCAACCTCTTATATAGGCAACTCCCGGGTAAATGGGTTACTTTTCCCGCGCCAGCACCCGCGCATGCGCACGGCGCTGGCGACAGCCTGTCTGGTCCCGGGCAGCTTTGCACCTGCCCGGGACTGCCTGCAAACGCCCGAGCCGTTTGCAAAGGCTCGGGACATAACACAAACTCTACTCCCTTCCCAGCCCTGATGATGTTATCTAGTTGGGTCATGAAATGTCTGCAAGAAAAGCACCGAGTTCACAGAGCACCAAGGACCCCACAGTCCCCCTCCCCCTCCTCCTCCCCCTCCTCTCCATACACCCCACTCCCTTCTAGCACTGATAATGTTACCTAGTTGGGTCATGAAACACCTGCAAGAAAATCACCAAGCTCAGAGACATCCAAGGATCTCACAGTTCTCCTCCTTCTCCCCCTCCTCCTCTTCCTCCTGCCAAGAAAACAACTAAACTCAGAGAGCACAAAGGACCCTACAGTCATCCTTTTCCTTCTCCTCCATCTCCATCACCTCCATCTCCTCCTCTTCCTCCCTTCTCCTCCTCCTCCTCCTCCTCCTCCATCTCCATCTCCATCTCCTCCTCATCCCTTCTCCTCCTCCCCCTCCTCCCTTCTCCCTCCTTCTCCAACTCCATCTCTTCCATCTCCTCCTCCTCCTCCTCCTCCTCCTCCTCCCCTTCCCCTTCCTCCTCCTCCTCCTCTCCACACACCCCACTCCCTTCTAGCCCTGATGATGTTACCTTGTTGGGTCATGAAATGTCTGCAAGAAAACCACCCAGCTCAGAGAACAAAAAACGACCCCAAAGTTCAACCCTGAGCGACAGATATTCTCTTGAGTTCAGAAACTGCATTTGGCATGGCGGCTTGGTGCTCCTGCTGCTAACCTATGCAAGAATAAAAGGCAATTTAAGATGCCGAGTGTCTACCTCCAGCTCAAATATCCAAACAAAGTCCAGGATTTCTTTCATTTCTGAAAAATCTGACTGGTTTATTGAATCCATGACATGGTATTGGCGAAGGAAAACTAACTCTAAAATACAAAGACATCTAACCATAGTGTCGTGGTTCCGACAGAGGAAACTCTTCAAAAGAACTTCGAGGCATGGTTTACCTTAAAGGATCTTTTATTCGAGTAGCATAATATTGGCACTACATAATCGAAGCCAAAAACTGAATTCCCCTCCCCTGAGCACATAGTATCAAAGCACAATTCCCTCCTCCAATTAACCGTCATAAATCACATTCCCCAATTAGCTTGAAGCGTGGGCTTCCTCTCCAGCTCTCCAGCCCGCCAATTCTTTATCAGCTCTGGGCTCAATAACCTTGATTCTCATGCTATTTATTCTGAAAAACAGAATTATGAGCCGTGGTGGCGCAGTGGTTAGAATGCAGTACTGCAGGGCTACTTCTGCTGACTGGGGGCTGCCAACAGTTTGGCAGTTCAATCCTGACCAGCTCACGGTTGACTCATCCTTCCATCCTTCCAAGGTCGGTTGGGGGCAAGAGGCTGACTCTGTAAACTGCTTAGAGAGGGCTGTAAAGCCCTGTGAAGTTATATATAAGTCTAAGACAGCGGTTCTCAACCTGTGGGTCGGGATCCCATTTGGGGTCGAACGACCATTTCACAGGGGTCGCCAAACAACGCAATCCGCCATTTTCCCCCCTTTTCCTTAGCTGTGCTACTCCCTTTCATTCTATTGGCTTTTGAAAGCCAATAGAATAGACTCTCTTGAATAGGGTCTAATTCTATTGGCTTTCCAAAGCCAATAGGAATTGTCCAGGCTGTCTCTGCCCTGCTGAGCCCGCCAAAAGTCCCATTCTGCAAACGGTGCTGCACCAGTTGAGTAGTCCTCGACTTACGACTGGTTGAGTTGTCCTCGACTTACGACCGGTTGGGGGGGTCGCGGCATTAAAAAGGTTGAGAACCACTGGTCTAAGGGCTATTGCTCTCTCTCTTTCCATCCTTCCGAGGTCGGTAAAATGAGGACCCAGATTGTTGGGGGCAAGAGGCTGACTCTGTAAACTGCTTAGAGAGGGCTGTAAAGCCCTGTGAAGTGGTATATAAGTCTAAGGGCTATTGCTATTCTCACCTGACACCAGCCAGGGCTCCCTTCTCCAGCCAGCCAGCCGGCCGGCCCATCCCTGACCTCGTTCCTCATTCTTCCCTGTCATTTTTATTGCTGTTTCTGAAGGTTGTGTTCAATTGACTCATGGAAATCTCCCTGCTAGGCATCAGACGTGGCAGTCTGGATTACATTCTGCAGACGGGAACGAGGTCAGGGCAGTTCAGCTGAGGGGAAAGGCAGCGGTTTTGAAGCTGCATCAAGCAGACGAGAAGAGAAAGCCTGCAGCAGCTGGTGCCTCCGCCAGGAAAGTCAGATGCTCAATGCTGGATGACGTTTTCCTGGCAGACGTGGAGGACTGACATCGCCCGGATGATGCTCTAGGACAGTGGTTCTCAACCTGTGGGTCGGGACCCCATTTGGGATCGAACAACCATTTCATGGGGGTCGCCAAACAACGCAGTCCGCCATTTTTTCCCCTTTTCCTTAGCTGTGCTACTCCCTTTTACTCTATTGGCTTTTGAAAGCCAATAGAATAGACTCTCTTGAATAGAGTCTAATTCTATTGGCTTTCAAAAGCCAATAGGAATTGTCCAGGCTGTCTCTGCCCTGCTGAGCCCGCCAAAAGCTCCAGTCTGCAAACGGTGCTGCACCAGTTGAGTAGTCCTCGACTTACGACCGGTTGAGTAGTCCTCGACTTACAACCGGTTGGGGGTCGCGGCATTAAAAAGGTTGAGAACCACTGGTCTAGGACTATAATTACCAGTGTGCAGAATCCAGATGCCGGCTAGAGGGCAGTAAAGGGACTGACTGAGCTGCCAGCTCTGGGTTATCTCAAGTTGGTCAGCCCTGCCAGGAGCTTCTTGGCTGGGTTTTTTTTTTAGAGAGGGAAAAGCAGCAGCAGTAGCAGGGAGAGTCTGGGAAGCATGCTGGACCAGATTGGATGGATAGAAATGACTGGGAGAAGCTGGTCCCTCAGGCAGCCCGGTCCCAAACCACAAAGGTCTTTAAAAAGGGCAAGCAGCAGCCCGAATTGCACTCAGAAACACACCACAATGTAAAAAAGATGCTGAGACTCTAGAAAGAGTGCAGAGAAGAGCAACAAAGAGGATCAGGGGACTGGAAGCTAAAACATATAAGGAACGGTTGCTGGAATTGGGTATGTCTAGTTTAATGAAAAGGATGAGGGGGGACACGATAGCAGTCTTCCAATATCTCAGGGGCTGCCCCAAAGAAGAGGGAATCAAGCTATTCCCCAAAGCGCCTGAAGGCAGGACAAGAAGCAATGGATGGAAACTAATCAAGGAGAGAAGCAACCTGGAACAAAGGAGAAACTTCCTGACAGTTAGAACAATTAACCAGTGGAACAACCTGCCTCCAGAAGTGGTAAATGCTCCAACAGTGGAAGTTTTTAAGAAGAGACTGGACACCCATTTATCCGAAATGGTGCAGGGTTTCCTGCCTGACAGGGGGTTGGACTCGATGACCTCCAAGGTCCCTTCCAACTTTATTATTATTGTTGTTATTGTTGTTATTGTTATTCCAAGAAAGCATCGTTTCAAGATTCCATCCGAGATTCCAAGAAAGCATCCTTTCAAGATTCCTTTCAAGATTGCTTCTATTGAAAGAAAAATCTTCATCAGGGTCCAGTTTAAGCCGGGAATAAATAAAATGGAGACTGTTTTAGAAAGAAGGCTGTAGTTTATGGAAGAGGAGAGCCAGACAGAAGCATGGCTCTTGGAAAGCTGAACACATATAGTGGGGAGTGGTGGGTTTTTAATACCTTCTTGGGCTTTTGTTTGGAGTTGTTCCTGTGGCATGAACTTTGACTTGAGTCCTAGTCTGCCTTTCTGGTATCCTGATGGTGGTGGGTTAATCCTATTATGTCCCAAAGGTCATATCCTACTTCCCTGGGGCTGTGGCTGATGACTATGTCCTGTGTTGGATTTTTGGGTGTGAGGGATTGTTGATTCTAGGGATCTTTGTCTTTCTAATCCCGTCAGCTCTAAGCTTCCAGGTGCCAGTCTTTCTGAAAGGATTATCACATCTGCATTTCTACAGAGCTGGTTTCTGCTTGAGGGAGGGAGACTTGGGCCTTTTAAGAAAAACTGGGCATGCTTTTCTGCCTTTTTAAGATCCTTTGAGGAAATATAATATTCTGCTCTTTTAATATTTCTTTCTCTATGGACAAATTAACAAAAGAGATAAAAGAAAAGGAAGACACAGAGTACTATCTAATATGGAACAAGTGGTATGACTGGTTGGAGACTAGAACTAATACAGGAGAATAAATGTGGAAAGGTCAAAAGTGGAAAATGTGTGTATAATAATGTATAGTAATAATAATAATATATATTATTCTTCGTATGAAGTATAGTGTGAAGGAAGAAAAATGCAAATAAGAAACAATGGGGCAACAAGGATAAATATTCTAAAGAAGAATAAGGGGGGGAAATGTAAATAATAGAAGATTACCGTTACGAAATCGCTGTTAAAAAAAGGGAGGAGTATACACTGTGTGTGTATGTGTGTTTTGTTTTGCTTTGTTGGTTTTTTTTAAAAAAAATTCCTTCTCTGGAGGGGGACTGACTTCCCACAATCCCCCCTTTGTGCCATATAATTCTGGATGACACACTTTTACTGGCACCAGATGAAACATTTCCTAAAATTACCCAGGCTGAATTAGCCAAGATGGTTGAGAATGATGGGCTGTGTAATGCAGCACATTTAGAGTGAGTCTGGCAAACATCTTCTAGTTAATTGCGAAGGCTTAAGGTGTGCTGAGTCATCTCTTCAAATGTAGTTTGAATGTAGTTTGGATAGATTCCCTACACCAGTGCAAGATATTAATTAGATGAAATAAAATAGAGATGCTGTACAGAAATTGGCCAGCCTGTGAGACTTAGATTTTTTTTATTGTGGGCCTCTTTATTTTGAATTAGATAAACCTTTTCTTCCCTTTCCTTTCCTTCCCTTCCCCTTTTCTCTATTGCTTTGTCATGTTTTTTTCTTCCTTTCCTTTCCTTTCCTTTCCTTTCCAACCTTCCAATCTTCCTTCCTTCCTTCCTTCCTTCCTTCCTTCCTTCCTTCCTTCCTTCCTTCCTTCCTTCCTTCCTTCCTTCCTTCCTTCCTTCCTTCGCCTTTTTTGAATTACAACCATCTTTTAAAAACATTGGAGCTTGTGTGTTAGGACATACAGACACAGACAAACACACACACACATACACACACACACACACACTTTGCTATTTGCAGGTTCACACGTTTAAAATTGCAGTTTGCCTAGCTCAAATTGGCAAGTAAATTTATTTTGTAAATAAAATACTGGGATGCTAGTGCTGATATGTGTCCATATGCATATACATACATATAAGAGAAAAACCAATTCTTCTGCCTTTTGTTTGGAAAATGAAGGGGAACTTGCCGAACAAATGAATCCTGACGGCAGAAACTACTAATGTGCAAACTCTTCCTTTGCATCCAGTCTGCTCATTCCTTCTCACAGGATTTGACATTTTTTTTTCTTTGCAGGCACAACATGTTTCTTTCCCTTGGGAATTTGCTGATGTGTGGAACCATAACTGGTTGGCTGGGGAATTCTGGGAATTGAAGTCCACCCATCTTCAAGTAACCACAGTGCATGGCTGGCTTGGGAATTCTGGGAGTTGAAGTCCACCCATTTTCAAGTAGCCACAATGCATGGCTGGCTTGGGAATTCTGGGAGTTGAAGTCCACCCATCTTCAAGTAGCCACAATGCATGGCTGGCTTGGGAATTCTGGGAGTTGAAGTCCACCCATCTTCAAGTAGCCACAATGCATGGCTGGCTGGGGAATTCTGGGAGCTTAAGGCCAGCCATCTTCAAGGGGGCACAGAACATAGCTGACTGAGGAATTCTGGGAGCTGAAGCCCATTCATCTTCAAGGGTGGACTTAGCTGACTGAGGAATTCTGGGAGTTGAAGTCCACCCATCTTCAAGGGGGCACAGAGCATAGCTGGCTGGGGAATTCTGGGAGTTGAAGTCCACCCATCTTCAAGGGGGCACAGAGCATAGCTGACTGGGGAATTCTGGGAGTTGAAGGCCACCCATCTTCAAGAGGCCAAGCTGCATGGCTGGCTGAGGAATTCTGGGAGTTGAAGTCCACCCTTCTTCGAGCTCCTGAGGGTGAGAAAAACGGGAACACATCTTTGTCTGGTTGAAATTCATCCTAAGAGGCCAAGGAGTTCCATACCGATCATGGGAGAGAATTTCTCCGGCTTGCCCGTCTTTTGTGGGACCTTCTAGGTGGAAGGGCATCCCCCATGTCTTCTGAACTCGAGCGGGCTCTGGCCCCGAACCCGTTCCTGCTGGGATTGGCACTCTCCCAGTCTGCACAGACCAGTTTCAGCTCCCACAGCGTGGTGTGCAGTTTCTTCAGCTTCTCCAGGAGTTGCTGGTCCTGCAGCTGCATTTCCTGCTGAAAAAGGGAGCAAACGAGAGAGTGGGCGCATTCACACAGCAATCTGTCTATTATCTTGGTGCACATAATATATGGATCCATAAATCAATGAAATGGATTGTCTTCAACCAAGGTTATCGCTCTGTTAACTCTTGATGCCTCTGGCAGCCCTGTAAACGAATCAGTTCAGCATGTGTGAAGGCAGCTAAAGCAGCGGGTGTTCAATCTTGGCCCTTTCATGGCTTGTGGACTTCAACTCCCAGAATTCCTGAGCCAGCATGGAGGCATTATGGCCCCCTCATGACCCATGGATTTCAACTCCCAGAATTCCTGAGCCAGCATGGGGGAACGATGGCCCCCTCATGACTCGTGGACTTCAACTCCCAGAATTCCTCAGCCAGCCCTGCTGAGGGGAAAGGGAGAGGTTTCCAAGCTGAGCCAGGCTGGCTGAGGAATTCTGGGAGTTGAAGTCCACAAGTCATCAAAGGACCAAGTTTGAAGACCCCTGTTCTATAGAATGTATAAGGCAGGTATGGGTATTTTGAGGAAATCTTGAAGGAACATTCTGGAAAAAAAGAGCAGATAGAGGCCTAGTTCAGATTTTTGTTGGCTTTGTGGCTCCACAGCTGGAAGAGAGGTAATTATCACTAAATGTAGAACAAGGGTAAAATTTCTGCTTTTTTTCCCCTCATAAAGAATGTAATACAGGTATGTAGTCCTAAACCAGGGGTCTTCAAACTGGGCCCTTTTAGGACTGGTGGACTTCAACTTCCAGAATTCCTCAGCCAGGCGTGCCTGGCTGAGGAATTCTGGGGGTTGAAGTCCACTAGTCAGAAAAGGGCCAAGTTTGAAGACCCCTGAGCTAAAGAATGTTAGGAATAGCCTTTGTTTGGCTACAGAATAGGTGGGCTTCTATACAGGCAGTCCTTGACTTACAACCGTGAGAGCACCCAAAGTTTTGTTGCTAAGTGAGGCGGTTGTTTAAGCAAGCTTGGCTCCATTTTACAACCTTTCTTGGCCCAATTGTTCAGCGAGTCCCGGGAGTTAGTAACATGGGTTGTTAAATGAATCTGGGCTTCCCCCTTGACTTTGCTTGTCAGAAGGTCGCAAAAGGGGATCGCGTCGCCCCAGGACACTGCGACTGTCATAAATATGAGTCAGTGGCCGAGCGACTGAATTTGGATCACGTGACCCTGGGGGGATGCTGCAAAGGTTGTAGAGCAGTGGCCAAAATGGTGGAAACCTTTTGGGGAAAGTGTACCGTAGAAATAATAATAATAATAATAATAATAAATATAATAATAAATATAATAATAAAAATGCCTGGAGACAGCAGAATAGAAGAGAAAGAACTGGAGAAGATAACAAAATACAAAGACCTACAAATAGAAATAGAAAGACTGTGGCAAAAGCAAGCAAGGGTGGTACCAATAGTCATAGGCTCCTTGGGTGCAATCCCAAAACAACTGGAGCACCACTTGAACACAATTGGCATTGACAAATTCGCTATTAGTCAATTGCAAAAGGCGGCCTTACTAGGAACTGCTTCCATCCTGCGACGATATCTGTAATACCATCAATCATCCACATCTGCCTATCCCAGGTCCTGGGTAAGGACTCGATAGGTAGACAAAATGCCAAATCCAGTCTGAACATCTGGCTGACTGTGCGATGAGCCATAATAATAATAATAATAATAATAATAGTAATAACAAATGTCAATTGCAAAAGGCGGCCTTATTAGGAACTGCTTCCATCCTGCGACGATACCTGTAATACCATCAAACATCCACATCTGCCTATCCCAGGTCCTGGGTAAGGACTCGATAGGTAGACAAAATGCCAAATCCAATCTGAACATCTGGCTGACCGTGCGATGATCCATAATAATAATAACAATAATAATAATAATAATAATAATAATAATAGCTGGAAGGGACTTTGGAAGTCATCTAGTACAACCCCCTTTGGTTATGTTTTCACCCATTTTTCTTCTAATTTCTTTATAACTGTAGCCTCGTTCACTTAATAATTCTATTTTACATCGCTTTCTGGACGACCAGTCAACTCTTTGCACCGTGACTTTAACTTTATTACGTTTTACAAGCTCACTAAAGGAAAGAACACAAAAAAAAACCAACACACTCGATAGCGATCACATAACACACTGACAAATGTCCTCCTCTCAGCTTCAATACAGGACCTCAATATCAGGATCCTACTGTGATCTGATTGGCTTATGGACAAAGCAAGATGACATCTGATTAGCTCTCTAAATACTCACGCTCATTGGCTACCATCGGATGAAGGAAAGCTCCCTGAGATCAACCTGAGCAAGATGTGCTTCCTTTTTCTGGTTATTGGGATATACCTTTTCATAGAATACAGTACAGATAATTGAACAAACTACGTTGCATTACATGCTCGATTAAATTATCTTTCCATTGATATACAATTTTGTGGTACTACTCCCCCCCAAAAAAGTGGCGTTATTAGCCATCCAACCTGAAAAATACACTTTTTCCCAAAAGGGTTCCACAATTTGGGCCACGACGGTAAGTGTGAAAAATGGTTGTTGTTGTTGTTAATTGCGAAGTCGTGTCTGACCCATCGCGACCCCATGGACCATGTTCCTCCAGGTCTTCCTGTTCTCTACCATCTTCTGGAGTCCATTGAAGCTCACGCCTACTGCTTCAGTGACTCCATCCAGCCATCTCATTCTCTGCTGTCCCCTTCTTCTCTTGCCTCCATCTTTCCCAGCATGAGGCTCTTCTCCAGTGAGTCCTTCCTTCTCATTAGGTGGCCAAAGGACTTGAGTTTCAACTTCAGGATCTGGCCTTCTAAAGAGCACTCGGGGTTGATCTCTTCTAGGACCGACCGGTTTGAACGCCTTGCAGTCCAGGGGACTCGCAGGAGTCTTCTCCAGCACCATAGTTCAAAGGCCTCCATTCTTTTCCACTCAGCCTTTCTTACGGTCCAGCTTTCACAGCCGTACATTGCCATTATATTGGCTTGCAAGTAGATCAAGCAGCTTCATGGGATCCGGCCCCTTTCCTGGCTGGATGGTGCCTGAGCTTCCAAGAGGAATGAGAGCTACATCAGGCAGGGGGGTCCACGCAGCAGGATCCCCGCAGGTTGCGTCTCTGTACAAGGACACTCTCTTTCCCCACTCCTCTTCAAAGCCCCCATGCAGCTGAGTGATCCTGGAAACCGCCCAGCCCTCTCAGAAGAGAAACCACAGCAATTAGCTCTGCGGTGCTGATGTTGCCATGCCACTGAATGGGAGGAAAAGGGAAGGGAAAGGAAAGGGGGGGGGGTTTACAGCACGAAAAAAACTCATGCATGTTCAAAGAATGTTCAGAGCAGGTTAAAATGGAAGGAGGGAGGGAGGGAGGAAGGAAGGAAGAAAGGAAGGAAGGAGGTGGGAGGGCGGGAGGGAGGGAGGAGAAATTGGATGGATGGATAGAAAGAAGGAGAATGGGGAAGGAAGGAAGGAAGGAAAAAAGGAAAGGGAGGGAAGGAGGGAGGGAGGGAGGAGAAATTGGATGGAAGGAAGGAGAATGGAGAAGGAAGGAAGGAAGGAGAAATTGGATGGAAGGAAGGAAGGAAAGAGAAATTGGATGGATGGATAAAAGGAAGTCACTTTTGGGGGACTCAGGAATAACTTCCTTTTAATAGAATAGAATAGAATAGAATAGAATAGAATAGAATAGAATAGAATAGAATAGAAAATATGGAATGGAATAGAATAGAATAGAATAGAATAGAATAGAAAATATGGAATGGAATAGAATAGAATAGAATAGAATAGAATAGAAAATATGGAATGGAATAGAATAGAATAGAATAGAATAGAATAGAAAATATGGAATGGAATAGAATGGAATGGAATGGAATAGAATAGAATAGAATCTGGAAGGGACCTTGGAGGTCTTATAGTCCAGCCCCCTGCTCAAGCAGGAAAGCCTACACCATCTCAGACAAGTGGCTGTCCAGTCTCTTCTTAAAAATCTCCAGTGATGGAGCACCCATGATTTCTAGAGGCAAGCTGTTCCACCGGTTAATTGTCCTCACTGTCAGGAAGTTTCTCCTTAATTCCAGGTTGCTTTCTCTCTTTGATTAGTTTCCAATCATTGTTTCTCGTCCTGCCCTTTGGTGCTTTGGAGAATAATTTGACCCCCTCTTCTTTGTGGCAGCCCCTCAGATACTGGAACGCTGCTATCATGTCTCCCCTATTTCTTCTTTTCTTTAGACTAGCCAAACCCAAGTCCTGCAGCCGTTCTTCTTATGTTTTAGCCTCCTAGCCTTGGATCATCTTAGTTGCTCTTCTCTGAATTTTTTCCAAACTCTCAACATCTTTTTTGGGCAGGGAGGAAGGAAAGGAAGGGATAGAGAGGGAAAGGAAGGAAGGAAAAGAAAGGGAGGGAGGGAGGGAAGGAGGGAAGCAAGGAAGGAAGGAAGGAAGGAAAAGAGGAAGAGAGGGAAGGAAAGGAAGGAAGGGAGAGAGGACGGAAGGAAGGAAAGGAAGGAAGGACGGAAGGAAGGAAGGAAGGAAAGGAAAGAAAAGGAAGGGAGGGAGGGAGGCAGGAAGGAAGGAAGGAAAGAAGAAGAGAAGGAAGAAGGGAGGAAGGACGGAAGGAAGGAAGGAAAGGAAAGGAAAGGAAGGAAGGGAGGGAGGCAGGAAGGAAGGAAGGAAAGGAAAGGAAGGGAGGGAGGCAGGAAGGAAGGAAGGAAGGAAAGAAGAAGAGAAGGAAGAAGGGAGGAAGGATGGAAGGAAGGAAAGGAAAGGAAAAAAAAGGAAAGGAAAGGAAGGGAGGGAGGCAGGCAGGCAGGAAGGAAGGAAGGAAAGAAGAAGAGAAGGAAGAAGGGAGGAAGGACGGAAGGAAGGAAGGAAAGGAAAGGAAAGGAAAGGAAAGGAAAGGAAGGGAGGGAGGGAGGCAGGAATGAAAGAAGGAAGGAAGGAAAGAAGAAGGAAGAAGGGAGGAAGGAAGGAAAGGAAAGGAAAGGAAGGGAGGGAGGCAGGCAGGCAGGCAGGAAGGAAGGAAAGAAGAAGAGAAGGAAGGGAGGGAGGAAATCCTTATGATACCTTGATCCCTTCATTACAGTGCTAGATCAGGGATCCATCCCTTTGAGAGAAAACCACTGTTGCCAGGAGCAACCAAGGGCCCTGGAAAAAAGAAGGGGGGGGATGGATTCACCCCTTGCGTGTGACCATGCCCTCCTTGAACCCCGCCAGCCAGCCGGCCCCGAGAGGGCCGGTCCTTCCCCAGGTGAGGCGTTTCCCATCCTGCCACCTGTGGAGCAGCTGCGCCTGCCCATCCCTGCCTGTGGCTTGGGGAGCGCCAGGCCAGGGGCGGCGCCAGGGGCAGCGGCCCTGCTGGGTGGGAAGGACAAGGGTCCCCCCCCCTCCATCTCCGTGTACCTGGGAAGACCCAGCGGGAAAAGGAGAGGAGGATGGACCTACCAGTTCGCTCCGCAGCCATGCCAGGGCGCTTTCAATCCTCAGCTCGGGCTCTCCAGCCAGCTGCGCACCGCCCCCGGGGAGCATCCCTCCAGCTGTGTGCGTGTCAGATAGGCCTTGGAGATGTGCCAGCTGATGCCTGTCTTCCACCACGGCTCCCTCCTCCTCCTCCTCCTCCTCCTCCTCCTGATCCGAACCCTGTGCAAGCAGCTATGCAACCCTTCCCTCCCGCAGGCTGCAGCCGCCGTGTAGAGGCAGCAGAAGGCACGCCACTGGGCATCTGCCTCTGCCTCTGTGCCAGGCTGGGTGGGAGGGTCGCTGTGGGTTTCTCTCTCCCCTTCTCCCTCTCCTCAGCCCCTTCAGCCCGGTCTCCACAAAAGAGAGGGTCTTTGCTTGGAGTTGGGTGAAGCTGTAGCTGCTGCTCCTTCCTCGCCTGGGTAAGACACCGGGAATAACAGAACCACAGAGATGGAAGGGACCTTGGAGGTCTTCTAGCCCAACCCTCCTGCTCAGGTCATTCTGCACAAATGGCTGTCCAGTCTTTTCATGAAAGCCCCCCTCCCCGCCAACTTCTGGAGGCAGGTTCTCACTGCCAGGAACTTTCTCCTTAGTTCTAGGTGGGTTCTCTTCTTTTGGAACAGAACAGATGAACAGAGTTGGAAGGGACCTTGGAGGTCTTCTAGTCCAGCCCTCTGCTCAAGCATACACCATACATCAGTCTGGACAAATGGCTGTCCAGTCTCTTCTACTTCTCTTACAGTTTCTACTGTGTTGCCATAGAGTAAAGAAGAGTAGAATAGAAGAATAGAATAGAGTAGAGTAGAGTAGAGTAGAATATAGAAGAATAGAATAGAATTGAGTAGAGTAGAAGAATAGAATAGAATGCAGTAGAGTTGAGTAGAATAGAAGAATAGAATAGAGTAGAGTACAAGAATAGAATAGAATACAGTAGAGTAGAGTTGAGTAGAATAGAAGAATAGAATTGAGTAGAGTAGAATAGTAGAATAGAATAGAATACAGTAGAGTAGAGTAGAGTAGAGTAGAAGAATAGAATAGAGTATAGAAGAATAGAATAGAATAGAGTATAGAAGAATAGAATATAGTAGAGTAGAGTAGAGTACAAGAATAGAATAGAGTATAGAGTAGAAGAATAGAATAGAGTAGAGTAGAGTAAAAGAATAGAATACAGTATAGAATAGAAGAATAGAATAGAGTAGAAGAATAGAATAGAGTAGAGCAGAGTAGAGTTGAGTAGAATAGAAGAATAGAATAAAGAATAGAATAGAATAGAGTAGAAGAATAGAATAGAGTAGAAGAATAGAATAGAATAGAGTAGAGTAGAAGAATAGAGTAGAGTAGAAGAATAGAATAGAATAGTATAGAAGAATAGAATATAGTAGAGTAGAGTAGAAGAATAGAATATAGTAGAGTAGAGTAGAAGAACAGAATAGAATACAGTAGAGTAGAATAGAAGAATAGAATAGAGTAGAGTAGAAGAATAGAATAGAATAGAATAGAGAAGAATAGAATAGAACACAACACAACACAACACAACACAACACAATACAATACAATAATATCTTTATTGTCTAAATGTATGCTAATCAGCATACATTAAAATGAGATTTCTTTGCATTCAGCTCTCAAAAGGTAATCACATCCAATACACACTGCTTAAACATGACAAATAAATAAATAAATAAAATTATGCATACACCGAATATAATAATATATTATATAATATAATATCAAGAACATAATGGTGGAGGATCTGTTGATTCATCTGTCTCTGCTGCGAGGTAGCTTCAGTAATAAGCTCTTACCCAGGTTCGGTCAGATGCGAGATGAGTTTTCATCTTCCCTTTTCCTAAACGTCTTCCACCATGTTCCAATGACCTGAGCTGAGAAATGGACCAAAGCCTTTATGAGCTCTGCACTTAGGAGGAAACATTCAAGAGGGATCATGTCAATGTCTCTGATCTTCTCTGACTCTCACAAGGCTGCTAAATCTTTAACAGGAGAGTCACCTGTTCCAGCCAGAAAATCTCCTAGAATTCTCTGGAATCCACTCATGGTTTCTTGGAGAAAGCTAATAAGATCCTCTTATTAGCACCAAGGACCCCCACAATCGTTGTCGTCGTCGTCCTCCTCCTCCTCTCTACAAATCCCACTCCTTTCTAGAACTGATGATGTTCCCTAGCTGGGTGGTGAAATGTCTGCAAACAAACCACCAAGCAGAGAGAGCAACAGGGACTCCAGAATTCTTCTTCTTCTTCTTCTTCTTCTTCTTCTTCTTCTTCTTCTTCTTCTTCTTCTTCTTCTTCTTCTTCTTCTTCTTCTTCTTCTTCTTCTTCTTCTTCTTCTTCTTCTTCTTCTTCTTCTTCTTCTTCTTCTTCTTCTTCCTCTTCTTCCTCTTCTTCTTCTTCTTCTTCTTCTTCTTCTCTTCCTCTTCCTCTTCCTCTTCCTCTTCTTCTTCTTCTTCTTCTTCTTCTTCTTCTTCTTCTTCTTCTTCTTCTTCTTCTTCTTCTTCTTCTCCTCCTCCTCCTCGTCCTTGTCCTCGTCCTCCTCCTTGTCCTCCTCCTCCTCGTCCTCCTCCTCCTCCTCCTCCTCCCTGCAAATACCATTCCCTTCTATGCCTTTCCAATACTAAGAGATATAGCCTAGGCCCGGGGTGGGGAACCTTGGCTCTTTTATGTCTTGTGGACTTCAACACCCAGAATTCCTGAGCTAGCCCAGGAATTCTGGGAGTTGAAGTCCACAAGCCACCAAAGAGGAAAAACAACAGCTCTCAAAAGAAACCAGCATGGCTGCATAAAGAACTCTCTGACAAATTGAAAGATAAAAAGGACAAGTATAGAAAGTGGAAAGAGGGGAACATAACTAAGTCAGAATATCAGCAAATAGCCCGAGCCTGCAAAGATGAAGTGAAGAAAGCCAAGGCTCAAAATGAACTAAGGCTTGCGACCAAAGTCAAAAATAACAAAAAAAGCTTCTTTCAACATGTAAAAAACAAGAAAAAAGTGAAGGAAACGATTGGTCCATTAGTGGGTGGAAGTGGCAAGAAGGTGACAAACAACAGGGAGAAAGCAGAACTATTTAACTCGTGTTTTGCATCTGTCTTTACACAAAGGGAAAAAACAGACCAACCTATCAAAAATAGTGCCATAAAAAACAAAACAGAAACACAAGTTAAGATAGGCAAGAAAATGGTTAGGGAGCACCTGTCCAGCCTAGATGAGTTCAAATCACCAGGACCAGATGGATTACACCCCAGAGTTCTCAAGGAACTGGCAGATGTAATATCGGAGCCACTGAACTATATTTTTCAAAGATCCTGGAACACAGGGGAACTACCAGAGGACTGGAAAAGAGCTGATGTAGTTCCCATCCTCAAAAAAGGAAAAAAAATGGATCCAGGGAATTACAGACCTATCAGCCTGACCTCAATACCTGGGAAGATCCTGGAAAAGATAATCAAACAACGAATCAACGAACACCTAGAGGCAAACAAAGTCATTACTAAAAGCCAACATGGGTTTGTCAAAAATAGATCATGCCAGACAAATCTTATTGCATTCTTTGACCAAGTGACAAAATTAGTGGATCAGAGGAATGCTGTGGACATAATTTACTTGGACTTCAGTAAGGCATTTGATAAAGTAGATCACAACCTACTACTTGACAAGATAGAAAAATGTGGGGTAGAAAGCACCACCACCAGATGGATCTGTAGCTGGCTGACCGGCCATACTCAGCGTGTGGTCCTCAATGGAACCGCATCTACATGAAGGGAAGTGTGTAGTGGGGTGCCCCAGGGCTCTGTTCTGGGCCCAGTACTCTTCAACATCTTCATCAATGATTTGGATGAGGGGATAGATGGGGAACTCATCAAATTTGCAGACGACACCAAGCTGGCAGGAATAGCCAACACTCCAGAAGACAGGCTTCAGATACAGAAGGATCTGGACAGACTTGAACACTGGGCACTAACTAACAAAATGAAATTCAATGGTGAAAAAAGCAAGGTTCTACATTTAGGCAAGAAAAACCAAATGCACAAGTACAGCATAGGTGGCACCATGCTCAATAGTAGTAACTGTGAGAGGGACCTCGGAGTCCTAGTAGACAATCACTTAAATATGAGCCAGCAGTGTGCTGCAGCTGCCAAAAAGGCCAACACAGTGCTAGGCTGCATTAACAGAGGGATAGAATCAAGATCACGTGAAGTATTAATACCACTCTTTAATGCCTTGGTAAGGCCACACTTGGAATACTGCATCCAGTTTTGGTCACCATGATGTAAAAAAGATGTTGAGACTCTAGAAAGAGTACAGAGAAGAGCAACAAAGATGATTAGGGGACTGGAGGCTAAAACATATAAGGAACGGTTGCTAGAATTGGGTATGTCTAGTTTAACGAAGAGAAGGACAAGGGGGGACATGATAGCAGTATTCCAATATCTCAGGGGCTGCCATAAAGAAGAGGGAATTAAGCTCTTCTCCAAAGCACCTGAAGGCAGGACAAGAAGCAATGGGTGGAAACTAATCAAGGAGAGAAGCAACCTAGAACTAAGGAGAAACTTCCTGACAGTTAGAACAATTAATCAGTGGAACAGCTTGCCTCCAGAAGCAGTAAATGCTCCAACACTGGAAGTTTTTAAGAAGAGACTGGACAGCCATTTGTCCGAAATGGTGTAGGGTTTCCTGCCCGAGCAGGGGGTTGGACTAGATGACCTCCAAGGTCCCTTCCAACTTTACTATTATTATTATTATTATAGTTCCCCCATGCTGGCTCAGGAATTCTGGGAATTGAAGTCCACGAGTCATGGGGGTGCCATAGTACCTCATGCTGGCTCAGGAATTCTGGGAGTTGAAGTCCCCGAGTCATGAGGGGGCCATAGATCCTCCATGCTGGCCCAGGAATTCTGGGAGTTGAAGTCCATAAGCCACGAAGGGGCCATAGTTCCCCCATGCTGGCCCAGGAATTCTGGGAGTTGAAGTCCACCAGTCATAAAAGAGCCAAGGTTCCCCACCCCTGGCCTAGGAGATTCTAGGGAGTGGCTACTCTATGTCTCCGATTCACTGAAGAACAGCAAGGTTGTGCAAAACTATTTTCCCCTAGGATATACTGAAGGTAAGAGACTGGCTGGTTGCCTTCATAATAATGGCTGTAATTATAATTACATTTGACCTGTCAAGCTATGCTATAGCCTTCTGGTCCTGGCTACCAGACTGGAGGAATTGGACTCTAATGTTTGTCTTTCATATCCCATGTCAAACCAGATGGAGTCAAGTTGAAAAGGGATTGGGGGGGGGGGGCAATGCAAAGAGTGTTCAGGACCTTGGAGAGCACAGAACAGTCCTGGGTGTTTCAAGCATTCTCTCAGGAAAGGACCCAACAACCCCTTCAGACATGGTTATACCAGCAGATCTACAGATACTAGGGCAGGGGTAGGCAACCTCGGCTCTTTTATGACTCGTGGACTTCAACTCCCAGAATTCCTGAGCCAGCATAGCTGGGAGTTGAAGTCCACGAGTTATAAAAGAGCCGAGGTTGCCCACCCCTGCACTAGGGGACAGTTGAACTGGTGAGGTGGCTCCATTACTACTAATATCTCTTCGCCTACTTGGTTTGTTTTATTTCTTACCTATTTATTTACATTAGTTTTAGATTACTTTATTCTGCTTCAGTAGCATATCTAATAGTCCTTCCTCCTCCAGTTTTCCCAGCAACAACCCTATGAGGTGAGATTGGCTCAAAGTCACCCAGTTGGCTTTCACGTCTAAGATGGATCAAACACCAGGAGATGGTGAGTTCTAGTCCTGCTTTAGGCATGGAAGCTGGCTAAGTGACCTTGGGCCAATCGCCAGGGGATGGTGAGTTCTAGTCCTGCTTTAGGCATGGAAGCTGGCTGGGTGACTTTGGACCAATCATCAGGAGACGGTGAGTTCTAGTCCTGCCTTAGGCATGAAAGCTGGCTGGGTGACTTTGAGCCAATCACCAGGAGACGTTGAGTTCTAGTCCTGCCTTAGGAATGAAGGCCTGCTGGGTGTCTCTGGCCAATCACCAGGAAATGGTGAGTTCTAGTCCTGCCGTAGGCATTAAAAAACGTGTGCAAGATTTGGGTTAGGCTAGTCTAAAGGAAAGAAGAAACAGGGGAGACATGATAGCAGCGTTCCAGGGGCTGCCACAAGGAAGAGGAGGGGGTCACATTATTCTCCAAAGCACCTGAAGGCAGGACAAGAAACAACGGTTGGAAACTGATCAAGGAGAGAAGCAACCTGGAATTAAGGAGAAACTTCCTCACAGTGAGGACAATCAACCAGTGGAACAGCTTGCCACTAGAAATTGCGGGCGCTCCATCACAGGAAGTTTTTAAGAAGAGACTGGACAGCCACTTCTCTGAAATGGCATAGGTTCTCCTGCTTGAGCTGGGAGGGGGCTGGACTAGAAGACCTCCAAGATCCCTTCCAGCTCTATTCTATTCATCATCATCAAGATAGCTGGGTGACTTTGGGCCAATCACCAGGAGACGGTGAGTTCTAGTCCCACCTTAGGCACAAAAATGGGCTGGGTGACTTTGGGCCAGTCCTTCTTCCTCAGCCCAGCCCAGCATTTGTAACCTTGACCATGCTGGCTGGGGAATCCTAGGAGTTGAAGTCCGGCCAAAACCCTGGCCCAACCCATCAAATAGGGTTGTTGTTATGGGGACAAGAAGGGGAGGGTGGAATGCGAAGTATCTTCGCTGCCTTGAGTGACTTACAACGTAATGTCAAACACAAGGCCCGGGGGAAACTAAAAATTGGGGAAAACTAATTAGGACATTGATTGCCTATAGCAGACATGTCAAACACAAGGCCGGGGGCTGGATGTGGCCCGTGATGTAGTTTCATGTGGCCCGCAAAGCCATCCTGGAAACAGTGGGGGAACGGCCCCCGCTGTCTTGGCCCTGGCCCAGGCCGGCCGGGAGCCAATGTACAGTTTTGTGGTGGCCATCTATGCTGAAACGCATTCAGTCTTAGCTCCACAAGGCCGTCTGGAAACAGCGAGGAACCAGCCCCTGCCACATCGGCCCACCCCCTGGGTGCATGCTGGGGAAGTGTCACCCTTTGTGAGAATGAAGAAATGGACCATGCCTTGGCGCTTGCCTTGGTCCCCCCCCCTTCTGCCGGAGACCCTCAGATCTGTCCCACTCCTGCCCAGGCCCCCACAGGCACCCTTGACGCGAACGATGTAGAGCTGGCCATGCCCACCCAGTAGACCACACCCACTTCATCCAGGCCCACCCAGTAGGCTGCACCCACCCTGGCCACCCCCCCCCCCAGGGCAACCACAATGCTGATGCGGCCCTCAATGAAATTGAGTTTGACACCCCTGATCTAAATCAAAAGAAACAGGTAAAATTAAAATATAACAAACAAACCTTATAGGAACACCATACAAGAAAGTAACCAACCCGCCGGCCAGCCAATAAACAAGACGGAGAAAATATTTATTTATTGGCTGGTTGGTTGGTTGCATTTGTGTTGGGTTCCGCCGAAGAAGGAAGACTCGGATGCTGTTGACCCCATGGGAGAGAGATTGCACTCTGAACCGGCTGTAGCCGCCATCACACCATTCCCCCCCCCCCATCCCTCTAAAGAGGCCCGACAATTGTCACACTTCGATAAGCCCACCCCCCTCCCGCCCTCCTTGTCCGCCACGGGTTACGAGGACCCTTCGGGGTCTTCCCAGCTATCTCTTCTCCATCATGGGCTGGCGTCCAGCCAGACGGTAGCTGATGTTTTTTTTGGGGGGGGGGGTTAGTGATCCCTTTCCCTTCCTTCTGCTTGGTTGGGGAGTGGGGACGGAGGTGGTGGTGGGGGGGATCGGAGGCGATCCGCCTTCCCCTGCGCCAACCCTCACCCGGCGGAGGTAAGGGGTGCCCCTTCCCTCCCTCCCTCCCTTCTTTCCTTGCCAGGCGATTCCCGGAAGGCCGGCTCAGGCCGCCGCAACAGGCAACTCCTCCCTCCCCTCTCCTGCCAGGAAGGGAGACCCCCCCCCCCAGGGCTCCCGGGATGGGTGGGGGGAGATAGGAAGACGCAGCTATCAGTCGGAGCAGCAGGTGCTTTGGCTGCGTTTCCTAGCAGCCCCACGCCGCCCTTTCCCTCTTCCCGGCGGTCCTGACGCAGGATCTGGATCTCCATCGCACGTGTGTGTGGGAGGTGTCGGCGTGGGGGGGGGGGGAAGAGAAAACAGACAGGAGGCTCGCGGGACGAACGACGGAGAGTGGGGGGAAAGCGGGCAGAGCCGTGGTGCTGAACGGACAGCGACCGCCAGCCCCGCCTTGCGCGACCCGCAGCGCCGCCAGCCGCCGCCGGGGGGCGCCGCGGGGACTGCGGTGAGCCCGGCCTCGCCAGCTTCCTTCCCCCCCCCCCCCTCAACAATCCCTCTCCCCGAAGCAGCAGCCCGTCTCGTCGCTGCCCGGCTCGGCCTCGACCCTCCCGGCAGACCCTCGCCTCCATGGTCGTGCGCCCAAGCGAGCCTCGCCAGCCGGGAGGAGAAGACCCCGCTGGAGGAGCCCGGCCAGGCAGCATGCGCCCCGAGGCAGGTGGGCAGGCGGGCCGGGCAAGGACAGGTAGGAGGGGAGCCGAGAGCCAGTTGCTGGAGGAGGGCACGTAGGAAGGCAGCAGCCTGGGCGGTGGAAAGGCGACCCCCCCCCAGTCGGTTGGGATGTTCGGGAAGACAGGCCGGGCTGGAATTCTGCAGAGGGGGGGGGGAGGGACTCTCTTCCCCATCGTTCCCAGCCGGCACCATCCATCTGAACGGGCTAGGTTAGCGGGGGTGGGGGGGGGTCTACAGCAAGGAGCACCGGAACGGTTCCACTGCGGAGAAGAGAAAGCGCTCGGACTGTGCCGGCGGAGCCCCCCCCTCCCGCTTCCCGCCTATCCACCCTCGGGAAAACCGCGTCGTTTGAAAGCGTTCCCTTCGGGCAGGTCCTCCGCCGCGCCTTCCCGGCTGCTGCTGCTGCTGCAGAAGGTCGGGGCTGTCCCTTCCCTGTCCCGAGAGAGCCAAGGCAGAGAGCGGGGCTTCCCGTAGGATGGCTGCAGAGTTAAGGGGACTCGGAGGGAAGGCTTGGTGGGCTGGCTGGGGGGGGGGATGGTGGTGGCTGGGGGGGGGGGGGGCGTTTGGTGGGTTTGAGAAAGGGAGGACGAGCAGGTCCAAGGCAGGCAAGGGCTGTCCTCAATCCCAGAGACTCGCCAGCCCGAAAGAGCTGGATTCACACAACAGGCTAGGCTGGTTAAGGGAGATCCGCCTTTAGTCGTTTTGATGGTTTAGCTAGCTTCTCCAACCAATTTAAGCCAGGTCCAGTGCAAGCCGAAGCTGATCAGGCTCCTCCTTATGGGATTGGCGCCTAATCCTAGATTAGTTGGTTTATATAGGATTCCAGCAGAGCAGGGAGAGAGGGGAAAAGAGAGGCACACTTCTGTATGGATGGCAGATTTCATCGTGATTTCAAATTCCCTCTATGTATTTAGAAGCAGTCTGGACTAGTAGTTATGGCAGCAGGCTAGAAAGTGGGGGATAATTACCAGGTGATGGTGAGTTCTAGTCCCGCCTTAGGCGTGGAAGCCGGCTGGGTGACTTTGGGCCAATCCCCAGGAGATGGGGAGTTCTAGTTCTGCCTTAGGTGTGAAAGTCAGCTGGGTGACTTTGGGCCAATCACTAGGAGACGGTGAGTTCTAGTCCCGCCTTATGCATGAAAGCCGGCTGAGTGACTATGGGCCAATCCCCAGGAGATGGTGAGTTCTAGTTCCGCCTTAGGTGTGAAAGTCAGCTGGGTGACTTTGGGCCAATCACTAGGAGACGGTGAGTTCTAGTCCCGCCTTATGCATGAAAGCCAGCTGAGTGACTATGGGCCAATCCCCAGGAGATGGTGAGTTCTAGTTCCGCCTTAGGTGTGAAAGTCGGCTGGGTGACTTTGGGCCAGTCACTAGGAGACAGTGAGTTCTAGTCCTGCCTTAGGCATGAAAGCCGTCTGGGTGACTTTGGGCCAATCACCAGGAGACGGTGAGTTCTAATCCTGCTTTAGGCATGAAAACTGGCTGAGTAACTCTGAGCCAATCCCTCTCTCTCTCAGCCCAACCTACCTCACAGAGTTGTTGTGGGGAAAAGAGGAGGAGGAAAGTGTGTTCACCACCTTGAGTTATTTATAAAAATAATAATGGCAGGGTAGAAATAAATAAATAAATAATATAATATAAAATAAAATAAAATTACATTTATGGGGCTTTCTCTGTGTCCCTGGGTATGTTGGCAGACGATGCTTCACCAGAGCCCTTAAGCATTTAGAAAGGGTTTTATTTATCCTTACTTTCAGCTGTTTATAGCTTATGCCATTTGGATGGTTCAAAATGTCAGAATTTGGTGTAAAGCAAGAAAATGGGTTGATTCAGCAGCCAAGGGGAATAGGCTGGGCAAACCCAGGCCATTGGTAACGTGTACGGCGTATGAAAAATCAAATGCACAGGTACAGCGTAGGTCCATGGTGGCGAACCTATGGCACGGGTGCCAGAGGCGGCACTCAGAGCCCTCTCTGTGGGCACGCCTGCCGTCGCCTCACTCCTAGGCCTTCAGCTGGGTTGTATAAAACCTTTTTGCTTGAGGCCTCCACCGCCGTGTGCAAAAAAAAAAAAAAGGTTCAATCAATCAATCAATCAATTTCAACTTCTCGCGGGGAAAAAGATCTTGCAAAGTTGGACTTGATTGATTGAACTTTTTAGTCCCACCCAGTCTGCTGTTACCACCGCAGCCATGCCCACCCAATCAGCCATGCCCACCAAATGGGCCACGCCCACCCGGCACCTGATGATACATGTCGGTTTTGGGTTGCAGTTTGGGCACTCGGTCTCTAAAAGGTTCGCCATCACTGGTATAGGTGGTACCCAGCTCAACAGCTGTAACTGTGATTCACTGAACAACAATACGGCAAGGAAGTTCGTAAAATAGGGCAAAACTAGGCTGCATCAACAGAGGGATAGAATCAAGATCACGCAAAGTGTTAATACCAATTTACAAGGCCTTGGTAAGGCCACACCTGGAATTCTGCATCCAGTTTTGGTCATCACGATGTAAAAAAAATGCTGAGACTCTAAAAAGAGGGCAGAGAAGAGCAACAAAGATGATCAGGGGACTGGAGGATAAAGCATATAACGAACGGTTGCTGGAATTGGGTATGTCTAGTCTAACGAAGAGAAGGACGAGGAGGGACAGGATAGCAGTCTTCCAATCTCTCAGGGGCTGCCCCAAAGAAGAGGGAATCAAGCTATTCTCCAAAACGCCTGAAGGCAGGACAAGAAGCAACGGATGGAAACTGGTCAAGGAGAGAAGCCTAAGGAGAAATTCCTGGAGAAATTTCCTGACAGTTAGAACAATTAACCAGTGGAACTACCTGCTTCCAGAAGTTGTGGGTGCTGCACAACTTCTGAAGTTTTTAAGAGACTATCACCTATATGAAATGGTATAGTTTTTAAGAGACTATCACCTATATGAAATGGTATAGAATCTCCTGCTTGAACAGGGGGTTGGACTAGAAGACTTCCAAGGTTCTGTTCTATTCTATTCTATTCTATTCTATTCTATTCTATTCTATTCTATTCTATTCTATTCTATTCTATTCTATTCTATTCTATTCTATTCTATTCTATTCTATTCTATTCTATTCTATTCCATTCCATTCATAAGATACAAATAAGTTAAAGTCATAAGATGCTAAAGGAATAGGTAATAGGAAAGATAATAGTAATAATAATAATAATAATAATAATAATAATAATAATAATAATAATAATAATAATAATAATAATAAAGTTGGAAGGGACCTTGGAGGTCATCGAGTCCAACCCCCTGCTCAGGCAGAAACCCTACAGATACAGTCCTGCAATAGATGGTTTGACATCCCAGGGCATAAAAATGTAGCAGCATTTAGTTGCTTAGCATGGGGAAAATTTTGTCCTTGGGTCTAATTGTTTTTTTGCATGCCATGCCCTATAAGAGTCATCTCGAGGGAAGAAGTTGAAAGAGTTCACGTCCGCACGAGGGCCCGTGTCCTCATCCGTTTGATGCCTGTGTTTTTTTTTATGTACCTGCAGGTGAAGCACTAAGGGGGATGACCAAGGAGACCTCATCCCAATGGCGTCCACTAGTCCTCTGGAACTGACGGTCTTGGAGAGTCATCTGGGGTCCAGCCAGAGAGCGAGGCCAGGGAAGCCTTCAGCACCACGGACAGCTGCCGGGCCAGGCATTGAGAATGCCTCTTACCAGAGGGAAGAAGAGGAAGAGGAGGAGGAAACGTCTTTCCAGAAAGGACCAGGGAACGCCAAGGAACATCCAGCCCCTCCCGCCGATGACCTTTCTCCGAGGTCGGAGGATACCCCATTGTCAGACCCAACCGGGAACTCGGTGGACTACGGCTTCATTTTGGCCCTGGTGTTCCTGGTGGGCGGGATTTTGCTGGTGATCGTGGCTTACAGCATCCCGCGGGAGGCTCGGGTGAACCCAGACACGGTGTCCGCCCGGGAGATGGAGAGACTGGAGATGTACTATGCCCACCTCAGCTCCCATTTGGACAAGTGCATCATCGCCGGCTTGGTCATGTTGACTTTGGGCGGGATGCTCCTCTCCGTGCTCTTGATGGTCTCCATGTGTAAAGGGGAGCTCTATCGGAGGAGGACATTCCCAGTGTCCAGAGGGCCCCGGAAGACCTATGGGTCAATCAACCTGAGGATGAGGCAGCTCAACGGAGACGGAGGACAGACTTTGGTGGAGAACGAGGTCATTCAGATGACCGAAATGACCGACGCCACGCAGAGCTGCTGATAGCGCTCCGATTTGAGGGATTGGATACAGTCCTCTCTATGGGGTCCTTGGTGCTCTCTGAGCTTGGTGATTTTCTCGCAGACATTTCATGACCCAACTAGGGAACATCATCAGTGCTAGAAGGGAGTGGAGTGGGGAGGAGGAGGAGGAGGAGGAGGAGGAGAAGGACTCTGGGGTCCTTGGTGCTCTCTGAGCTTGGTGGTTTTCTTGCAGACATTTCATGACCCAACTAGGGAACATCATCAGTGCTGTAGAGGAAGAGGAGGAGGAGGAGGACGATGACGACGACTCTGGGGTCCTTGGTGCTCTCTGAGCTTGGTGGTTTTCTTGCAGACATTTCGTGACCCAACTAGGTGACATCAACAGTGCTAGAAGGGAATGGAGTGCGGAGGTGGAGGTGGAGGAGGAGGAGGAGGAGGAGGAGGAGGAGGAGGAGGAGGAGGAGGAGGAGGAAGACGACGATGACTCTGGGGTCCTTGGTGCTCTCTGAGCTTGGTGGTTTTCTTGCAGACATTTCGTGACCCAACTAGGTGACATCAACAGTGCTAGAAGGGAATGGAGTGGGGAGGTGCAGGAGGAGGAGGAGGAGGAGGAGGAGGAGAACTGTGGAGTCCTTGGTGCTTTCTGAGCTTGGTCATTTTCTTGCAGATATTTTATGACCCAACTGGGGAACATCATCAGTGCTAGAAGGAATTGGGGATGACCTCTGAATGAAACTTTGGAAGAAAACAATTGAGCTCAAAGAGTAGCAAGCATCATTATCACCACCACCACCTCCTCCTCCTCGTCGTCCTCCTCCTCCTCCTCCTCCTCCCTTCTAGCACTGATGATGCTATGTAGTCAGGTTATGAAACATCTGCAAGGACACAGCCCCAGCTCATTTCATCCCTTCTGTCACTACAGTCCTTTCGAAGAAGTAACTGGAAGGACAACGATGCACAACAACTTTCCTTATTATGGGATGGTTTTGTGTAGTTCAAAACCGGGGGAATTTTTCTTTCCTAAAACAAAACATGTGCACAGAAGTGGTTTCAGTCCAGTGATGCCTCTCTGGTTAACACTCCCAGGTTGGTTTTTTAAAAATATTTATTTAAAAAAGCCTGTTCTGGAAACATTGTTAGGGAACCCAATATTTAATGTTTACCTCCAAAGGGAAATCGGGGCTTCTCTTTGAAGCAGTGAAACTCAGAGAACCGTTGGAGTCTCCCCTAACGTTTTCGATGTTATAAGCCGGATGCACACACACGTTTTCACTGTTCGACTGTTCTACTACCAAAATGCCTAGACTGAAAAAATAGACCCCCACAATCCCTCTCTGGAGATTGGCTGTGATTCGAATGACCGACCACCAAGTACAGTTAAAGTTGGTTTGATTTTCTGAACTACGTGATTCTCTCCCTCTCTCTCTTTCTTCCTCTCTCTCTCCTTCTCTCTCTCCCATTCTCTCTTTCTCCCCCCTCTCCCTCTCCCTCTCCCTCCCTCCCTCTCTCTCCCCTCCCTCTCTCTCCCTCCCTTTCTTCCCTTTCTCCTTTGTGTCTCCCTCCCTCCCTCTTCCTCTATCTCTCTCCCCTCTCTCCCCTGTGTCTCTCTCCCCCTTTTCTCCTCCCTCTCCCCCTCCCTCCCTCCCTCCCTTTCTCCCCTCTCTCCCGTGTCTCTCTCCCTCTCTCCCCCACTCCCTCCCTTTCTCCCCTCTCTCCCCCTCTTTCTCCTCCCTCCCTCTCTCCCTCCCATCTCTCTTTCTCTCCCTCCCTCTCCCTCCCACCTCTCTCTCCCTCTCTCCCTCCCTCCTTCTCCCTCCCTCTCCCTCCCTTTCTTCCCTCTCTCCTTTGTGTCTCTCTCCCTCTCTCCTTCCCTCTTCCTCCCTCCCTCTCTCCCTCCCTTTCTCCCCTCTCCTCTGTCTCTCTCTCCCTCTCCCTCCCCCTCTCCCTTTCTCCCCTCTCTCCAGTGTCTCTCTCCCTCTCTCCCTCCCCCTCTCCCTCCCTTTCTTCCCTTTCCCATGTCTCCCTCCCTCTCTCCCTCTCTTTTTCCTCCCTCCCTCTCTCCCTCCTCCTCTCTCTCCCTCTCCCTCTTCCCTGTGTCTCTCCCCCCTTTCTCCTCCCTCTCCCTCCCCCTCTCTCCCTCCCTTTGTCCTCTCTCTCCCCTGTGTCTCTCTCCCTCCCCCTCTCCCTCCCTTTCTTCCCTTTCCCATGTCTCCCTCCCTCTCTCTCCCTCTCTTTTTCCTCCCTCCCTCTCTCCCTCCCCCCTCTCTCCCCCTCTCCCTCTCTCCTCCTCTCTCTCTCTATCTCTCTCTGTCTCCCCCTTTCTCTCCCCCCTCTCTTTTCCTGCAATCTTGAGCAATAGCAACCTCTGCGCCACTTCGCGTATCGGCCGCCGACCATCACAACCGCACCTCTCATAACCCTTGCCAGTGTGAGTGGGTTTCTACAGCTCCACCGCATTTGCCCGTGTGGCGTTCCCTGTTTGTGAACGCCGAGCTTTGTGAAACACAACCTCACCGATAAAACTCGTAAGCACACACACAAAATCCACACCAGCAAAAAAACAAAAGAAAAAAGAAAAACCCACCACATCACATTTCCATGACTTGACCACCTCTTTGATGACCGACAAACACACAATCCTGGTTTTCAAACCACTTTTTTTCCCCCAGCCGCTTTGCCCTTCCTCTTTGCCCGCTTCTCCTGATTTTGGAAACCCGTTCTCTGGATAAAATTACCTCTCGGGTGCAACCTATGAAACATGAATGCTCACCCCCGCACGGTTCACCCTAGTCGGGGATGTGTCAGCAGAAAGTTTAAAAATGGAACTCGTGCAGAGGTGGAATTGAAAGGTGACCTCTGAATTTACAGACAAGCCGCCGCAGTCCAGAAAAAAACAGGAATTCTTTGATATTCAGGATTTCCAAGAGCGAAGGGAAATTGAGCAGCTGCCTTGCCCGTTTCTTTTGATAGGATGCCTCCCCGTTGCATCACCCCGTCCCACAAATGCCTCTTCTTTATATTGACAAAAAAGGAGAGGGAAAAAAGTGTCGTTTTAAAAAGAAAGCGTAAGAAAATAATAAACTCTTTGTGCAAGAATTTGGTTACCTTCGTTGGGCTCAATCGCACCGTTTGGTTTGCTGCGTTCTTCGCCCTTTCGGTTTGTCGCTTGTAAAGGTTGAGCAAAGGCGGAAAATGTTAGTTTATTCAACAGAGGGAGAGGCCTCGACTTATAACGATTCATTTGGTGACCGTTCACAGTTGCAGTGGCACTGAAAACAGAGACGTGTGACCGATCCTCACGCTTGCGACCGTCGCAGCAGCCTCACGGTCAAGGGATCAAAATTCATGCGTTGTCCCGCGGTCACGTGGCTGCCGTTTGGTGGCTTTTTCGGCTGGCTTCATTGCGGGAAGCCGAATTCAATTAACGACCGCTCAATTCACTTAGAAAATATAGAATAGAGCTGGAAGGGACCTTGGAGGTCTTCTAGTCCAGCCCCCTGCTCAAGCAGGAGAACCTACACCATTTCAGACAGGGGATTGTCTAGTCTTTTCTTAAAGATCTCTAGTGATGGAGCGTCCACGATTTCTGGTGGCCAGCTGTTCCACTGGTTGATTGTCCTCACTGTCAGGAAGATTCTCCTTAATTCCATGTTGCTTCTCTCCTTGATCGGTTTCCAACTTGTTGTTTCTCGTCCTTCCCTCTGCTGTTTTGCAGAATAATTTGACCCCCCTCTGCCTTGTGGCAGCCCCTCAGATACTGGAACACTGCTATCGTGTCATCCCTATTTCTTTTCTTTAGACTGGCCAAACCCAAGTCCCGTAGTCGTCCTTCGTATGTTTTAGCCTCCAGGCCATGGATCAACTTAATTGCTCTTCTCTGAATATTTTCCAAGCTCTCAACATCTTTTTTGTGATATGGTGACCAGGAGACGTTGAGTTCTAGTCTCGCCTTAGCCATGAAAGCTGGCTAGTTGACTTTGGGCCAGTCACCAGCAGACGGTGAGTTCTAGTCCTGCCTTAGGCACGAAAGCTGGCTGGGTGACTTTGGGCCAATCACTGGGAGACGGTGAGTTCTAGTCCCGCCTTAGGCATGAAACTGACTGGGTGACTTTGGGCCAATCACCAGGAGACGGTGAGTTCTAGTCCCGCCTTAGGCATGAGACTGACTGGGTGGCTTTGGGCCAATCACCAGGAGACGGTGAGTTCTAGTCCCACCTTAGGCATGAAACTGACTGGGTGGCTTTGGGCCAATCACCAGGAGACGGTGAGTTCTAGTCCCGCCTTAGGCATGAAACTGACTGGGTGGCTTTGGGCCAATCACCAGGAGACGCTGAGTTCTAGTCCTGCCGTAGGCCTGAAAGCTGGCTGGGTGACTTTGGGCCAATCACCAGGAGACAGTGAGTTCTAGTCCCACTAAATGAATGGTTGTAAGTACCTGTAGTCAATTTCTATAATTATGGTGCCAGCCATGATTGGGTTGATAAGATTGAGAAGGATTGAGAAGATAGAGCTGGCCCTGATCTTTTGAGCCACTCTGTCCCTGTCCTTCATACCTGCCAGGTGAAACTAATCCCCATGAACTTAACAGATAGTTTCCATGACACACGGAAGCTGATTTTACAGATGACCTTGTTACCAAAGCACGATCAGGCAGAAGGACAAAGCGATGACGGCTTTGGGCTAGGAAGCAGGTCAAGTCCACCTTCGACCCCAGAAGCTTCATGGGGGACTTTGGGCCAGCCGTTCTCCCTCTCTCAGTACCACCTAACCGTGGTGCTGCAGTGGTCAGAGTGAATATTGCAGGCTAACTCTGCCCACTGTCAGCAGTTCGATGCTGACCAGCTCAAGGTCGATTCAGCCTTCCAGCCTTCTGAGGCTGGTAAAATGAGGACCCAGATTGTTGGGGGCAAATAGGCTGTAAACCGCTTAGAGAGGGATGGAAAGCCCTGTGAAGCAGTATATAAGTCTAAGGGCTATTGAAATATTTTCCTTCCTTCCTTCCTTCCTTCCTTCCTTCCTTCCTCCCTCCCTCCCTCCCTCCCTCCCTCCCTCCCTATTTCCTTTCTTTTTCCTTCCTTCCTTCCTTCCTTCCTTCCTTCCTTCCTTCCTTCCTTCCTTCCTTCCTTCCTTCCCATTTTCATTTTTCCTTCCTTCCTTCCTTCCTTGCTTCCTTCCCATTTTCTTCTTTTTCCTTCTTTACTCATTTCCTTCTTCCTTCCCTCTTCCATCTCTCCATTTCTCCTTCCTTCCTTCCTTCCTTCCTTCCTTCCTTCCTTCCTTCCTTCCTTCCTTCCTTCCTTCCTTCCTTCTCATTTTCTTTTCTTTTTCCTTCCGTACTCCTTTCCTTCCTTCATCTTTCATCTCTCTATTTCTCCTTCCTTCCTTCCTTCCTCCCTCCCTCCCTCCATCCCTCCCTTCCTTCACATTTCCTTCCTTCCCTTCCTTCCTTCCTTCCTTCCTTCCTTCCTTCCTTCCTTCCTTCCTTCCTTCCTTCCTTCTCATTTTCTTTTTCCTTCCATACTCCTTTCCTTCCTCCATCTTTCACCTCTCTATTTCTCCTTCCTTCCTTCCTTCCTTCCTTCCTTCCTTCCTTCCTTCCTTCCTCCCTCCCTCCCTCCCTCCCTCCACATTTCCTTCCTTCCTTCCTTCCTTCCTTCCTTCCTTCCTTCCTTCCTTCCTTCCTTCCTTCCTTCCTTCCTATGAGCGTGAGCATTTAGAGAGCCAATCGGGTGTCATCTTGTTTTGGCCATGAGCCAATCAGATCACAGTAGGATCCAGTTATTGAGGTCCTGTATTGAAGGTGAGAGGAGGACATTGGTCAGTGTGTTATGTGATGGCTATCCAGTTGGTTGGGTTTTTTTGTGTTCTTTCCTTTAGTGAGCTTGTAAAACGTAATAAAATTAAAGTCACGATGCAAAGAATTGACCGGTCGCCCAGAAAGCGATGTAAAATAGTATTGTTAAGTGAACAAGGCTACAGTTATAAAGAAATGAGAAGAAAAATGGGTGGAAACCTAACCAAAGGGGGCATTTCTACTGTACACTTTTCCCAAAAGGTTTCCACAATTTGGGCCACGACTGTAGCTACCTTTGATGAGGTGAGCAGAGACAACAGCAGGTAGACCAGTGGTTCTCAACCCTTTTAATGCCGCGATACCCCAACCGGTAGTAAGTCGAGGACTACTCAACTGGTCATAAGTCGAGGACTACTCAACCGTGCAGCACCGTTTGCAGAATGGGACTTTTGGCGGGCTCAGCAGGGCAGAGACAGCCTGGACAATTCCTATTGGCTTTTGAAAGCCAATAGAATTAGGCTCTATTCAAGAGAGTCTATTCTATTGGCTTTCAAAAGCCAATAGAATAAAAGGGAGAAGCACAGCTAAGGAAAAGGGGAAAAAAAATGGCGGACTGCGTTGTTTGGCGACCCCGTGAAATGGTCGTTCGACCCCAAATGGTGTCCCGACCCACAGGTTGAGAACCACTGAGGTAGACGGTCCCACCAACAGCGCCACCTGAAGGCCAGACAAGGAATAACGGATGGAAACTGATCAAGGAGAGATTCAGCCTAGAAATAAGGAGAAATTTCCTGACAGCGAGAACAATTAATCAATGGAACAGATTGCCTTCAGAAGTTGTGGGTGCTCCATCACTGGAAGCTTTCAAGAAGAGACTGGACTGCCATTTGTCAGAAATGGCGTAGAGTCTCCTGGTTGGGCGGGGGGTTGGGCTAGATGACCTCCGAGGTCCCTTCCCAATCTGTTATTCTAATTCTACGTCCTGTAGGGTTTATAAGGTAGCCCTCAACTCACGATCGCCACTGGGCCCAGAATTTCTGTTACAGGAGCGCCCTAAGTGAGCTTTGCCCCATTTCATGACCACTGCCATTGCTAAGTTAGCAGCACACGGTTGTTAAGTGAATCCGGCTTCCTCATTCGGACTTTGCTTGTCGGAAGGTTCCAAAAGGGGATCACATGACCCTCTGGGACACTGCAATTGTCATTAATGTGAGCCGTTTGCCAACTATGAAGAGTAGCTGCAGGCTTTGGGTTCAGCTAGTCTAGAAAAAAGGACGAGGGGTGACATGATAGCAGTCTTCCAATATCTCAGGGGCTGCTCCAAAGAAGAGGGAGTCAAGCTCTTCTCCAAAGCACCTGAAGGCAGGACAAGAAGCAAAGGATGGAAACTAACCAAGGAGAGAAGCAACCTAGAAATAAGGAGAAATTTCCTGGCAGTTAGAACAATTAACCAGTGGAACAGAACTTCAGAAGTTTTGGGCACTCCATCACTGGAGGTTTTTAAGAAGAGACTGGACAGCCATCTATCTGAAATGATACAGGGTCTCCTGCTTGAGCAGCGGGTTGGACTAGAAGACCTCCAAGGTCCCCTTATTCTATTCTATTCTATTCTATTCTATTCTATTCTATTCTATTCTATTCTACAATCTATTCTATTCCATTCTGTTCTGATTCTTTAAATGTAGCCTTACACTAAAGTAAATTAGCTCTTCTAAGCCTATTTCCTGTGTGGTTTACCTGGGAGGGCTATCACCCCACTAGGATAGCAAGATTGGTACCCTCCAGGAAAAACAACAGAGCATTGTGGAAAACTTCAGAATTTTCATAGCTGGAAATAACCACATTTATGATTACAAACAAAATGATCATCAGGGGACTGATGAATATTCTATTCTATTCTATTCTATTCTATTCTATTCTATTCTATTCTATTCTATTCTATTCTATTCTATTCTATTCTATTCTATTCTATTCTATTCTATTCTATTCTATCCCTTATTCTATTCTATCCCTTATTCTATTCTGTAATTCTATTCTGTTCTATTCTATTCTATTCTATTCTATTCTATTCTATTCTATTCTATTCTATTCTATTCTATTCTATTCTATTCTATTCTATTCCTTATTCTATTCACATGATAGCAGTATTCCAGTATTTGAGGGGCTGCCACAAAGAAGAGGGGGTCAAGTTATTCTCCAATGCACCAGAGGGCAGGACAAGACACAATGGTTGGAAACTAATCAAGGAGAGAAGCTGGAAACTAATTGAGGAGAAACTTCCTAACAGTGAGGACAATCAACCCGTGGAACAGCTGGCTTCCAGAAATCGTGGGTGTTCCATCACTGGAGGTTTTCAAGAAGAGACTGGAGAGTCACTTGACTGAGATGGTATAGGTTCTCCTGCTTGAGCAGGGGGCTGGACTAGAAGACCTTCAAGGTCCCTTCCAGCGCTGGTCTTGAAACTTCCAGTTTCACCCCCTCTCTGTATCTGCCCGCCGACTGCTGTGTGCCATCTTTGGCAAATGCGGCAGGCTGTCCCCTGTGGAGCGCACATCAAGCACATGAATTGCTTTCACTGCGAGTAAGATTAAAAGCTCTTTGAAGACTCAGCTATTAGAGGGAAGAGACACAGTGCGAAAAAGCTCCTTTTATTGATCCAGTGCCCGGCTCAGCTCTGTATCAAAAAGAGGAATTTTTTTTACAGCAGATTTTAATGGGAGTCTGGTATTAGGGCAATACCAAATTTTTCCATATTATCCCTAAAGGAGGCCCCAAGGATTATTGCGGTAGTCCTCAATTTACCACCACAACGGAGACTAAATATTTTCATTGTTAAGCCGCGCCCAGTTTTAGCACCTTTCTTTTGAAGCGGTTGTTAAGCAAATCACTGCAGTTCTTAAGTGAATCAGAGTTTATTTGACTGTGGAGATGGTGAGTTCCAATTCCACCACAGCCGTGAAAGCCGACCTGGTGACTTTGGGTCAATCTCCAGGAGACAGTGAGTTCTAGTTCCTCCTTAGCCATGAAAGCTGATTGCTCAAGTATTTGAAGGATACTGAATAGAATAGAATAGAAAATATAGAATAGAATTAGAATAGAATTAGAATAGAATAGAATTAGAATAGAATAGAATAGAATAGAATAGAATAGAATAAGGGATAGAATAGAGAAGAATAGAATAGAATAAGGGATAGAATAGAGCAGAATGAGGGATAGAATAGAAATAAGGAATGGAATGGAATGGAATAGAATAGAATAGAATAGAATAGAATAGAATAGAATAGAATAGGACAGGACAGGACAGGACAGGACAGGACAGAACAGAACAGAACAGAACAGAACAGAATAGAATAGAATAGAATAAGGGATAGAATAGAGAAGAATGAGGGATAGAATAGAAATAAGGAATGGAATGGAATGGAATAGAATAGAATAGAATAGAATAGAATAGAATAGAATAGAATAGAATAGAATAGAATAGAATAGAATAGAATAGAGAAGAATAAGGGATAGAATAGAAATACAGAATAGAATAGAATAGAATAGAATAGAAAATATGGAATGGCATGGCATGGCATGGCATGGAATGGAATAGAAATATATAGAAATAGAAAAGAAATAGAAATAGAAATAGAAAATAGAATAGTCCTGGACAAGAACAAAACTCCTCACCAACTATAGATAGTCCTCAACTTAAAGCAGTTTGCTTAGTGGCCGTTCGAAATTATGATGGTGCTGAAAAATCTACTTATGACCATTTTGCAGCATCCCCATTTGTCACATACAAAACCCAGACACTTGGCAAGTGGCTCATGTTTACGACGTTTGCAGTATTTCCCCTTTTGCGACCTTCTGTTAGACCAGTGGTTCTCAACCTTTTTAATGCTGCGACCCCCAACCGGTCATAAGTCGAGGACTACTCAACTGGTGCAGCACCGTTTGCAGAATGGGACTTTTGGCGGGCTCAGCAGGGCAGAGACAGCCTGGACAATTCCTATTGGCTTTTCAAAGCCAATAGAATTAGACTCTATTCAAGAGAGTCTATTCTATTGGCTTTCAAAAGCCAGTAGAATAAAAGGGAGTAGCACAGCTAAGGAAAAGGGGGAAAAATGGCGGACTGCGTTGTTTGGCGACCCCCGTGAAATGATCGTTCGGCCCCAAATGGGGTCCTGACCCACAGGTTGAGAACCACTGTGATAGACAAAATCGTGGGGGAAACTACAGTCACTGTGAGAGGGATCTGGGAGTCCTAGTGGACAATCACTTATTTATTTTATTTATTTATTTATGAGACTTATATACCACTTTAAGTGCAAGCACTCTCTAAGCGGTGTACACCAGTAAGCAATGTATATATATATATATTTACATTGCCCCCAACAATCTGAGTCCTCATTTTACCTACCCTGGAAGGATGGAAGGCTGAGTCAACCTTGAGCCGGTGAGATTTGAACCGCTGACCTGCTGAACACGGTCAGCTAAAGTGGCCTGCAGTACTGCACCCTAACTGCTGCGCCACCTCGGTTGCTGGAATTGGGTAGGTCTAGTTTAATGAAGAGAAGGACGAGGGGGGACATGATAGCAGTCTTTCAATATCTCAAGGGCTGCCCCAAAGAAGAGGGAGTCAAGCTATTCTCCAAAGCGCCTGAAGGCAGGACAAGAAGCAACGGATGGAGAAACTTCTTGAGAAGCAACCTAGGAGAAACTTCTTGAGAGTTAGAACAATTAACCAGTGGAACCACCTGCCTCCAGAAGCGGTAAATGCTCCAACACTGAAAGTTGTTAAGAAGAGACTGGACAGCCATTTGTCTGAAATGGTATAGGGTTTCCTGCCTGAGCAGGGGGTTGGACTAGGTGACCTCTAAAGTCCCTTCCAACGTTTGTTGTTAGTTGCGAAGTCGTGTCCGACCCATTGCAACCCCATGGACCACGTTCCTCCAGGCCTTCCTGTCCTCTACCATCTTCTGGAGTCCATTGAAGCTCACGCCTCCTGCTTCAGTGACTCCATCCAGCCACCTCCTTCTCTGTCGTCCTCTTCTTCTTCCAACTTTATTATTTATTTATTCATTTATTAATTATTATTATTATGGATCATCGCACAGTCAGCCAGATGTTCAGACTGGATTTGGCATTTTGTCTACCTATCGAGTCCTTACCCAGGACCTGGGATAGGCAGATGTGGATGTTTGATGGTATTACAGATATCGTCGCAGGATGGAAGCAGTTCCTAGTAAGGCCACCTTTTGCAATTGACTAATAGCGAATTTGTCAATGCCAATGATGTTCAAGTGGTGCTCCAGTTGTTTTGGGATTGCACCCAAGGAGCCTATGACTATTGGTACTACCCTTGCTTGCTTTTGCCACAGTCTTTCTATTTCTATTTGTAGGTCTTTGTATTTTGTTATCTTCTCCAGTTCTTTCTCGTCTATTCTGCTGTCTCCAGGCACTGCCACATCCACTACCCAAACTTTTTTGTCTTTCTTATCAACAATTGTTAAATCTGGGGTGTTATGTATTATTATTATTATTATTATTATTATTATCTTTTATTCATTAAACATGAACCTCAGTCAACTGAACATTCAAATTGGCTGGCACTGATGATGATGATGATGATTATTATTGCTTCACAACCGTGTCACTAATTTTAACACGGCGGGGATTCAGTCAACGGGGGCTAGAAAAACCGTAAAATTCAGGTAACCAACGTCTCCCTTAGCAACCAACGGTAAATTCTAGGCTCAGCTGTGGTTGTTGAGACTTGCCCGGGCACTCCGCGTGCGTCACTCCACTAGGAAACAGGAGACAACTCCTTAACGGTGGGCAAGCAATTAGCAGAAATAAGAGACCTTCCCCAGGGATGCTGCAAACGGTTGCTAGGAAACGGGAGTTAGCTGCTTTTGCATCCAAAGGACTCCAGCAAGAACGATGGAGAATTTGGGACACCCAATGAGGCAGCTTCATACTGGAGGGGGTTGGCTAATTAAAACTTAATCCCACCTCCTGACACCTGCCCCCCAATCTGTCCAGTTCCCTCCTTTGCCATCTGGGATTACAGGTAATCCTCGACTTACGACAACTGGGCCCAAGATTTCAGTCGCTAAGTGAAACAGGTTGTTCAGCGAGTTTTGCCAATTTTACGACTCTTCTTGCCACAGTTGTTAAATGAATCACTGCAGTTCTTAAGCCGGTAACATGGACTTTGCTGGTCTGAAGGTGGAAAAAGGTGGTCACGTGACCCCAAGGCAGTGCGATCGTTGTAACTACGAGTCAAGTGTCTGAATTTTGATCAAGTGACCACTGGGAGGCTGCAACGGTCATTAAGTGTGAAAATGGTCATTAAGTCCCTTTGTCGTAACCTCGGTCACTCAATGAAGTAAGTCACAAGGCTTACCTGTACTGGTTTTATTTCATGATTTTGCTGTGTTTCTATGATGGATGATTTTAATGTTGTTTTTTTTTAATCCTTTAATGCAGTGGTTCTCAACCTGTGGGTCGGGACCCCATTTGGGGTCGAACGACCATTTCACGGGGATCACCAAACAACGCAGTCCGCCATTTTTCCCCCTTTTCCTTAGCAGTCCTACTCCCTTTTATTCTATTGGCTTTTGAAAGCCAATAGAAGAGACTCTCTTAAATAGAGTCTAATTCTATTGGCTTTCAAAAGCCAATAGGAATTGTCCAGGCTGCCTCTGCCCTGCTGAGCCCGCCAAAAGTCCCATTCTGCAAACGGTGCTGCAAGTTGTCTGCAGCGAAGGCGAGCTGTCTGGAAGTTTCCACCCCTCCATGCTGAGCAACTACTAAAAATGTAAGTAAAAGAGGGCCAGGGGTGGGAGGTGGGAGGCCGGCGGGCGCAGGGAGGGTTGCTGGCGCGCGTGGGGCCCAGCCAGTAGTCGGCCTGTGCCATCGCTGCCGCTTGCCAGCTACACCTCGGCCGGCACAGGGGGCAGCACCACGCATTTGTGGCACTCCTGGGCAGGGAAAGTCCTCGACTTACGACCGGTTGGACAGTCCTCGACTTACGACCTGTTGGGGGTCGCGGCATTAAAAAGGTTGAGAACCACTGCTTTAATGCTTTGATGCTATAAGCCACCCAGAGGTAATAATAATAAAAAAGTTGGAGGGGACCTTAGCGGTCATTTAGTCCAACCCCCTGCTCAGGCAGAAAACCCTGTACCATTTCAGACAAATGGCTGTCCAGTCTCTTCTTAAGAAACCTCCAGTGTTCAAGCATTCACAGCTTCTGGAGGCAGGTTGTTCCACTGGTTAATTGTTCTGTCAGGAAGTTTCTCCTTAGTTCCAGGTTGCTTCTCTCCTTGATTAGTTTCCATCCGTTGCTTTTGTCCTGCCTTTTGGTGCTTTTGGAGAATAGCTTGACTCCCTCTTCTTTGGCGCAGCCCCTGAGATATTGGAAACACTGCTATCATGTCCCCCCTTGTCCTTCTCTTCATTAAATTAGAGATCCCCAATTCCAGCAACCGTTCCTTATATATTTCAGCCTCCAGTCCCCTGATCATCTTTGTTGCTCTTCTCTGCACTCTTTGTAGAGTCTCAGCATCTTTTTTACTTTGTGGTGACCAAAACTGGACACAGTATTCCAAGTGTGGCCTTACCAAGGCCTTGTAAAATGGTATTAACACTTCATGTGATCTTGATTCTATCCCTCTGTTAAGGCAGCCTAGCACTATGTTGGCTTTTTTGGCAGCTGCAGCACACGGCTGGCTCGTTTAAGGGATTGTCCACTAGGACTCCGAGGTCCCTCTCACAGTTGCTACTATTGAGCAAGGTACCCCCTATACTATACCTGTACATTTGGTGTTGGATAAGAGCCGGGCAGCAAATAAATTTCATAAACAAATTTGCTTTGAGAGACTGCAGATCGAGGTTCGTTGTTCATTTTATTAGGGTTTTTTTTAAAGGCAACAATGAATTGCAACCTGTAATGGAGACATTGGCGAGATGACAGGAAGCTTTTCCAGGTGGAATTGGTCACCAAGGTGGAGCGTTACCTACCCAGCAAAAACAGTTCGCTTGAGCCAGCTTTGGGGTGTGTGTGTGTGTATACTTATGTGGTTGTGTTGTGCTTAAAGATGGAAGGTAGGCTTGGAAATTTAGCCTCGCTAACGCAACTCTTTCACCCAACTTCCATGTCAACTCCCCAAAGCAAGTCAGCAGCTGGAAGCCCTGGGTCAAATATTGTCCATTAGCTGTTCAATCTCCAGATCAAGGTATTTGGCCACCTTCAAGCTCTCGTTTCAGTTTCTCCACACTCCATGAAGTTGTGGCAAGGGGTGGGGGGAATTGAGGGGACTGGAAGTGAAGAAGATGGGGCCCAGTTTGCTGGTCTACATCCCCACCAAAGTTTTGGCAGCATGTTAACAAAACTCCCTGTACGGAAGGACCATTCCTTTCCATGATAAATCGGAAGGAGCCATAAACAGGAGACAGGAAGATGTTGGTGACGGGACCTACTACCCTTTTGTAGCCCTACCATGTTTCATTTCAAATTGGTTTGAGATTAAAACCAGGTTAACAGTCCTGATATACAGAATCTTCCCCGGAGGGGCCACATGGCTCACAGCTTTTGAAAAGAGTTCTAGATTTTTAAACACAGCTGATCTTGGGGCACGCAACAGTGGATCACCAAATTTACATCCCGGATGGAGTGAATGTAAAATGCTGGAAAGGAAAAAAAGGGAGAAAGGCAGAGACTGAAAGGATAACTGTGCTGTTTCTCTTTGGGTTTATAGGAAGAGGACCAAAACCGGTGGGCCAGGAGAGAAAATCACTGCATAACAGGCCAACTCTGTCCCACGTCTGGATAAATGTCAAGCGTCAATCTGCTGGGAAAGAGACGTTGAATCTCTGCCATTGTCACATGAACATATCGTCGTAGTCCGGAGGACGAAGATGGTCGGGATTAGGCCTGAAAGAGGAACGAATGTCAGAGCATGCACAGTCTTATTGCACGAGATAACGCAGAAGTAAACCCAGTAAACAGTGGTCTTCTATTAAATGGCGGTTTATCTTACACTATTTACAATGCTATGCACCAGGAACAAAATACATACACATGCTAATGCAGCAGGATCCAACACACCACAGTTACAGCAGGAAACAGAAGAGAACACATCAGCAGAGCCTTCCCTTGTATACAAAGCTCTTAAAGGGACACAGACCCAGCTGGCTCTTAAAGGGACACAGAGCCTGCTGAGTCATTCACATCATTACATCTTACATTACATAAGCCGGTTAGCTTTTACATCAGTGCCTTGACAATGAAGAATGCTTTAGGGTCAAGGGCTCTCCAAACGTGGCTTTCAACTCCCAGAATTCCCCAGCCAGACTGGTGGACTTCAACTCCCAGAATTCCCCAGCCGCCATGCAGAAATATGGACCAGGAAGCAGACCTTCTCTGTGGTGGTACCCACAACATGGAACAGGCTGCCCCCCCCAAAGGTAACCGTGATTCATCATGTATGGCGATTCCAGAAGACAATAAACATTGTGCTTTAGAAGTGAATATGTGTTGCTCAAGGTTGAACAATGGAGTCCTTGGTGCTCTCGGAGCTGGGTGCTTTTCTTGCAGACGTTTCATGGCTCGGACTAGGTAACATCATCAGTGCTGGAAGGGAGTGGGATGTGTGGAGAGGAGGAGGAGGAGGAGGAGGACGACTGTGGGGTCCTCGGTGCTCTCTGAGCTTGGTGGTTTTCTTGCAGATGTTTCATGACCCGACTAGGTAACATCATCAGTGCTGTTTATATAAACAGTGGACAATTCTCTCTCTTCTAGCACTGATGTTGTTATCTAGTTGGGTCATGAAAGATCTGCACGAAAACCACCAAGCTCAGATAGCACCAAGGACCCAACAGTCCTCCTCTTCCTCTCCACAAACCCGACCCCCTTCCAGCACTGATGATGTTACCTAGTTTGGTAATGAAATGTCTGCAAGAAAACCATCAGGCTCAAAGAGCACTAAAGAGCCAGAGTCTTCTCTGCAAACTCCATTCCCTTCTAGCACTGATGACATTACCTAGCTTGGTAACGAAAGGTCTGTAAGAAAACCACCCAGCTCAGAGAGCACCAAGGACCCCCCCAGTTAGTTTATTTATTTATTTCTATAGCCACCCATCTCAGCAACCGATTCTCAGAAAGATGTACTTTTGCCTTCAAAATATTTTTCATTTTGCTTATTTTTACAATTTTTGGGGTTTTTTGGCGTACAAATATTTTGATGAGACAGGCAGCTAAAAATGGGATTAAACAAATCAAATAAATAAAAGGTTTTACTTTACGTTTCGGTTTTGCTTTACTTTAACCTTTTTGGGTTCTTTCTACTTTTAAAAGTTTTTCAAATATTTTTTTTGGGGGGGGGTGTTTCGGCTTTCCAAAATACAGCCAAGGGACCTCTGACCGATATGGTCTTTATGGTTTTATTGCAATTTCTACGTTTTTCCCCAGTCCTTGCAAACTCAAGGGGATTATGGTCTGCAATGTGGTTTAAGGACATTTTGGGCTGTTGCTGTTTTTTAATTGATGGTTTAGCACTGAGATGGTTGATTGAAGCAGGAGGGAAAATGCTGTCAAATAAATACATAATCCTAGGATAAAATCCTGCAGTTGTGTTTACGTCAGATGCTTAACTCAGTTAGGGAGCTAATCGGTAGCCAGCAATCCCAGGCCATCTGGATAAGCTGGGTTAAAACACGCTAAGCCACAAAACTAATAGAACCGATCAAAATTAACCGAGGCCGAGATTAATTGTGGCACCCCTGAAGGCAGGTATGCACATAAATTATGGCATCTGAGGTCAAATGCCAAGGTAGTCTTTGTCTTACGACTGCAACCGAGCCCAGAATTTCTGTCGCTAAGCGAGGCCATTGTTAAGTGTGTTTTCCCCGATTTTACAACCTTTCTCGCCACAGTTTGTTAAGTGAAACACGATCCCGAGACACTGTGACCGTCGTAAATATGAGTTAATTGCCAAGGGGCTGAATTTTGATCCCGTGACCACTGGGAGCCTGCAACGCTCGTTAAGTGTGAAAAGCGGACCTAAGTCAGTTTTTCCCCCCAGTGCCGTCGTATCTTCAAACGGTCACTAAACGAACTGTCGTAATTTGAGGACTACCCGTATTTTTCTTTTCATTCCCGTAGGCACATTCCTAAATTTTAAGGCAGAATTTAGATTTAAGTTGTCCTCAACTTACAAACGGTTGGATTAGTGACCGCTTGAAGTGACGATTGACCAAAGAAAAAGATGCAGGAAGTTCTAGACTTAACTTACGACTATTTGTAAAAGTTTAGCATCCATGTGTGTTTGAAGATTCTCAACGAGGGCGAAAGGAAGACATTTTGAAAATCCAATTTTTCTCCAATTCGAGGCAACGGAATTTCCGCCATACTTACTCGCTCCGGCCGGCCCCCGGGGGTCCAAACGGGTCAAACCTGGCCCCGGGGGGAATGGAACCAGGGGGGAGTCTGCTGGGGAGCCCAGAAGAGGGGTCCAGAACAGGATTCCGAAATCCTGACCGAAGCGGATCAAAGATCATTCCTCCTCCGCCTCGGCCGCTGAGCAAGAGAATCGAGAGTGAATTAGAGGCAGTTGGGTCTAGTGGTCAAAACAGCAGGTTAGAAACCAGGAGATGGTGATTTCTAGTCCTGCCCGTTAGGCAGGAAAGCCAACTGGGTGACTTTGGGGAATCACCAGGAGACTGGGAGTTCTAGTCCCATCTTAGGCATGAAAGCCGACTGGGTGACTTTGGGCCAATCACCAGGAGACTGGGAGTTCTAGTCCTTCCTTGGGCATGAAAGCCGGCTGGGTGACTTTGGGCCAATCACCGGGAGACTGGGAATTCTAGTCCTTCCTTAGGCATGAAAGTTGGCTGGATGAGTTTGGGCCACTCACCGGGAGACTGGGAGTTCTAGTTCTTCCTTAGGCATGAAAGCTGGCTGGGTGACTTTGGGTCAATCACCAGGAGACAGTGAATTCTAGTCCTGGCATAAATACGAAAGCCATCTGGGTGACTTTGGGTCAATCACCAGGAGACTGGGAGTTCTAGTCCTTCCTTATGCATGAAAGCTGTCTGGGTACGTTTGGGCCAATCACTGGGAGACTGGGAGTTCTAGTTCTTCCTTAGGCATTAAAGAGGGCTGGGTGACTTTGGCCCAATCACTGGGAAACTGGGAATTCTAGTCCTTCCTTAGGCACAAAACCTAGCTGGGTGACTTTGGACCAATCACAGGAGACTGGGAGTTCTAGTCCTATCTTAGACATGAAAGCTGGCTGAATGACTTTGAGCCGATCAGTAGGAGATGGAGAGTTCTAGTCCTGCCTTATTCAGGTATGCCAAGTGGGTAACTTTGGGCCAGTCGCCAGGAGACAGTAAATTGTAGTCCTGTCTTAGACATAAAAACCAGCTGGGTGACTTTGGGCCAATCACTAGGAGACTGTGAGTTCTAGTCCTGGCTTAGGCAAAAATACTGTCTGCGTGATTTTGGGCCAATCGTTCTCCCACCTCACAAGGTTGTTTTGGAGAAAATAAAAGAAAGAAAATTAGAGTCACCATCTTGAGGTATTTTTTTAAAGTAATCAAAGCGAGCGATGGGTTGCTTGACCATCTGCCCAAGGAAGCTTCTAGCTACCTGAGGAATTCTGGGAACAGAAGTCCACCCATCTGTAAGTCGCTAAGGTTGAGAAACGTGGAAGAACTGTAAAAAAAGGCAACCCTCCACGTGAGGCACCGACTTACCCCAAAGGATCCAGATCTTGTCTGCCGATATCAAACGGGCTGAGTGGATCTGGCCTAAAACAGAACCCAATTTCATTAGATCATCAGACGTCAGAACCCTTGAATAGGGCGAAATGGAGACCCTCCTTGGCGTTATAAAGCCCTAGCGAGGCCACCCCTGGAATACTGCAGCCAATTTTGGTTACCGTATCACAAAAAAGATGTTGAGAGTTTGGAAAAAAATCAGAGAAGATGATCCAAGGCCTGGAGACTAAAACATACGAAGAACGGCTATGGGATTTGGGTTTGGCTAGTTTAAGGAAAAGAAGAAATAGGGGAGACAGGATAGCAGCATTCCAGTATCTGAGGGGCTGCCACAAAGAAGAGGGGGGGGGTCACGTTATTCTCCAAAGCACCAGAGGGAAGGACGAGAAACAATGGATGGAAACTGACCAAAGAGAGAAGCAACCTGGAAATAAGGAGAGACTTCCTGATAGTGAGAACAATTAACCAGTGGAACAGCTTGCCACCAGAAATTGGCACTCTTGTCACCGGAGATTTTTAAGAAGAGACTGGACAGTCACCTGTCTGAGATGGTATATAGGTTCTCCTGCTTGAGCAGGGGGCTGGACTAGAAGACCTCCAAGGTCCCTTCCAACTATTCTATTCTATTCTATTCTATTCTATTCTATTCTATTCTATTCTATTCTATTCTATTCTATTCTATTCTATTCTATTCTATTCTACAATCTATTCCATTCCATTCCATATTTTCTATTCTATTCTATTCTATTCCATATTTTCTATTCTATTCTATTCTATTCTATTCTATTCTATTCTATTCTATTCTATTCTATTCTATTCTATTCTATTCTATTCTATTCTATTCTATTCTACAATCTATTCCATTCCATTCCATATTTTCTATTCTATTCTATTCTATCTATTCTATTCCATATTTTCTATTCTATTCTATTCTTTTCTTTTCTATTCTATTCTATTCTGTTCTGTTCTGTTCTGTTCTGTTCTGTTCTGTTCTGTTCTGTTCTATTCTATTCTATTCTACAATCTATTCCATTCCATTCTATATTTTCTATTCTATTCTATTCTATCTATTCTATTCCATATTTTCTATTCTATTCTATTCTATTCTATTCTATTCTATTCTATTCTATTCTATTCTATTCTATTCTATTCTATTCTATTCTATTCTATTCTATTCTATCCTATCCTATCCTATCCTATCCTATTCTGCTATTCCATTCCATTCCCCATAGCGTGCCTCTCATCATTCTAGTCCTCAATGAGGGCCACCGATGCACAAATCAGGTGCGGTCAGCCCACCAGAAGCACAAGGCACTCACCAGTTGGGCTGCCGGCTGCCGTGAGGATGTCGAGGTGGGATCCAGAGAGGGTCATGGTCAGGAGGGTTGGGTGGGGAGGGGTTCCTCTCCCGTTTCGGCTCTTCCTCCTTAGCGTGGCTTTGCCGCTTCGAGGTTTCAAATGGGGAGATGATGTGATGCACAATCTGGGTCTGCAACTCCTCCACGTTCCGATACACCCTGTCAAAAGGGGCAAGGAAGAAAAAGAGTCACCGGAACGTCCGGAAACACACAGTCCTCAACTTAACGACCATTCGTTTAACGTCGGTTCCAAATTACGACAGCCTTGGGAAAAAAACAGGATTTGTGACCTGTCCTCAAACTTAAACAACTGTCACAATATAGATTGGGCGAGACCCGGCTCAAAAAACAGCCACTGTGAGAGGGACCTTGGAGTCCTGGCGGACGATCACTTGACCCTGAGCCGGCCGTGTGCAGCAGCAGCCAAAAAAGCTAATACAATCCTGGGTTGCATAAACAGAGGCATAGAATCAAGATCACGCAAAGTACTATTACCGCTTTATCAAATCCTAGATGGTCACATGTCTGAGATGGTATAGATTCTCCTGCTTGAGCAGGGGGCTGGACTAGAAGACCTCCAAGGTCCCTTCCAGCTCTATTCTATTCTATTCTATTCTATTCTATTCTATTCTATTCTATTCTATTCTATTCTATTCTATTCTATTCTATTCCTCTCTTCTCTCTTCTGTACTCTTTTCTCTTCTCTTCCTTTTTCTATTCTATTCTATTTTTCTATATTCTTTTTTGTTTAATTTGTATTCTATTCTATTCTATTCCATATTTCTATTCTATTCTATTCTATCCTATCCTATCCTATTCTATTCTATTCTTTTCTATTTCTATTTCCATTCCATATTTTTTATTCTATTCTATTCCATTCGATTCTACAATCTATTCTATTCTATTCTATTTTTCTATATTCTTTTTTGTTTAATTCGTATTCTATTCTATTCTATTCCATATTTCTATTCTATTCTATTCCATATTTCTATTCTATTCTATTCCATATTTCTATTCTATTCTATTCTATTCTATTCTATTCTATTCTATTCTATTCTATTTCTATTTCTATTCTATTCTACTATTCTATTTTTCTATATTCTTTTTTAATTCTATTCTATTCTATTCTATTCTATTCTATTCTATTCTATTCTATTCTATTCTATTCTATTCTATTCTACTCTACTCTACTCTACTCTACTCTACTCTACTCTACTCTACTCTACTCTACTCTACTCTATCAAAAAAAGCTAATGCAATCCTGGGTTGCATAAACAGAGGCATAGAATCAAGATCACGCGAAGTATTAGCACCGCTTTATAAAAACCTAGTGAGGCCACACCTGGAACACTGCAGCCAATTTTGGTCATCCTATCCCCAAAAAGATGTTGAGAGTTTGGAAAAAGTTCAGAGAAGAGCAACTAAGATGATCCAAGGCCTGGAGACCAAAACATACAAAGAACGGCTGCAGGACTTGGGTTTGGCTAGTCTAAAGAAAAGAAGAAATAGGGGAGACATAATAGCAGTGTTTCAGTATTTGAGGGGCTGACACAAGGCAGAGGGGGGTCACGTTATTCTCCAGAGCACCAGAGGGAAGGACGAGAAACAACGGTTGGAAACTGACCAAAGAGAGAAGCAACCTGCAATTAAGGAGAAACTTCCTGACAGTGAGGACAATTAACCAGTGGAACAGCTTGCCACCAGAAATTGTGGGCGCCCCATCACTAGAGATTTTCAAGAAGAGGCTAGACAATCACCTGTCTGAGACGGTGTAGCTTCTCCTGCTTGAGGAGGGGGCTGGACTAGAAGACCTCCAAGGTCCCTTCCAGCTCTATTCTATTCTACCACTGCAGTGACAGGGTGGCAGGGTGGATGCTTGGCAGTTGGTTCACATTTACGACCAGTTGCCGCATCCTGCAGTCACGTAATCACCTTCCCAGTTGGTTCACCACCATAAACAACAATTGGATTCAGTGAAGAATCACCTGATTTGATTAACGTCTATGGGGATTTGACCCTGATAAACACGGCCATCAATTTGATTTTGGTCACTGGATGACTTGCTTTATGATGGTGCTGATTTAGGACAGAAATTCCAGTCTTAATGACGGTTGTAAATGGAGGATTACCCGTAACTTTGAATCCACCTGATTTTTGTCAACGGGAGCCCTACATCCTAGGTCTGCAGGGGGTTTGTTGGTTGGACTGACCTAACGTGATAACCCTACATGCATGTTAACCAAACACAATTGCAATGTTAAAGAAGCATGCCATCCTCAAAGTGATACGCCGGGTGACAACATCACAACTTTAATTCACACAACCCTGCAAAATCAGGGGTTTTCTAGCATAGCCTCAAACAGTTCCACCTTAGCAAAATAGCCGGCTGGGTGACTGAGATGATGAGTTCTAATCCTGACTTTGAGCCAATCACCAGGAGACAGTGAATTCTAGTCCTGGCATAAACATGAAAGCCATCTGGGTGGCTTTTGGCCAATCACCAGGAGACAGTGAATTCTAGTCCTGGCATAAACATGAAAGCCATCTGGGTGGCTTTGGGCCAATCACCAGGAGACAGTGAAGTCTAGTTCTGCATAAATATGAAAGCCATCTGGGTGGCTTTGAGTCAATCACCAGGAGACAGTGAATTCTAGTCCTGGCATAAATATGAAAGTCATCTGGGTGGCTTTGAGTCAATCACCAGGAGACAGTGAATTCTAGTCCTGGCATAAATATGAAAGCCATCTGGGTGGCTTTGGGCCAACCACCAGGAGACAGTGAATTCTAGTTCTGGCATAAATATGAAAGCCGTCTGGGTGACTTTGGACCAATCACCAGGAGACAGTGAATTCTAGTTCTGGCATAAACATGAAAGCCATCTGGGTGACTTTGGGCCAATCACTAGGAGACAGTGAATTCTAGTTCTGGCATAAATATGAAAGCCGTCTCTTTGGTCCAATCACCAGGAGACAGTGAATTCTAGTTCTGGCATAAACATGAAAGCCATCTGGGTGACTTTGGGCCAATCACCAGGAGACAGTGAATTCTAGTTCTGGCATAAACATGAAAGCCATCTGGATGACTTTGGGCCAATCACCAGGAGACAAGGAGTTCTAGTCCTGGCATAAATATGAAAGCCATCTGGGTGACTTTGGGCCAATCTCTAGGACAGTGGTTCTCAACCTTTCTAATGCCGCGACCCCATAATACAGTTCCCCATGTTGTGGTGACTCCCAACCACTTATACATCATCAGGTGCCAGGGGTGTGGCCAAAGAAAAGGGGAAAAAAATGGCAGACAGCCTTGTTTGGCGACCCCTGTGAAATAGTCGTTCGACCCCAAATGAGGTCCCGACCCACAGGTTGAGAACCACTGCTCTAGGAGACAGTGAATTCTAGTCCTGGCATAAATATGAAAGCCATCTTGATGACTTTGGGCCAATCACCAGGAGACAGGGAGTTCTAGTCCTAATATAAACATAAAAGCCATCTGGATGACTTTGGGCCCATCAACAGGAGACAGGGAGTTGTAGTCCCACCTTAGGCATGAACACCAGCTGGATGACTTTGGGCCAATCCCCAGGAGACAGAGAGTTCTAGTCCTGACATAAACATAAAAGCTATCTGGGTGACTTTGGGCCAATCCCCAGGAGACCATGAATTCAAATTCTGCCTCGGCCATGAAAGCCAGCTGGCTGAATTGGGGTCCATCATTAGGAGACAATGAGTTCTAGTCCTACCATAGACATGAACGCCGGCTGGGTATAACCATTGGCCAAATAGGAGGAGGAAGCAGTATTCGGTATGTTCGCTGCTTTGAGTTATTTATAAAAATAATAAAGGCGGCATATAAATCAAAACAAAGTCCAGGCTTAGACTGCACGGATCCCAGCGAGCCATGCAGCGGTGTGCGAAAAGACACCATTTTAGGCCAACCCAACATTTTTCAGAGCCCCTCGTTAGATATGCGAAAAGAACTTCAGTCACCTGTCAAAATCGGCCAGATGTTCTGGGTCAACGTAGTCGGTCACTTTCAAGGTGAGATCCGCCACTTTCTGTGTTTTGGGATCCTGGATGGAGAGGGACAGAAACAACAGGGAAGCAGGAAGCTGAACGCCACGTAGAGTGTCCTAAAAGGCACTGGGAGAACCATGGGGTGACCTGGCAGGTGGCACTCCCAGACCTATGGGTCACTCCCTTCCGGCTTCTGCTCCGGGTTCAAAAGAGACCAAAACCTTTATGGCAGCCAGTGACCAGTCCATAAGAGGTTGATTGCTTTGGGTTTATATCTCCATCAGGAGAAGAGTTAGGTGCGGTGGCTTCTGCCCCTTTAGGGGAGCACGGATCAGTGCCCCCCCCCCAAAGCAGCCTCACCATGACGTTGAGAATGATGCTGTTGTCCATCAAAATGGCTTTCACCAGCAGGTCGTGAGAATCGTCCTTCAGCCGGTAGCGCAGAGTGTAGAGTTCCTTGTCAGCATTCCAGCCGGCGGGAAGCATTTCCGACTTCCTCTCGTTGGCGCCCGGCTGCAAGAAGACCCCAGGCAGAGGGCCCCGTTAGATGGGGGGGCCTTGGTGCTCTCTGAGCTTGTTTTCTTGCAGACATTTCATGACCCTATTAGATAACGGAATCAGTGCGAGGAGGGAGGAGGAGGAGTCATGTGGGGTCCTTGGTGCTCTCTGAGCTCGGCGGTTTTCTTGAAGACATTTCATGACCTGGCTAGATAACATCATCAGTGCTAGAAGGGAGGGGGGTTTGTAGAGAGGAGGAGGAGGAGGAGGAGGAGGAGAAGGAGGATGAGGAGGAGGAGGAGGAGGAGGAGGAGGAGGAGAGCTACTATGATGGGGGGGCACTCCTTGGTGCTCTCTGAACTTGGTGGTTTTCTGGCAGACATTTCATGACCCAACTAGGGAACATCATCAGCCTTAGAAAGGAGTGGGATTTGCTGTGTTTATATGAACACCAGTGCATAACAGTTTATATGAAAAAAAAATAAAATAAAATAAAATATAAAATTAAATAAAATAAAATATAAAACAAAATATAAAATAAAAAATAAATAAAATAAATAAAAATAAATATCACCAGTCTTAGAAGGGAGTGGGGTTTGCTTTGTTTATATGAACACCAGTAAATAACAGTTTATATGAAAAATAAAATTAAAAAAATAAAAAATAAAATAAAATATAAAACAAAACAAAATATAAAATAAAAATAAAATAAATATAAAATAAATAAAATAAAATAAATATCATCAGTCTTAGAAGGGAGTGGGGTTCGCTTTGTTTATATGAACACCAGTAAATAACAGTTTATATGAAAAATAAAATTAAAAAAATAAAATAAAAAATAAAATAAAATATAAAACAAAACAAAATACAAAATAAAAATAATATAAAATATAGAACAAAACAAAATATAAAATAAAAATGAAATAAAAAATAAATAAAAATAAATAAATAAATAAATAAAATAAAATAAATATCATCAGTCTTAGAAGGGAGTGGGGCTTGCTTTGTTTATATGAACACCAGTAAATAATAGTTTATATGAAAAATAAAATAAAAGAAATAAAATAATAAAATAAAATATAAAATAAAATATAGAACAAAACAAAAAATAAAAATAATAAAAATAAAATAAAAAAATAAATAAAATGAATTTCTGAAGCATTGGCTGGAAATATTCCTTAAGGTTTTGTCACACACACACTCCCCATCAAGGCAGTCCTGCTTAGTGGTGACCCCTGAAATATGGGCTCCCTTCTCAGAACCGGCACCTTCTTATTATGGGATTTTTTGCAGAGCTGTAAAGATTATTTTCATATTTCAGGTGGTTAGTTTGCAGTTTGGAAAACTGGGCCATTTTGTGCAATGTTTATATGGACTTTATGTAGACAGGGCTGTGGTTTTCATATTTCATATCTCTAGCAGTGTGTCACTTTAAAATATCTGGACTTCAACTCCCAGAATCCCTCAGCCAGAAATGCTTTCTGGGAGCTGAAGTCCAGACATGTTAAAAGCAGCTCAAATTGAAAAGCTTTTAGATCAGAGCTCTTCAAACTTGGCCATTTTATGACTTGTGGATTTCAACTCCCTGAATTCCTCAACCAGATAGATAATTATCACTAAATGTAGAACAAGGGTAGGATTTCTGCTTTTTTCCCCTCATAAAGAGTGTAATACAAGTATGTAGTCCTAAACTAGGGGTCTTCAAACTTGGCCCTTTCATGACTTGTGGACTTCAACTCCCAGAATTCCTCAGCCAGATAGATAATTATCACTAAATGTAGCATGCTTGGCTGAGGAATTCTGGGAGTTGAAGTCCACAAGTCATCAAAGGGCCAAGTTTGAAAACCCCTGGTTTAGGACCACATACCTGTATTACATTTTTTATGAGGGGGAAAAAAGCAGAAATCCTACCCTTGTTCTATATTTAGTGATAATTACCTCTCTTCCAGCCGCGGAGCCACAAAGCAGCCCACAAAAATCTGAACTAGGCCTCTATCTACTCTTTTTTCCCCAGAATGTTCCTTCAAGATTTCCTCAAAATACTCATACCTGCCTTACATATTCTATAGAACAGGGGTCTTCAAACTTGGCCCTTTGATGACTGGTGGACTTCAACTCCCAGAATTCCTCAGCCAGCAATGCATTCTGGGAGCTGAAGTCCAGCCCTCTTAAAGGTGCTAAAGTTGAGAAACAACAACCCAGACCCTTGAGTTCCTTCATAGTTTCCAGTCTTAAACTTTATCTATTACCTGAAGTCTTGGGAACTGGATGGATTGCTAAAATTAATTAATTCTATATACTGCCCATCTTCTCCATAGGGCAATTACCGGATAGTAGGTAGATAGATGCCTTTATTAATAATCGACAAATTAATCAATGAAGGAGAATATTCTTAGCTCAGGGCTGACAAGAGGGGTCCTTGGTGAACTCTGAGCTTGCTTGTTTTCTTGCAGACGTTTCGTGACCCAAACTAGGTAACGTGATCAGTGTTAGAAGGGAGTGGGATGTGTGGGGGGGAGGAGGAGGAGGAGGAGGAGGAGGAGGAGGAGGAGGAAGAAGAAGAAGAAGAAGAAGAAGAAGAAGAAGAAGAAGAAGAAGAAGAAGAAGAAGAAGAAGAAGAAGAAGAAGAAGAAGAAGAAGAAGAAGAAGAAGAAGAAGAAGAAGAAGAAGAAGAAGATGACTGTGGGGTCCTTGGTGCTGTCTGAGCTTGGTTGTTTTCTTGCAGACGTTTTATGACCCAACTAGGTAACATCATCAGTGTTACAAGGGAGTGGGATGTGTGGAGAGGGGGACAGGGAGGAGGAGGAAAAAAACTACGGGGTCCTTGTTGCTCTCTGAGTTGGCTATTTTCTTGCAGACGTTTCACGACCCAACAAGGCAACATCACCAGTGCCACCGGAGTGAGGATGGCTGGCACGGATGACGTTCCCTAGTTGGGTCACGAAACGTCTGCAAGAAAACCACCCAGCCCACAGAGCAACAAGGACCCCACAGTCCTCCTCCTCCTCCTCCCAGCAACCCCCCTCACTTGTAGCACTGACGCTGTTCCTTAGTTGGGTCCCGAAACGTCCGCAAGAAAACCAGCAAGCTCAGAGAGCAACAAGGACCCCACAGTCCTCCTCCCAGCAACCCCCCTCACTTGTGGCACTGACGCTGTTCCTTAGTTGGGTCTCGAAACGTCTGTAAGAAAACCAGCAAGCTCAGAGAGCACCCAGGACCCCACAGTCCTTCTTCCTCCCCCTCCTCCTCCTCCTCCCTTCTAGCACTGATGGTGTTCCCTAGTTGGGTCCCGAAACGTCTGCAAGAAAACCAGCAAGCTCAGAGAGTCCCCAGGGACCCCTGGTTGACCACTGAATTTCATCCATAAAAAAATAAAATAAAATAAAAAGAATTAAAAATGAAGACACCGTTTCCGTTTCGTTTTTCGTTTTTCTTAAAAAAAAAGTCCAAAAGAATGCACTCCATTATCCCACCCCTCTCCAAAACCTTCCACGCCACCCCCCCACCATCCCCGGAATGCAAGGGGGGAAAAGGGGGGGGGGAGAGAGGGCAAGGCAGGAGTTGCAAGCGGGCGCCCGCGCGCGGCGGCCTCCTTGCAGCAGCCCTTTCCGCGCGCTGCCCCGGACGGATCTCGGCCTGCGCGTGGGCTCAGAGAGTGGGAGGGGGCGTGTGTGTGAGTGGGGGGGGTCTCACCTGGTCCCCGGGCCCGAGGCAGCGGTAGTCGCGCGTGATCAGCTTCCAATGCACGAAGCAGAGCAAGGCGTCCTGCGCGCAGCCCAGCTCGGGCGCCACCGAGGTGTAGAGCAGCTCCAAGCCGGCCATGGTGCCTCCTCCTCCTCCTCCGCCGCCGCCGCCTGCAAAACAAGGGCTCGGGAAGGAGACGAAGGCCCGGCTCAGACCCGCCTCCTCGTCCGGGAAAGCGAAAGTAGCCGACGGGGAAGCGCCCCCGCTCCGCCCCGCCGCTCCGCCTTCCCCGGCGCGCAGCAGAGCCACCAGCTGGGCTGGTGCTAGGAGTCTCCTCCCCCCCCCGCCCCGGCTGAGACTGCAGCGCCCATGCTCCGCAGCCCGGCCGGGGGTAGGGGGTGGGTAGGTGGGTGGGTGGGGAGGATGGCATGGAGGTTGCAGCCTGGAGCATCGGGGGGGGGGATTCATAAAGGGGAAGGTTTGTAGCCCAGGTTGAACTATGGGGGGGGGGCTTGGGGCTCTCTGAGCTGGGGGGGCTTTCTTGCAGACGTTTCGTGACCCAACTAGGGAACGTCATCAGGGCTAGGAGGGAGTGGGGGGTGTGGAGAGGAGGAGGAGGAGGACGACTGTGGGGTCCTTGGTGCTCTCTGAGCTGGGGGGGGGGCTTTCTTGCAGACGTTTCGTGACCCAACTAGGGAACGTCATCAGGGCTAGGAGGGAGTGGGGTGTGTGGAAAGGAGGAGGACTGTGGGGTCCTTGGTGCTCTCTGAGCTGGGGGGGGCTTTCTTGCAAACGTTTCGTGACCCAACTAGGGAACGTCATCAGGGCTAGGAGGGAGTGGGGTGTGTGGAGAGGAGGAGGAGGACTATGGAGTCCTTGGTGCTCTCTGAGCTGGGGGGGGCTTTCTTGCAGACGTTTTGTGACCCAACTAGGGAACGCCATCAGGGCTAGGAGGGAATGGGGTGTGTGGAAAGGAGGAGGAGGAGGACTATGGGGTCCTTGGTGCTCTCTGAGCTGGGGGGGGGCTTTCTTGCAGACGTTTCGTGACCCAACTAGGGAACGCCATCAGGGCTAGGAGGGAGTGGGGTGTGTGGAGAGGAGGAGGAGGACTGTGGGGTCCTTGGTGCTCTCTGAGCTGGGTGGTTTTCTTGCATATGTTTCATAACCCAACAACAGTCGGGGACAAAATGGTGGAAACCTTTTGGGAAAAGTGTATTTTTGAGGTTGGATGGCTAATAACGCCACTTCTTTTTTGGGGGGGGGAGTAGTGCCATAAAATTGTATATCAATGGAAAGATCATTTAATCAAGAATGTAATGCAACATAGTTTGTTCCATGATCTGTACTGTGTTCTATGAAAAGGTATAGCCAAATAACCAGAAAAAGGAAGCACAACTTGCTTAAAAGTTGATCTCAGGGAGCTTTCCTTCATCCGACTGTAGCCAATGAGCGTGAGTGTTTAGAGAGCCAATCGGGTGTCATCTCATTTTGGCCATGAGTCAATCAGATCACAGTAGGACTCAGTTATTGATGTCCTGTATTGAAGCTGAGAGGAGGACATTGGTCAGTGTGTTATGTGATGGCTATCAAGTTGGTTGGGGGGTTTTTTTGTGTTCTTTCCTTGAGTGAACTTGTAAAACATAGTAAAATTAAAGGAATGGTGCAAAGAGTTGACTGGTCACTCAGAAAGCGATGTAAAATAGTATTATTAAGTGAACGAGGCTACAAAGAAATTAGAAGAAAAAATAGTGGAAACTTAACCAAAGGTATTTCTAGTGTACACTTTTCCCAAAAGGTTTCCACAATTTTGGCCACAACTGTAGGTAATATCATCAGTGCTAGAAGGGAGGGGGGTTTGGGGAGAGGAGGGGGGGCTGCGGGGTCCTTGTTGCTCTCTGAACTTTGTGGTTTTCTTGCAGGGGTTTCATTGCTCAGTGCACTGATGATGTTCCCCAGTGCATTGAGTGCTACCTAATTGGGTCAGTTCAGTGAACACCAAGGACTCCACAATCCTCCTCCTCCTCCTCCTCCTCCTCCTCCCACGTCTGCAAGGAAACCACCAAGCTCAGAAAGCACCAAAGACTCCTAGATAGATGATAGATGTTAGATAGATAGGTGATAGATAGATAGATAGATGATAAGAGAGAAAGGTAGATAGATAGATAGATAGATAGATAGATAGATAGATAGATGATAGATAGGATAGATAGATGATAAGAGAGAAAGGTAGATAGATAGATAGATTAGATAGATAGATAGATAGGAGAGAAAGGTAGATAGATAAGAGAGAAAGGTAGATAGATAGATAGATAGATAGATAGATAGATAGATGATAAGAGAGAAAGGTAGATAGATAGATAGATAGATAGATAGATAGATAGATAGATAGATAGATAGATAGGTGATAGATGTTAGATTGATAGGTGATAGATGAGATAGGTAGGTAGGTAGGTAGGTAGATAGATAGGTGATAGATACATAGATGATTGATAGATAGGTGGTAGATGCTAGATAGATTGATAAATAGGTGATAGAGGAGATAGATGATAGATAGATGATAGATTGTTAGATAGATAGAGAAGATAGATAGATAGATAGATAGATAGATAGATAGGTGATAGATGTTAGATTGATAGATAGGTGATAGATAAGATAGATAGATAGATAGATGATAAGAGAGAAAGTAGATAGATAGATAGATAGATAGATGATAAGAGAAAGGTAGATAGATAGATAGATAGATAGATAGATGATAAGAGAAAGGTAGATAGATAGATAGATGATAAGAGAAAGGTAGATAGATAGATAGATAGATAGATGATAAGAGAAAGGTAGATAGATAGATAAGATAAGATAGGTGATAAGTTAGATTGATAGGTGATAGATGAGATAGGTAGGTAGGTTGGTAGATAGATAGATAGATAGATAGATAGATAGATAGATAGATAGATAGATAGATAGATAGATAGATAGATAGGTGGTAGATGCTAGATAGAGTGATAAATAGGTGATAGAGGAGATAGGTGATAGATAGGTGATAGATTGTTAGATAGACAGAGAAGATAGATAGATAGATAGGTGATAGATTGTTAGATAGATAGAGAAGATAGATAGATAGATAGATAGATAGGTGATAGATGTTAGATTGATAGGTGATAGATGAGATAGGTAGGTAGGTAGGTAGGTAGGTAGATAGATAGATAGGTGATAGATACATAGATGATTGATAGATAGGTGGTAGATGCTAGATAGATTGATAAATAGGTGATAGAGGAGATAGATGATAGATAGGTGATAGATAGGTGATAGATTGTTAGATAGATAGAGAAGATAGATAGATAGATAGGTGATAGATGTTAGATTGATAGATAGGTGATAGATAAGATAGATAGATAGATAGATAGATAGATAGATAGATAGATAGATAGATAGGTGGTAGATGCTAGATAGAGTGATAAATAGGTGATAGAGGAGATAGGTGATAGATAGGTGATAGATTGTTAGATAGACAGAGAAGATAGATAGATAGATAGGTGATAGATTGTTAGATAGATAGAGAAGATAGATAGATAGATAGATAGATAGGTGATAGATGTTAGATTGATAGGTGATAGATGAGATAGGTAGGTAGGTAGGTAGATAGATAGATAGGTGATAGATACATAGATGATTGATAGATAGGTGGTAGATGCTAGATAGATTGATAAATAGGTGATAGAGGAGATAGATGATAGATAGGTGATAGATAGGTGATAGATTGTTAGATAGATAGAGAAGATAGATAGATAGATAGGTGATAGATGTTAGATTGATAGATAGGTGATAGATAAGATAGATAGATAGATAGATAGATAGATAGATAGATAGATAGATAGATGATAAGAGAGAAAGTAGATAGATAGATAGATGATAAGAGAAAGGTAGATAGATAGATAGATAGATGATAAGAGAAAGGTAGATAGATAGATAGATGATAAGAGAAAGGTAGATAGATAGATAAGATAAGATAGGTGATAAGTTAGATTGATAGGTGATAGATGAGATAGGTAGGTAGGTTGGTAGATAGATAGATAAATAGATAGATAGATAGATAGATAGATAGATAGATAGATAGATAGATGATTGATAGATAGGTGGTAGATGCTAGATAGATTGATAAATAGGTGATAGAGGAGATAGGTGATAGATAGGTGATAGATTGTTAGATAGACAGAGAAGATAGATAGATAGATAGATAGATAGATAGATAGGTGATAGATGCTAGATAGATTGATAGATAGTTGATAGACAGACAGACAGAGATCCCCCCCTTGATCCCTCCACCCAGACAGTCTCTCCCCAACAGCCCTGTGAGAAGACCCAGCTGGACTAGACAGGGCAGGGGCCCGATCCAGTTGGCCCCAGCTGGTGTTCTTATGGCTGTGGGGAAAATAGAAGGAGGAAGGACCATCAGGTATGTCCACCAGTTCCTTATAGAAACAATAAAGGCAGGAGATAAACAAAGGCACCAGCAACTGACCATGGGCTCTCCGAGGGCGCTCCATTAGGACGAACGCAACCCGCTTCCCATCGTGCCAAGCGGATGCCCGGGCATCTAGGGGTCTACGTGAGTCTCCGCTCTGCTTTACTGCACCGGCTTTTCTAGTTGCCAAGCAACAGAAACTCCAGAATTCCATGTTCCACATCCTGGAATTGGCCATAACTCCGAGAGATGCAGAATGTGGCATAGCTTGGCATATGTCCACGCACATTTCTGCTGCATCAAGGGGGAATTTCCAATTGCAAATCAAGCTTTGGGGAAGAACGGATTGCATGGCGAAGGGACAGCCATATTGAATGAACGAATGAGTTAGGTGGGCGAATGAATGAATGAGTGAGTGAGTGAATGAATGAATGGAGTTAGGTGGGTAGGTGAGAAAATGAATGAATGAATGAGTGAGTGAATGAATGAATGGAGTTAGGTGGGCAGGTGAATAAGTGAATGAATGAATGAATGGACTAAGGTGGGCGGGTGAGTGAGTGAACGAATGAATGAATGAATGAATGAATGGACTAAGGTGGGCGGGTGAGTGAGAGTGAACAAATGAACGAATGAATGAATGGAGTTCGGTGGGCAGGTGAGTGAGTGAATGAACGAATGAATGAATGGAGTAAGGTGGGGTGAGTGAGTGAGTGAACAAATGAACGAATGAATGGAGTTAGGTGGCTGAGTGAGTGAATGAACGAATAAATGAATGAAATTGGGTGGGTGAGTGAACGAATGAATGAATGATGAGTTAGGTGGGCGGGTGAGTGAATGAACGAATACATGAATGAGAACTTAGATGGGTGAAAGTGAATGAATGAATGCATCAACGAACAAACGAACAAATGGAGTTAGGTGGGCAAGTGAGTAAGTGAATGAACGAGTGGTTTGTTGATTGACTCATTCATTCATTCATTCTTTCTACCTTTTATCCAAACATAGATGAATTTTATTTGAGAGAGAGGGACTTCATACATTCAGAAAACGTAGTTACAGTAATTTGGTTTCTTTTTTCTTCCAATACGTCGTGTATTGCCTGGATAACTCCTTGGAGTATTCTTGGTAAGGTTTTTCAGAAGGGGTTTGCCACTGCCTTCTTCCTAGGGCTGAGAAAAAGTGGCTGGCCCAAAGTCACCCAGCTGGCGTTGTGCCTAAGGCCTTCTTCTGTGTGTTGTTTGAACCCCGCCACTCAAATCAGCAGTGCTCTTTAACCACTTTAATCAAAGAATAGTTCTGGTCCTGCCTTAGGCATGAAAGCCGGCTGGTGGCTTGGAGCCAATCACCAGGAGATGGTGAATTCTAGTCCCGATTTAGGCATGGAAGCCAGCTGGGTGACTTTCGGCCAATCACCAGGAGATGGTGAGTTCTAGTCCCGATTTAGGCATGGAAGCCAGCTGGGTGACTTTCGGCCAATCACCAGGAGGTGGTGAGTTCTAGTCCTGATTTAGGCATGGAAGCCAGCTGGGTGACTTTCGGCCAATCACCAGGAGACAGTGAGTTCTAGTTCTGATTTAGTCATGAAAGCCAGCTGGGTGACTTTGGGCCGATCCCTCTCTCTTGGCCCCTGCAGGCTTGTTCTTATGGGGAAAATAAGAGGAGAAAAGCGTGTTGGATATGTTCACCATCTTGATTGATTTGTAAAAAATAATAAAAGGGTGGAGTGGCTATAAATAAATAATGAATAAACAAAAAAACACAAACTTTTTGTTTACACATGGCCTATTTAGGCAAACACATGATATTTTGCCAATGGTCTCATATCTTCAATTTGTGCCATATCCATTATCGGACATTGGCGATCATGTTGGCGACCTTGTTTTTATCAGCAGCTGCACGAAAAAGTGCTGCTGAGTTTTGTCCAAATCAGTCCCTTAGATTTTTGAAGCCACGAAGTTCTTCTTCTGCCTGGACCTCGTTTGCCTTTCAATCTTTCCCTGGAGCAGGGGTAGGCAACCTTGGCTCTTTTATGACTGGTGGACTTCAACTCCCAGAATTCCTGAAGGAGAGGTTTCCAAGCTGAGCCATGCTGGCTCAGGAATTCTGGGAGTTGAAGTCCACGAGTCATAAAAGAGCCCAGGTTGCCTACCCCTGGCCTGGTCCATTGTTTCTCCATCTCAATAACTTTAAGCCGTGTGGACTCCAATTCCCAGAATTCCTGAGCCAGCCATGCTGAGGGGAAAGGGAGAGGTTTCCATGCTGAGCCATGCTGGCTCAGGAATTCTGGGAGTTGAAGTCCACCAGTCATAAAAGAGCCAAGGTTGCCGACCCCTGGCCTAGTCCATTGTTTCTCCACCTCAGCAACTTTAAGCCGTGTGGACTCCAACTCCCAGAATTCCTGAGCCAGCCACACTGAGGGGAAAGGGAGAGGTTTCCAAGCTGGCTGAGGAATTCTGGGAGTTGAAGTCCACAAGCCACGAAGGGGCCATAGTTCCTCCACACTGGCTGAGGAATTCTGGGAGTTGAAGTCCGTGAGTCATAAAAGAGCCAAGGTTGCCTACCCTTGCCCTGGAGGATTAACTGGAGTATGCCGTATTTTTCTGGGTGTTGCATCACGTGTCCGAAATATTCTAACTTTCGTTTTTTAATTGTTTTGATGATTTTCCTTGGCTTTCCCAGGCGGCTTATCACCTCCTCATTTCCGATCTTGTCAACCCAGCTTCTACGTAACAGCCGCCTGTAAATCCCCATTTCAAATGCTTCTAGTCTCTTCAGGTGGCCTTCTGTCAGAGACCAACTCTCTACTCCATAGAGCAGGATAGAGAAAATAGAGCATCTGACAAGCCTGATTTTCAGTCTTAGGCTTATGTCGTGACTGCAGAAGACCTTTTCCATTTTGAAGAATGCTGTTCGAGCTTTCTCTATCCTCGTCTTCACTTCAGTGGTCATGTCCCAGCGGTCATATCTCATATAGCATAGTGATTCCTATAAAAAAGCCACAGACCTTCTACCATGGGGGGGGGGGTTAAGGAGATTATAGCTGCCATCTTGACTTTTTTGACCCCAGATGCTTCCTCGTATCCGCTTCTGATTTTCCAAAAGGCCGTTGGCTTTGTGTTCTCGGAACGTCCACTAGAGGTCGCCCTCTCCTTTTTAAATAGCCTCGCAGATGAGGGTACAGGACGGGAAGGCCTGGAGCAACATTGTCCATGGAGTCGCGATGGGTTGTTGTTGTTTGCAACGAACAACAACAAAAGTAGCTGGGGGGACTGCAGCTAAGAAATTAGAAGACGCTTGCTCCTGGGGAGGAAAGCTATGGCAAATCCAGACAGCATACTAAAAAGCAGAGACATCACCCTGCCAACAAAAGTGCGTATAGTCCAGGCCATGGTTTTCCCAGTTGCAATGTATGGCTGTGAAAGTTGGACCATAAGAAAGGCCGAGCACCAAAGAATGGAGGCCTTTGAACTCTGGTGCTGGAGAAGACTCCTGCGAGTCCCCTGGACTGCAAGGCGATCCAACCGGTCAGTCCTAGAGGAGATCAACCCCGACTGCTCTTTAGAAGGCCAGATCCTCAAGTGGAAACTCAAGGACTTTGGCCACCTAATGAGAAGGAAGGACTCACTGGAGAAGAGCCTGATGCTGAGAAAGATTGAGGGCAATAGAAGAATGGGACGACAGAGAAGGAGGTGGCTGGATGGAGTCACTGAAGCAGGAGGCGTGAGCTTCAATGGACTCCAGAAGATGGTGGAGGACAGGAAGGCCTGGAGGAACGTGGTCCACGGGGTCGTGATGGGTCGGACACGACTTCACAACTAACAACAACAACAAGTAGCTTTTAAGGGGAGTTTTTCTTTTTCAGGACACCCCCCCCCCAAAAAATTTATGTTGGATGCAAGACAGAGGCTACTGCAACCACACCTGATTTATACTCTGTAGCATAGATTTTTGATCACACAGGACACTAATACCGCTCTATAAAGCCTTAGTAAGGCTACACCTAGAGTACTGCAATGGATTTTGCTCCCCACACTAGAAAAAAAGATGTTGAGGCTCTAGAGAAAGTGCAGAGAAGAGCAACAAAGATGATCAGGGGACCGGAGGCTGAAACATATGAAGAACGGTTACAAGAACTGGGCATGGCTAGTCTAATGAAGAGAAGGACCATGACAGCAGTCTTCCAATATCTGAGGGGCTGTCCCAGAGAGAAGGAGGGGGGGGGGTCAAGCTATTTGCCAAAGTACCTGAAGGCCAGACAAGGAATAACGGATGGAAACCGATCAAGGAGAGATTCAAGCTAGAAATAAAGAGATTTTCTGACAGTGAGAACAATCCACCAGTGGAACAGAAGTTGTCTTCAGAAGGTGTGGGAGCTTCATCACTGGAGGCTTTCAAGAAGAGACTGCACTGCCATCTGTCAGAGATGGTGTAGGGTCTCCTGCTTGGGCAGGGGGTTGGACTAGATGACCTCCAAGGTCCCTTTCAACTCTGTTTATTCCAGTGGTGGAGAACCTATGGCACGGGTGCCAGAGGAGGCACTCGGAGTCCTCTCTGTGGGCACACGTGCCGTTGCCCCAGCCTTGCCTCCCCCCGCCACCCCCTGTCCAGAAGCCCCCCTGAAGGAGAGTCGCCCCCCCCCCCGAGCGTAGCCCACACGGAGCAGCGCAGCCAAGGACATGGCAGCCAGGCAGCGTAGACAAGACTCTGCCCTCACACCCCATCGTGCACAGTTGATGCTGCAGGCGCAGGCAGAGGGTGTGGCCGCCATAGTGCTGGTGGGCTGCCTGGGCGATCTGTGGCGAGAACTGGAGGTGGTGAGTGGTCCTGTGGGCAGGCGGGGCGGGGGATGGGGGGCCAGAGTGGGGGTGAGGAAGGGGGCGGAGTGGGGGTGGGGCCAGTTTTTTGGCACTTGGTCTCTAAAAGGTTCACCATCACTGTTCTATTCTATTCTATTCTATTCTGTAATTCTATTCTATTCTAATTCTAATTCTATTCTATTCTATTCTATTCTATAATTCTATTCTATTTCTATATTCTATTCTATTCTGTAATTCTATTCTGTAATTCTATTCTGTTCTATTCTATTCTATTCTATTCTGTAATTCTATTCTATTCTATTCTGTAATTCTATTCTATTCTATTCTATTCTATAATTCTATTCTATTCTATTCTATTCTATTCTATTTCTATATTCTATTCTATTCTGTAATTCTATTCTATTCTATTCTATTCTATTTCTATATTCTATTCTATTCTGTAATTCTATTCTATTCTATTCTATCCCAACTCATCCCATCCCATCCCTTTCTATTTCTATTTCTATTCGTATACAGGTAGATTTGTGAAACGTTAGATATATTCTACTCTGAACAGAAAATAAAATCTCACCAAGAAAAAAAAATAGGCTAAAAATGATACACACAGAGTATTAAATGTATGCAATGAATAGACAATAATATAACTTTTCTACAGTGATTTGTTAATCATCCTACAACTCTGCACGTCTTTTCCGTTTCTTAAAAGGAGAAACTTCCTAACAATGAGAACAATCAATCAGTGGCTTCAGAAGTTGTGGGTGCTCCATCACTGGAGGCTTTTAAGAAAAGACTGGACAGCCACTTGTCTGAAATGCTATAGGTTTCCTGCTTGAGCTGGGGGTTGGACTAGAAGACCTCCAAGGTCCCTTCCAGCTCTTGTTATTCTGAGAAGGCAGGGGACTTCAAACGTGGCCTTTTTATGAGTTGTGGACTTCAGCTCGGAATTCTGGGAGTTGAAGTCCCCAGGTCATAAAAGGGCCAAGTTTGAAGACCCCTGTGTAAGAGTCTCCTGCTTGAACAGGGGGTTGGACTAGATCAGTGGTTCTCAACCTGTGGGTTGGGACCCCATTTGGGGTCGAACGACCATTTCACGGGGGTCGCCAAACAAGGCTGTCCGCCATTTTTTCCCCCTTTTCTTTGGCCACGCCCCTGGCACCCGGTGATGTATACGTGGTTGGGGGTCACCACAACATGGGGAACTGTATTATGGGGTCACGGCATTAGGAAGGTTGAGAACCACTGGACTAGATGACCTCCAAGGTCCCTTCCAGCCCTATTATTATTCTAAATGCATATTGATATCAATCACCGTCCACCTCGAACACATAACAGAAGGAGGAAGCTTGAGAGTTCACAAGATTAATACTGTATGGAACAAAACTCTGATTTCCCAGTATCTGTCCCAGATCACGCCTTTGCAAAGAAGGAATGCACCTCACCCTCAAACCAAGACGCTTCCCATTAGGAGAAGCTACAAAGCTTGTAAAAAATTCATAAGTTAGAGGGAGTTGCATACCAAAATATTATACATTATTTCGTTAGCTTGGTGCCACTAAGTCCCGCCGGATTTTTGGGGACTGCACGGATAAGTGCTTGCCCTCTGGGACTGTCTCCAGGATTAATTTGCAATTCTTCCAAAGGCATTCCAGGAACCTCTTTTGATCCCATCGGCCCACCTGATTTATTATCTGAATCCTCGGCCTACTTTGTACCATGTAAAAAAGATGTTGAGACTCCGGAAAGAGTGCAGAGAAGAGCAACAAAGAGGATCAGGGGACTAGAGGCTAAAGCATATAAGGAATGGTTGCTGGAATTGGGTGTGTCTGGTTTAAGGAAGGGAAGGATGAGGGGGGACACGATAGCAGTCTTCCAATATCTCAGGGGCTGCCCCAAAGAAGAGGGAGTCAAGCTGTTCACCAAAGTGCCTGAAGGAAGGATGAGAAGCGACGGATGGAAACTAACCAAAGAGAAGCAAACTGGAACTAAGGAAAAACTTCCTGACAGTTAGACTAATTAACCAGTGGAACAACCTGCCTCCAACGCTATGAATGCTCCAACACTGGAGGTTTTTAAGAAGAGACTGGACAGCCATTTGTCTGAAATGGGTTTCCTGCCTGAGAAGGGGGTTGGACTAGATGACCTCTAAGGTCTCTTCCAACATTATTATTATTATTATCGATCATCGCACAGTCAGCCAGATGTTCAGACTGGATTTGGCATTTTGTCTACCTATCGAGTCCTTACCCAGGACCTGGGATAGGCAGATGTGGATGTTTGATGGTATTACAGGTATCGTCGCAGGATGGAAGCAGTTCCTAATAAGGCCGCCTTTTGCAATTGACTAATAGCGAATTTGTCAATGCCAATGGTGTTCAAGTGGTGCTCCAGTTGTTTTGGAATTGCACCCAAGGAGGCTATTACTATTGGTACTACCCTTGCTTGCTTTTGCCACAGTCTTTCTATTTCTATTTGTAGGTCTTTGTATTTTGTTATCTTCTCCAGCTCTTTCTCGTCTATTCTGCTGTCTCCAGGCACTGCCACGTCCACTATCCAGACTTTTTTGTCTTTCTTATCGACAATTGTTAAGTCTGGGGTGTTATGTTGCAGGTGCTTGTCTATTACTATTATTATTATTATTATTATTATTATTATTATTATTATTATTATTATTATTATTATTATTATTATTATTTTCTCAGTTGTGCACCCCAGCCTAATTACAGGCAGTGCTTGACTTAACAACTGCAACTCGGCCCAAAATTTCCGTCGCTAAGCAGGACGGTTGTGAAGTCAGCGGTGCTCCATTTTACAATATTTTTTTTTTTTTGCTGCTGTTGTGAAGGGAATCAGGCAGTCGTTAAGCGAATCCGGCTTCCTCCATTGATTCTGTTTGTTGGAAGCCGATTCGAAAGATCACCAAAGGGGATCCCATCACGCTGGGATGCTGCCACTGTCATAAGTACATGCCAGTCGATCATGTGGGCACATGAGGATGCTGCATCGGTCATAACTGTGGAAACTGTCGTTCTGCGTTGCTTTTTTTCAATCACGTTGTAACTCTGAATGGTCACTAAACGAACAGTTGTAAGTCAAAGAGTGTACAGAGTCCTTGCTGCTCCCTGAGCTTGGCAGACATTTTATGACCTGACTAGGGAACGTCATCAGTGCAAGGGTGGAAAAAAACAAAATCAAAATGGCGGCCACATCTGTCCACGCAATTTAGCCCCACCCCATTTTATCGCACCTGAGGAAGGGGCAGGGCTTATGTGAAGGGCGCCGGTCACCATCTTGACTTTTTTGACCTCTCCTCCCATCGGACACCCCTGCGAGCGATCCACGAAGGCTAGACTGAGATCGGCTTTCCTTCAAAACTTGGAAAAAGACCCGGGATGATTCATAATCGAAAGAACCACCCTGAACTCCCGCTGGAATTTCGGTTACGGCTGGTGTGAAACCAAAGCTGGATTTTTACAGTTCTCCTGGAACTCTTTTCCGCCCCTTTTTATAACTCCTTCAAAAGGCCGCCTCACATTTATGGGGAGCCAGGCGTGGCCTCCACCCTGTTTTGTCCTGGGTCTGAACCTCCTCAACAAAAGACTGCAGGAGCTCTTTGATCTCCCAAGGAGGCTTTCTTGATCAAAAGAAGGATGTCGAAAGAAAGAAAGGAAGGGAAGAGGAAAAAAAGGGAGGAGAATGCCACGGGCTGAGACAAGAGAGGGCACAGTTTGCAAACCTCGAATTATCCGGCGTGCAAATTTGTTGCAAATTTCCCGTCGGCTCCCCAGACGGTGTTCCTCTGAAGGGCACCAGGTTACGTTGCCCTCGGTGTGAGACTGACTCACCAAATAGGAAGTGGCTGCTTTAATGAATGTCATCTGTTCCCTATGGGAGAAAGGGGTGGGCTGGATTCCCTCTGCAAGTCATCATCCCTTTTATGAAGAATTTTGGGATGCAAAACTGGAAAGAGTCCAAAGGAGAGTAACAAAGAGGGTAAAAGGTCTGGAGGCAAAACTGGAAAGAGTCCAAAGGAGAGTAACAAAGAGGGTAAAAGGTCTGGAGGCAAATATATATATATATATATATATATATATATATATATATATATATATATATATATATATATATATATATATATATATATATATATATATATATATATATATGTAGGTCTTTGGTTGTTCGGGTTTTCTCCCACGTAAAATTGGAAGTGTCTTGGCGACGTTTCGACGAAGTCCCATTCGTCATCTTCAGGCTGGTGCTTTCAGCTTCGTGCCTCGAGCTCGAGGCACGAAGCTGAAAGCACCAGCCTGAAGATGACGAATGGGACTTCGTCGAAACGTCGCCAAGACACTTCCAATTTTACGTGGGAGAAAACCCGAACAACCAAAGACCTACATACAAATACCCGCGAAAACCTCAGAAAACATATATATATATATATATATATATATATATATATATATATATATATATATATATATATATATATATATATATATATTTGTTTAAAAGATGCCTTCAGGAAATGGTTGAGAAAGAATCCTTACGGAAATCTCACCTGGTCCAGATAAAAGAATGTTTGTAGTGACCGGTCTTGGGCATCACAAGATAAAAAAAGACCTAGAACTGAGGAGAAACTTCCTGACAGTCAGAACAATTAAACCAGTGGAACTACCTGCCTCCAGAAGCGGTGAATGCTCCAACACTGGAAGTTTTTAAGAAAAGACTGGACAGCCATTGGTCCGAAATGGTATAGGATTTCCTGCCTGAGCAGGGGGTTGGACTAGATGACCTCCAAGGTCCCTTCCAGCTTTATTATTTATTTATTTATGAGACTTATATACCGCTTTAAGTGCAAGCACTCTCTAAGCGGTGTACACCAGTAAGCAATGTATATACATATTTACATTGCCCCCAACAATCTGGGTCCTCATTTTACCTACCCCAGAAGGATGGAAGGCTGAGTCAACCTTGAGCCGGTGAGATTTGAACCGCTGACCTGCTAAACACAGTCAGCTAAAGTGGCCTGCAGTACTGCACTCTAACTGCTGCGCCACCTCGGCTCATTATTATTATTTTGTTACTGTTATTGTTATGTTGAGACTCTAGAAAGAGTGCAGAGAAGAGCAACAAAGACAATTAAGAGGCTGGAGGCTAAAACATCCAAAGAACGGTTGCTGGAATTGGGTGTGTCTAGTTTAATGAAGAGAAGAAACAGGGATGACATGATAGCAGTCTTCCAATATTTGAGGGGCTGCCACAAAGAAGTGTGCGTGCGTGTGCGTGTGCGCGCACGCACGTGTGTGTGTGTGTGTCTACCTGTTCTCCAAAGAACCTAAAGGCAGGACAAGAAGCAACAGATGGAAATTAGCCAAGGAGAGAAGCAACCTGGAACTAAGGAGAAATTTCCTGACAGTGAGAACAATTAATCAGTGGAACTACTTGCCACCGGAAGTTGTGGGTGCTCCATCACTGGAGGCTTTTGAGAAGAGACTGGACAGCCCTTTGTCTGAATTGATACAGGGTTTCCTGCCTGAGCAGGGGGTTGCACTAGATGACCTCCAAGGTCCCTCCCGAATCTGTTATTCTGAAGTCACCCTGCCAATGTTTTTTTTAAAAAAAAAACCCTCAGTCTTTCCATCCTTTGGAAGGGACATCGCTGTGACATGGGGTGAGTTTGCTCCGAAAAGCAGATTTGGCTACAAGCTTGCCTTAATGTCAGTTACTTGCCCAATCATTCTTAACATGGAATTTTCCTTTGGTTATTCCTGTTGCTGACAAATTTAGGTCTTCCCTTGTGTTGTAACTCCAAGCTGTTTTTTTTATATAGTTTGTGCAAATTAAACCCCATCATTCATCAAGCAACTGGCATTAGCTGCAAAAAGAAAACAAGAAAAGAATTCATGCTGATCTGAAACAACATTTAATTCCCTCCGTCCTTCCTTCCTTCCTTCCTTCCTTCCTTCCTTCCTTCCTTCCTTCCTTCCTTCCTTCCTTCCTTCCTTCCTCCCTCCCTCCCTCCCTCCCTCCCTCCCTCCCTCCCTCCCTTCACGGCTAGACCAAACAAGTTCTTGGTGCATTTGCAGGTCCCAGGACCGTGACATTAAGAAAACCAAGATCATGGCATCCGGCCCTCTCAATCCCTGGCAAATAGATGGGGAACTGCAGCCAAGAAATTAGAAGACGCTTGCTCCTGGGGAGGAAATCTATGGCAAATCCAGACAGCATACTAAAAAGCAGAGACCCTGCCAACAAAAGCGCGTATAGTCCAGGCCGTAGTTTTCCCAGTTGCAATGTATGGCTGTGAAAGTTGGACCATAAGAAAGGCTGAGCGCCAAAGAATGGAGGCCTCTGAACTCTGGTGCTGGAGAAGACTCCTGCGAGTCCCCTGGACTGCAAGGCGATCCAACCGGTCAGTCCTGGAGGAGATCAACCCCGACTGCTCTTTAGAAGGCCAGATCCTGAAGTGGAAACTCAAGTCCTTTGGCCACCTAAGGAGAAGGAAGGACTCACTGGAGAAGAGCCTGATGCTGGGAAAGATGGAGGGCGAGAGAAGAAGGGGACGATAGAGAAGGAGGGGGCTGGATGGAGTCACTGAAGCAGGAGGCGTGAGCTTCAATGGACTCCAGAAGATGGGAGAGGACAGGAAGGCCTGGAGGAACGTGGTCCATGGGGTCACGATGGGTTGGACACGACTTCGCAACTAACAACAACAAGGACTGTGAACCTTGCACTAGCGTGGAGAAGAGACACAGCCCTCATTTATTTATCAGTTTATTCAGCCGCCTATCTCCTAATGGCAACTCTGGATGCTAGAGGCAGGAATAAAACAAGGATTAATTATGTCCCTGGGATCATTCCAGCTCCATTAACAAATAGCTCAACATCTCATCAAGGAGCAGATTTAACTTCCAAAACCCACACTGTAGGGAACATCCAGTTTTCCAAGATCTTATTAAATGCTCGGGGATCACGGACGATCGTGAATCAAGGTTTATGACATTCCAGAAAGCAGGAACCGGGTCAGAGAAGAAGCATCCTGGATAACCCCAAATGTCCCTGTTTAAGCGACAGAACCCGGAGTTAGCAAGTAAAGATAAGTTCTCAACTTACAACAGTTCACTTACTGACTGTTTGAAGCTGCCACGACAAGGTCAAAAGGGACTTAGGACCGTTTTTCACATTTAACGACCGTTGCGGCATCTCCCAAGGTCACGTGATCAAAATGCAGACGCTCGGCAACCGATTCGTATTTTCGACGGTCGCAGCGTCCCATGTGTGTATGTGTGTGTGTGTGTGTGTGTGTGTGTGACGTGACCCCCTTTTGCGACTTTCTGACAAGCAAAGCCAGTGGGGGAAGCCGGATCCGCTTAACGATCGTGTGGCTAATTTAACGACTGCAGCAATCCGCTTAACAGGTCGTAAAACGGGGCAAAGCTCACTTCACACATTGACTCCTAGAGCTGCAGAAATTTGGGATTCAGTTGCAGTCGTAAGTCGAGGACCGCCTGTATTTTATTGCGGCGTGCGAAGATGGCGGACATCTCTGCCAAGGATGGGTGGGAAAATGCCATTTTTTTCTGAATCTTGATTATTTTTATCCCAGAGGTGCTTCTTTTTTGCAGGAGGCAACTGGACTGTCCTTTTTTGTCTTTGAAGACGCTTCGCTTCTCACCCAAGGAAGCTTCTTCAGCTCTGACTGCAGTGATTCGCTTAGCAGCTGTGGCAGTTAAGGTCGTAAAACGGGGCAAAACATACTTAACGATCGTCTCCCTCGGCGGCCAAAATTTCTCAGTTGTCCGTGTAAATTTAGCACTACCTGTAAATGAAATGAGAAGCAACCTAGAACTAAGGAGAAACTTCCTGATAGTTAGAACAATTAACCAGTGGAACTACCTGCCTCCAGAAGCGGTGAATGCTCCAACACTGGAGGTTTTTAAGAAAAGACTGGACAGCCATTTGTCTGAAATGGTATAGGGTTTCCTGCCTGAGCATGGGGTTGGACTAGATCAGTGGTTCTCAACCTGTGGGTCGGGACCCCATTTGGGGTCGAACGATCATTTCACGGGGGTCGCCAAACAAGGCTGTCCGCCATTTTTTTTCCCTTCTCTTTGGCCATGCCCCTGGCACCTGGTGATGTATAAGTGGTTGGGGGTCACCACAACATGGGGAACTGTATTATGGGGTCGCGGCATTAGAAAGGTTGAGAACCACTGGACTAGATGATCTCCAAGGTCCCTTCCAACATTATATTATTATTATTATTATTATTATATTGTTAATAATAATAATAATAATAATAATAATATAATTTTTCAGCAAAGATACAGGCCACTCCAGCCGCTGAAGATGAACTATAGAAGGGGTGGCGAGAGAGAAGAGTTTTGGGTTCAAAGCTTTTACAATTAAAATAATTAGAGGTTGACACCACCTTATTGGCAGATCTTATTAACAGGGCTTGCAAAATTAAAATGTAGGTTGACCAGCCTATCGTGTAAAGGCCTAGTACAGGGGTAGGCAACCTTGGCTCTTTTAGGACTCGTGGACTTCAACTCCCAGAATTCCTGAGCCAGCCACGCTGAGGGGAAAGGGAGAGGGTTCCAAGCTGAGCCATGCTGGCTCAGGAATTCTGGGAGTTGAAGTCCACGAGTCATGAGGGGGCCAAGTTTGAAGACCCCTGGTTTAAATATTTAAATATTTTTTCCTCACGGTCACGTGATCAAAATTCAGGCATTTGGGCAGGGGTAGGCAACCTTGGTTCTTTTATGACTGGTGGACTTCAACTCCCAGAATTCCTGAGCCAGCCACGCTGAGGGGAAAGGGAGAGGTTTCCAAGCTGAGCCAGGCTGGCTCAGGAATTCTGGGAGTTGAAGTCCACCAGTCATGAGGGGGCCATAGTTCCCCCATGCTGGCTCAGGAATTCTGGGAGTTGGTCCACAAGCCATGAGGGGGCCATAGTTCCCCCATGCTGGCTCAGGAATTCTGGGAGTTGAAGTCCAGGAGTCATGAGGGGGCCATAGTTCCCCCATGCTGGCTCAGGAATTCTGGGAGTTGAAGTCCACGAGTCATGAGGGGACCATAGTTCCCCCATGCTGGCTCAGGAATTCTGGGAGTTGACGTCCACGAGTCATAAAAGAGCCAAGGTTGCCTACCCCAGGCCTAGTAGATTAACAAGCTGCAAAATGGCTGTTACAGCTAATAAATATTGAAGTTAAGTGCAATGATGCAACAGTGATTTAACAAACTTAAATGAAAATATCCAAATACAGAATCAACAACAACAACGAAATAATATTAAACCCAGTAAAAAACAGAACAAAAAGGGAAGTCTCCATTCCTGCCCACATCCATGCAGAATAACTGAGTTGGAAGGGACCTCAGAGGTCATCTAGTCCAACCCCCTGCTCAGGCAGGAAACCCTATACCATTTCGGACAAATGACTTTCCAGTCTCTTCTTAAAAACTTCCAGTGTTGGAGCATTCACCACTTCTGGAGGCAGGTTATTCCCCTGATTAATTGTCCTCACTCTCAAGAAATTTCTCCTTAGTTCTAGTTCTTGTCTCCTTGATGAGTTTCCATCGATGGCAATTTATCCATGTGTATTTTTTTTTTAAAAAAATTTAAATTTCCCAAACTGGGCCACAACTGTGGGATTTCCTGATGTTTTCCCCCTTCATTTGCTACTCGATCCAATTTTGTTGACTTTCCACGCTTGGGGTCTCTACAATGGTATTCTGCAGAACTGCAGGATTCTTCAAAAAAAAAAAAAAAAAATTGATGGGTTTTTCTGAGAACGTGGGGGAACCCTACCCCAAACTTCAAAAATTTACTGGAATGCGGCAATTTTCAGCCACTCAAACTTTGCCTCTTGATCCGGGATTTTACAGGATTTATTTTATTTGACTAAGTTTCCGCAGCATGAAAAAAATCTGAACCCCCCCCCCTTCCAGGTCAGTTGAGGTCTGCTAGGGTCTGGCTGTTCTTCTATTGAATATCATTTGGAACAAATCTTGAGTATTTCAGCGGACATTATTATTATGATTTTCTCTCCCCCACCTCCCTTTTCTGCTGGGAAGCTATAAAAAAATTGAAGATGCTGGAAAGTCCCGAACAAACAGGACATCAGATGTTTTTTGCTTTGACCACAGCTGGAGAGGCAGCCATTTTATGTTTTACTCCTAGAGTTAGAGTTAAATGAAGCTGGGGAGAAGAATGTGCATGAGAGTTTAGCTAGACATAACAATACTGAACCTAGCGTGAGAATCAAGGTTGTTGAAATAAGAGATGATAAGAATTGGCGGGCTGGGGAACTGGAGGCCGAAGCCTGCATTTCAAGCTAGTTGGAGAATGTGATTTATGACTGTTAACTGGAGGAGGGAATTGTGCTTTGATACTATGTGCTCAGGGGAGGGAAATCCAGTTTTTGGCTTCGATTGTGTTAGTGCCAGTGCTATGCTTCTCAAATAAAGATTCTTTAAGGTCAACAATGCCTCGAAGTTCTTTGAAGAGTTTCATCTGTCGGAACCAGGACAACATCTTGATCAATGTATGAGGTGCGAAGGATCTAATTCCTGAGGGCAGGACAAGAAGCAACGGATGAAAACTGATCAAGGAGAGAAGCAACCTGGAACTGAGGAGAAACTTCCTGACAGTTAGAACAATTAACCAGTGGAACTAGAGGCTGTGAATGTTCCAACACTGGAGGTTTTTAAGAAGAGACAGGACAGCCATTTGTCTGAAATGGTGTAGGGTTTCCTGCCTGAGCAGGGGGTTGGACTCGATGACCTTCAAGGTCCCTTCCACCTTTATTATTAATTTATGTCGCTTGGTTTCAGTAAACTCACCAATGGTAATCCAATAGTTGCAGGCAACAACCGAGGCTTTTCATTGCAACTTACAGGATGTCTCTAAAGTAGAATCACAGAGTATGAGGCTTGGAGGTCATCTAGTCCAACCCTCTGCTCAAGCAGTAGACCATTTCAGACAAACGGCTGTCCAGTCTCTTCTTAAAGACTTCCAATGTTGGAGCATTCACAGCTTCTGGAGGGCAGGTGGTTCCACGGGTTAATTGTTCTCACTGTCAGGAAGTTTCTCCTTAGTTCTAGGTTGCTTCTCTCCTTGATTAGTTTCCATCCGTTGCTTCTTGTCCTGCCTTCAGGCGCTTTGGAGAATAGCTTAATTCCCTCTTCTCTTCTCTATCATTTCCCTCTACTTCTCCTTTTCTCCAAACTAGACATACCGAGTTCCTGCAACTGTTCTTCATATGTTTTTAGCCTCCAGTCCCCCAATGCAAAGACTTTTCCTTCAGCACTGAACTTGAACATGCCTATTATGCTGGCATATAAAGTTCTACCAATTGCACACCATCTAATCCAGATCATTCATTTAATCTGGATTTGTGATCCTGGTAGATTTGGATCACCAATTCTTTCTTTCTTTCTTTCTTTCTTTCTTTCTTTCTTTCTTTCTTTCTTTCTTTCTTTCTTTCTTCTTTCTTTCTTTCTTTCTTTCTTTCTTTCTTTCTTTCTTCTTCCTTCCTTCCTTCCTTCCTTCCTTCCTTCCTTCCTTCCTTCCTTCCTTCCTTGTTTCTTTTCTTCCTCCTTCCCTCTTTCTCCTCCTTTCTTTTCTTTCTTTCTTTCTTTCTTTCTTTTTCTTTCTTTTCTTTCTTTCTTTCTTCTTCTTCCTTCCTTCCTTCCTTCCTTCCTCCTTCCTTCCTTCCTTCCTTTCTTGTTTCCTTTCTTTCCTCCTTCCCTCTTTCTCCTCCCTCTCTCCCTCCCTCCCTCCTTCCTTCCTTCCTTCCTTCCTTCCTTCCTTCCTTCCTTCCTTCCTTCCTTTCTTTCTTTCTTTCTCTCTTTCTTTCTTTTTCTTTCTTTCCCTTTGTTCTTCCTTCCTTCCTTCCTTTCTCTTTCTTTCTTTCTTTCTTTCTTTTTCTCTCTCTCTCTCTTTCTTTCTTTTTCTTTCTTTCCCTTTGTTCTTCCTTCCTTCCTTCCTTCCTTCCTCTTTCTTTCTTTCTTTCTTTTCTTTCTTTTCTTCTTCTTCTTTCTTTCTTTCTTTTCTTTCTTTCTTTCCTTTCTTTCTTTCTTTCTTTCTTTCTTTCTTTCTTTCTTCCTTCCTTCCTTCCTTCCTTCCTTCCTTCCTGTCCTTCCTTCCTTGTTTCCTTGTTCTCCCTCCTTCCCTCTTTCTCCTCCCTCCCTCCTCTCTCGTTCTTTCTCTTTCTTTCTTGTTTCCTCCCTCGCTCTTTCTCCTTCCTTCTTTCCTCCTTCCCTCCCTTCCTCTTCCTTCCTTCCTCCATTCCAATTTCTATAGCTACCAACCATTTTTTTGGGGGGGGGAATTGATCTGATTTGGATGATCAAAACTAAATCACCAATCAAATCTAACCAAATGGAATCTCTGGGTTCAATTTGTTCCATTTGGGGTGGGGAAAAACACTGCATGTGCCTGAAATGATCTGAAGCGGTCAAATACATTTGGAAGCCTTTGATTCAATTACAGATAATTCAAGAGGAGTTTGGGATCGGATCCAGAAATCCAGTCTGTTCAGAAATCCAGCTGAGGAGTTGAACTTTGAGATTAATTATTTGCAATGCATCTAAACTTCTCTCTGCCAAGATGGAAGACAGCCTGATTCCCAAAATCCTTTGCTAGAGATGTCCAAAACACCCCAACAAACCTATGCAAGAAGTCGATGTCGATGTACCCCACACATCAGGAATGTTATGTTGATCGTCAAAAGAGCTTGATTGGATAACACAGTGCTAGACTGTATCAACAGAGGGAGAGAATCAAGATCATGTGAAGTATTAATACCACTTTACAAGGCCTTGGTAAGGCCACACTTGGAATACTGCATCCAGTTTTGGTCACCACGATGTAAAAAAGATGTTGAGACTCTAGAAAGAGTACAGAGAAGAGCAACAAAAATGATCAGGGGACTGGAGGCTGAAACATGCAAAGAATGGTTGCTGTCTAGTTTAGTGAAGAGAAGGACAAGGGGGGACATGATAGTAGCCTTCCAATATCTCAGGGGCTGCCCCAAAGAAGAGGCAGTCAAGCTATTCTCCAAAGCGCCTGAAGGCAGGACAAGAAGCAACGGTTGGGAACTCATCAAGGAGAGAAGCAGCCTGGAACTAAGGAGAAATTTCCTGACAGGGAGAACAATTAACCAATGGAACTACCTGCCTCCAGAAGCAGTGAATGCTCCAACACTGGAAGTTTTTAAAAAGAGACCGGACAGCCATTTGTCTGAAATGGTATAAGGTTTCCTGCTTGAGCAGGGGGGTTAGACTAGATGACCTCCAAGGTCCCTTCCAACTCTGTTATTCTGCTTTTCTGAGTTCTTCTTTTGACCTCTGACTCATCCATTCTTCTGAAACCTACCTAATGTTTCCAAGGTTTTATATGTAATGCAATAATGTATGAATAATGAACCCTAGATGACACACCGTTTGGTTTCCTGAACCAGCCTGTTCCTCATCTATGTATAATCCGCGTTGTGAAACAACAGGCCACGAACCCTGGTGTTGACTTCTAAGGTCACTGAGATTACAAGAATTGCAGGATGAAGCAAAAAGGCTGTGCATCTAGGTCACCGGCACATAAGCCACAATTCTTGGTTTTTTGCAGTTGTTCCCCGTGGAAGTCCTTCAGATGAAGATGTGAAAACTCTAGAAAGCGTCGATGGAGATTCTCAGTTGGTTGTCCCAAAGGTGTTTTTTTTTTTCAGGAGGCAACTGGACTCCCTTGTTTTTCTTTGAAGACGTTTCACTTCTCATCCCAGAAGCTTCCTCAGGTTCTGACTGGATGGTGGGGAAGGGAAGGATTTATACTCCTTGCAGACAGCTGGTCCTTTGCCTTCTTTTAGAACAGGGGTGTCAAACACAAGGCCCGGGGGCCGGATGCGGCCCGCAAAGTGGTTTCATGTGGCCCGCGAAGCCATCCTGGAAACAGTGAAGGAACTGGCCCCCACTGCCTTGGCCCTGGCCCAGGCCGGCCGGGAGCCAAGTACAATTTTGTGGTGGCCATCTATGCTGAAACGCATTCAGTCTTAGCTCCACAAGGCCGTCTGGAAACAGCGAGGAACCGGCCCCTGCCGCGTCGGCCCCGCCCCCTGGGTGCATGCTGGGAAGGTTTCACCATTTGTGAGGAATGAAGAAATGCCACCATTGCCTGGAAGTGGCCAGCAAATGGCCCTCGCCTACTTCACATATCCGGCTTGATGGGCTCTGGGGGAGGGGTTTCGGCAGGCAGCGGGGCGCTCTCCTCACAGCGCCGAGAGGCTGAGCCGGGCGGCGCAAATCCAAAAAGAAACGCCAGGATGCCCAGCTCCCAGCCTGCCCGGTTTCAACAGGTAGCAGGGGTGCTCTCCTCACAGCATCAAGAGCTGATCCGGGTGGCGCGAATCTGATGAGAAGTGCAATGCTGCCTAGCCCCCAGCCTGCCCAGTTTCAGCAGGCAGCAAGGTGCAAAGCTGGTGAGCTTGCACTGCCTGGTTCAACCTCTCGGCGCTGTGAGGAGAGCGCCCTGCTGCCTGCCGAAACCACGCCTACCCAGTAAGCCACATCCACCTCCATCCACACCCACCCAGTAGGCCGCACCCACCCTGGCCACCCCCTCCCCCCCCGAGGGCAACCGCGATGCTGATGCGGCCCTCAACGAAGTTGAGTTTGACACCCCTAATGCGGCCCTCAACGAAGTTGAATTTGACACCCCTGTTTTAGACAGTCCTTGAGGCCATCTAGAGGTTGACCTGGGTCCTCAGGGTCACCTGAGTGGTGCAAATGGGCGTGGAGCCTTCTTGGCTGCAGGATGTTTTTCTGCCCTGGGTCCCTTCCCGGTTGAAGACGGGCGCAGGATGATGGGGATGAGTCTGCGTTGTCTGCATCTCCAACTGGAGCGCAAAGGGTTCCTGGAGTCTGCCATGTTTTCGGGAAATCTGTCCATGCTCCTCCACCCTTCGAAGGGGGTTCATCCCAAAGTGCCTGGCTAAATGTCGATGGAGATTCTCAGTCATCCCAAAGCTATGCATTGTGATCCTGAGGACACAGATAAATCTCCAGGTGGCCTCAACGACTCTCTAAAACAGTGGTTCTCAACCTTTTTAATGCCGCGACCCCCCAACCAGGTCATAAGTCGAGGACTACTCAACCGGTTGTAAGTCGAGGACTACCCAACCAGTCGTAAGTCGAGGACTTTCCCTGCCCGGGAACACTGCGCATTGCGTAGTGCCGCCCCCTGCGCCGGCCGAGGCGTAGCAGGCAAGACAGCGCAGGCCAACCACCGGCTGGGCCACCAGCTGGCCCAGCCCAAGGAGGTAAGGCACCCCGCCCGGGCCCCACGCACGCCAGCACACCCTCCCTGCGCCCCGCCGGCCCTCCCACCTCCCACCCCCTGGCCCTCTTTTACTTACATTTTTAGTAGTTGCTCAGTAGGGAGGGGTGGAAACTTCCAGACAGCTCTCCTTCACTGCAGACAACTTGCAGCATCGTTTGCAGAATGGGACGTTTGGCGGGCTCAGCAGGGCAGAGACAGCCTGGACAATTCCTGTTGGCTTTTGAAAGCCAATAGAATTAGACTCTATTCAAGAGAGTCTATTCTATTGGCTTTCAAAAGCCAATAGAATAAAAGGGAGTAGCACAACTAAGGAAAAGGGGAAAAAAATGGCGGACTGCATTGTTTGGCGACCCCCATCGAAATGATCGTTCGACCCCAAATGGGGTCCCGACCCACAGGTGGAGAACCCCTGCTCTAAAAGAAGGCAAATAACCAGCTGTTATTTATACTCCTTGCAGACAGCTGGTCATTTGCATCCTTTTAGAGCGTCGTTGAGGCCACCTGGAGGTTTACCTGTCCTCAGGGTCACCTGAGTGGTGCAAATGGGGTGGGGAGCCTTCTTGGAACTGTTGAAAGGACCGTGTTGTAGAAGGCTCCAGACCCATTTGCACCCCCCAGGTGACCCTGAGGACACAGATAAACCTCCAAGTGACCTCAAGGACTGTCTAAAAGAAGGCAAATGACCGTCTGCAAAGAGTATAAATCCTTCCCTTCCCCACCATCCAGTAGACTTCCTTGTTTTTTCTTTGAAAACTTCTTTGCTTCTCATCCCAGAAGCTTCTTCAGATTCTGACTGGATGGTGGGGAAGGGAAGGATTTATACTCCTTGCAGACAGCTGGTCATTTGCCTTCTTTTAGACAGTTGTTGAGGCCACTTGGAGGCTTATCTGTGTCCTCAGGGTCACCTGAGCGGTGCAAAAGGGTGTGGAGCCTTCTTGGAACTCCTGAAAGGACCATGTTGTGGAAGGTTCCACATCCATTTGCACCCCTCAGGAGACCCTGAGGACACAGATAAACCTCCAAGTGGCCTCAACGACTGTCTAAAAGAAGGCAAACCACCAGCTGTCTGCAAGGAGTATAAATCCTTCCCTTCCCCACCATCCAGCCAGAACCCTGAAGAAGCTTCTGGGATGAGAAGCGAAACGCCTTCGAAGAAAAACAAGAAGGTCCAGTTGCCTCCTGAAATGAGCATGACCTGGAGGATGGAGAACCTCCATCGACATTCACCGAAACCAAAGGGAGCTGCAAAACTTTTTTTGCTGAGCTTCGACAAGGCTCATCTAACATTGCTACCTTTTAAATCCCCCCTTCATTTTGGAAGCCTCTAATGGTCCCCATGTGCTTTTCATTCCAAAGGCAGCAAGACAGCAGCCGCACATCTGGATCCAACCCCAATTCTCCCCTCTGCTTCCTTGGGCTTACGATCCCAGATGTTGCAATTCCCCCTCCCCCCCCAGCCTTCTAGTTATTAACGTCCCAGAGGATCCGAAGGACAAGGAGTCAGCTGGAGAGAGCCTAAGGATTTTATCCTTCTTGAAAAGTAATCAGATGATCCTTGGATGTAGCTGATGAGTCATTGTGACCGCTTTGCTCTGGCTGGAGAAGACCTGAAGATTTATGACAGGGAAGTGAAACAGCAAAAACTTCCCATTTTCCCCTGCCTGCCCAATTTTTCCAAAGGGTACAAGCAGTGGTGGGATTCAGCCAGTTTGCACCAGTTCGGCAGAACCGGTAGCTAATTTTTTGTTGCCCAGGCCCAGAACGGACTTTTCTTCTATTCTATTCTATTCTATTCTATTCTATTCTATTCTATTCTATTCTATTATCTATCTATTCTATTCTATTATCTATTCTATTCTATTCTATTCTATTCTATTCTATTCTATTCTATTCTATTCTATTCTATTCTATTCTATTCTATTCCATTCCATTCCATTCCATTCCCCATTCCATTCCACTCCACTCCACTCCACTCCACTCCACTCTACTCTACTCTACTCTACTCTACTCTACTCTATTCTATTCTGTTCCTATTCTACTCTACTCTACTCTACTCTATTCTACTCTACTCTACTCTACTCTACTCTACTCTACTCTACTCTACTCTACTCTACTCAACTCTATTCTATTCTATTCTGTTCCTATTCTACTCTACTCTACTCTACTCTACTCTACTCTACTCTACTCAACTCTATTCTATTCTATTCTTATTTCTATTCTATTCTATTTCATCTATTCTATTCTATTCTGTTCTGTTCTGTTCTTTCATATATTCTATTCTATTCTATTCTATTCTATTCTATTCTATTCTATTCTATTCTATTTTATTCTACTCTACTCTACCCTACCCTACCCTACCCTACCCTACCCTACCCTACCCTACCCTACCCTACCCTACCCTACCCTACTCTACTCTACTCTACTCTACTCTACTCTACTCTACTCTACTCTACTCTACTCTATTCTATTCTATTCTATTCTATTCTATTCTATTCTATTCTATTCCATTCCATTCCATTCCATTCCATATTTTCTTTTCTATTCTATTCTACTCCACTCTACTCTATTCTGTATATTTTATTCTATTCTATTCTGTTCCTACTCTACTCTACTCTACTCTATTCTATTCTTATTTCCATTCTATTCTACTCTATTCTATTTCATATATTCTATTCTGTTCTATTCTATTCTATTCTTATTTTTATTCTATTCTATTTCATATATTCTATTCTATTCTATTCTATTCTACAATCTGTCTCTTCTCTTCTCTTCTCTTCTCTTTCATATATTCTATTCTACTCTACTCTACTCTACTCTACTCTACTCTACTCTACTCTACTCTACTCTACTCTACTCTACTCTACTCTACTCTACTCTACTCTACTCTACTCTGCTCTATTCTATTCTATCAGACAAATGACTGTCCAGTCTCTTCTTGAAAACTTCCAGCCTAGGAGCATCCACAACTTGATGGGAAGAGGCTAAATGGAGGCAAATGCATCTTCCAGAGAGAGACAGTTGAGAAATTCCAAAGGGATTTGAAGGAAAACAGAGAATTCCTCTGGGGGGGGGGTCTTAACAGCATCCTGAGCACTGGGCCTTCCCTGGCTCTTCCAAGCCACGCTGTTCCCCTCCCCCCTTGGGATGGTTCCAGAATCCAAAAGTGCAAAATGTGGCTTATAATTGGCAATTCTGGCCAAGTAGGAAACCATCCCGGAGCTGATGAGATGTTTACTGAAATCAGCAGGTCTCCATCAAATCCTTACCATACTTATTTAACTAAGCGCATTTTTCCGGCCGCAGATATTTCCACGCCACATCTTGGTGATATTTGAATATTTCCATACCACCCATAAGAGGGGTAGGCAATTTCTTTCTTTCTTTCTTTCTTTCTTTCTTTCTTTCTTTCTTTCTTTCTTTCTTTCTTTCTTTCTTTCTTTCTTTCTTTCTTCCCTTCCTTCCTTTCTTTCTTTCTCTTCCTTCCTTCCCCTCTCTTTTTCTTTCCTTCTTTCCCTTTCCTTTCCCCTTCCTTCCTTTCCCTCTTTCTTTCTTTCTTTCTTTCCTTCTTTCTTTTTCTTTCTTTCCTTCTTTCCCTCTCCTTCCTTCCTCCCTTCCTCTCTTTCCTTCCTTCCTTCCTTCTTTCCTTTCTTGCTTTCTTTCCCTTTCCCCTTCCTTCCTTCCTTCCTCCCTCCCTCCCTCCCTCCCTCCCTGTCTCTCTCTCTTTTCTCTTTTCTTTTTTCCCTTTCTTTTTCTTCCTTCCTTCCTTTCTTCCTTCCTTCCTCCCCCCCTCTCTCTTTCTCTTTTCTTCTTTCCCTTTCTTTTCTTTCCTTCCTTCCACCCTCCCTCCCTCCCTCCCTCTCTCTTTTTCTCTTTTCTCTTTTCCCTTTCTTTTTCTTCCTTTCTTCCTTCCTTCCTTCCTCCCTCCCTCCCTCTGTCTTTTTCTCTTTTCTTCTTTCCCTTTCTTTTCCTTCCTTCCTTCCTTCCTTCCTTCCTTCCTTCCTTCCTTCCTTCCTTCCTTCCTTCCTTCCTTCCTTCCTCTCTCCCCTGGCTGGGGACTTCTTGGAATTGACGTCCACCCCTCTTAAAGTGGCTGAGATCGAGAAGCACCGCCCTAGAGCATCTCTGAAGAATGACCATCCAGCCTCTGTTTGAAGACCTCCAGCAGGGAAACCCACAATTCCATGTGGCAGACTGTTCCACCGGCTGACAGCTCATACAATCCAATGCTTCCTGCCTAGCCTGGAACGTCTTCCTTTTACTCTGAAACCAGCAGCTCAAGTCCTGCCTTCTGGGGCGACCGATATCCTTTGGCGGGTGAAATTCCTTGTGGGAGCTGAAGACTCTTTCCTCTTGAGTCGTTCTTCCCTTTCCCATCTCCACCCTCTTGGCCCATTCCGGTTTATAATTTTGCCATCCACAAACTGCTATTAGGCTATCAATCATGGTTTGTCCACGCAAGGACAAGAATCTGACCACCCTGTGCTGACTGAAGGGTTTCGTTACAGGCCGTTCTCAACTTACCACGACAACAGAGTCCAACCTTTCCGTTGCTAAGCGAGGCAGATGTTCAGTAAAGTTTGCCCCATTTTATGACCTCTCTTGGCATGGTTGTTAAGTGAATCTGGCTTCTCCCATTGCCTTTGTTTGTCAGGAAGTTGCAAAAGGGGATCACGTGACCTTGGGACGACACAACCGCCACAAGCACATGCCAGTTGCCGAGCCTCCTAATTCTGATCACGTGACCACGGGGAAGCTGCAACAGTTGTAAGTGTGAAAAGCGATCCTAAGTCCCTTTTTTCAGTGCCGTTGTAACTTTGAACGGTCACTAAACGAACGGTTGTAAGTGCGAGGACCACCAGGGTTTGCCCACCCTGTATAAACGAGCCCAAAGCTGACTATTTCTGTGCTCCTCCTGGCTTGCTCTTTCTGAAAAGTGTGTTTTCCACCAGGCTTGCACACCGGTTCCCAATTCTCCACTCAGCACCTCCGCAAAAGCGCACACATTATAACACACAGCCATTTTCTCTTGTTGACACGAAGAATCCCTTTGATAAACAGAAAGCCACAGCCAGCAGATTCGCAGCTGCCTACCCTGTAAACAATATCTTTGATGGTAATTTTTGAAATTACTCTTGGTGGGCAGAGAAAGAAAGAGAGAGAGAGAGAAAGAGATAGAGAGAAAGAGACAAAGAGAAAAAGAGCGAGAGAGAAAGAGAAAAACAGACAAAAAGAGAGACAAAGAGAAAGACAGAAAGAGAGAGAAAGAGAAAGAGAGAAAGAGAAAGAGAGAGAGAAACACAGAGAGAGACAAAGAGAGAGAAAAAGAAAGAGACAGAAAGAGAGAGAGAAAGAGACAGAGAAAAAGACAAAGAGAAAGAGAGAGAGAGGGAAAGCGATAGAAAGAGAAAGAGAGAGAGAAAGAGAAAAAAGAGATAGAGAAAAAAGAGAGATAGAAAGAGAGAAAGAAAGAGAAAGAAAAAGAGAAAGAGAGAAAGACAAAGAAAAAGAGAGACAAAAAGAGACAAAGAAAGAGAGAAAAAGAAAGAGGAAGAGAGAGGAAGAGAAAGAGAGAGGAAGAGAGAGAAAGAGAGAGAGGGAGAGAGGAAGAGAGAGAGAAAGAGGAAGAGAGAGAAAGACAGAGAGAAAGAGAAAGAGAGAAAGAGAGAGAGAGAAAGAGAGAGACAAAGAGAAAAAGAGAGAGAAAGAGAAAAACAGACAAAAAGAGAGACAAAGAGAAAGACAGAAAGAGAGAGAAAGAGAAAGAGAGAGAAGAGAAAGAGAGAGAAACAGAGAGAGACAAAGAGAGAGAAAGAGACAGAGAAAGAGAGAGAAAGAGACAGAGAAAAAGACAAAGAGAGAGAGAGGGAAAGCGATAGAAAGAGAAAGAGAGAGAGAAAGAAAAAAGAGATAGAGAAAAAAGAGAGATAGAAAGAGAGAAAGAAAGAGAGAAAGAAAGAGAGAAAGAAAGAAAAAGAGAAAGAGAGACAAAAAGAGACAAAGAAAGAGAGAAAAAGAAAGAGGAAGAGAGAGGAAGAGAAAGAGAGGAAGAGAGAGAGAGACAAAGAGAGAGAAAGAGAAAAAGAGGAAGAGAGAGAGAAAGAGAGGAAGAGAAAGAAAAAGAGAAAGAGAGAAAAAGAAAGAGATGAAGAGAGAGAGAAAGAGAGAAAGAGAGAAAGAGAGAGAAAGAGAGAAAGAGAGGAAGAGAAAGAAAGAGAAAGAGAGAAAAAGAAAGAAAGAGAGAGAGAGAGAGAGAGAGGCTGCCACTTAAATCTCAGCAAAGCCCTTTCATCTGCACATCTTGAACTGATTAACAGTGTTTCTGTGGCAGCCTCTGAATGCAATACCCCAGTTCTCCCCCACAATGGTGGCTGATGGCATCTGACAAACAATTTCCAACAAGCCAGAATGTGGGTCCCCGTTTCTCGGTCAAATGGGGTGGGAGTTCTCTTCTCAGGATGAAAATGGGGCCATTCAGAATAATAAAGTTGGAAGGGACCTTGGAGGTCTTCTAGTCCACCACCACCACGCCCAAGTAGGAGACCTGCTACCATTCCAGACAAATGGCTGTCCAATCTCTTCTTAAAGACTTCCAGGGTTGGAGCATTCAATGCTTCTGGAGGCAGGTTGTTCCACTGGTTAATTGTCCCCACTGTCAGGAAGTTTCTCCTTAGTTCTAGGTTGCTTCTCTCCTTGATTAGTTTCCATCCGTTGCTTCTTGTCCTGCCTTCAGGCGCTTTGGAGAATAGCTTGACTCCCTCTTCTTTATGGCAGCCCCTGAGATATTGGAATACTGCTATCATATCCCCCCTTGTCCTTCTCTTCGTTAAACTAGACATACCCAATTCTCACAACCGTTCCTTATATGTTTTAGCCTCCAGTCCCCTAATCATCTTTGTTGCTCTTCTCTGCACTCTTTCTAGAGTCTCAACATCTTTTTTACATCGTGGTGACCAAAACTGGATGCAGGATTCCAAGTGTGGCCTTACCAAGGCCTTGTAAAGTGGTATTAATACTTCACGTGATCTTGATTCTCTCCCTCTGTTAATGCAGCCTAGCACTGTGTTGGCCTTTTTGGCAGCTGCAGCACACTGCTGGCTCATATTTAACTGATTGTCCACTAGGATTCCGAGATTCAGCCTTAAGGTTTTGAACAAACAAAGTTGTTCCCTGCCCAGTTTTATCAATAATGCAGGTAATCTACTCAGGATTATCTGCAGGGGTGGGTGGGTGGTAAATCTGCAAAATGGGATTGCAGTTGAAGGTCTGCCCCTTTGTATATCGCCACTGTGTTGCCAAATCTTGTGGGCTTTGATCTGTGAAGGCTCTTAACTCCCCATTATGGTGATAATAATGTTATTTTATTTATTTTATATGTTAATTTGGCGACATTTCAACGAGGCCCCGCTTGTCATCTTCAGGCTGGGGTCTTCGGCTTCGTGCTTGTGCGAGCAAAGTGTGATCTAGTGTAGATCTCAGGATGTCATCACACAGCCCATTACCCAGGTTGTTACAATACAAAAGACTAATGGGCACACAGCCAGCACCTCAACTACTCAGGATGTTATGAAACAGCCAAACAATCCACAAACAATAACTCCTACACAGCCAACCAATCCACCTACAGCAACTAAGACAGCACTCCACAAACCCCCACCAATATATATATATAGAGACGGCAGCATGTGTGTATATATATATATATATATATATATATATATGTGTGTGTGTGTGTGTGTGTGTGTGTGTGTGTATGTATATGTGTGTGTATATAATATATATATATAATATATTTTATATATATATATATATATATATATATATATATATATATATATATATATATGTTTTCTGAGGTTTTCGCGGGTATTTGTATGTAGGTCTTTGGTTGTTCGGGTTTTCTCCCGTGTCAAATTGGAAGTGTCTTGGCGACGTTTTGACGAAGTCTCATTCGTCATCTTCAGGCTGGTGTTTTCGGCTTCGTGCTTCGAGGAGCAATGTGTGATCTTCCACTGGCAGTTAAAAGGAAGAAACAGCTACGATCACACATTGCTGCTCGAAGCACGAAGCTGAAAACACCAGCCTGAAGATGATGATGACTTCCAATTTTACGTGGGAGAAAACCCGAATAACCAAAGACCTACATACACACACCCACACCCACCCACACACACACACACACATATTCTGAGGTTTTCGCGGGTGTTTGTATGTAGGTCTTTGGTTATTTGGGTTTCTCCTGGATAAAATTGGAAGTGTCTTGGCGACATTTCGACGAAGTCCCATTCGTTGGCTAACCCCCCAGCCAACCCCTCAGCCAATCAGAGCACAGCCAAGCCCCTAACCAATCAGAACACACCTCCACCCAATCAGAACACAGCCAAGCTCCCACCCAATCAGTTCATACCCCCACTGGCAGTTAAAAGGAAGAAACAGCTAAGACCACACATTGCTCCTGGAAGCACGAAGCTGAAAACACCAGCCTGAAGATGACGAATGGGACTTCATCGAAATGTCGCCAAGACACTTCCAATTTTACGCGGGAGAAAACCCGAATAACCAAAGACCTACACACACACACACACACACACACACACACACATATAAATTGAGCTCATATTTTTTTAAACTACTCCTAAGCAGCTGAGCATTTGGTTACAACCACCAGCTGGCCATCAAGAGTTGACATTTCAACAAGAATTTAACTAAAGGCCCGTTCTGGTCAGTGGCGATAGTGGGGGGAGGAGGACATTTTTCTAAGAGTTACTGGGGAAAATTTCACTTTTATTTTCCTTTCACTTTGAGCAGGTTTGTTTTGCTAAGCCTCCAGATGTTGTGCAATGCCACATTCCAGCAGACCTGCTGAGGGATGCCGAGAATTGTGATTCAAGCCCATCGGGAGGTCCATAGCTTTGCCGACTCTCTTATCCTGTTATGTGGGGTGGGGGTGGGGTGGCTTGTAAACAGGGAGACAAACAAATCCATTTATTTTCTGGTGGACAAATTCAGTCAGCAGGAAGAGTCTGAGCAGAGGAAAAGAGAGCAAAGGGGTTGGACTAGATTATTATTATTATTATTATTATTATTATTATTATTATTATTATTATTATTATTATTAATCATCGCACAGTCAGCCAGATGTTCAGACTGGATTTGGCATTTTGTCTACCTATCGAGTCCTTCCCAAGGACCTGGGATGAGCAGATGTGGATGTTTGATGGTATTACAGGTATCGTCGCAGGATGGAAGCAGTTCCTAATAAGGCCGCCTTTTGCAATTGACTAATAGCGAATTTGTCAATGCCAATGGTGTTCAAGTGGTGCTCCAGTTGTTTTGGGATTGCACCCAAGGAGCCTATTACTATTGGTACTACCCTTGCTTGCTTTTGCCACAGTCTTTCTATTTCTATTTGTAGATCTTTGTATTTTGTTATCTTCTCCAGTTCTTTCTCTTCTATTCTGCTATCTCCAGGCACTGCCACGTCCACTATCCAGATTTTTTTGTCTTTCTTATCGACAATTGTTAAGTCTGGGGTGTTATGTTGCAGGTGCTTGTCTGTTTGAATTCTGAAGTCCCAGAGCAGTTTAATTTTATCATTTTCTATGACTTTCTCTATTTTATGATCCCACCAGTTTTTGCTTACAGGCAAATGATATTTTTTGCAGATCTTCCAATGCACCATTGTTGCTACTTTGTCATGCCGCTGCTTGTAATCAGTTTGTGCAATCTTCTTGCAACAGCTTACCAAGTGGTCCACTGTTTCTTCAGCTTCTTTGCATAGGCGGCACTTACTGTCTGTTGCTGTCTTCTCAATTTTGACTTTGTATGCATTTGTCCTTAAGGCCTGGTCTTGTGCAGCCAGAATTAGTCCCTCGGTCTCTTTCTTCAATTTTCCTGCTCTTAGCCATTGCCAGGTTTTATTATTATCTGCTTTCCCAGCTATTTTTTTCATGTATTGGCCATGTAGTGCTTTGTCTTCCCATACCTCTATTCTGTTCTTCATTTGGTCTTTCTTGTAGGCCAGTTTGGTCTCTCCAGTAGTTAGTAAGCCTTCCTGATATACTAATTTCAGTGCATCTTCATCATTGTTCTTCAGATATTCTTCCAAAGCCATTTTTTCTTCTTCAACCATCTGATGTACTTGTAGCATTCCACGGCCACCTACTTGCCTTGGTAGATAAAGTCTATCAATGTCACTGCGTGGATGAAGGGCATGATTCATTGTCATTATTGTTCTGGTCTGCCTATCCATTGCTTTTAGTTCTGCTTGAGTCCAGTCCACTATTCCAGCTGTGTACCTAATAACTGGGATTGCCCAGGTGTTGATTGCCTTTATGGTATTTCCTACATTGAGTTTGGATTTTAAGATCTTCTTCACTCTCTTGATGTATTCACCTCTAATCTTTTTCTTGACTTCAGTGTGCTTGATGTTGTCAGCTTGAAGGATACCCAAGTATTTGTAGTACTCTTCCTCATCCAGACTCTTAATGTTATTTTCGTGGGGCATCTTGATTCCTTCAGTTTTCATTATTTTTCCTTGTTTGATAGTAAGTGTGGCACATTTGTCCAAGCCAAACTCCATTACAATATCTTGGCTATATATACGGACAGTGTTGAGCAGCGATTCTATTTCAGATGATGTTTTTCCATACAGCTTCAGATCATCCATGTAAAGGAGGTGAGATAGTCTGGCAGATGTTTTTGATGTTTGATAGCCATGTCCTGAGTTATTCAGTATTGTTGACAGAGGAAACAGTGCAATAACAAATAGTAATGGTGATAATGAATCTCCTTGAAATATTCCTCTCTTGATATTAACCTCTCCCAGCCTCTCACCATTGATCTGCAACTGTGTCTTCCATTGTGCCATCGATCTTTGCACAAATTTTCTGATGTTTCTACTGACTCCTGTTATTTCTAGGCACTTTATTATCCAATCATGTGGCAGAGAGTCAAATGCCTTTTTGTAGTCAATCCATGCCACATTCAGGTTGGTCTTCCTTCTCTTGCAGTTTTCCAAGATCATTTTGTCTATTAGGAGTTGATCTTTTGTTCCTCTGCTATTGGGGTGGTTTCCTTTCTGCTCAGGTGGAAAGAGATTGTTTTCAACTAGATGCTGTTGCACTGCATCAGCTACTACACCAGTTAGTAATTTGAAAGTTGTTGGTAAGCAGGTAATTGGCCTGTAGTTACCTGGTGTTGCCCCTTTTGCTGGATTTTTCATTATTAGGTAGGTTTTCCCAGTTGTTAGCCACTTTTCAATTTCTCCTCCTTGTAGTATATTGTTGAACTGTTTGGCAATGAGTGGGTGTATAACAGTTAGATGTTTCAACCAAAACCCATGCAGTTCATCTTCACCTGATGCTGACCAATTTTTGATTTTCTTTGCTCTTTTTTCTACCATTTTTGTTGTTATTACTAGTTCTTTCATTTCAACTTCTGTTTTATTTGCATCCACCTCTTTTAACCAAGCCGCATCCTTGTTGTATTTCTTTGGGTTATCCCATATCTGCTTCCAGAACTGCACTGTTTCTTCCTTGTCAGGTACTGACTGATTCCTTGCAGTTTCTCCATTGATGGATTGGTAGAAACGTTTCTGATTGGATTGAAATTGGAGGTTCTGCCTATAGTTTGCAATTCGAGCTTCATATCTACTGATTTTCCTGGCTATAGCTGTTATTTGTTGCTTTATTATTTCCAGTGCTTCCTTGATCTTCCTTGTTTCTAAGTGGTATTTCTTGATTAGGTATTCTTTGGTCTTCTTGTTCTTCAGCTTCTTTTCTTTCATCTGTTCTAGCTTGCTTGCATGTGATCTTAACTTGCTGATCTTATTTTCTAGTCTAACCTTCCATTTTTCTGGTGCACTGTTTGTTTGTTTTTCTTTTTTGTTGATTTTACATCCCAGGTATTCTGTTATAACTGTAGCTGTGCTGTACATTAGTTGGTTTGTTTCTTGCAGTGAATTGGTGCTTATACTTGATATTGCAGTATTTGCATCTTTTAATGCTTGTGCTAGCTGTTTCTTTGGAACAAGCTTCAATGCAGGTAGCCTTATTCTGTTGTTTTTGTGCTGTTCTAGATGCTCAGTTATTCTTTGTTTCAATTCTTTTATTTCTTTAGTTAGAGGGTTTTGTTCTTCCTGAGGAAGAGGTGCCTGGTTTCCAAATGAGAACAGTTGTATATCTCTGCTGGATTCCTTCACTGCCAACTCCCCCTGGTTTGCCTCTACATTCTGAATTACTTCTGGTAAGGCTTTGATTTCTTTGTCCTGGGTAGACCTTTGCAGTTCGTCCAATTCTGTTTCTGTGAATACTTTATTTCGTGTTATAAATCGGCGTTGATCTGCTAGTCTCTGTTCTGTTATTTCTGATTCTGGATGTTGTTCTTTCCAGAACTGGTGCATTCGTTTTAGATATCCTCTTCTTGTTGGACTTGATCTGTAGTAACAGATCATTATTTCTTTGTTTTCCATCACTGTGTATCTGCGACCGGTAAACATCTTTTCTTCCAGTAGTTCTGCAGCTGCTGGCCCTGGTTGCTCAGCCAACAGTCCTGAGTCCTGTAACCCATTTTTCACCAGATATCCAGGAACTCCGATATCTAGCGCGGACCTTGTTAACCCGGGCGACGTCCGAGCTGGTATGGCATTCTGCAATTTACGTCTCACTATATTTTTTATGGGAGAGACACTCTTTGTCTGACTCCTCTGATGAGACCTGTCCATTATGGTTGAACCTCTAGCATAGCTCTCATCTTCCTCAGAGTACACAAGCCCCACAACCACGTCAAGGTAGTGCCTCACTGGGGGTTTATTATTATTATTATTATTATTATTATTATTATTATTATTATTATTATTTTGGATCATCGCACAGTCAGCCAGATGTTCAGACTGGATTTGGCATTTTGTCTACCTATCGAGTCCTTACCCAGGACCTGGGATAGGCAGATGTGAATGTTTGATGGTATTACAGATATTGTCGCAGGATGGAAGCGGTTCCTAGTAAGGCCTTTTGCAATTGACTAATAGTGAATTTGTCAATGCCATTGGTGTTCAAGTGGTGCTCCAGTTGTTTTGGGGTTGCACCCAAGGAGCCTATTACTATTGGTACTACCCTTGCTTGCCTTTGCCACAGTCTTTCTATTTCTATTTGTAGGTCTTTGTATTTTGTTATCTTCTCCAATTCTTTCTCGTCTATTCTGCTGTCTCCAGGCACTGCCATTATTATTATTATTATTATTATTATTATTATTATTATTATTATTATTAATCATCATCACACAGTCAGTCAGATGTTCAGACTGGATTTGGCATTTTTGTCTACTTATCGACCTGGGATAGGCAGATGTGGATGTTTGATGGTATTACAGATATCGTTGCAGGATAGAAGCAGCAACATTATTATTATTATTATTATTATTATTATTGTTGTTGTTGTTGTTGTTGTTGTTGTTGTTATTGTTGTTGTTGATATTGGACTGTGCTCAAATGGACAGACCTACATTCCTCAAAGAGAAAGAAGATATAGAATAAGGAGAAATTTTCTGACAGGTAGAACAATTAACCATTGGAACTACCTACCTCCAGAAGCTGTGAATGCTCCAACACTGGAAGTCTTCAAGAAGAGACTGGACAGCCCTTTGTCTGAAATAGTATAAGGTTTCCTGCCTGAGCAGGGGGTTGGACTAGAAGACCTCCAAGGTCCGTTCCAACTTTATTATTATTATTGATCATCGCACAGTCAGCCAGATGTTCAGACTGGATTTGGCATTTTTGTCTACCTATCGAGTCCTTCCCAAGGACAGGCAGATGTGGATATTTGATGGTATTACAGATATCATCATAGGATGGAAGCAGTTCCTAGTAAGACCGCCTTTTGCAGTTGACTAATGGTGAATTTGTCAATGCCAATGGTGTTCAAGTGGTGCTCCAGTTGTTTTGGGATTGCACCCAAGGAGCCTATTACTATTGGTACTATCCTTGCTTGCTTTTGCCACAGTCTTTCTATTTCTATTTGTAGATCTTTGTATTTTGTTATCTTCTCCAGTTCTTTCTCGTCTATTCTGCTATCTCCAGGCACCGCCATGTCCACTATCCAGACTTTTTTGTCTTTCTTATCGACAATTGTTAAGTCTGGGGTGTTATGTTGCAGGTGCTTGTCTGTTTGAATTCTGAAGTCCCCGAGCAGTTTAATTTTATCATTTTCTATGACTTTCTCTACTTTATGATCCCACCAGTTCTTGCTTACAGGCAAATGATATTTCTTGCAGATCTTCCAGTGCACCATTGTTGCTACTTTGTCATGCCGCTGCTTGTAGTCAGTCTGTGCAATCTTCTTGCAGCAGCAGGAAGGTTGGAGGCCCCCAGCTAGAAGCTTAGGAAGACAAAGACACCTAAAATCTACATACCCCACCCAAACTCTAAGACAGGACATAACAGGATTAACCCACAACTGCCAAAGGGACACACTCAGACTCAGGTCAAAATACATGACACAGGAAATACAAAGCCTCAAACAGGAACAGGAAACAACCCCAAACAAAAGGCTCCAGAGGGTATAAAAACCCACTCCCTACATGTGCTCACTCTCTTTTATTCCAGAGCCATCTTCCTGCCTGGCTCTCCTCTTCAATAAACTGCAACCTTCTTTCTAAAGCAGTCGCCATGTTGTTTATTCCCAGCTTGGACTGAACCCTGATGAAGATTTTTCTTTCAACAATACGTTTCATTACCCAGCTAGGTAATATCATCAGTGCTAGAAGGGAGGGAGGTTTGGGGAGAGGAGGAGGAGGAGGACTGTGGGGTCCTTGTTGTGCTCTGAACGTACGTGGTTTTCTTGCAGGTGTTTCATTGCCCAGTGCACTGATGATGTTCCCCAGTGCATTGAGTGCTACCTAATTGGGTCAGTTCAGTGAACACCAAGGACTCCACAATCCTCCTCTTCCTCCTCTTCCTGATAAAGACTTTTCCTTCCTTCCTTCCTTCCTTCCTTCCTTCCTTCCTTCCTTCCTTCCTTCCTTCCTTCCTTCCTTCCTTCCTTCCTTCCTTCCTTACTTTTTCAAACTGACAGACTACATGGTGAAAGCCAGAGAATTTAGCACGACTTGTCACTCATAAAGCATCCCCCCCAAATATATGAATCAGCTTTCCTAGACAAAAGGACAGATCTCTCTCTCTCCCCGCGCAACGTATGCTGAGGTCAGCAGGCCAAGCCAGGCGGATCTCCCTGAAAACTGGGATACAATCAGCCCCTCTCAACTTGCTCTGAATTTGTCCTGTTGAAGGAAAAGTCTTCATCGTGGTTCAGTCCAAGCCGGGAATAAACAACATGGCGACTGCTTTAGAAAGAAGGTTGCAGTTTATTGAAGAGGAGAGCCAGACAGAAAGATGGCTCTGGAAGAAAAGAGAGAAAAGCACATGTAGGGAGTGGGTTTTTATACCCTCTGGAGCCTTTTGTTTGGAGTTGTTCCTGTGATATGAGTGTGGTATCTCGGTGTTCATCCTATTATGTCCTGTCTTAGAGTTTGGGTGGGGTATGTAGATTTTAGGTGTCTTTGTCTTCTTAATCTTCTAGCTGGGGGCCTCCAACCTTCCTGAATGGATTATTTACGTCTGCATTTCTACAGAGCTGGTTTCTGCTTGGGGGGGGGAGACTTGGGGCTATTAAGAAAAACTGGGCATGCTTTTCTGCCTCTTTAAGATCCTTTGAGGAAATATATTTTTCTGCCCTTTTAATATTTCCTTCTCTGGGGGGGGGGCTGACTTCCTACAGTCCCTTCCCTTCCCTCCCTCCCCTCCTATCTTTGCCTCCCAAGGGCGATTCAATGACGGGAATGGCAAGCAACGAAAACTCCCCTATCAAAATTTTTATACAAGCTACCAGATTTGTAAACTGTGAAGGCCTGACTTGCCTTTTGTTTGTTTCTTTTTCTCCTTGATCTTTTTGGATTGTGTAAACCACGCTTTGCAAAGAATGCCACGGCTTTTGTGATTGTAAGGCAAACATTCCTTCTTTCTGTTTTCCTTTCCTAGAGCTGATGTGGTTTTTGCTCCAGGTGATATTGTAGGGAACAAAATACTCAGGCTAATCATCGCGTCAATCTTTGCAACCCTCTCTCTATTTTTTTTTTCTTTTCTTTTCTTTTTTTAAAATGCCCAGTTTACCCAGTGTGGGTTTCTCGAAATTGCACACGTCTTATTTTCTTTTGTAAACGAAGGTAAAACGATCATGAGAGAGAGAGAGAGAGAGAGAGAGAGAGAGGGAGAGGAAGCGATGTTTAAAAGAAATCAGGCGGTGGTCTTGGCATCCTGTACCTCAATTTTAGCAGAATATGTGCAGGGGGGGGGGAAGGTGAAAAAGATTGGATGAATGCAGCAGGTCATAATAATAGAAGAACATAATGAGAGAGTTGGAAGGGACCTTGGAGGTCATCTAGTCCAACCCGTTGCTCAGGCAGAAAACTCTATACCATTTCAGACAAATGGCTGTCCAGTCTCTTCTTGAAAACTTCCAGTGTTGGAGCATTCCCAGCTTCTGGAGGCAGGTTGTTTATAATAATAATATTGTTGGAAGAGACCTTGGAGGTGATCTAGTCCAACTCCCTGCTCAGGCAGGAAACCCTATACCATTTCAGACAAATTGCTGTCCAGTTTCTTCTTAACAACCTCCAGGGTTGGAGCATTCGCCACTTCTGGAGGCAGGTTGTTCCACTGGTTAATTGTTCTCACTGTCAGGAAGTTTCTCCTTAGTTCTAGGTTGCTTCTCTCCTTGATCAGTTTCCATCCATTCCTTCTTGTCCTGCCTTCAGGCGCTTTGGAAAATAGCTTGACTCCCTCTTCTTTGGGGCAGCCCCTGAGGTAGTGGAAGGCTGCTATCATGTCCCCCCTCGTCCTTCTCTTCATTAAACTAGACATGCCCAATTCCAGCAACCGTTCTTTGCATGTTTTAGCCTCCAGCCCCCTGATGATCATTTTGTTTGTAATCATAAATGTGGTTACTTCCAGCCATGAAAATTCTGAAGTTTTCCACAATGCTCTGTTGTTTTTCCTGGAGGGTACCAGTCTTGCTATCCTAGTGGGGTGATAGCCCTCCCAGGTAAACCACACAGGAAACAGGCTTAGAAGAGCTAATTTACTTTAGTGTAAGGCTACATTTAAAGAATCTGAACAGAACAAATGAGAATAGATTGTAGAATAGAATAGAATAGAAAATGGAATGGAATGGAATAGAATAGAATAGAATAGAATAGAATAGAATAGAATAGAATAGAATAGAATAGAATAGAATAGAATATATGAAATGGAATAGAATAGAAAATGGAATGGAATGGAAAGGAATGGAATGGAATAGAATGGAATAGAATAGAATAAACAGATTGTAGATAGAATGGAATGGAATGGAATAGAATACAGAATACAGATTAGAATAGAATAGAATAGAATAGAATAGAATAGAATAGGAGCTGGAAGGGACCTTGGAGGTCTTCTAGTCCAGCCCTCTGCTCAAGCAGGAGAACCTATACCATCTCAGACAAGTAACTGTCCGGTCTCTTCTTAAAAATCTTTAGTGATGGAGCGCCCACTATTTCTGGTGGCAAGCTGTTCCACTGGTTGATTGTCCTCACTGTCAGGAAGTTTCTCCTTATTTCTTTCTTTCTTTTTTTTTTTACAAATTTTATTTATAATACAATTAAAAACAAACAAACATTGGATTTGATGTGGCATTCCAGTATATACATTCTTATCAGATTATTCCACTTTTTACAATCACTACTTCATCTCTACATATACGTCTAAGTTTTATATATAATACTTGTTCTAAAATAACATATATTTCTATCTTAACATTCGTCTTTAATCCCTACTGTCGTCTTCAAATTCCTCCAGCGGTAAAATTTATCCCAGGTTTCATAATAAACTGATCCACATTTGTCTTTTAATATCATTGTGAGCCTGTCCATTTCCGCACATGCTAATATTTTATGTATTAACTCTTCCTCTGTGGGAATTTCCTTGCTCTTCCATTTTTGCGCTAAAGCAGTGGTTCTCAACCTTTTTAATGCCGCGACCCCCAACCGGTCGTAAGTCGAGGACTACTCAACTGGTGCAGCACCGTTTGCAGAATGGGACTTTTGGCGGGCTCAGCAGGGCAGAGACAGCCTGGACAATTCCTATTGGCTTTGGAAAGCCAATAGAATTAGACTCTATTCGTCTCTTCTATTGGCTTTTGAAAGCCAATAGAATAAAAGGGAGCAGCACAGCTAAGGAAAAGGAGGAAAAAATGGCGGACTGCGTTGTTTGGCGACCCCCGTGAAATGGTCGTTCGACCCCAAATGGGGTCCCGACCCACAGGTTGAGAACCACTGCGCTAAAGCAAGCCTAGCTGCAGTCAGGATGTATAGCAGCAGGTAGATTGTTCCCTTGTCGTATTTTTCTGTCATTATTCACAACAAGAAAAGTTCATCTCATCTCTCCTCCTCCTCCTCCTCCTCCTCCCTTCTCATCTCCCTCTTCCTCCATCTCCATCTCCATCTCCTCCTCCCTTTTTCTCCTCCTCCTCCCCTCCTCCTTCATCTCCATCTCCTCCTCCTCCATTTCCATCTCCATCTCCATCTCCTCCTCCTCCTCCTCCCTTCTCATCCTCCCTCCTCCTCCTCCATCTCCATCTCCATCTCCATCTCCATCTCCTCCTCCTTTTTCTCCTCCTCCTCCCTCCTCCTCCATCTCCTCCTCCTCCATTTCCATCTCCATCTCCATCTTCATCTCCATCTCTATCTCCATCTCCATCGCCTCCTCCTCCCTCCTCCTCCATCTCCCATCTCCATCTCCTCCTCCCCTCTCCTCCTCATCCTCCCTCCTCCTTCATCTCCATCTCCTCCTCTTCCTCCTCCATCTCCTCCTCCTCCATTTCCAATCTCCATCTCCTCCTCCTTCCTTCTCCTCCTCCCCCTCCTCCTCCATTTCCTCCTCCCCCTCCTCCCCATCTCCATCTCCCCCTCCTCCTCCATCTCCTCCTCCTCCATTTCCATCTCCATCTCCATCTTCATCTCCATCTCTATCTCCATCTCCTCTCCCTTTTTCTCCTCCTCCTCCCCTCCTCCTTCATCTCCCCCTCCCCCTCCATCTCCTCCTCCTCCATTTCCATCTCCATCTCCATCTTCATCTCTATCTCCATCTCCATCTCCATCGCCTCCTCCCTTCTCATACTCCCTCCTCCTCCTCCATCTCCATCTCCTCCTCCTCCTCCTCCCTTCTCATCCTCCCTCCTCCTCCATCTCCTCATCCTCCTCCTCCCTTCTCATCCTCCCTCCTCCTCCATCTCCATCTCCTCCTCCTCTCCTCCCTTCTCATCCTCCCTCCTCCTCCATCTCCATCTCCTCCTCCTCCCTTCTCCTCCTCCCTTCTCCTCCATCTCCATCTCCTCCTCCTCCTCCATCTCCATCTCTTCCATCTCCTCCTCCCTTCTCCTCCTCCCTCCTCCTCCTCCATCTCCATCTCCATCTCCTCCTCCTCCTCCTCCCTTCTCATCCTCCCTCCTCCTCCATCTCCATCTCCTCCTCCTCCTCCTCCCTTCTCATCCTCCCTCCTCCTCCATCTCCATCTCCTCCTCCTCCCTTCTCCTCCTCCCTTCTCCTCCATCTCCATCTCCTCCTCCTCCTCCATCTCCATCTCTTCCATCTCCTCCTCCCTTCTCCTCCTCCCTCCTCCTCCTCCATCTCCATCTCCATCTCCTCCTCCTCCTCCTCCCTTCTCATCCTCCCTCCTCCTCCATCTCCATCTCCTCCTTCTCCTCCTCCCTTCTCATCCTCCCTCCTCCTCCATCTCCATCTCCTCCTCCTCCTCCTCCCTTCTCATCCTCCCTCCTCCTCCATCTCCATCTCCTCCTCCTCCCTTCTCCTCCTCCCTTCTCCTCCATCTCCATCTCCTCCTCCTCCTCCATCTCCATCTCTTCCATCTCCTCCTCCCTTCTCCTCCTCCCTCCTCCTCCTCCATCTCCATCTCCATCTCCTCCTCCTCCTCCTCCCTTCTCATCCTCCCTCCTCCTCCATCTCCATCTCCTCCTCCTCCTCCTCCCTTCTCATCCTCCCTCCTCCTCCATCTCCATCTCCTCCTCCTCCCTTCTCCTCCTCCCTTCTCCTCCATCTCCATCTCCTCCTCCTCCTCCATCTCCATCTCTTCCATCTCCTCCTCCCTTCTCCTCCTCCCTCCTCCTCCTCCATCTCCATCTCCATCTCCTCCTCCTCCTCCTCCCTTCTCATCCTCCCTCCTCCTCCATCTCCATCTCCTCCTTCTCCTCCTCCCTTCTCATCCTCCCTCCTCCTCCATCTCCATCTCCTCCTCCTCCCTTCTCCTCCTCCCTTCTCCTCCATCTCCATCTCCTCCTCCTCCCTTCTCCTCCTCCCTTCTCCTCCATCTCCATCTCCTCCTCCTCCTCCATCTCCATCTCTTCCATCTCCTCCTCCCTTCTCCTCCTCCCTCCTCCTCCTCCATCTCCATCTCCATCTCCTCCTCCTCCTCCTCCCTTCTCCTCCTCCCTCCTCCTCCATCTCCATCTCCTCCTCCTCCTCCTCCCTTCTCCTCCCTCCTCCTCCATCTCCATCTCCTCCTCCTCCCTTCTCATCCTCCCTCCTCCTCCATCTCCATCTCCTCCTCCCTTCTCGTCCTCCCCCTCCTCCTCCATCTCCATCTCCTCCTCCTCCTCCATCTCCATCTCTTCCATCTCCTCCTCCCTTCTCCTCCTCCCTCCTCCTCCTCCTCCTCCATCTCCATCTCCATCTCCATCTCCTCCTCCTCCTCCTCCTCCCTTCTCATCCTCCCTCCTCCTCCATCTCCATCTCCTCCTCCTCCTTTCTCCTCCTCCCCCTCCTCCTCCATCTCCATCTCCTCCTCCATCTCCATCTCCATCTCCTCCTCCCTTCTCCTCCTCCCCCCTCCTCCTTCATCTCCTCCTCCATCTCCTCCTCCTCCTCCATTTCCATCTCCATCTCCATCTCCTCCTCCTCCCCCTCCCCCTCCCCCTCCCCCTCCATTTCCTCCTCCTCCCTCCTCCTCCTCCATATCCATCTCTTCCATCTCCTCCTCCTCCTCCCTTCTCCTCCCCCTCCTCCATCATCTCCTCCTCCATTTCCATTTCCATCTCCTCCTCCTCCTCCCTTCTCCTCCCTTCTCTTCCCCCTCCTCCGTCATCTCCTCCTCCTCCATTTCCATCTCCTCCTCCTCCTCCTCCTCCTCCTCTCCACAAACCCCACTCCATTCTAGTACTGATGATGATACCTAGTTGGGTAATGAAACATCTTCAAGAAAAGAACGAAGCTCAAAGAGCACCAAGGACTACACAGAGAAACCCAGGTAAGCATGGATTAGCACCAGACAAACAGTCAAGCAGAAAACAATGCCCTAATCAAGGGACTACCAAGGGGGGGGGGAAACACACTTTCTGACACTGCCAGGCCCAACCCAAAAACCCAGCCTATTCAGAGACCACCGAAAAACCCACAGTCGTCGTCTCCTCCTCCTCCTCTCTGCAAACCCCCTCCCTTCTAGAACCAATGATGTTCCCTAGCTGGGTCATGAAACTTCTGCAAGAAAACAACAAAGCTCAGAGAGCACCAAGGACCCAACCAAAAAAAAATAATAATAATAAATTAAATTTCCCCCTTTCTCCTTTCATTCAGTTCCTTAATTCCTGATTTTTTCCTTTCTTCTCCTTCTGTCTATCCCATAAATTTTTGGGGATAGCTTTTCTGAACGGGACAACGTATATTTCTAGCCACGAGATGTAAGCCAGGCAGATTACACAAAGATCAGAACAAGGCGTGAGGGAATTGTCGATCAACACAAAGGGATATTTGTTCTGATATAACAGTAGCAACCCATCCATCAGCTTTTCCGGATGCTTTTTTTTTTTTTTTTTTGGGAAAAAGACATTTAAAAAGCTGCATCTGTTTTCGTTCACAGCTCTCCTTCACACAGGGTGCCTTGGTGATCTTCCTAGTTGTTTACGCCAACTCTTGAAAACCTTTTTTTGTTTTAAACATCATTCCCCCCCCACCCCCGATGTTTTTATTTGTTATGTAAATTTAATCCAAGCAGGGTTTTTTTTTTTTTTTTTTAGAACAAATATTTCCCCTATATCTGCATCGCTGTTCTTTTCAGGGACATATTTTTGATAAGATGCATTTTCAAGAAACCCCGACATTTTGAGGGGGGGGGGTGTCTTGCAAATGGAGTTGCATAAAGCTTTGTGGCAGAGTTCTGGGGGGGGGGAAACCCAGCAAAACCAGTGGATTTAACAACAAAACATTGCCCCCCCCTGCAAAAAAAAAAGAAAGGGATTTGTCTTTTCTTGAAGCTATCAAGTTGTTTATTCCGCAGGATTCAAGTTTGTGTAACGGGAGAAGGAAGCTGCTTGCGTGAACTGCACGGAAGAAATTTTGAAAACGGGCCTTCTTCTGCTTAAGGAAGAAATTAGAATTATTTGGAGCAGAAGGAGCATGAGTTATTTCCCTTTGATGCCCGGACAACGTGGCCTGCATTTTAAACCTTTGAAAAAAAAAAAAAAAAGCACGGCACTGTATCAATTACTTAATTAATCTCTCGGTCAGTAAAAAAACAATAAAATAAAATAGGAATAGGCTGCTTTTGATTTTAATGCAGCTCCAAAGGTTTTAGAAGAGTAATAAAACAGCAGCATGAGATCAAACTAGAAGCAGAATTGAACCAAGTCAAGTGGGTGACTTTGGGCCAATCGCCAGGAGATGGTGAGTTCTAGTCCTGCCTCAAGTGGGTGACTTTGGGCCAATCCCCAGGAGACAGTGAGTTCTAGTCCCGCCTTAGGCATGAAAGCCAGTTGGGTGACTTTGGGCCAATCACCAGGAGACAGAGAGTTCTACTCCCGCCTTAGGCACGAAAGCCAGCTGGGTGACTTTGGGCCAATCACCAGGAAATGGTGAGTTCTAGTCCCGCCTGAGATATGAAAGTCATCTGGGTGACTTTGGGCCAATCCCCAGGAGACGGTGAGTTCTAGTCCCGCCTTAGATATGAAAGCCAGCTGGGTGATTTTGGGCCAATCCCCAGGAGACGGTGAGTTCTAGTCCCGCCTTAGGCATGAGAGCCATCTGGTGACTTTGGGCCAATCCCCAGGAGACGGTGAGTTCTAGTCCCACCTTAGGCCTGGAAGCCAGTTGGGTGACTTTAGGCCAATCACCAGGAGACAGTGAGTTCTAGTCCCGACTGAGGCCTGGAAGCCAGTTGGGTGACTTTAGGCCAATCACCAGGAGATGGTGAGTTCTAGTCCCGCCTTAGGCATGAACGCCAGGTTGGTGACTTTGGGCCAATCACCAGGAGGTGGTGAGTTCTAGTCCCGCCTTAGGCATGAAAGCCAACTGGGTGACTTTGGGCCAATCACCAGGAGACGGTGAATTCTAGTCTTGCCTTAGGCATGAAGGACAGCTGGGTGACTTCGGGCTAGTCCCTCTGTGTCAGCCCACCCCACAGGGTTGTTGTGGGGAAAACAGGAGGAGGAAAGGAATATTTTTGTACGTTTGCCATCTTGAGCTGCTTATAAAAGTTAAACAACCTCAAATACCTAAATAAATAAGGACAGGAAGGCTATTAAAGACAGCTGGACACATTAGATCAGAAAATAACTGGGGAAGGGCAAACCTGAAACCAATGAATTTTTATTTTTTATTTTAAATGTCAAAATAAAAACTTTATTTATTTTTTTTAAAAAAAGGATTTCGCGTCACTGTTTCCATTGCAAACCTATTTTCTTTGAAGTGTGCCCTTTTTTTTTTTGGCATCCAAGATCCAAAAAGAGCCCCCCCCCCCAACAGATTTGGCATATTATTCATCTTCCGCTTCAGTTTTGTCTCTGCTACAGCAACCATCCTTTTGAGAGAGAGAGAGAGAGCTGGGCAGTCGGTAAATTTGACAAATAAATAAATAACCAATTAAAAAAATTGTTGTTGTTAGTGGCGAAGTCGTGTCCGACCCATCGCGACCCCATGGGCCACGTTCCTCCAGGCCTTCCTGCCCTCCACAGTACATAGGGTCTCCTGCTCAAGCTGGGGAGTTGGACTAGAAGACCTCTAAGGTCCCTTCTCACATCATCATCATCATTATTATTGTTGTTGTCGTCATCATCATCATTATCATCATTCTCCTCATCATCATCCAGGATGCCTAATGGTCTGCCTGGCCTAGGACCAAATCTAGAACCTAATGGTAAGGGTATCAACCAATGGTACAGCTTGCTTTCAGAATATTCTTCCATCACTGGAAGTTTTTCCAGAAGATTGGACACTCAGTTGTCCAGAATGGTACATAGGGTCTCCTGCTCAAACAGGGGAGTTGGACTAGAAGACCTCTAAGGTCCCTTCCATCTCTATTATTCTATGGTCTATGATTATGTTCCGTCAAGTCAGTGTTGACTCTTTGTGACCACATACGTAGATTGTCTCCATGATGATCTGTCCCTAACTGGCCCTTCAGGTCTTCCAATGGTGTGTCCATTTCGATCATAATTGAGTCCATCCCCCCTTACTGTTCTTCTTGTCTTTCCTCCTACATTTTTTGCATCAGAATCTTCTCCAGAAGGCTGGATCCCTTGCGTTGATCGACCGATTCATCTGCCATCAATGTCAGTTCTTAGCAAAGTTAGTTTTTGTCAATGTTGGTGTTGTTAGTTGTGAAGTTGTGTCCGACCCATCGTGACCCTATGGACCACATTCCTCCAGGCCTTCCTGTCCTCTGCCATCTTCTGGAATCCATTGAAGCGCACGCCTCCTGCTTCAGGGACTCCATCCAGCCCCCTCCTTCTCTGTCGTCCCCTTCTTCTCTTGCCCTCCATCTTCCCCAGCATCAGGCTCTTCTCCAGTGAGTCCTTCCTTCTCATTAGGTGGGTGGGTGGATGGATGGATGGATGGATAGATAGATAGATATGGATAGATAGATGTTGTTAGTTGCGAAGTCGTGTCCGACCCATCGCGACTCCCTGGACCACGTTCCTCCAGGCCTTCCTGTCCTCCACCATCTTCTGGAGTCCATTGAAGCTCACGCCTCCTGCTTCAGAGACTCCATCCAGCCCCCTCCTTCTCTGTCGTCCCCTTCTTCTCTTGCCCTCCATCTTTCCCAGCATCGGGCTCTTCTCCAGGGAGTCCTTCCTTCTCCTTAGGTGGCCAAAGTACCTGAGTTTCAACTTCAGGATCTGGCCTTCTAAAGAGCAGTCGGGGTTGATCTCCTCTAGGACTGACCGGTTTGATAAAAAATAAAAAAATGCATTCTTCTAAATTAGAAATAGGTCAGGTACAGCCCTGGCTCAACTGGATGAACCAGAACTGCGTTGTCTTTGGAGCTGAACGGATTAAATACTATGGAAAGGATAAAACGAAATAGAAATTGGGATAGAGATAAAAGGCAATCAAAGCGTTGATCGCCCAGAGACGGGCGGCCATAGAAAATAACTAACTAACTAACTAACTAACTAACTAACTAACCAACCAACCAACCAACCAAATACATAATAAACAAACAAAGAAACAAATAAGCAAGCAAGCGTCGATGGAGATTCTCAGTCATCAAGGTCAGGATTGTCCCAAAGATGCTTCTTTCACGAGCCAACTGGACTTTCTTGTTTTTCTTTGAAGGCGTTTCGCTTCTCACCCAAGAAGCTTCTTCAGGTTCTGACTGGATGGTGAGGAAGGGAAGGATTTATACTCCTTGTGGACAGCTGGTCATTTGCATTTTTTAGAGAGTCGTTGAGGCCACCTGGAGGCTTACCTGTGTCCTCAAGATCACCCGAGTGGTGCAAATGGGTCTGGAGCCTTCTATAACGTGGTCCTTTCAACAGTTCCAAGAAGGCTCCATGCCCATTTGCACCACTCAGGTGACCCTGAGGATATTGGTAAACCTCCAGGTGGTCTCAACGACTGTCTTAAAGGAATGCAAATAACCAGCTGTCTGCAAGGAGTATAAATCCTTCCCTTCCCCACCATCCAGTCAGAGCTGAAGAAGCTTCTGGGATGAGAAGCCAAGAAGTTTTCAAAGAAAAACAAGAAAGTCCACTGGATGGTGGAGAATGGAAAGATTTGTACTCCTTGCAGACAGCTGGTCATTTGCATTTTTTAAAGAGTCGTTAAGGTCACTTGGAGATTTACCGGTGCCCTCAGGGTCACCTGAGTGGTGCAAATGAGTGTGGAGCCTTCTTGGAACTGTTGAAAGGACCATGTTGTAGAAGGCTCCAGACCCATTTGCACCACTCGGGTGACCTTGAGGACACAGGTAAGGCTCCAGGTGGCCTCAACGACTCTCTAAAAAGATGCAAATGACCAGCTGTCTTCAAGGAGTACAAATCCTTTCATTCCTCGCCATCCAGTCAGAACCTGAAGAAGCTTCTTGGACGAGAAGCGAAACGTCTTCAAAGAAAAACAAGAAAGTGCAGTTGCATCTTGAAAAAGCACCTTTGGGACAATAATAAGCAAGATTTTAAAAAATGGCGTTTTCCTGCCCATCCTTTGCAGAGATTTCTGCCATCTTCACATGCCGCAATAAAATACAGGGAGTCCTCGACGTACCACCGCAACCGAGCCCAAAGTTTCCACTGCTATGCGAGACAGGGGTTAAGAGAGATTTTTGCCCCATTTTACGACCTTCCTTGCCACAGTTGTTAAGTGAATCACTGCAGTTGTTAAGTGAGTCACACGGTTATTAAGTGAATCCGGCTTTCCCGTTGTCTTTGCTCGTCAGAAGGTTGCAAAAGGGGATCATGTGACCCCAGGACGCTGCAACCGTCGCAAGTACATGCCAGTTGCTGAGCCTCTGAATTTTGATCACGTGACCCTGGAGATGCTGCGATGGTCGTTAAGTGTGAAAAACGGTCCTAAGTCACTTTTATTCAGTGCTGCTGTAAATTGGAACGGCCGCTAAATGAACTTTTGCAAGTTGAGGACTACCTGGACCTTCTGTCCCAAAAGAAACCAGTTCCCCCTTCTGCAGAAATGCCCCAGCAGGTGGCTCACTCTGGTTTTGAAGGGATGGGAGGCCACCAGGAAGCCCCTGCAGGTCTTCAAAGTCAAAATACCATCCTAAAAGTTCATTGTTATGGTTCCGGCTAATAAAGCAATAAAAGACTTTTAGGGAAATCAATGCCTGGAAGTTCTTTGAAATACTGCAAATACTGTATATTCTTGCTTTGACATTCATCCTCCGCTTACAATCACATTGGAGCACAGAATTTCCGTCGCTAAACGAGTCCCACCCAACTTGACCACATTTTTTCAACCACCGTTGTTAAGTGAATCTCCGCCATTGTTAAGTGAGTCACGTGGCCGTTAAGCAAATACAGCTTCTCCCGTTGCTTGTCCTTGTCAGAAGCTGGCTGGCTAGTTTGCGTGGGGGATGCTGCAACTGGCGTAAGTACACGCCAGTTTCCAAGCGCCTAAATTTCCATCACGTCACCACGGGGATTCTGTGAGGGTCATAAGTGCGAGGACCGGGCCTGAGTCTTTTTTGTTTTTTTTCAGTGCCGTTGTAACTGCAAATGGTCGCTAAATGAAGCGTTGTAAATTGAGGACTCCCTGTAGCGGCAAAACCACATCCGTGTGGTATGCCGAGAAAAGCGCACGGATTTTTGCTCGAAGCTGTTAACGTGAGAGATTCTTAACACTCATCTTGAAATAATCTTCCATTTGTCTCTTTTTTTGTTTGTTTTATTATCTAAATCTTTATTATCCATTAGTCCTAAAAGGAAAAGTTCTGGCTTCAATTGAACATTAATCTTGAAAATCCCTCATTATCAAAGCGTGTATTTTGCCTTTTTAGCTTTTTTTTTTTTTTTTTGCATGTCCTCCCAGCGTGATAAAATTTTCTTCATGTTGTTCGCATTTCCCAAGTTGCTGCTCCTTTAGTACAACAGGAAGAAAGAAGAATTTCCAAGCAACGGATGGAAACTAACCAAGGAGAGAAGCAACCTGGAACTAAGGAGAAACTTCCTGACAGTTAGAACGATTAACCAGTGGAACCACCTGCCTCCAGAAGCTGTGAATGCTCCAACATTGGAAGTCTTTAAGAAGAGACTGGACAGCCATTTGTCCGAATTGGTATAGGGTTTTCTGCCTGAGCAGGGGGTTGGACTAGATGACCTCCAAGGTCCCTTCCAACATTATTATTAAAGCACTTTTACTTGGGGATCAGCGCTATTTTGCTACACAGGAGAATATCTTTTAATAGTAGAAATACTAAAATGAGCACTTTTCCACCTGTGGCCCTCAACGTCAGGTCGTCCTCAACTTATGACCACCATTGAGCTCAAAATTTCTGCTGTTAAGTGAGACGAGTTAAGTTCTGCCCTGGTTGTTAATTGAATCACAGCAGTGGTTAAGTGAGTCACACAGGTTGTTAAGTGAATCCGGCTTCCCCCGTTGACTTTGCTCGTCAGAAGGTCGCAAAAAGGAGTCACGTGACCCTCCCGGGATCCTGCAACTGTCATAAGTCCACGCCAGTTGCCAAGCCTCTGAATTTTGATCATGTGACCCTGGGGATGCTGCGATGGACGTTAAGTGTGAAAAATGGTCCCCATTCCCTTCTAGCTCTGATGATGTTCCCTAGCTGGGTCATGAAATGTCCACAAGAAATAACCAAGCTTAGAGACCATCAAGGGCCCCACAATTCTCCTCCTCCTCCTCCTCCTCCTCCTCCTCCTCCTCCCTCCCTCCCTCCTTCCCTCCCTCCCTCCCTCTGCAAACCCCATTCCCTTCTAGCTCTGATGATATTCCCTAGTTGGGTCATGAAATGTCCACAAGAAATAATCAAGCTTAGAGAGCATCCAGGACCCCACAGTCCTTCTCTTTCTCCTTCTCCTTCTCCTTCTCCTTCTCCTTCTCCTTCTCCTTCTCCTTCTCCTCCTTCCCTCCCCATTGATGATGTTACCTAGTTGGGTCACGAAACATCTGCCAGAAAACAGCTCAAAGAGCACCAAGGACCCCCACACTTCAACCTTGAGCTACGGAAATTCTCTTCTCTTAGAACTACATTTCCCAAGATTCTTTGAGGCTGTCAATAGTCTGCATCTCTTTAATTGCTAACACACTGGAGAAATCCAGCTGTTAGTTCTGGAAAATTTGCAGCTCTCTTAACGACCCAATTAAGGCGATGTGGAAATTATTTCTATTGTTCTCTTTTCTTTTTTGGCTTTCTCGGCTGTTGAGGTCACTGCCTGTTCTATTTCCTCTCCTGTTCGCAGCGAGAAAAAAAAAAAACACCTCTGCAACAGCTTTAAGAATCTGGAAAAAGTCAAATTATAAGCGTGATTAGCAAGTTTTCACGGAGAGATCTACGGAAACAGGCGTGGACCACGTGCCAGGAGCCCAGAAAGCTGCTGATATTCGGCGAGAGCATAAGAAAAAGTTTGGCATTGCACGTGGGCCTAAATCAGACGGAATTGTTTGTTTCGTTTATTTTTAATTCTTTAATTATTCTTTCGCCCGAGCATCGAATTGGACTAGAAGACCTGCAAGGCCCCTTCCAACTCTGTTGCTAAATTCTGTTCATTTATGCATTTGTTAGGACAGGGTTTCTCCACTGGGACAACTTGGAGATGGATGGACTTCCAACTCCCAGAATTCCCCAGCCGGCTAAGTTTGATTCTTACGGTTTTCATGGATTAATGAAAACGTTGACTTATTATCTGTTGGAAGAAAAGTCTTCATCGTGGTTCAGTCCAAGCCGGGGATAAACAACATGGCGACTGCTTTAGAAAGAAAGTTGCAGTTTATTGAAGAGGAGAGCCAGACAGGAAGATGGCTCTGGAAGAAAAGAGAAAAGCACATGTAGGGTGTGGGTTTTTATACCCTCTGGAGCTTTTTGTTTGGAGTTGTTTCCTATTCCTGTGGCATAAACTTTGACCTGAGTCTGAGTGTGCTTTTCTGGTATTCTGATGGGGATGGGTTAATCCTATTATGTCCCAAAGGTCATATCCGGCTTCCCTGGTGTTGGGGCTAATGACTCTTAGAGTTTGGGTGAGGTATGCAGATTTCAGGTGTCTTGGTTTTCTTAATCTCCTAGCTCAGTGGTGGTGAACCTATGGCACGCGTGCCAGAAGGCGGCACTCGGAGCCTTCTCTGTGGGCACACGTACCGTCGCCCCAGCCCCGCCTCCTCCCACAGCCCCCTCCTCACTAGCAGCCCCCCAGAGGAGAGCCGCCCCTGGGTGCAGCCCACATGAAGCTGCGCAGCCAAGGACATGGTAGCTGGGCAGCGGGGACAAGACTCCGCCCTTGCGGCCTGTCATGCACAGATGATGCTAAGGGGCACGGGCAGAGGACGTGCCCACCATGGTGCTGCTAGGCTACCTGTGGCAGGCCGTGGAGGAGTGGGTGGCCCAGCAGGCAGGGTGGAGCGGGGACAGGGGGCTGGTTTTGGGGCACTCGGTCTCTAAAAGGTTCACCATCACTGCCCCAGAGGGAGGCGGGGACAGGCTGCTCCCCTCCACCTCTCCACATGCGCCTGTGCTCTCTCTCTCTCTCTCTCTCTCTCTCTCTCTCTGTCTCTCTCTCTCTCTCTCTCTCGGCTGTGGGGGGGGGCGCGAAATCGTTCTGATGGCATAGATCTGGGCAGCAGAAGTCATGCCCACCCAGTGGGCCACACCCACCCAGCGGGCCATGCCCACCTGGCACCCAGCGATACATAAGTGGATTTTGGGTTGCAATTTGGGCACTCGGTCTCTAAAAGGTTCGCCACCACTGTCCTAGCTATAACCTTCCTGGATTATTTACATCTGCATTTCTACAGAGCTGGTTTCTGCTTGGGGGGGGGGAGACTTGGGGCTATCAAGGAAAACTGGGCATGCTTTTCTGCCTCTTCAAGATCCTTTGAGGAAATATATTTTCCTGCCCTTTTAATATTTCCTTTTCTGGGGGGGGGGGCTGACTTCCCACAGATCTGTAGCCAAAGAAATAATTTAAATCGGTGTTTCTCATCACCACCGTAGTCTCTACCACCTCCATCACCAGGACCTGAGTCATTGGGTATGAATCATGATTAGGACACACGATTTATGGTGGCTGGGGAATTCTGGGAGATGACCTCCATCCATCTTCGAGGTGTTCAGTTTAGCAAACACTGCTCTACAGCATGAATCCACCACCGTCCTCCCCAAATTATGTGCTCTGTGGAAACCTAACCTAAGGTCAGCATCTATAGCTCCCAGCCCTATCCAGTACAAACCAGAACAGACCAGCATCTGGTCCTGTCTGGTCTGTACTGGATTTGGAACAGGGGCTACTGAGGGCCCCGCCTCTTTCCACAATGAATAACTTGGAATCCTGCATCTGGTTTTGGTCACCATGATGTAAAAAAGATGTTGAGACTCTAGAAAGAGTGCAGAGAAGAGCAACAAAGATGATTAGGGGGCTGGAGGCTAAAACATATAAGGAAAGGCTGCTGGAATTGGGGACGTCTAATTTAAGGAAGAGAAGGACGAGGGGGGACATGATAACAGTCTCACAATATTTGGGGGGCTGCCCCAAAGAAGAGGGAGTCAAGCTATTTTCCAAAGCGCCTGAAGGCAGGACAAGAAGCAACAGATGGAAACTAACCAAGGAGAGAAGCAACCTAGAACTAAGGAGAAACTTCCTGCCTGTGAGAACAATTAACCAGTGGAACCACCTGCCTCCAGAAGTTGTGAATGCTGGAAGTTTTTAAGAAGAGATTGGACAACGATTTGTCTGAAATGGTATAGGTTTCCTGCCTGAACAGGGGGCTGGACTAGAAGACCTCCAAGGCCCATTCTATTCTATTCTATTCTATTCTATTCTATTCTATTCTATTCTATTCTATTCTATTCTATTCTATTCTATTCTATTCTATTCTACTCTAGTCCATTCCATTCCATTTCATATTTTATGTTCTGTTCCGTTCCATATTTTCTATTCTATTCTATTCCATTCCATTCCATTCCATTCCATTCCAATCCATTCCATTCCATTCCATTCCATTCCATTCCATTCCATTCCATTCCATTCCATTCCATTCTATTCTATTCTATTCTATTCTATTCTATTCTATTCTATTCTATTCTATTCTATTCTATTCTTAATTTCCGAAGCTGCACATCCAGATGGCTCTAGGCCCCTCCCCTCCCCCCTCCCACTTTCTGGCACGTTGTCTCTTTTTTCTTCTTCTTCCCTCTGTTCAGTTTTATTCTGGACATTATTATCCCTCCCCAATTTTACTGGAACCTATTAGTCTGTGAGCGGAATGTGATGTTTGGAGAGATGAGACTATGCAGGGTGCTTTTAATGAGAAGCAGTGACTTCACAGAAGGACGGGAGGGAAGGAAAGAAGAATGCAGAACGGGGCAATGGGTGAGTGGTTCTGCCAAGGAGATGCTACGGCAGATTGCCGCATCTTTTCCCTATTAATTGGTGGAGAAATTTGGGAGCCCCAGAGGGGGTTACAAGGGTGATACGGAAGCGTGTTTGCTGTCAGAAGGAGAGATGGACTCTGCTAAGAGTGGGCGAGGATGCAGAATGCAGAATAACAGACCTGGAAGGGACCTTGGGAGATCTTCTAATCCAACCCCCTGCTCAAGCAGGAGACCGTACACCAGGGGAGGCCACCTTGGCTCTTTTATGACTCGTGGACTTCAACTCCCAGAATTCCTCAGCCAGCATGGCTCAGTTTGGAAACCTCTCCCTTTCCCCTCAGCATGGCTGGCTCAGGAATTCTGGGAGTTGAAGTCCACGAGTCATGAAGGGGCCAAGGTTCCCCACTCCTGCCCTAAATCAGGGGTCCTCAACCTTGGCAACTTAAAACTTGTGGACTTCAACTCCCAGAATTCCTGAGCCAGCCTGGCTCAGCTTGGAAACCTCTCCCTTTCCCCTCAGCATGGCTGGCTCAGGAATTCTGGGAGTTGAAGTCCACGAGCCATGAGGGGGCCATAGTTTCCCCCATTTTGGCTCAGGAATTCTGGGAGTTGAAGTCCACGAGTCATAAAAGAGCCAAGGTTGCCTACCCCTGCCCTAGACCATTTCAGACAGATGGCTGTCCAGTCCAGTCTTTTTTTAAAACAAAAAAAACAAAAAACTCCAGTGTTGGAGCACCCACAACTTCTGGAGGCAAGCTGTTCCACTGATTAATAATCAAGAAATTCCTCCTTATTCGATCTCTTTTCAATGAGCTTCCACCCATGGTTTCTTACCCTATCCTCAGGTGCTTTGGAGAACAGGACAGTGCGATGGGCAACTGTCCAGCCTCTTCTTAAAACCCTCCAGTGATGGAGCACCCACAACTCATGGAGGGAGGTAATTCCTCTGATTAGTGAATACAATCGTTGGAAGGGACCTTGGAGGTCTTCTAGTCCAACCCCCTGCTCAAGCAGGAGACCCTAAACCATTTCACATAAATGGCTGTCCAGTTTCTTCTTAAAAACATCCAGTGATGGAGCACCCACAACTACTGGAGGCAAGTAGTTCCCCTGGTTAATTGTTCTCCCTGTCAGGAAAGTTCCAGGTTGCTTCTCTCCTTGATGAGCTTCCATCTGTTGCTTCCTGTCCTGCCTTCAGATGCTTTGGAGAATAGGTTGATCCCCTCTTCTTTGGGGCAGCCCCTGAGATATTGGAAGGCTGCTATCAGGTCACCCCTGGTCCTTCTAAGGCAGGGGTCTTGAAACTTGGCCCTTTGATGACTTGTGGACTTCAACTCCCAGAATCCCTCAGCCTGGCACGCCTGGCTGAGGAATTCTGGGAGTTGAAGTCATCAAAGGGCCAAGTTTGAAGACCTCTGTTCCAGGGGCATCTAGATATCTAGATAGCTTCCTCTTTGGGAACACCCCAAAGGTCCCATCCAAGTCCCCAAGAAGTTTCTGTGGCTGAGAGTTTAGGAGGATTTGAGTTTCCCCACTCCTAATTGAGGACCACTAGACCTGGAGAGAGACAAGCCCAAACACCCTCCAGAAGATTCCGGGGCTGAGCCTGGCCAGGGTGGTCTAGGACAAGGGGTGACCTGATAGCAGTGTTCCAATATTTGAGGGTCAACCTCTTCTCCAAAGCCCCTGAAGGCAGGACAAGAAGCAACGGATGGAAACTAATCAAGGAGAGAAGCAACCTAGAACTAAGGAGGAATTTCGTGACAGTGAGAACAATTAACCAGCGGAACACCCTGCCTCCAGAAGCTGTGAATGCTCCATCCCTGGAGATGGTCAAGAAGAGACTGGACAGCCAACTGTCTGGAATGGAAGAGCAGGGCTTTTCAACCAGTGGTACGGGTACCACCTGTAGTACATTGGCACCTGGCAGGTGGTACGCGACCATCCTAGAAAAGTGATAGCAGGGGAGGGGAATGAGCTGAACCGGTGGCAGCACTGCACAAGCCTGAGCGAGAGATGGCTGGAGCTGCAGGGCTGTCAGGGCTCAGCGGAAGCACCAGGATCAGCGCCAGGATCCAGCTGTAGCTCGGCGCTGATCCTGGCGCTTCTGCTGAGCCCAGAAGAAGCGCCGATCAGCTGGAAAGCAGCACTGATCCTGGTGCTTCCGCTGAGCCCAAAAGAAGCGCCGATCAGCTGGAATGTTGCAGCCTCTCCAGGGTCTTGTGATTTACATTCAGAGGCTTGGCAACTGATTCATATTTATGACGGTCACAGTGTCCCAGGGTCATGTGAAGGGACCAAAACCTGCTGCAACCACCCAGCAGATGGTAGGGATAAAAACCAAACAGCCCCCACCCCACCCCCGTTGCCAATCCTCAACAGAAATGCTCACAACAATGAAAACCTCGGACAGGAGGAAGAGCGCCGCCGGGCGGGCAGGCAGGGGTCTTGCTCAGCTGTGGCTTGGGGGCACTTTTTTCAGGGCTATTGTAACTTCGAACAGTCACTAAGCGAACTGTTGTAAGTCGAGGACTACCTGTACTTTATCACTTTTTTCCTTTTTTTTGGTCATCAAGTTTTTGACACCTTGCTAGGCAACTGGTGGTCCTCGGATGTTGCCATATCCTAAACGTGGTACAATGGGTGAAAAGGTTGAAAAGCCCTGTGGTAGAGGGTCTCCTGCTTGAGCTGGGGGTTGGACTGGAAGACCTCCAAGATCCCTTCCAACTTTTGTTATTCTGTTACTTCGTCATCCGCTGGGTTTCGAGTTAGAGCGAGCTTGAAAAACCGGCTAATCGCTTCCCTGTGTGTTGGTGCTGTCAGTCGGGTACTTCATCTGGATGAACCTGGCGCGCAGAGGAATCTCGTGACTTTGAAGGCTTCGGAAAGGAGGGGAGGGCTACGATTCTGCTCTAGGTCTGGGCAGCAGGTTTGAGTTTTGCAACAAAACAACTGGGATCACTTTCGGCTTTCCATTTCCGCCCCTTTCTCCCGGTGGGTGTGGGGAAGGCAGCAAAATCCCGACCAGATGGGGAGCACGGCCCACTGCTCATGTGAAAAATAATGACACCACCGCATTGCCTCTTTGCAACGAGCGGAGGGTTTGGTTGGAAAAGAAGGAGCAAACTAAGAAGAAAGGTGAAAGGTGCTTTGAACCAGGCGCGCTAAAATACGAATCGCTTGCAGATAGCATTGTTGAAATACTTGGGGGGGGGCGAGTGGGGGGGGAAAGAAAGTTACCAATAATTGGATTGGTCTGTGGACGATTCTCAGGGTTGCCCCAAAGGTGCTTTTTTCAAAAGACAACTGGGCTTCCTTTGTTTTTTTCCTTGAAGACGTTTCGCTTCTCATCCAAGAAGCTTCTTCAGTTCTGACTGGATGGTGGAAGATGGAAGGACTTATATTCCTTGCAGCCATCTGGTTGTTAGTACTCTCTGTGAGAGTCACTGAGGCCGCTTGGAGGTTTAACTGTGCCTTCGGGATCACCTGAATCGTGCAAATGGGTGGACCTCCAAGAGAAGCAACCTAGAGCTAAGGAGAAACTTCCTGACAGTTAGAACAATTAACCAGTGGAACAACCTGCCTCCAGAAGCAGTGAATGCTCCAACACTGGAAGTTTTTAAGAAGAGACTGGACAGCCATTTGTCTGAAATGGTATAGGGCAGGGGTGGCGAACCTATGGCACGGGTGCCAGAGGCGACATTCAGAGCCCTCTCTGTGGACGCATACGCGCTGTCGCCCCAGTCCTAGGCCTTCAGTTGAGTTTTATAAAACCTTTTTGCTTTAGGCCTCCGCCGCCATGTGCAAAAAAAAAAAAAAAAAAAGAGTTCAATCAGTCAATTTCAACTTCTCGCGGGAAAAAAAAAAGATCTTGCAAAGTTGGAATTAATTGATTGAACTTTTTAGTCCCACCCATTCTGCCATTACCACCGCAGCCACGCCCACCCAATGGGCCACACCCACCCAATGGGCCACACCCATCTGGCACCAGATGATGCCTAAGTGGGTTTTGGGTTGCAAGTTGGCCACTCGGTCTCTAAAAGGTTCGCCATCACTGGTAAACCTTTTAGAGATCGAGTGCCCAAAAATTACCCCCCTGCTCCACCCTACTGCACCGCCCCTGCTTTGCCCCCCCATCCCCTGCCCTACCTGTTTACAGGACTACTCACCACCTCCAGGGCCCACCACAGATTGCCCAGGCAGCCCAGCAGCACTATGGCAGCCACATCCTCTGCCGGCGCCCTGCAGCATCATCTGCGCGCAACGGGGCGCAAGGGCAGAGTCTTGTCCCCGCTGCCCGGCTATCATGCCCTTGGCTGCGTTGCTTTGCGTGGGCCGTGCCTGGGGTGACTCTCCTCCCGAGGGGCTGCTGGTGAGGAGGGGGCTGTGGGAGGAGAGGGGGCTGGGGAGATGGTGCATGTATCCACAGAGAGAGCTCCAAGTGCCGCCTCTGGCACCCGTGCCATAGGTTCGCCACCACTGGTATAGGGTTTCCTGCCTGAGCAGGGGGTTGGACTAGATGACCTCCAAGGTCCCTTACAACTGTATTATTATTATTATTATCGATCATCGCACAGTCAGCCAGATGTTCAGACTGGATTTGGCATTTTGTCTACCTATCGAGTGCTTACCCAGGACCTGGGATAGGCAGATGTGGATGTTTGATGGTATTACAGATATCGTCGCAGGATGGAAGCAGTTCCTAATAAGGCCGCCTTTTGCAATTGACTATTATTATTATTATTATTATTATTATTATTATTATTATTATTATTATTATTATTGATCATTGCACAGTCAGCCAGATGTTCAGACTGGATTTGGCATTTTGTCTACCTATCGAGTCTTACCCAGGACCTGGGATAGGCAGATGTGGATGTTTGATGGTATTACAGATCTCGTCGCAGGATGGAAGCAGTTCCTAGTAAGGCCGCCTTTTGCAATTGACTAATGGCGAATTTGTCAATGCCAATGGTGTTCAAGTGGTGCTCCAGCTGTTTTGGGATTGCACCCAAGGCGCCTATGACTATTGGTGCTATCCTTGCTTGCCTTTGCCCTAGTCTTTCTATTTCTATTTGTAGGTCTTTGTATTTTGTTATCTTCTCCAGTTCTTTCTCATCTATTCTGCTATCTCCAGGCACTGCCACGTCCACTATCCAGACTTTTTGGTCTTTCTTATCGACAATTGTTATGTCCGGGGTGTTATGTTGCAGGTGCTTGTCTGTTTGAATTCTGAAGTCCCAGAGCAGTTTAACTTTATCATTTTCTATGACTTTCTCTATTTTATGATCCCACCAGTTCTTGCTTACAGGCAAATGTGATATTTCCTGCAGATCTTCCAATGCACCATTGTTGCTACTCTGTCATGCCACTGCTTGTGCAATCTTCTTGCAGCAGCTTACCAGGTGGCCCACTGTTTCTCCAGCGTCTTTGCATAGGCGGCACGTACAATTACTACTACTACTACTACTACTACTACTACTACTACTACTACTACTACTACTATTACTATTATTATTATCCCTTCCAGCTCTCTTCTGATTGAAGGGTCCAGCCTAAGACTGGAGATTTTTAAGAAGAGATTGGAGAACCATTTGTCTGGAATGGTAGAGGGTCTCCTGCTTGAGCAGAGGGTTGGACTAGATGACCTCTAAGTTCCCTTCCAACTCTTTTACTCTGTTACTCTCTCTAAAAACCATAGCAAAATATGTGTAACAGGGTGGCTGGGGACTAAAAACATAGGCAGAGCAATTGCCAGAATTGGATACGTCTAGGACTAGGGGGTGACGTAATAACAATATTCCAATATTTGGGGGCTGCCCCAAAGAAGAGGGGGGGGGTTAACCTATTCTCCAAGGCACGTGAAGGCAGGACAAGAAGCAACAGATGGAAACTAATCAAGGAGAGAAGCAACCTGGAACTAAGGAGAAACTTCCTGACAGTTAGAACAATTCACCAGTGGAACAACCTGCCTCCAGAAGTCGTGGGCATGCGATCACCGAAGGTTTTTAAGATTGTCAAAAAGGGTATAGTAGGGACTCCTGCTTGAGCAGGGGGTTGGACTAGAAGACCTCTGAGGTCCCTTCCCATTCTGTTAGGCTGCGATTCTCTCTAAAAATCACAGGGAAAAAAAACCCTGTGCAATATGGCGGTCTAGCTCCTTAGCGTCCCCGTGGCAGATTGGCCATTCACAAAACAGAACCACGTTGCGTCCTTTTTCTAAAATAACCGAGCAAATAATGGAACGACGGTCTAACATGGACGCTGTTCTACATTTTTATTCAGACATTAGCCTCGCCTCGCCTCGGAGAACAAAGGTGGGAGAACGTTTTGACGAGGTGTGACCGGCTGAGGTAAAAAAAAAACCAATTCCCATCTCTTGAAACTTGAGGAGAATTTGGCACGAGGCAGTAGTAAATAACACACCGTGGGTATAAAATCTGTTTACCAAACAATTCTTCCAAATGACTCTTTTTTTCTTTTTTTTGCAATAGCCTTCAAGCATTAAATTGAACAATTCGATATGCTCTTTCAGAGGAACTAATACATTCCAATAAATTCCAGTCCGACGTTTTTTTGTATTTGTATATTTTGGGGGTGTTTTTTTTTTTAATTGAAGCTGAAAGGCTGTTTATCCCATGCAGTGAGAACGCTTAATCGTCCTTGCTAGTCTCGGAAAAGTTGAGGACAGCTGAATTTCCCATCTGGATGGGAGACCACCAGGTTATCTCAGAGCAAATCCTAAGTTTTCTACAGGTAGTCCTCAATTTATGACCATTTGTTTAGTGACCGCAGTTACGACGGCACTGAAAAAAGCGACTTACGGCCATTTTTTCACACTTACGACTGTTGCAGCCTCCCCAGGGTCATGTGATCTAAACGCCGATGCTCGGCAACTGACATGCACTTACGACAGTTGCAGTGTCCTGAGTGGGGTGTCACGTGATCCCCTTTGTGACCTTCTGATGAGCAAAGTCGAGGGGGAAACCGGATTCACTTTACAACCGTTTGACTCGCTTAACAACCACAGTGATTCACTGAACAACGGTAGCAAGGAAGGTCGCAAAATGGGGTAAAACTCACTTAAGGACCATCTCGGTTAGCCACAGAAATTCAGGGTTCATTTGTGGTCGTAAGTCAAGGACGGCTGTATTTGACATTTTAAAAAACGTGACCCAACATCAGATGCTTCTGATGCCTCTGGGTTTTTTTTTAAATGCCAAACAGATGAATAAGGAAAAAATAAATCATGAAAATGGTAGAAAGCTTTTAAATCAGTGGTTCTCAACCTTTCTAATGCCGCGACCCCATAATACAGTTCCCCATGTTGTGGTGACCCCCAACCACTTATACATCACCGGGTACCAGGGGCGTGGCCAAAGAAAAGGGGGAAAAAATGGCGGACAGCCTTGTTTGGTGACCCCCATGAAATGGTCATTCGACACCAAATGGGGTCCCGACCCACAGGTTGAGAACCACTTTAAATGTAGCATTTATTCTTAGGATCCGGGCCTAAATCAGAGTTTTCGATGTGTGTTTAAATGGGAAGCACCATAATTGGTACAGATAATAGACGTGGGGCATGTGTCAAAGTTTGCATGATTGTGGCTGTGGTGTCAGGAGTGAAGGCCCACAACTTTTGTCCATGCAGGCAATGAACTCACTGCACAAAAGGGGACACTCTGCAGTTATGAGGCCACCATTTGTGGGTTTCCTAAGTGTGTCCCTGTCATCCTCCTTTAAAATCACAGTGTGGCATTCTCAATGTTTTTTTCCTTCAGTTGATCTCGTTTGAATCCATGCTTCTGAACCTTGGCACTTAAGATGCAGGGACTTCAGTTCCCAGCATTCCCCAGCCAGTGTGGATGCACTGCAGCTCCCAGAATTCCTCATCCAGCGTGGGTGGACTTTAATTCCCAGAATTCTAAAGCTGATGGGGTAGACTTCAACTCCCAGAATTCCCCAGCCAGCAATGTGTGGACTTCAACTCCCAGAATTCCCCAGCCATCATGACTGGACTTCAACTCCCAAAATCCCCCAGCCATCATGAGCGGACTTCAACTCCCAGAATCCCCCAGCCATCATGAGTGGACTTCAACTCCCAGAATTCCCCAGCCAGCATGAGTGGATGTCAGCTCCCAGAATTCCCCAGCTAGCATGGGCAGACTTCAACTCCCAGAATTCCCCAGACAGCATAAATGGACTTCAACTCCCAGAATCCCCCAGCCAGCACGAGTGGACGTCAACTCCCAGAATTTCCCAGCCAGCATGGGTGGACTTCAGCTCCCAGAATTCTGCAGCCGGCACGGATTGACTTCAACTCCCAGAATCCCCTAACCAGTGTGGGTGGACTTCAGCTCCAGAAACTCCCCATCCAACCTGGCTGAACTTCACCTCCCAGCAGGCTGGCTGTGGAATTCTGGGAGCTGGAAGTCCATCCATGTCCAAGTGGCCAAGATTGAGCAACGAAGCCACAGTCAAGCACCCCAAAAATTGGGAAATCTGCAAGTGACTGCTGGGGTGCCCTTCTTAGTGGACTTTCATCCGCGATGACCCACTGAGGAGGTCTCCCTTGCTGGGTGGTCTGCACCGGTTGCCTCGGCTTCGAAACCAAACATTATTAAAAGGGAAGCTGGACCCTCTAATCATCTCCGCAGCCCACGCAGAAGAGAACTGGACACGCAGCCTCTCATTATCCTGTTAAAACATCCTGGTCTCAAATGCCACCCAAAGTTTGGGAACCCAAAACTTGCCCGTGGCCAGAGAGCTGAATGGCTCACGCAACGGCCTTACTGGGTTTACCTGGCATCCTAAAAATTCATGGTTTGCTCCTTCGAGAAGCCATTGAGAAGATTGGTAGACCATCTCAGTTCCAATATCTCAGGGGTTGCCCCAAAGAAGAGGGAGTCAAGCTATTCTCCAGAGCACCTGAAGGCCGGAGGAAGAAGCAATGGATGAAAACTAATCAAGGAGAGAAGCAACCTGGAACTGAGGAGAAACTTCCTGACAGTGAGAACAATTAACCAGTGGAACAACCTGCCTCCAGAAACGGTGAATGCTTCAACGCTGGAAGTTTTTAAGAAGAGACTGGACATCCATTTGTCTGAAATGATAGGGTTTCCCGCCTGAGCAGGGGGTTGGACTAGATGACCTCCAAGGTCCCTTCCAACTTTATTATTATTATGGATCATCGCACAGTCAGCCAGATGTTCAGACTGGATTTGGCATTTTGTCTGCCTATCGAGTCCTTATCCAGGACCTGGGATAGGCAGATGTGGATGTTTGATGGTATTACAGATATCGTCGCAGGATGGAAGCAGTTCCTAGTAAGGCTGCCTTTTGCAATTGACTAATGGCGAATTTGTCAATGCTGATGGTGTTCAAGTGGTGCTCCAGTTGTTTTGGGATTGCACCCAAGGCGTCTATGACTATTGGTACTACCCTTGCTTGTTTTTGCCACATTCTTTCTATTTCTATTTGTAGGTCTTTGTATTTTGTTATCTTGTCCAGTTCTTTCTCGTCTATTCTGCTGTCTCCAGGCACTGCCACGTCCACTATCCAGACTTTTTTGTCTTTCTTATCGACAATTGTTAAGTCTGGGGTGTTATGTTGCAGGTGCTTGTCTGTTTGAATTATCTGCTTTCCCAGCTATTTTTTTAATGTAATGATTATTATTGTTATTATTATTATTATTACTATTATTTATGATCCCAGGAAGCTTAGCATTGAGCTGTTGAACAGATCTGGTAAGTCCTCAACGTAACAACTGCTGGTTTAACAACCGTTCGAAGTTACAATGGCATTGCAAAAAACATGACTTACGACCGTTTTTCACTCTTGCGACTGTTGCAGCGTCCCTCACGGTCACGTGATCAAAATTCAGATGCTTCTCAACTGACTCCTATTTAGGGCAGTTGCCGTGTTCCCGGGTTCACGTGAACTTCCGAAAAGCAAAGTCAACGGGGGACGCCAGATTCACTTAACAACTATATTACTGACCTACAGCAGTGGCCAAAATTGTGGAAGCCTTTTGGGAAAAGTATACATTTGAGGTTGGATGGCTAATAACACCCCCCTTTTTTGGAGTAGTACCATAAAATTATATATCAAGGGAAAGATAATTTAATCAAGAATGTAATGCAACAGGGTTTGTTCCATTATCTGTACTGTATTCTATGAAAAGGTATAGCCATAAATAAATAAATGAAAGGGATGAGAGAGATTAAGAATTTGAATATATTTGCAAGAGATATTTGAAGGGGTAATATGTTGTTGTAATACATTATTTGATTATGGTAATTGAAATTGATAAGCTTTTAATAAACAGGTTTAGTAGTAGTAGAAACTTAGGATAGAAATGAAATATATTAAATTTATTATGTTATTTGAGGGAAATAGAGAGATGATAGCGAATGTATTAAGTTGAGCTGTTATTTTGTGATTTTATGTTGGAATCTTTGTGTACCCAAACACCACGGTGTGTCTCAAATACTTTTTTGTTAAAATTATAAAACCAATAAAATATATTTTAAAAAAAGGTATAGCCAAATAACCAGAAAAAGGAAGCACAACTTGCTTAGGTTGATCTCAGGAAGCTTTCCTTCATCTGATTGTAGCCAATGAGCGCTAGTGTTTAGAGAGCCAATCGGGTTTCATCTTGTTTTGGCCATGAGCCAATCAGATCACAGTAGGATCCAGTTATTGGCGTCCCGTATTGAAGCTAAGAAGAGGACATTGGTCAGTGTGTTATGTGATGGCTATCCAGTGGGTTGGGGTTTTTTTGTGTCCTTTTATTGAGTGAGCTTGTAAAACGTAATAAAATAAAAATCACGGTGCAAAGAGTTGACCGGTCGCCCAGAAAGCGATGTAAAATAGTATTATTAAGCGAACAAGGCTACAGTTATAAAGAAATGAGAAGAAAAATGGGTGTAAATTTAACCAAAGGGCGCATTTCTACTGCACGCTTTTCCCAAAATGAAATTTTTATTACAAAAACCAGCTTTCTGAGTGCAAGCTTTACACCAGGCCCTGGACTGCATTTCCTCGTTTTGGGTAATAATCCTGGATTTGTGAAATCCGTGCAGATTTTACGGTGCTCAGCGGGAAGATGAGATAATTTCCTACTTGGCTAGATGAAACCTCGGCTCGGCGTCGCGCAATTCTCGCTGGCTTTTTGCCGGTGACTTTTGTGTCTTTTTTTCCCCTGCTGTTGATTTTGAGTACTAATTTGGGACGGCACTTGACGTTTATTTCTTTCGGCGATGTCTCAGGAAAGAAAGCCAGCTGGGTCTTGTGGTGAAGGACCCAGACTAGAAACCAGGAGACGGTGAGTTCTAGTCCCGCCTTAGGCCTGGAAGCCAGCTGGGTGACTTTGGGCCAATCACCAGGAGACTGTGAGTTCTAGTCCTGCCGTGGGCCTGGAAGCCAGTTGGGTGACTTTGGGCCAATCACCAGGAGATGGGGAGTTCTAGTCCCTCTTAGCCATGAAAGCTGGCTGGGTGTCTTTGTGCCAATCACCAGGAGACGGTGAGTTCTAGTCCCGCCTTAGGCCTGGAAGCCAACTGGGTGACTTTGGGCCAATCACCAGGAGACGGTGAGTTCTAGTCCTGCCTTAGGCCTGGATGCCAGCTGGGTGACTTTGGGCCAATCACCAGAAGACGGTGAGTTCTAGTCCTGCCTTAGCCATGAAAGTTGGCTGGGTGTCTTTGTGCCAATCACCAGGAGACTGTGAATTCTAGCTCCACCTTAAGCATGAAAGCCAGTTGGGTAGCTGTTTTGGGCCAATCACCAGGAGATGGTGAGTTCTAGTCCCGCCTTAGGCCTGGAAGCCAGCTGGGTGACTTTGGGCCAATCACCAGGAGACTGTGAGTTCTAGTCCTGCCGTGGGCCTGGAAGCCAGTTGGGTGACTTTGGGCCAATCACCAGGAGATGGGGAGTTCTAGTCCCTCTTAGCCATGAAAGCTGGCTGGGTGTCTTTGTGCCAATCACCAGGAGATGGTGAGTTCTAGTCCCGCCTTAGGCCTGGAAGCCAACTGGGTGACTTTGGGCCAATCACCAGGAGACGGTGAGTTCTAGTCCTGCCTTAGGCCTGGATGCCAGCTGGGTGACTTTGGGCCAATCACCAGAAGACTGTGAGTTCTAGTCCTGCCTTAGCCATGAAAGTTGGCTGGGTGTCTTTGTGCCAATCACCAGGAGACTGTGAATTCTAGCTCCACCTTAAGCATGAAAGCCAGTTGGGTAACTGTTTTGGGCCAATCACCAGGAGATGGTGAGTTCTAGTCCCGCCTTAGGCCTGGAAGCTAGCTGAGTGACTTTGGGCCAATCATCAGGAGACGGTGAGTTCTAGTCCCGCCTTAGGCATGAAAGCCAGTTGGGTGACTGTTTTGGGCCAATCACCAGGAGATGGTGAGTTCTAGTCCCGCCTTAGGCATGAAAGTCAGCTGGGTGACTGTTTTGGGCCAATCACCAGGTGTCTTTTTGCTAAACGAGTGGTTGAGGACTAGCTGTATTTGAAATAGCACACTGTTCGAATTCGTCACAACGATAGCCAGATATTTTTACCTTTTTTCCCCCAATCTTAAAACCCATTTTATTCGCCAGTTCTGTTTGATCCTCTGTTTTCCTCTGTTTGTTAACATTTCCATCTTCTGTTTATTAATCTTGAAATCTCTCCATGCACCAAATGCTTTTTCTTTGCCCGTTTTTCAATTCCCTTTAAAAAGGGCCTTCCAGAATCAACACCAAATCATCTGGAAAAAGGTCTTTAATTTGTAAGTGTTTTTTTTTTTTTTTTTTTTTTTACAAAAAATCTTTACTCCAAAAAATAAATTGCAACCTCTCGGCAGAAACTTTGCATTTCTTTCCTTTGAAGTTTTCGGAAGAGCTGGTTGTGGAAATCCTTTTTCTAGTGTAGCCAAAGCCCAAACCTTTACAGAGAGTCCGATTGTTTAATGGCTACTTGAAATGATGACAGTCCCAAAGAAACGGTACAGATAATCCTCACCTCACAATTCGTTTAGCGACCGTTCCAAGTTACGACAGACCTGAAAAAAGGACTTAACGGCCATTTTTCACACTTACAACCGTTGCGTGGTCACGTGATCAATATTTAGACACTTAGCAACCGACTCGTATTTATGACGGTCGCAGTGTCCCCCCAGGTGACGGGATCCCCTTTTGCGATCTTCTGATGAGCCAAGTCAATGGGGGGAAAGCCTGATTCGCTTAACGACCATGTGACTGACTTAACAACTGCAGTGATTCACTTTACAGCGGTGCCAAGGAAAATGATAAAATGGGGCAAAATTCACTCCTTAACCATTGCCCCGCTTAGCGACAGAAACATTGAGCTCAATTATGGTCATAAGTAGAGGATGACCTGCAGTTGATTGACAGATTAAATGCCATTAAGTCATGGCTGCCTCTGACGGACCACACGGTCTCACTGATGATCCCTTGTCAACTTTGTCCTTCAGTTCTTCCAATGCTGGGTCCACCATCACCCTAAGTCAGGGATAGGCAACCTTAGCTCTTTTACGACTCATGGACTTCAACTCCCAGAATTCCTGAGCCAGCACGGCTCAGCTTGGAAACCTCTCCGTTTTCCCTCAGCATGGCTGGCTCAGGAATTCTGGGAGTTGAAGTCCACCAGTCATAAAAGTAAGGTGACCAACCGTCCTCCTTTAGGGAAGACAGTCCTCCTTTTGTAAGTTCTGTCCTCCCTCAAAAAGTGTCCTCCTTCATGTCCTCCTTTTCGATATTTGAAAACTAATCTGCAGGGCTTTTTTTTCCCTCATAGAACACTCAGAACGGCGTTCTGGCACCTTTTTTTGATGTTTTTTTTTTCAACTTTTGCCTGAGCTGTGCTACTCCCGCTATTGGCTTTCGAAAGCCAATAGGAATAGCTGCTGAGTGCGCCAAAACACCCGGCTGGCAAACTATGCACATGCAAGTCGTCTGTATTATTGTTGCAATGAATAAAATGTTTCTTTTATTTACGATATTTTTTTCTTCAATTTATTTGTGTCCTCCTTTTCATTGTAAACAAGTTGGTCACCTTAGGATTCGGTTAGGCCAGGGGTAGGCAACCTTGGCCCTTTTATTAAGATGAGCAACTTTTTTACAATGAGAAGGAAGACACAAATAAATTGAAGAAAAAAAAGGGAGTCTAATGCGTGCGTGCGTGTGTGCCATGTCGTGTTTCGGTAAGAAGTCAACAAAGCCACTTGGGTGCGGCGCACTCTTGCACGTGGTGCACTCTCTCAAAACAAATTCTCCTGTGCGGAACACATGCATCTCATAATCGCGCCTTGCCACACTGTACTGAGCCTTGACGAATCATCATGTCAAATACAAATACATGCAACCGATCGGATCAGCATCGATAGAATACGGAGATTTACAGATTAGTCTTCAACTATCGAAAAGGAGGACATGTAGAAGGACACTTTTTGAGGGAGGACAGAACTTACAAAAGGAGGACTGTCCTCCCTAAAGGAGCACGGTTGGTTACCTTATAACAATGTCCAACTTTCACTTGCGTGGGAATGTCACAGGGAATAATATGACTTTTACAATTCTGATCGAGGAAAGGGAAGGGAAGGGAAAGGAAAAGGAAAGATAGAGAAAGGAAGGAAAGGAAAGAAAATAAAGAAGGAGAAAAGGAAAGAAAAGGAAAAGGAAGATAAAGAAAGGAAAGGGAAAGGGAAGGAAAGGAGCATTTACTGCTTCTGGAGGCAGGTTGTTCCACTGGTTAGTTGTTCTCACTGTCAGGAAGTTTCTCCTTAGTTCTAGGTTGCTTCTCTCCTTGACTAGTTTCCACCCGTTGCTTCTTGTCCTGCCTCCAGGTGCTTTGGAAAATAGCTTGATTCCCTCTTCTTTGGGGCAGCCCCTGAGATATTGGAAGACTGCTATCATGTCCCCCCTCGTCCTTCTCTTCGTTAAACTAGACAGACCCAATTCTAGCAACCGTTCCTTATATGTTTTAGCTTACAGTCCCCTAATCATCTTTGTTGCTCTTCTCTGTACTCTTTCCAGAGTCTCAACATCTTTTTTACATCGTGGGGACCAAAACTGGATGCAGGATTTCAAGGAAAGATAGATCAGGCCCAGGGTCTCCTGCTTGAAACCTCCCCAAGAATCCCCCAGGAGGCCAGAGAAGGCCGGGCCGCAACAAGCCCTGGTTTGTGGGTCCTGTGGTCCTTGTGGGCATCGAAGCTCACCCCAGGCCGCCTCCTTCCTTTGCCCTGGAAAAAAACCCGACCCTCGTGTGCTCCTTCTGCAAGACTTTCTCCTGCCAAGACATTGTTGTCTTGAGTTCGGGCCCGTGAAAGACAGCCGGATAAACAGCGAACTTGTTTTTCTCTTTCCCTCTCTCTTTCCAATGCTCTCTTTTATGTTGATCTGATTTTCACTTGAAAAAGAAAAAATCTTGTTCCAATTAAGCATCGGCCGGTTGGATTATCCTCTGGCCCATCAAACGTCCCGTCCCCTCCCCAATTCTTGCTCCTTATCCACCAGCTACCGTCTTTCGCAGTCCAGGCAAGTTGGAAGGGGCAGACCCCGGATTGGGCTGGACCCCCCGGGCCCGCTTCTCCTGGGCTTCTGGGTTTCACCTCCTTCCAGATCTTCAGAGGCACCCTCGGGACGGGCTGGCTGTGAAGAGGCAGCGGGGAAGGGGGCCAGCCGAGTCCCCTTGGCCCCCATTTCAGCCACAGGGAAGTAGATTCGACCCTTGGGGGGTCAAGAGGGTCCTTCTGGGCACCCGATCTCCCCGGGCTTCGTCCCAGGAGCCTTGAGGGAGAGGCCCATTGTGTTCTCTGGATGGCCACCACCCAGGAGTCTCTTGTGGTGGGTCATCCCAGAAAACCTCTTTTTTCCTTTCCTTCCTTCCTTCCCTTCCATCTCTCTTTCTCCCTCCTTCCTTCCTTCCCTCCATCTCTTCTTTCTTTCCTTCTATCTCTCTTTTCCTTCCTTCCTCCTTTCTTTCCTTCCATCTCTCTTTTCCTTCCTTCCATCCATCCATCTCTCTTTTTCCTTCCTTCCCTCTCTCCCTCCATCCCTCCTCCATCTCTTCCTTCCTTCCTTCCTTCCTTCCTTCTTTCTTTCCTTCCCTCTCTTTTCCTTCCTTCCTTCCTTCCTTCCTCCCTCCCTTCCCTTTCCTTTCTCTATTTGTCTTTTTCCTCCCTCCCTCCCTTCTTTCCTTCCTTCCTCCCTCCCTTCTTTCTTTCCTTCCATCTGTCTTTTCCTCCCTCCCTCCCTTCTTTCTTTCCTTCCATCTCTCTTTTTCCTTCCTTCCTTCTTCCTTCCTTCTTCCTTCCTTCCTTCCTCCCTTCCCTCTCTCTTTCTCCTTCCTTGTCTCCCTCCCTCCTTCCCTCCTTCATCTCTTCTTTCTTTCCTTCCATCTCTTTTTCCTTCCTTCCTTTCCTTCTTTCCTTCCTTTCTTCCCTTCCCTCTCTCTTTTTCCTTCCTTCCTCCCTCCCTTCTCTTTCCTTTCATCTTTCTTTTCCTTCCTTCCTCCCTCTCTCCCTTCTTTCTTTCCTTCCCTCTTTTTCCTTCCTTTCCTTTCCTTCCTTTCTTCCTCCCTTCCTTCTCTCTTTCTCCTTCCTTCCCTCCCTCCTTCCTTCCCTCCTCCCTCTCTTCTTTCTTTCTTTCCTTCCTTCCTCCCTCCCTCCTTCCCTTTTCTTTTTTTCCATCTCTCTTCCTTCCTTCCTCCCTCTCTCCTTTCTTTCCTTCCATCTCTCTTTTTCCTTCCTTCCTTCCTTCCTTCCTTCCTTCCTTCCTTCCTTCTTTCCTTCCTTCCTTCCTATAAAATAAAATAATAATTAAAATAAAACAATAAAAATAAAAAGAAAGCAAAATAAAAAAGAACAATAAAAGACAGTAAAACTAAAACTAAAAATAAAATAAAAACAATAAATAAACAAAAATCTCAGAGACCTCTCTTTTATCCCACGCCGGTCAGTCCTTTCCCCCAATCCTAGGTCTGGGTTCGATCTGACTCCACGGAAGCCCCCCCCCCACGTAGAACTTTTCTCCTTCCGATTCAAGGCCTTTGGCTTCCATTTTCCACTGGTGGCAGCAGGAGACGGAGGACCCAACCTCCGTCTGGAGAAGGATCACGGGGGGGGGGGGGGGGGAGGCCTTCCCAAAACCATCTGTTTCCCAGTGGGGGCCGCCTGGTTCCAATTTGGAAATGGTCATTTGTGTCATTTTCCATTTCACAGGTCCTCCCAAGGCCCAGGGCGGCTTCTGAAATCAGCAGGCCCGGATTATTGGGCTACCACGAGCTGACCCAGACACCGGGTCACTCCTTCGCCGAGCAGCACCCCGCACGGTCCCGGGAACCCGATCCCTCGCACAAAAAGGGATCGCGTATTTGGCCAGCTGCCTGGAAACCCGGAAACTCAAGGAGAGCCCTGGGGTCGGGATTTTGGATGCCTTTGCTTTCGCAAGATGAAACGCTTGGTGCAAAAATGTAATCAGACAATCAACGGCTGCCCTAAACTTGGCAAGATTTGGAAAATAAACTGCTCACGCTTGCAGTCTCCCTTTTTTTTCTCCTTTCCCTTTTCTATGACCAACATAGTCTGTCTTTTTCCTGCAGCAGGGTGACAAATAACTTGCTTTGCTTCTGTTCTGGCAGATAAAAATCATCCCTAGGCCTCAAACACAGCTACTGTTAGGCTCCAGGCAGACAAATAAAAAAGATTCTGTTTTCTGGATGTCAGAATTGCTATTTTGTTTCCTTCCTTCCTTCCTTCCTTCCTTCCTTCCTTCCTTCCTTCCTTCCTTCCTTCCTTCCTTCCTCTCTCTCTTCCTTCCACCTGAATCTGTCTTTCTCCTCCCTCAATTCCTTCTTCCTTCCTTTGCATATCTCTTTCTTTCTTTCTTTCTTTCTTTCTTTCTTTCTTTCTTTCTTTCTTTCTTTCTTTCTTATAATAATAATAATAATAATAATAATAATAATAATAATAATATAGCAGAATAGACGAGAAAGAACTGAAGAAGATAACAAAATATGAAGACCTACAAATAGAAATAGAAAGACTGTGGCAAAGGCAAGCAAGGGTAGTACCAATAGTAATAGGCGCCTTGGGTGCAATCCCAAAACAATTGGAGCACCACTTGAACACCATCATTGGCATTGACAAATTCACCATTAGTCAATTGCAAAAGGCGGCCTTACTAGGAACTGCTTCCATCCTGCGACGATTTCTGTAATACCAACAAATATCCACATCTGCCTATCCCAGGTCCTGGGTAAGGACTCGATAGGTAGACAAAATGCCAAATCCAGTTTCTCCTTAGTTCTAGGTTGCTTCTCTCCTTGATGAGTTTCCATCCGTTGCTTCTCGTCCTGCCTTCAGGCACTTTGGAGAATAGTTGACTCCCTCTTCTTTGTGGCAGCCCCTGAGATATTGGAACGCTGCTATTATGTCCCCCCTCGTCTTTCTCTTCATTAAACTACACATACCCAATTCCAGCAACTGTTCCTTATATGTTTTAGCCTCCAGTCCACTAATCATCTTTGTTGCTCTTCTCTGCACTCTTTCTAGAGTCTCAATATCTTTTTTACATCGTGGTGACCAAAACTGGATGCAGGATTCCAAGTGTGGCCTTACCAAGGCCTTGTAAAGTGGTATTAATACTTGATGTGATCTTGATTCTATCCCTCTGTTAATGCAGCTTAGCACTCTGTTCGATTTTTTGGCAGCTGCTGCACACGGCTGGCTCATATCTAAGTGATCGTCCACTTGGACTCCGAGATTCCATCCGTTGTTTCTTGTTCTGCCTTCTGGTGTTTTGGAGAATAGGTGGAGCCCCCCTCTTCTCTGTGGCAGCCCTTGAGATATTGGAACACTGCTATCATGTCACCCCTGGTCCTTCTCCTCATTAAATTAGACTGTCAACGCTGCTAACATGGGATGTTTTTGCTTTGACAACAGCTGGAGATGCAATCCTTTTTTTCTTATGCTTTACTCTTAGAGTTAGAGCTAAATGACGCTGGGGGGAGGAATATGCATGAGAGTTTAGCTAGACATAACAATACTGGACCTAGTGTGTGAACCAAGGTTATTGAAATAAGAGATGATAAGAATTGGTGGGCTGGAGAACTGGAGGGAAAGTCTATATTTCAAGCTAATTGGAGAATGTGATTTATGACCGTTAATTGGAGGAGGGAATTGTGCTTTGATACTATGTCCTCAGGGGAAGGGAATCCAGTTTTTGACTTCGAGAGTGTTCGTGCCTATACCATGCTTCTCAAATAAAGATTCTTTAAGGTAAACAATGCCTCGAAGTTCTTTCGAAGAGTTTCATCTGTCGGAACCATGACACAGACATACCCAATTCCTGCAACCGTTCTTCATACATTTTTGCCTCCAGTTCCCCAAGCTTTTTATGGAGATGATCGCTGATGCTTCTAAACAGGTCGGAAACATACAAGAATGATCCCTGATTTTTTAAACAGTGTTTGAGAAAAAGAAAGAAGAAAGCAGCCACAGACAATCTAGATTTAGTCAGGCTAGGGGAGATAGAATAAAAAAAATCCTGTTTCCTTATGATGTTCCACCAAGCGTGCAAATTCTTCCTCAGCAAAGTGCCGTGCCTGAGATAACATCACGAGATTTTTTTTCTAAGTTGGAGATTCCACATGTTGTGGTCACTGAGAATTTTAATTGCTTTGGCTCCGGCTGCAGCTGTCATCACTGATGGTAAAGACCAGGGCTGTTTTTACTAAAGAGGCCAATAAGCAAACTAAGATGCTCCCACATTCCTGGGTTAATTCTACCCATGGAAGCTAAGCATGCGCTTGACCCTGTCCTCAGCTGTTCTCCAGACTACTACTACTTCTTCTTCTTCTTCTTCTTCTTCTTCTTCTTCTTCTTCTTCTTCTTCTTCTTCTTCTTCTTCTTCTTCTTCTTCTTCTTCTTCTTCTTCTTCTTCTTCTTCTTCTTCTTCTTCTTCTTCTTCTTCTTCTTCTTCTTCTTCTTCTTCTTCTTCTTCTTCTTCTTCTTCTTCTTCTTCTTCTTCCATATCCGTTATCGGACGTTGGCGATCCTGTTTTTATCAGCAGCCGCACAAAAAAGTGCTGCTGAGTTTTGCCCAAACCAATCCCTTAGATTTTGAAGCCACGATGTTCTTCTTCTGCCTGGACTTCGTTTGCCTTCAGTCTTTCCCTGGAGGATTAAATGGAGTAATGCCATATTTTTCTGGGTGTTGCATCACATATCCGAAATATTCTAATTTTCGTTTTTTAATTGTTTTGATGATTTCCCTTGGCTTTCCCAGGCGGCGTATCACCTTCTCATTACTGATCTTGTCAACCCAGCTTCTACATAACAGCCGCCTGTAAATCCACCTTTCAAATGCTTCTAGTTTCTTCAGGTGGCCTTCTGTCAGAGATCAACTCTCTACTCCATAGAGCAGGATAGAAAAAATATAGCCTCTGACAAGCCTGATTTTCAGTCTTAGGCTTAGGTCGTGACTGCAGAAGACCTTTTCCATTTTGAAGAATGCTGTTCGAGCTTTCTCTATTCCCCAAAGAAAGAGGAGGGGCCAATTCAGGAGCTAAATTTGATTTCCGTTATTTTGAAATGCAACTAAAATGCAATTAGTGAATGCAGTGGCTCCCGAGCTGTGCCTCTAATAGAGACCCCCTCCTGGCGCATTAAAAATCAGCATGGGAGGACTGCTTGAGAAGGGGTCCGGAGGCTGTTTCCAGTTCTGGTTCCTGGCATTGTGCATCTCTGGATTGGAATGAACTCTGGAAAAATGGGATGGGTTGAACCTGATGCCCTGGCTGGAGGAGAAGGTGTGGGAGAACCTGGGGGTGGAATCAAAAGAGGCATCAGCCTAGAATCTCCATGAAACCACAAGCGGACTAAGTTCAAACCGCCTTGAATTCCATGGACCCTGAGCTAACTCTAAGCAGGTGCTAACCATGAATTGAGAAGATTCCTCTGGATAGGCTATTTAGCAATAAATCTTAATTGGGCCTTCACTTCCACAACTGATCTTTCGCCCCTATTGTCTGCCTGCCTATCTATCTATCTATCTATCTATCTATCTATCTATCTATCTATCTATCTATCTATCTATCTATCTATCTATCTATCTATCTATCATCTATTTAGTTATCTATCTATCATCTATCTAGTTATCTATCTATATCTATCTATCTATCTATCATCTATCTAATTATCTATCTATCTATCTATCTATCTATCTATCTATCATCTATCTAGTTATCTATCTATCATCTATCTATCTATCTATCTATCTATCTATCTATCTATCTATCTATCTATCTATCTATCTACCTACCTACCTACCTATCTATCTATCTATCTATCTATCTATCTATCTATCTATCTATCATCTATCTAGTTTATCTATCATCTATCTATCTATCTATCTATCTATCTATCATCTATCTAGTTATCTATCTATCATCTATCTAATTTATCTATCATCTATCTATCTATCTATCTATCTATCATCTATCTAGTTTATCTATCATCTATCTATCTATCTATCTATCTATCTATCATCTATTTATCATCTATTTATCTATCATCTATCTAGTTATCTATCTATCTATCTATCTATCTATCTATCTATCACCTATCATTATCCCTATCCATCTATCCATCTATCCATCTATCCATCTATCCATCCATCTATCTATCTATCTATCTATCTATCTATCTATCTATCTATCTATCTATCTATCTATCTATCTATCTATCATCTCTCTCTGTCTCTCTCTCCCCTCTTCTCTGTTTCAGCCCCTCAAGTACGGGAAATATTTGAGTACTTGGAATCACTGGGTATAGAATTGGGAATAGCACAAGCAGAACATGTACTCGTGATCCAGGACGAAAGTACTGTAGATGAAGTGAATTTGGAGTGCGTGTGCATCAAGAATCACATTTCCCGAAAAAGTCACTGACACGTCCCTTTAAAAGCAGACATGTCAAACACAAGGCCCAAGGGCCGGATGCGGCCTGCGAAGTGGCTTCATGTGGCCTGCGAAGCCATCCTGGAAAACACTGAGGGAACGGCCCCCGCTGACTTGGCCCTGGGCCCAGGCTGGCCGGGAATCAATGTACAATTTTGTGGTGGCCATCTATGCTGAAACGCATTCAGTCTTAGCTCCATAAGCTCCCCCACATGGCCTGAGAGGAACAGTGAGGCTCCTCCAGTGGACCATGTCTTGGCGCTTGCCCCAGTCCCCCCCCCTTCTGCCAGAGACCCTCAGATCTGTCCCACTCCTGCCCAGGCCCCCACAGGCACCCTTGACATGAACGATGTAGAGCTGGCCATGCCCACCCAGTAGGCCACACCCACTCCATCCACGCCCACCCATAGGCTGCACCCACCCTGGCCACACCCACCCGGCTCCCTGAGGACAACCGCAATGCTGATGCGGCCCTCAATGAAATTGAGTTTGACACCCCTGCTTTAAAGTCAAATGTCTGGCTCAAAATAAAGCAGTAGCTTCTTAGCAGTAGGACCTCCAGGAATGGACTTGTCCTTTTACAGAGTAACAGAGGTGGAAGGGACCTTGGAGGTCATCTAGTCCAACCCCCTGCTCAGGCAGGAAACCCTATACCATTTCAGACCAAGGGCTGTCCAGTCTCTTCTTGAAAACCTCCCGTGTTGGAGCACCCACAGCTTCTGGAGGCAGGTAGTTCCGCTGGTTAATTGTTCTCACTATTCCAAAGTTTCTTCTTAATTCAAGGTTGCTTCTCTCCTTGATGAGTTCCCACCCGTTGTTTTTCTTTTTTCTTGCCTTCTGGCGCTTTGGAGAAGAGGTTGACTCCCTCTTCTTTGTCTTTGGAGGCTCCTTCTTCACCTGCCCCGTTGGTAAGGTGACCAACCGTCCTCTTTTAGGGACGACAGTCCTCCTTTTGTTAGTTCTGCCCTCCCTCGAAAAGTGTCCTCCTTCATGTCCTCCTTTTTGATATTTGAAGACTAATTTGCAGGGCTTTTTTTTTTCTCATAGAACGCTCAGAACGGCGTTCCGTCACCTTTTTTGGATGTTTTTTTTTCCCCCCAACTTTTGCATGAGCTGTGCTACTCCCGCTATTGGCTTTCGAAAGCCAATAGGAATTGCTGCTGAGCGCGCCAAAAACACCCGGCCGGCAAACTTTGCACATGCAAGTTGTCTGTATTATTGTTGCAATGAATAAAATGTTTCTTTTATTTACGATATTTTTTTCTTCAGTTTATTTGTGTCCTCCTTTTCATTGCAAAAATAAGTTGGTCACCTTACCGTTGGCCCTCTTGGAAAATGAAGTTTATTTAAGAGCCACGGCCGCTGTAATGAGGACTCGGTGATGCACAACGATAAAAACCTTATGGCAGACATAAAGGCAAGGACGCCATCCACAATGATGAAATTCCCAAAGGAAACAGCATGGAACAATCCGAGGATGCTGCCTTGAGGAACGGTTTTGCTTCGACTTCCTTCCAGGAGCAAACGAGTTTTGACAAGCTGATTGCCAGGAAGGCTGATGGACCACAGGGGGGACTTTGACCCAGAAGCCCTTCCTCCTGACTCCAGCTTTTAAATTTATCCAGGGGAATAATGGAAAATTCCAAGGATTTTTTTTTTTTCCTGGAGGCAATCAATTCAAAAAAATGCATTGGTGGCCTTGGAGATGACTGGGAGGTTTTTGTGAATCCGCCCAATAAGTAGAATAGAATAGAATAGAATAGAATAGAATAGAATAGAATAGAATAGAATAGAATAGAATAGAATAGAATAAGTGAAGAGAGAGAAGAGAAGAGAAGAGAAATGGAATAGGAATAGAATAGAATAGAGTCATGGAATAGAATGGAATGGGATGGAATGGAATGGAGTGGAGTGGAGTGGAGTAGAGTAGAGTAGAGTAGAATAGAGTAGAGTAGAATAGAATAGAATAGAATAGAAATTAAATGGAGTGGAGTGGAGTGGAGTGGAAGAGAAGAGAAGAGGAGAGGAGAGGAGAGGAGAGGAGAGGAGAGGAGAAGAGAAGAGGAGAAGAGAAGAGAAGAGAAGAGGAGAAGAGAAGAGAAATATAGAATGGAATGGAATAGAAGAATAGAATAGAATAGAATAGAATAGAATAGAATAGAATAGAATAGAATAGAAATTAAATGGAGTGGAGTGGAGTGGAAGAGAAGAGAAGAGAAGAGAAGAGAGAGGAGAGGAGAGGAGAGGAGAGGAGAAGACAACGAGAAATATAGAATGGAATGGAATAGAAGATAGAATAGAATAGAAATTAAATGGAGTGGAGTGGAGTGGAAGAGAAGAAAAGGGAAGAAAAGAGAAGAGAAATATAGAATGGAATGGAATAGAATAGCATAGAATGGAATGGAATGGAATGCAGTGGAGTGGAGTGGAGTAGAGTGGAGTGGAGTGGAATAGAATAGAATCATGGAATAGAATAGAATAGAATAGAATAGAATAGAATAGAATAGAATAGAATAGAATAGAATAGAATAGAATAGAATAGAATAGAATAGGACAGGACAGGACAGGGGTAGAATAGGAATAGGATAGGATACGATATGATAAGATACGATAGGAGCAATATACTAGACTAGACTAGACTAGACTAGACTAGAATAGAATAGAAAATGGAATAAAAAATGGAATTGAAAATGGAATAGAAAATGGAATAGAAATACAGAATAGAAATACAGAATAGAAAAGAATAGAAAATGGAATAGAATAGAATAGAAAATGGAATAGAAATACAGAATAGAATAGAATAGAATAGAAATAGAATAGAATAGAAAATGGAATAGAATAGAATAGAAAATAGAATAGAAATACAGAATAGAATAGAATAGAATAGACGTGGAAGGGACCTTGGAGGTCTTCTAGTCCAACCCTCTGTTTCAGGCAGAAAACCCTATACCATTTCATGTATCTGGCTGTCCAATCTCTTCTTTAAAACTTCCAGTGTTGGAGCATTCACAGCTTCTGGAGGCACGGTGTTCCACTGGTTAATTGTTCTCACTGTCAGGAAATTTCTCCTTAGTTCCAGGTTGTTTCTCTCCTTGGTTAGTTTCCATCCATTACTTCTTGTCCCGCCTTCAAGCGCTTTGAAGAATAGCTTGACTCCCTCTTCTTTATGGCAGCCCCTCAAATACTGGAACGCTGCTATCGTGTCTCCCCTATTTCTCCTTTTCTTTAGACTAGCCCAACTCAAGTCCTGTAGCCGTTCTTTGTATATTTTAATCTCCAGGCCTTTAATCATCCCAGTTGCTTTTCTCTGCCCTTTTCCCAAAGTCTCAACATCTTTTTTTGAAATGTGGTGACCAAAAACATGATGCAGTATTCCAGGTGTGGCCTTACTAAGGCTTTATAGAGCGGTACTAATGATTTTGATTCTATGCCTCTGTTTATAGAACCCAGGATTGTCACTTCCTAACTCAATGCACTCAATCAACAATTAAAGATAATCCTTGACTTAAAATCATTCTTTTAGTGACTGTTCAAAGTTACAACAGCTCTAAAATCAGGGACTTCCGATCAGTCTTCATACGTACAACCGTCGCATCATCCCCGTGGTCACGTGATCAAAATTTGGGCTCATGTATTTAGGACAGTAGCAGCCTCCTGGGGTGATGGGGGTTCTTCTTTTTGTGACCGTCCCAGCTGGCTTACAAGGAGTTGGAATAGATGACCTCCAAGGTACCTTCCAACTTTATTATTATTATTATTATTATTATTATTATGGATCATCGCACAGTCAGCTAGATGTTCAGACTGGATTTGACATTTTATCTACCTATCGAGTCCTTACCCAGGACCTGGGATAGACAGATGTGGATGTTTGATGGGTATTACAGGTATCATTGCAGGATGGAAGCAGTCCCTAGTAAGGCCGCCTTTTTGCAATTGACTAATAGCGAATTTGTCAATGCCAATGATGTTCAAGTGGTGCTCCAGTTGTTTTGGGATTGCACCAAGGAGCCTATGACTATTGGTACTACCCTTGCTTGCTTTTGCCACAGTCCTTTCTATTTCTATTTGTAGGTCTTTGTATTTTTGTGATCTTCTCCAGTTCTTTCTCTTCTATTCTGCTATCTCCAGGCACTGCCCACGTCCACTATCCAGACTTTTTTGTCTTTCTTATCGACAATTGTTAAGTCTGGGGTGTTATGTTGCATTATTATTATTATTATTTTATTTTATTTTCGGTTGCTGAACTAATTTTGAACGTGCATTTAATGGTATTACACAACAGTAATTGTTTGACCTGGAAACGTAGAAACAGAGAAAAAGTGACCAGAAAAAAAACCTAAGTGATCCACGGAGTCCTGACCTTTGAGTTTATTTGTGCTTTTGTCAGCTTTTGAATTTATTTATTATTTTTACATTTTACTTACTTGGATCTCATTTTCATTTTAACCTCGTCCTGTAGCCTTTGTTGCTGCGGGGAAAAAGAATAAAATAAAAGATCCTCCAGGATCCAGGCATGAATTTGGAAGATTTCAACTATCAAAGCTTGGCTTAATAAAAACGTAAGGAAAAAAAAAAAAAAAGGCCCCCCGATTTGCCACACCCCTCCCCTTTTGGTGTGTGTTTGTGTGTGTGATGCGGAACTTTTTCTTCTGGATGCCATTAATAACGTGACATTTACTGGGGGCTGCTCCAGATGTTTGCACCAGCCATGTCCCTTTCAGAGAATGTCTACCTCTGAGCTTTCATACGGATGATTGCATGATTCTTTTCTGTTTTCTGTTTTTTCCTTCCTTCCTTCCTCCTTCCTTCCTTCCTTCCTTCCTTCCTTCCTTCCTTCCTTCCTCCCCTCCCTTTCTCTTTCTTTCCCTCTCCCCTCCCTCCCTCCTCCCTTCCTTCCTTCCCTCCCTTTCTCCCTCTTTTCTTCCTTCCCTCTCCCCCTCCCTCCTCCCTCCCTCCCCTCCCTCCCTCCCCTTTCCTTCCTTTCTTTCTTTCCTTTCTCCCTCCCTCCCTCTCTCCCTTCTTCCTCCCTCCCTCCCTTCCTACTTTCCCTCCCCCTCTCCCTTCTTTCCTTCCTTATCCTCCTCTTCCCTTCCTTCCTTCCCTCCTTCCCTTCCCCTCCCTCCCTCCCTCCCTTCCTTCCTTTCTTCCCTCCCTCCCTTCCTTCCTTCCTTTCTTCCCTCCCTCCCTTCCTTCCTTTCCTCTCTCCCTCCCTTTTTCCTCCCTCCCTCTTTTCTTCTTTCCCTCCTTCCTTCCTTCCCTTCTTCCTCCCTCCCTTTCCTTCCTTCCCTTTCTCCCTCCCTCTCTCCCTTCTTCCTCCCTCCCTCCCTTCCTTCTTTGCCTCTCCCTCTCTCCCTTCTTTCCTTCCTTATACTCCTCTTTCCCTTCCTTCCTTCCTTCCTTCCTTCCTTCCTTCCTTCGTTCCCTCCCCCTCCCCTCTCTCCCATTCCTTCCTTCCTTCCTTCCTTCCTTCCTTCCTTCCTTCCTTCCTTCCTTCCTTCCTTCCTTTCTTTCTTTCTTTCTTTCTTCTTCTTTCTTTCTTTCTTCTTTCTTTCTTTCTTTCTTTCTTTCTACCTTCCTTTCCTTTCCTTTCCTTTCCTTTCTTTTCAAGACATGTGGGATTCAACAGCGCGGTTAAAACCAAGGCCGGGACGAGAACTTCCCTTATTAACTCCCCTCCACTTCGTCCCCCCCAAGCCGCGCAGAGCCTCCAAGCCCGGCCAGGGCCACGATGGCTCCCAGGGATGTGGAAACACGAGGGATGGAGTAACCTTCTTCCCATCATTCAGAACAAAGGATCCCAAAGCCAGGCAAGCGGAGCCCGAGCGCAGCTGGAGCCAAGCTTGTTAATGGCAACAATCCTCCAGCTTCCTGAGAAGCAGACAGTGGAAACAGACCACAGGCAACCACAGGCATCCAGAGCTGCAATGCAGGAAACATGAATGAAGGACCCCCGCCTTCTTCGCGGGAGCAGAATGCGTCCAGGCCCGGCCAGGGGGAAGCGGTGGCCGCGTCCACGCCAAGGTTTTGCTCTTTCGAGCTTCAAAGGTGACTAGTCCCTGAGGAGGTTACCTCGCTTGGGTCAGGAAACGTCTGTGAGAAAAGCACCCAGCTCAGAGAGCCCCAAAGGCCCCCACAGCTTCTTCCTCCTCTCCGTAACCCCCCCACTCCCTTCTAGCCTTGATGATGTTACCTGGTTGGGTCATGAAATGTCTGCAAGGAAAGCACCCCGCTCAGAGAGCACGAAAGACCCCACAGTCGTCCTCCTCTTCCTCCTCCTGCTCCTCCTCCTCCTCCTCCTCCTCCATTCCCTTCTATCACTGATGATGTTACCTAGCTGGGTAATGAAATGTCTGCAAGAAAACACCAAGCTCAGAGAGCATCAAGGACTCCACAGTCCTCCTCCTCCCCCTCCTCCTCCTCTTCCTCCTCCTCCTCCCAACAGACACCCCTCTCTTCTAGCACTGAACATGTTCCCTGGTTGGGTCATGAAACGTCTGCAAGAAAACAACCCAGCTCAGAGAGCCCCAAGGACCCCACAGTTCTTCTTCTTCTTCTCCTCCTCCTCCTCCTCCTCCTCCTCCTGCCCCCCATCCCGACTCCCTTTCTAGCCCCTGATGATGTTACCTGGTTGGGTCATGAAAGGTCTGCAAGGAAACCAGCAACCCCTGAGAGCACGAAGGACCCCCACAATCCTCCTCCCCCCTCTCCACAGTCTCTTCCTCCTCCCCGTAAGCCCCACTCCCTTCTAACCTTGATGATGTTATACCTGGTTGGGTCCATGAAATGTCTGCAAGGAAACCACCAAGCTCACCCAGGACCCCACATTTCTCCTCCTCCTCCTCCTCCTCCCTCCTCCTCCATAATTTCCTTCTAGCACTGCTGATGATACCTAGTTGGATCATGAAATGTCTGCAAGAAAACAACCAAGCTCAGAGAACATCAAGGAACCACAGTCCTCCTCCTCCCCCCCCCCTTCTAGAACTGATGATGTTACCTAGTTGGGTCATGAAATGTCTGCAAGAAAAGAAGCCAGCTCAGAGAACATCAAGGACACCACAGTTCTCCTCCTCCTCCTCCTCCCTCCTCCTCCTCAACCCTTCTCTCTTCTAGCACTGATAATGCTACCTAGTT